>JAOPSE010000095.1:2860240-4060240 GCA_029449295.1 Zea luxurians | reverse complement strand
CCCACATTTCGGCCCACCATTTCTTTCCTCCGCGCGGCCCGGTTTATGCGCCCTGCGCATGCCGATAGCTGGGCCCGGTGGGCAGTCGCTCCGCGCGCCCTTGCGCTCACTGGCAGGTGGGCCAGGATTGCGGAGCTCACCGTTTGGCGGACCAGGTCGCTGACTGGCTGGCCCCCGTGTCAGCTCGTTCCTCTTCGCCTTAACATACTCGCGCGAGATGCTCACCGTCGTTGCCGTGAATCGTGGACGACCTCCTTCCAGCCCGAGCCGAGTCCACGGAGGATAAGTAGGCGAACTCCCCTGCTCCCTCCTTCCCTCTTCATCCACTTGCACCGACAGCCCCTACCCTAACGCTGTAGTCCGCCGTCGAGAACACAGAGAGAGGAGTGGAGGTCTAGGGCACCGCCGACGTCATCTACGACCATCACCGCCGTTCAGTACTCGTGTAAGGATTCTGGGGAAACTTCATGCCATGTGGGACCTAGGCAGTCCCCTCTCGCTCGGGAATTTGACCGGAATCGGGGGGGGGGGGGGGGGGAATTTCTCTCCGTCGCTCACGGTTCGCCGCCGACCGCATCACAACGTGGCTGGGAACCTCCGCGCCGTAATCACCAGTAAGGGTCTTCTAGATCGTCTCACATACTTTGGTAGACCGTGTAGGATCGATCGAAGTTAGGATCGAGGCTCTTGGTTGTCTGCTCGGCCAAATCCGGTGATGGCGCGGCCGTGGGGAGGCTCTATGCCGTCGTGGCTTGGTCGTGGGGTTGAAGGCGCTCGCAAGCCGTCGGATCGGTGCGGACGGCTGAGATTAGGTTAGAGAACCCCCCTTCGTGGGACTCGGTCTTGTCCATCGGATCGTGATCGTGCGGATCTTGTACGATCTGGGACATTTAAAATCTGAACCATCGATCTTCGATCTAACATCTATCGTCGCATCTGTTTATTATAAAGGCTGATCTAATCTAGGGCGTTGGCGCTGGATCGGACGGTCCGAGTCGATGCGTACCCGTTCAGCTAGACATTTTACTTAAGAAACCCTGGACCTTTTGGAAATAGAACCCGCCGTCCACCTTGGGATTACTCTGAGTCTGGGGAATAAGTGTGGTTTAGCCCCTGGGTTTATCTGGATTTGAGTCCCAGTCCAGAACATTATAAAACCAGAGAAAATAATTTATAAATGGATTTTTAATAGGAAAATAATGGCTAGAACTTCAATAATTCATAGAAAATGCATATGAACTCCAAATCACTCCATTCCAGTTGCAAAAATTTGGTAATATTATTCTCTTTCACTTAGAGTATCTGTTTTGACATGAAAACAGTAAGAAAATTTAATTCTCACTTAATCCTATTTAAAACACATAAAACCTTTGAAAATTCATAACTTAAAATCTATAGCTCCAAAAATTATGATTACTGTTCCTATGATTTTATTTTAATGTGTAGATTATTACTGTGTATTTTGTTTATATGTTCGGTGTAATGTTAATTTCTTTATATGCACTGTGCTTGTTAGTATTGTGGCGAGTAGAAGAGCCCGTGACCGAGGATCCTAGTGAGTAGCAGGTTGAAGTAGCGGAGCAGGAGCTCATTGAAGGCAAGTTGTGCCCTTGACCACTTTTTACCCAATAATGTTCTGTAATATCATTTACTCATGCATAAGTTAATTTTGATGGGACCCGATAGGTCACCCTAGATTGTCTATCTCATTACCTTGTTTACCCCTGAATCACTTGGGTAGTTTGCTATTGCTTTACATGGTTTTTGGGATAATCATTTATTATATCTATGTTCCAATTATTCTTGTTATTCCATTTATGTTCATGTCAAGTTCATTAATGTTAATTGGAACATAGAGCTTAACTTGAGAACCACGTGCCACCACAAGGGTTTAATGGGACGCCCTTGGTTGACTAATTAGGAAAGCTAGTGGAAGACTACCTTACCCGAAAGGGGCAAGGGCAGTAGGGGAGTTGCATGCAAGGAGGTTCTCGGGTTGATTTTGCTATGATGGCGATCAGATGGGGGATTCTTGCAAGTGCTCTTCCCATAAATTGTAGCGGGTTTTCGGAAGCTAGTGGAACTTTGTAAAGGCCTCGTAGTGTTGCCCTGCCGCGCTTCCTAGGTAGAGGTGTATGGGAGTCGCGACCCCTTGGCAGATGGGTAACATGACTTGTGGGTAAAGGGTACAACCTCTGCAGAGTGTAAAACTGGTATACTAGCCGAGCTCACGGTCATGAGCAGCTCAGGACTCTCTGTTGTTTAAATTATGGAACTTAAATTCAATTTTGTCATTTGCATTGCATGGGTTTATTATAAATTGTGTTCTATTACTTTATTTATGGTTTGGTATTTACTTACACTTAGTAACTGCTAATAAAAGTTTGACCAACTACTTAAAAGCAATGCTCAACTTTAACCCCTATCATTGAATAGCCTTACACATCACATGAACTCACACCTTTGTGAGTTTATGTCCACTGGTTCCCCACAACTTGTTGAGCTATGATCATGTGTGAGCTCACCCTTGCTGTCTCACACCCCCCCACAGGAGAAGAGCAGGTGGTTCAGGAGGAGCCACAAGGCGAGGAATATGATCTGATCTAGGTGGCGTTTCTCAGTTGACATTGGCGCCGACGATCCTTAGTTTGTTTTATCTTTATTATTTTATTTTGTAATAAGTCTTCCGCTATGTAATAAATACTCTGATGTTTTATGACATTTATCTCTATACACTCTATTATTATATATGTTGTCTTCTTGGCGCATGTATGAGATGCACCTGGCTTTGTTCCTTAAAGCCGGGTGTGACAGCAACCCATTTATTGCACCCTTTCTAAGAAGAGTTTCATATTCCTGTGGAGTGGGGTCCCTTGATCGACGCCAGAATTCATGAAGAAATTGTTCCATGTATGACGTCACCTCTTCAAGGTTGGTCAATACATATAGCATGATATGCCGCCACTCTTCATGTGTCAGGGTCTTGGTGGTCGAGCCACTTGCGCTTCCAAGTTGGCCTCGAAATATGCTAAGGTTCGATTCATTGTCGCCATCATTGTAACGAAGGGGTGGATTATGCACGCTCGGCAGTTTGTCACCATAATAAGTTGTTGTGAAGTTTGACACCTCCTCTAGAATGTATGCCTCTGCAATGCAAGCCTCGATTTTGCATTTATTTCTACATTTCTTTCGAATAGTCTTTAGAAATCTCTTGATTGGATAGCACCAACGTCCCTGCACGGGCCCCCACATTCGTGCCTCATAGGGGAGATGAAGAATCAAATGCTGCATTGGATTGAAGAAGCCAGGTGGAAATATCTTCTCAAGCTTACACAGTAACACGGGTGCCAATCTTTCCAAGTCTACAACCACGGTCTGAGATAACTCTTTTGCACAAAGCTGACGGAAGAAATAGCTCAACTCTGAAAGCGCTAGCCAGACATGCTCAGGGACATAGCCTCGAACCATCGCAGGAAGAATCCGTTCAATCCATATGTGGAAGTCACGACTCTTCATCCCTAAGACTCGCATAGTAGATAAGTTCACCCCCTACTCAGGTTAGCTGCATACCCATCAGGGAACATCAACCTCTTGATCCACTGAAGTACTTCCTTCCTCTGGGTCGTGCTTAGGACAAAATCGGCCTTAGGCCTTCTCCACGTATTTCTGCCACTTGGCGGCTTCATCTCTAGGTTTGGTCTATCACATAACGCTACCAGATCCACTCTTGCCTTTACGTTATCCTTTGACTTATCAGGAATGTCCATAATTGTTGCCCACAGTGCCTCGGCAACATTCTTTTCAATGTGCATCACGTCAATGTTGTGTGGAAGGAGCAGGTCGTCATAATAGGGGACCTGAGTCAAGCCAGACTTATGTGTCCACATATGCTGCTCACCATATCCCACAAAACCACCTTTTGTATTGGCCACGAGCCCATCTATCTGTTGATGAATTTCGGCGCCAGTCATCGTTGCAGGTGGGCGATCTATCACTATGACAGCTTTCGTAAAGTTCTTGATGTCTAGGCAGAATGGATGGTCAGGAGGGAGAAATTGTCAATGTTTATTGAAGGACGAATATTTGCCACCCTTTTTCAACCAAATGAACCTGAGAGCTTCCTTGCAAACTGGGCATGGGAACTTACCATTAACACACCAGGCGCAGAATAGCCCATATGTCGGTAAGTCATGCATGGAGTACTGGTACCAAACATGCATTCTGAAGTTTGTCTTCGTAGCTCAGTCATACATCCATACTCCTTCCTCCCAGGCACGTACCAATTCATCGATCAAAGGCTCTAAGTACATGCCCATTTTATTCCCTAGGTGTCCAGGAATTATCAACGACACGAATATATTCTGCCTTTGGAAGCACACACCAGGGGGGAGATTGATTGGGATAACAAACACGGGCCAACATGTGTACGGGGCAGCGCTCATTCCATAGGGATTGAACCCATCTATGGCCAACGCAACACGTACATTACGAGCCTCTTTGGCTTTCTCACGGTGAATAGCATCAAAGTGTTTCTATGCTTCACCATCAGATGCATACACCATCTTGTCAGGATTGTATCGTTTTCCATTTTTGTGCCATGTCATCTGTTTCGCGGATTCCTCTGTCATGTACAGACGCTGGATCCTCAGTATGAACGGAAGGTGCCGTAGGATTGTCAAGGGGATGTCGAGCTGCCTCTTCTGTCCATCACCAGAGTCTACCTCCATGAACCTAGACGATTTACACTTGGGATAGTAGTTTGCCTCCGTGTATTCTTTCCTAAATAGCACGCAGCCCTTCGGACAAGCATGAATCTGCTCATACATCATCTTGAGTGCACGAAGGAGTTTCTGTGCCTTGTACATGCTCTTTGGCAGAACGTGATCATCCGGAAGCAGGCTCCCAATAACCGTCAACAAGCCATCGAATGCGTCTGTACTCATGCTGTATTGCGACTTGAACGCCATTACATGCCCAATGGCATCTAGTTGAGAAACCTTTGTCTGATCGTGAAGGGGCTTATGTGTCGTGTCAAACATGTCCTAGAACGCCTTTGCAGTCGGCTCTGGCTCGTCATCCATACATCCTCCTGTGTATTGTGCCTCCTGATAGTCGTTCAACATATCCGCTACCCCCACACCCGTGTCATAATCCTCGACACGTTGTCTCAGCACCTCCTCTCTCATACGATGCGCTTCACCATGAAAGATCCACCGAGTATAGCCCGGCGTAAATCCATTCTTCCAAATATGTTCTACCATGGCCTTCTTTGGTTTTTTTTCCGGTTGTCACATTTGCTGCACGGGCATGGGATTAGACTCGCTCCTTTAGCAGCTTCGCCATAAGCCCATTCCACGAAATCATCGGTCTTTTCTAATCCATTCAGTGGTGACATTGTTCCTTCCTTTACGGCCCGTGTACATCCACTCATGGTCCTCCATCATCTAACAGAAGCCTAGCAACAGAAAATTTCGGCAGCACCTCCCCTGCACGGGGAGGTTTCGAAATCCTGCAAATAAAACTATCAGCACGATGGCTGACATCCACACATAATTCAACGGCATGATGGCTGGCAATCACATCTATATATATTCAATCTATCAGAGATAACATAACAAAACTACATTTATATGGAAACTACATTTTCATGATTTACATATTTCATTCACAAATTCTCAACGAGAATATAATCTAACTTACATGATTTACATCCTATCATTCACAAATTTATATAATTTACATTAGTTACATCCTATCATTCACAAATTTACATGATTTACATTATTTACATCCTATCATCTAATCAATAATAAATACAAAGTGACACGTAATAAATACAAAGCTAAATCATGAACAAATTCATACCTATTGGAGATCGTCGGGGTCGAGCGTGGGTCGCGTGGGGGCGGCGGTTGGGCCACACAGGTCGGGGCGGTCCCGGCGGCGGTGGTGCGCGTGGCGGTGCCGACAGGGAGGCGGTGGTGGCCGAGCAGGGAGGCGGGGCGTGGGGAGGCGGGCTCCGGCGGTGTTGGCCGGGTCGTGGGGAGGCAGGCTCCGGCGGTGGCAGCGGGCGCGGGGAGGCACGGCAGGGAGGCACAGGGAGGCAGCGGCGGGTGAGACCGAGCGGGGAGGCAGCGGCGGGTGAGTGTGGTGAGTGAGATTGAAAGAGGAGAAGGAGAGGCTGCGGACCGTAAAGTGCCGCTTCTTTGCCGAGTGCCCGCGATCTGGCACTCGACAAAGATTTTTTTAAAATTTAAAAATATACTTTGTCGAGTGCCCACGATCCGGCACTCAGCAAAGTCCTCTTTGTCGAGTGCCACCCAGTTCACACTCGGCAATGACTTCTTTGCCGAGTGTCATCTCTGGACACTCGGCAAAGTATATTTTTATTTTTTTATTTTTCCAACCAAACTTTTTGTGGTATGTTCCTATACTATGTAGACTTACATGTACCATTTTGGGACAATTATAATAGTGTTTTCAATAGCTAGTAGATTTAGTTCGTTTATTTGAATTTCTTCGGAAAATTCAGATTTGAACTGCAAGTCACTCGAAACTTGGAAAACCGTGCATGCAAAAATGATACACATGCTATTTAGCACAAGTTACGACCGATTTCAGGAGCGGACCAGAAACTTTGAGCACCATGCTCACTTAACATGGTCGTGAACTAGCCATCCAGTTGTTTAAAAATTGTATAAAACACAAACAAAGTCAAAAAATCATGAAACATGTCCATGTGTCATGATATCATATGTAGAGGCTGTGATAAAAATTTGAGAATGTTTTGAGAAAGTTGAGACGTACTATGTGTAGAAACCTAGGAGAACCACACATGAAATCATAGAGTTTCAAAGTAGTTCTCCTAGGTTTCTACACATTGTATGTCACAACTTTCTCGAAACATTCTGAAATTTTTATCACAGCCTCTACATATGATATCATGACACGTGGACAAGTTTCATGATTTTTTTACTTTGTTTGTGTTTTATACAATTTTTAAACAACTAGATGGCAAGTTCACGACCATGTTGAGTGAGCATGGTGCTCGAAGTTTCCGGTCCGCTCCTGAAATCGGTCGTAACTTGTGTTAAATAGCATTTGTATCATTTTTGCATGCACGGTTTTCCAAGTTTCGAGTGACTTGCAGTTTAAATCTGAATTTTCCGAAGAAATTCAAATAAACGAACTAAATCTACTAGCTATTGAAAACAATGTTATAATTATCCCAAAACGGTACATGTAGGTCTACATAGTGTAGGAACCTACCAAAAAAGTTTGGTGGCCAAAATAAAAAAATAAAAATGTACTTTGCCGAGTGTCCAGAGATGACACTTGGCAAAGACACTCTTTGCCGAGTGCCCGATATTTGGCACTCGGCAAAGAATCTGCTTTGCCGAGTGCCGGCTTTCGGCCCTCAGCAAAGGCTGACGGTCGTCAGCTGTAAACGGCCGCTAACGTCCCTTTGCCGAGCGCCATCTTTCCCGAGTGTTTGTCGCTCGGCAAAACAGTATTTGCCGAGTGCTTCTCTGTGCCGAGTGTCCAACAACTCGGTAAACAAGCTCTTTATCGAGCGCAGGCACTCGAAAAAGTCTTCTTTGACGAGTGCCCGATAAAAAGCACTCGGCAAAGAGCCTGGTACTTGGCAAAGGCCCGGATTCCGGTAGTGGTCTGGCCCTCTATTTGGTGCTCAACACGCACAACGAAAATAAATACAACCCTGTCCCAAAATATAAACCGTATCCACCTCTGGTTTGAAGATCAAGAAATGTATTTAATTCTCTATATACAATTGCATCAATGTACATGTACGTATAACTAGAGAGAGAACGTCTTACATTACTGGAACAAAGGGAGTATATATATGTCAAAAATGATGTAAGGCACTACAGGAAAACGCCCAGTTTCCGACGGCCTAAACCGTCGGAAATAAGTTCTGAACCGTCGGAAGTAGTTACTTCCGACGGCTTAAGACGGGTCCCGTCGGAAGTAACGCCGTAGGGGATACCCAGTCGGAAGTATCAGCGTTTCCGACGGGGCCGTCGGAAGTAAACTTATTTCCGACGGCCAGGGTGGCGCCGTCGGAAATAAAGCGAGGTGGGCCCCGCAGACGGCCGGCCGCCGGCGCCTGACGCCGTCACATCTTAGTTCCGACGGGGCCATCGGAAATAAGCGGCCGTCGGAAGTAATTAAAAAACAGAGAAACAGAATTTGCCTGCTTTTTGTTTTACAAACAATCACACAAATTCAATCTGCACACAATATCCAGTTTTCATCCAGAATCACATACAATACCACATGAAACACACAATAACACAAGTTCACAAGTTAAAGCACAAGTTCACAAGTTAAAGCACAAATTCACAATGTTCACAAGTTCACAAGTTCACATGTTCAGAAGTTCACAATAACACAAGTTCCCAATACCACAAGTTCACAAGTCCATAGTACGAGAAAAACACAAGCAGACAGGCTACTCAAATGGAGGAGGTTGATCAAATGGATGTGGTTGATTTGATCCGCTAGCTCCTCCACTGTTTAGAAGACCGTCCACAAAAGAAGCGACCGCATCTTCAGAGTCCTCATTTCCCGGAGTTAGCAAGTTTCCTGGAGGGACCTACAACATTCAAAAAAATGTGTTAGTAGTTAAATTCTTGTTATGCAACGTCAAAAGAAAAAGTCAAGTAATATAACCTGAGGTGCAGGTGTGGGCCAACTAAATTGTGGAGTCGGTACAAACTGCGGGATAGGTGGAGGAGGTGGCATAGTCATCGCTGAAAAATCTGGACGTTGCCCTAGTGCTATTTGCTGAAAGAAATTGAAAGCTATGTTACGAGGATATATTAGAAAATATGTGCTCCAATTATAGTAGAGGCTCACGAGGATCTAATTACCTGCATCATCTCCTGCTGTCGTGCAAATTGAGCAGCCCAGTACTCTTGTTGTTGCTTGTTATACTCCTCCTGCCGCCTCAAAGCTTCCTGCATCCGGATCAGCTCGGCGTTTCCTTGGGTACTAGAGCGAGGACCACGGCTAGACGACCTCGATGGACGAGACCTTTCAGGCCTCACCTGAGTCGAGTCGATAACACTACCAAACATGGGGTAACTAGAAAAAAATAGAAAGAAGTTAAACACGCAACACATCATGTTAGAAAAGATCAAATCGACGAATTAATAATAGCAAACTCACCGTCCATGAGGTTTTCCGCCTCCACTAGCATACACAACCTGAGGATCGATAGGCTGATTCATCCAATCATAGTCTTGCCCATGCTCCGACATCATGGAAGCACCATATGAGGCCTGACAAATAATAAACAATGCAGTTATATTTTTCTCGACTCTTAGAATAGAAGTGCATTGTAACTAGTTGCGAAAGTCTCACCACACGCTCAGCAGCTGACTGAGAACACAACTGTTCTGGATTTGTAGGATCCGACCCCCTGTGACCTCTAAGGTAAACCTGAACATCACTCGGCGTAACACCAGAACTAGCTTCCTACAGGCAAGAGAAAATAACATAAACACATAGAAGATTCATGATATGCACGACCATAAATTACACTTACCATGCGCTTTGCCAAACGAACGTGGCCATCACCACCATATCTGTGGTGAACATCATGCCCACGATTTGAGCTGTTTCTCATTGAAACACCTTTAAATCCATCTGTTGCCCAATATTTGCATACAGCCCGCCAACCAGCCTCATTTGATGCCATCCATGGCACCGAGTCTGAAAACTTTATTTCGATCCAATGTATTGTTAGTACTAACACTTGGACATGAATTAGGATAAAAACAATTTACCTCAAGATATTCTTCTTCGGTTAAGTATTTGTTTGATGCCTCACTTTTGGAACGTGGCCGACGTCCTTCCTGCCTTAATATGTAATCAGAAGTGACCTGGATCCGAGCATAATACATCTGATCCCTAACCAAGGTAGTCGCGCTCTTGTTAAAAACGATCCGTGCACGATCGTTCATACTTCCATCTTCAGGCAACTTGTAACGTTTCTGAAAAAAACAAGAAACAAGATTTTTAGCACATTGTATAGTTGAATCAATTCAAGTTGGGCTAGAGAACATACCCAGAACTCATGCCACACAGCACCTTGGGCATTCCTATGTTCCGCATTGAACGCGAGCCCGTACTGATCCCAAGACATACAAGGCACCTCAACGCCTTTCTCCATCACTACACCAGGCCAGAGATATTTGCATATACTTCCCAAAACTTTATTCACCTGTGTGCGACGTCCTTGACCTTGAAAAGATGCATCAATCCAAGACCTGCAACCACATTGTACAAAAGAAGCATTAACAAATTTCATATAATGCATGAACAAATATTTAACATTAGAATCAACTCACTCGTCGCCACACGGTACGATCAAAATCTTATCCTCCTCACGAGTAGGAACTTTAGGAGGAGGCACCCAATGTGTTTTCCTCGACTTCCGTGCCCGAGAAGACCCTCCACCACTAGAAGCTCCAGCATCACTGCTAGGCCATGAGTCCCATCCGCCTGCTGACCATCCACCCTCAAACTGACCACCACCGGAAGACCACCCATCTCCACCTCCACCTCCAGCATCATCTTCCTGCTCATAGTCTGCATCGGCCGCATCGTAATCGGCCGCATCCTCATCCCTCGCCTCCTCCTCTCGAGTCTCGTTAACATCCTGCACATGAAACACTTTAATCATTAGATTCATATAAACATTACTATATTGAAATAAAATAATAATTTAGAGTAATCACACCTGTCCATGCATATCAGGTGGAAGATGTTCCATCAAAGCCTGTCGTCTGTTGCTCGAGAGCGACTCGGTACCCTAGAACAGACACTCCTGTGCTTTGCTTCTTCCTGAAGAAGAAGAAGAGCCCTTCGTCATGCCCTTCACAAAATTCTTCAACTTTCGAGCCGCCATCCTGCATATTGAAAATTATATTAGTATAACAATAAAGAGATAACAACATAGTATAACAATAAATTAAATTTTAATTCATCAAAATAAATATTTACTTCTTAATCATATTCGAAATCAGGATTAATTTGTTGTCTCCTCAAGCGCGTCGACTTTCTCTCGGGCGTCTTTTTCTTCTTCGACTTTCGTTTCCTTTTTGGAGGAACTATTACATCATTAAGATCGCCCGCTACTAAATCTGGCTCCATTGTTGTTTCTATATTAAAAACGGGTGGAACTTCAATTTCTTGATAAATTTCTTCAACATCAGCTTCCACCTCATTTTGTCGATAACTTGTATCACCCTTTAAATATAATCTTTCACGGGGATTTACGTTGTACACTACCCACCAGTCTTTAAGATCGATACAGGGATATGACATATAATACACTTGGTCCACTTGAAAACCAAGAACAAATTTACTACAACCACGAGTCATTATACGCTCGTGTTTGACTTCTACCATACCAAATTGGTTTTGTCGTATCCCATGTTTAGGATCGATCCAATCACATTTGAAGAACATAACTTTCAGATTTTTTCCCCCAGCGAAGTCGAATTCCAATATATCTTTGATAGTTCCATAATAATTCATCTCCCTTCCTTGCTCATCAAAAGACCAACATACCACACCAGTATTTGTTGTCGCAGCTAACGGTCGAGTACATTCAAATTTGGTTGAACGAAAACGATATCCCTTGACATCATAACGACCATAGCTTCTGACTTTGACAAGTGCACGTGACATCTGACGTAAGTCCTCGTCAACGTTGGAAGTTTTTTCACACTGTCAGTTACGAATATAGATCAATAGGAGGAACTATTAAAAAGATAAACTATATGAACACATAAGAAAACGGATGTGATATTTACATGAACTCGAAACCAATTAATGAAATTGGGAGTGCCTTCTTTTCCTTCGCGAAGCATGATTTCATACAGCCTCGTCGACAGTTTACCCTTATTCTGTCGTTCGTACTCTCTGTTGAAAAAAAGTAAATAAAAGAGTTACGAGGAGTAATGAGCACATGTTGCTCTTCAATTTTGAAAATCTATGCTTACTTGAAGTATGGAGTCATCTCTTCCATGTTTTCATACATGTAGAGTAATGCATCCAACTTTTCTTCACGTCCAATGTGATATTCAGTTGATGCTCCAACTGTCTTTCCCTCGAATGACAAAATTTTGAGTTTACTGCATGGACCAGCTTGATCAACATTATACCTTAATGTAGGTGCATTTACATTGTGTTCTTCTGCAAAGTATACACTCGTGAAGGCTGATATCTCTTTATATTTAAATTCTTCAGCAATACACCCTTCAACTCTTCCCTTGTTGCCAACCATTGCACTAAGCTTCTTAAGTGCCCTTTCTATGTGATACATCCATCTATACTGCACAGGACCCCCAATCTTAGCTTCATATGGAAGGTGTACAAGTAGATGTTGCATCGGATTGAAGAATCCAGGGGGAAATATTTTTTCCAATTTGCAAATAAGGACCGGAATCTCCTTCTCTAATTTCTCCATCACATCTTTTTTAATTTCTTTAGCACAAAGTTGTCTATAGAAGTAGCTTAACTCAGCTAACGCCGTGCACACATCATTATTCAAGTAACCCCGAAACATTACAGGAAGTAATCTTTCCATAATAATGTGATAATCATGACTCTTCAATCCATTCATTTTTCCTGTCCTCAAATTCACGGACCTTCTGAATCCCGCGGCATACCCATCTGGAAATTTTAAGTTTTTCAACCACACCATCACCTCTTTCTTTTGCTTAGATTTTAGACAAAATGACGCACGTGGCTTAGCACCACTCTGAAGCAAGACTAGGCTTGGTCGGTTACAAATTTTCTGTAAATCTTTTCTGGCCTTTATATTATCTTTGGTTTTATCGGGAAAATCCATACATGTACTAATAATGCTTTCAGCAACATTCCGCTCTGGGTGCATGACATCAATGTTGTGCATCAGAATCAAGGCCTCCGTATAAGGGAGTTCCCACAAAGAACATTTATGTGTCCAATTATGTTCTATTCCAAATCCCAGGTAACCAGTACCGTCTGGTTTCAAATTATCGAGCGTAGCATGAATCTCTGCGCCACTCAAACGCTTCGGTGGGCCTTTGGTAACAATGGTGTCTTTTCGAAATTGATTTGCCTCAAATCTGAACGGGTGATCGAGAGGCAAGAAACATCTGTGGCAATCAAAGTAACAGATCTTCCCACCAAACTCAAGACGAAAACAATCTGTATCCTTACCACATATTGGACATGTCAACTTTCCATGACAACTCCATCCAGCAAAAATACCGTAGGCCATGAAATCATGAATCGACCACAAGTACACAACTCGAAGATTGAATCTCTCTTTCTTGTAGCAATCGTAAGCTTCGACTCCTTCCCACAATTTTTTCAACTCATCGACTAAAGGTTCCAACATTACATTGAGATGTTTTCTAGGGTGTTCTGGTCCAGGAATGATTAGACACAGAAACATGTAATCGTATTTCATGCAAAGGTGAGGTGGAAGATTGTATGGAACTGCAAATACAGGCCAACAAGAATACGGCGATGCGGTCATATTGAAAGGTGAGAACCCGTCCGTCGCCAACCCGATTCGAATATTTCTAGCTTCACTAGCAAAATCCGAATCAAAATCATCAAGCGCCTTCCACGCATCACTATCAGATGGGTGCATCATAACTTGAGGGTTCTCGCGGTCACGTTCTTTGTGCCATCTCATCTGCTTAGCGGTGTTTTTTGAGAGAAACAACCGTTTTACACGAGGCGTGAGAGGCATGTAACGAAGTTGCTTCTTTGCTACTTCTGTTGTCAATTTATCTCCATCTTCATTTACGACCTCAACGAACCTTGATTTGATGCATCTCAAACATTTGTCTAATTTTTCATTTTCCTTCCAGAAAAGCATACAGTTATCTGGACAAACATCAATTTTTTGATACTCCATACCTAAGCCAGAGAGTAACTTTCTTGACTGATACACGTCTTTGGGCATTTTGTGATCTGGTGGTAATACGTCGCTAATCAAATTCAAAAGTTCATTTAAGCAGTTGATGGAGAATGCGAACTTAGACTTGATAGCCATAAGTCGCGTCACAAAAGCAAGAATGGTTACTCTCGTGTGTTCGTGCAACGGCTCTTCTGCTGCCTTGAGAAGTTCAAAGAATTTTTTAACTTCCGGCGGTTGAGGATCCTCAGGATTATCTGGAAACACTAAATCGGGATCCTCTCTTAAATCCTGAACCATCTCCTCCATTCGGTCTAAATCCGGGTCAAAATCGTCTTGACCTTCTGGAGCATATCCACGGGGAAGCTCCTCACCATGATGCACCCAAACTTCATAATTTGGCATGTAGCCATTTTTGCAAAGATGACCAGACATCTCTTTTTTGGTTTGACGTTGATAATTTTTGCAAACACTGCATGGGCACCACACTCGACCATTTCTTGACGAAGAAAAAACACGATTGATAAAATCTTCGGTTTTCTGTATCCACTCAAGCGAAGGATCATTTTTTCGCCAGCCTTCATACATCCAGCGACGACTATCACCCATCGTTCGACTAATTAAAGATCAAGACAAGTTCATTAATTTCTAGATATATTATGAGCCGGTGGTCCTACAATTATAGGAAAGGATAGGTCCTAAACCCACCTAAGGGTGAACGACATATCACAGATTTATGATAAGTCAATGAGTTTGAACGAAATTTCGGCAGCATAACCCTGTTGTTCTCCATTGCACGCCCGTAATGGTGCAACGGAGAACAAGAGGGTTATGCTGTCGAAATCTCGCTCAAACTCATTGACTAATCATAAATCATATTTGATATGTCGTTCACTCTAAGGCTGTCCAAAAAGGGACAATTTCGGTACAACACACTACTTTATTAAGCAATGTGTTGGACCGAAACGGGTGACGCATAAGTTTAAACCTATTTTAGTATAGTATCGCATTATACTACAACATCACATCAAATTATACTACAGCATCACATTATACTACAACATGACATTAATAAAGTTAAAAATTACCTGAATTGCCCACAGGAGTGACGGCTGGCGACCGGTGTGAAGCTGCGTGCGCGCGCTCACGTGCGGCCGCGTTCGGCCCCGTGCGAACGGCCACGTGCGCGCGCTCACGTGACAAGACTCGACGACGGCCTCGGGCTCGGGGCCGCCGCGGCCTCGGGGCAACGGCCGCGGAGGCTGTGGACGGCGGCGGTGGTCTCGGGGCGCGGACGACAGCGGCCTCGGCCTGCGACGAGGTGGCCTGGGCTCAGCGGCGCCGGCCAGGGGCAGGGAGCGAGGCGGCCTGGGCAAGGGGCGGCCTCTGGCGTGGGCGGCGCTGGCCCAAGGCGGGGAGGTCCCGGCGGCCACGGGCGGTGCTGGCCAGGGGCGGGGAGGCGGCGGCGTCCACCGCGGCGCTGGCCAGGGGCGGCGGCGGCGGCTCTGGCGCGCGAGCCCCCCGGGCGGCGGCGGCCACGGGCGGCGCTGTCCAAGGGCGCCGGCGGCGTCTCTGGCGAGCCCCCCGACCGGCGGCGGCTCTGGCGAGCCCCCCGGGCGGCGGCGGCGCGCTGTGCGGGCGGCGGCGGACGTGGGTGTGTGTGCGTTGTGTGCGTGCGTGCGCGGGGTAACGGACGTTAGGGACTCTCCTTATTTCCGACGGTCAAGGTGGTGGGCCGTCGGAAATAGTCCTATTTCCGACGGTACCCTAAGACCCGTCGGAAACAGTGTAGGCCGTCGGAAACTGGTCGTTTTCCTGTAGTGAGGAGCAGGCGATGGGTACACATCCAACATATCCCTTTTTATTATACTTTACTTATTAGATCATCATACACATGCAATAAGTTGAACACCACCGTACCGTCCTTGTGTTTCTCCCAACACAAATTACAAATAGCGCTAGTCCAGATATCACATCATGCAGATTTGGGCAATGCATTGGCAACCCATGGCTGCCGTATAGCATGGTAGGAAGACACAGGTTTCACCACAGGGGATGCCTCTCACTGGATGGCCAAACTCCCTCGCGATGATGTCCAGGCCAACCACGGTGGAGGTATCCGCCTGCAGGAGGCGGGCCGTCGCCGTCGTCGGAGCTAACACCAGCTGGAGAAGCAGCAGCGCCAACACACCGCCTGCTGCCTTCTTGCTGCCGCACTCCATGCTAGCTAGCTAGCTTTCCTCTCTCTCTCGCTAGATAGATAGGCAGGTGACTATGCTTTGCTCTGCTCCCCACACCTAGCTCGTGCTGGCTTTTTATACACAACGTACAGGCGGTAATGTCCTGGAAACGGATTACAAGGCCACGAGCAAAAGGGTGACGCCCCCTGGGCACTGGCTGATTTTTTCGTCCAGTCCAAATGAATAATGCCCACGCCGACATGCATGGTGCGTGATAGGCACATATATTAATATTTACAAGCTCATCATTGCATATCCGATGTATTATTATAGTAGTCTTGTTTCTTTGGTCTCAGCTGGCCCGGTTGCTGATCAAAATGATAAGATGTACGTATCCATAATGACTATCAATAAATTCTTATTCTTGTTTCTTTTATTAGCCTCCAATGGCAATATTAGTAAGCAGTAGACCATCAGAGAATGACCCCTCAACCAACCAAAATAGGGAGCAAAATCAAAAACATCTATTTTCACCGGTTTAGCGGGTTTTGAGAAACTGGACAGGTCGTCCACAAAAATACATGGCCACGTGGGAAACTAATTTCATCGGCCATGTAGCATTGCTGGAGACGGTTTTTTTTTTGTTGAGTGCTAACAGGCAATCGGCAAACAATCAAATGCATTAGGCAAGCCATTTGTCGAGTGCCACATGCGACCAAGATTACTCAGTAAACATGATGCCGGCAACGATCTCTTTGTCGAGTATTCTCTACGAGTTTCTATATATACCAGTAAGTTGTGAGAAATATAGGCATTTTCCATATCATTTTAATTCCATAAATTAACATTATGGTGATGACATATAAAAGATGATTAATCATAGAAATCATGATGACAAATATATCCATAACAATATGGAACATGAGAATATAAAACATATGAATCATATAAATATAATAAGCATATGAACATGGTACATGCAGCATGATGGAACAACTGAACATAAACAGATAGCAATATAAACAACATGACTGTAAAATTAAAACAAACAGATATGGTATATTAATAGCATAAACTCAGAAAAGTCATGATACGATATGACATAACAGTTTGGATAATTTCATGTGTACATACGAAACAACAGACACTAGTAGAAAAGAGCTCATAGCCTGCGGCACCCATAAATTATCACTGGCGGTTTCAGTTATCACGCGCCAGTAAAAAAAACAAGGTGGGCCCGGATTAGGAACCGCCAGTGGAAACCTATTTCCACTGGCGGTTATCTTAACACAACCGCCAGTGGAAATAGGGTATTTCCACTGGCGGTTGGTGTAACAGAACCGCCAGTAGAAACCAATTTCCACTGGCGGTTGGTGTAACAGAACCGCCAGTGTAAATACCCTATTTCAACTAGCGGTTGTGTTAAGATAACCGCCAGTGGAAATAGGTTTCCACTGGCGGTTTTTCAAGCCAACCGTCAGTGAACTGTCTGTTATAAATACCCCTCTTCTTTCCCGCGACAGTGAACTGTATGCTCGCAGCCAGCTTCCATTGGAGGCGATTTTGGAGGTCCAGATTTCACAAAAATATAAGGGGGGAGGTTTTGGTCTTCATTTCTTGGAAGAAGGTGGATAAGAAAGGTTGGTTTATGTTTCTTTGTCAATTTTTGTTCATTCTTGCTCAATTTTAGCCACATTTTGGATCTAGGGTTTTACATGTGAGAGAGAAGAGTATAGCTAGGTAATTTTCTCTATTTCCTCAAATGAGGTTGCATAAGATGGTTAGTTTTTGTCTATTCCCTCTCCTTTTTCATGTTTAGTTCTCAAATAAGTTTATCCATAACACATATTTAGTTGCTTAATGAATGGTGAATGTGTTGTATGAAAGGTTGGTTTAATTATGTTTCAATTGTCAGTTATTGTTTATTTTTGCTCAATTTTAACTACATTTTGAAACTAGGCTTTCACCATGTGTTAGAGATAGGTTTGGGTATTAAATTTTTTTGTTTATTAGTTGCTAGGAAAGTTTGGCTTATGTTTCTTTTGCCAAATTTTGTTCATTTTTCCTCCATTTTAGCCACATTTTGGATATAGGGTTTCACCATGTGTTAGAGATAAAGTAGTCTAACTACTTTTATTGGAAGAGATAAAGTAGTCTAACTACATTTTTGTTAGCGACAAACCGAAGCATGTAATTTTACACGACTTTCTAGAGAGGAGAGGGAGAGGGAGAGAGAGCTATTGTTGCCAATGCGCTCGGAGCAGGTGCAGCACTTACCGTCTGTACGGATGCAGCACTTTGCACATCCAGAATGCCCGTTCTTGCACTGATTTTACACAGAGCAGAGCACCATGCTGGAGTCTACCGATCAATATGTATTGTATATATACATGCATGGTAATCTGACTTGCCATGAAAACTTCGGACTGGAAGGGTAGGCAGCAGATGTCGCACTCCAACGCGTCCTTCTCCATGGATAGTGTCACATTCGCCTCTTCCTCATCCTCCAACCCCGCCTCTTCCTCATCCTCCATAGAGAAGCCGTGGTCTTTTTCCCGGTCATGGTTTATCACCTAGAACGCGAGGTAAAATAAAAGCAGGGAGGACTATTCGACTAATATATACATATCAGGCAGTAAGAAACAAGCATCATCTTCAAAGAACATGTTGTGAAAGAACTTGGAAAGATGTTTACCAGATCTGATACTTGTGAAAGAACTTCACACCAATGGTGATGAGATACGCGAAGCCAGGAGACGACGTAGTATTTAAACACTGCAAGAGGAGAGAGAGGAGATAGAGGAGAGAGAGAGGAGAGAGAGAGAGGATAGAGAGAGAGAGAGGAGAGAGAGAGAGAGGAGAGAGAGAGAGGGTTTCACATTTTAGCCACATTTTTGGATATAGGGTTTCACCATGTGTTTTATGTTACTTTTTTATAGGTGATGATGGAGAGGATATCCTGGATGTATAACTTATCAAGGCTAGATCCATCATACATATCTGAGGTCCATAAGTTTATTGTTGTCGCTAAGAACCATGCTTGGAGAACAAAGACAAAGCACATATATTGTCCATGCATGGACTGCAAAAATGCTGTTGTATTTGATGACACAGAACAAATCATATCTCATCTGGTATGCCGAGGATTTGTGAAGGATTACATAATTTGGACAAAGCATGGAGAGGGTAGCTCTTCGCCTTATACAGCTGGAAACCCTGCGAACATCGACGACAGCTTTCAGTTCGTTCACGAGACACAACAATCTCTTCCACAGAGCGAACATGTAGTGCCAAATGTTACTGATCATGGTTTCGCCGGAGGAAATGAACGTGAAATAACCCATGTTCTGCCAAATGTTATGGACGAGGAAGATGCAGAGTTGTTAGAGGCAATGTTGCGTCGTCATACAGATCCATCGATGTTCTTCATGAAAGGTATGGAGTCCCTGAAGAAGGCAGCAAAAGAGCCTTTGTACGACGAGTCTAAGGGCTGTACCAAAGAGTTCACGATGCTCCGGTCTGTGTTAAAGTTGTTGATGTTAAAAGCTAGATATGGTCGGTCTGATGCTGGCTTCGATGCGTTCTTGAGTATTGTCGCAGACATGCTTCCAAAGGAGAACAAAGTGCCTGCTAACACGTACTATGCAAAGAAACTAATCAGTCCACTCACTATGGGCGTGGAGAAGATCCACGCGTGTAGAAATCACTGTATCCTTTATCGAGGTGATGATTATAAAGACTTGGAGAGCTGCCCAAACTGTGGTGCAAGTAGGTACAAGACGAATAAAGACTATCGAGAGGAAGAGTGTGTTGCATCTGTGTCTAAAGGGAAGAAGCGAAAGAAAGCCAAAAAAAAGACTTCAAAATCCACGAGCAAAGAAAAAGAAGAAGTAGACTATTATGCGCTCAAAAAGATTCCTGCTTTGGTGATGTGGTACCTCCCCGTCGTCGATCGATTGAGGTGTTTGTTCGCTAACCCTGAGGATGCCAAACTTATGAGATGGCATGCTTCTAATGAGCACAAAAACGATGGGAAGCTTCGACATCCAGCCTATGGGAAGCAGTGGCAAGATTTCAATGAGAACCACCGAGACTTTGCCGATGAACCAAGAAATGTTAGGTTCGCACTGAGTACTGATGGAATGAATCCATTTGCTGAAAGGAGCAGTAAGCATAGCACATGGCCAGTGATCCTCACCATATACAACCTTCCTTCATGGTTGATGCAGAAACGGAAGTACATTTTGCTAACCATGCTTATTTCTGGACCTACACAACCTGGAGTTGATATGGATGTATTTTTAGAGCCCTTAATGGAGGATATGAAAATATTGTGGGTAACGGGTGTTCAAATGTTGGATGAGTATCGTAAAGATTCATTCACGCTGAGAGCAATTATTTTTGTTACGATCAACGATTACCCTGCACTCTTCACATTATCAGGCCAGTTTAAGGGAAAGGTTGGCTGCATAGTATGCATTGATGAAACTGCTTACGTGTCTCTTACTGCATCTAAGAAGATAGTGTACATGAGGCACAGACGCTTTTTATTGGAAGAACACAGGTACCGCATGCGAAAGATGGATAAGTACTTTGACAATAATGGTGAACTACATTCTACTGCTCCATCGGGTAACAATAAAGGTCATAGAGTTTTTGAAATAGTCAAGAATATCAAGTTTGTTTTCGGGAAGAAGACAAAAGACGGAAAAACAAGGAAAGATGTCAAACCAGCTCCGGGGGCTATATTCAAGAAAAAGTCTATTTTCTTCGAGTACTTGCCTTACTGGAAAGAGTTAGATGTGCGACATGCGATCGATGGTATGCACGTTCAGAAGAACGTGTTTGAAAGCATAATTGGCACCTTGCTAGACATAAAGGGCAAAACAAAAGAAGGGCTCAATTCACGCATGGACTTGGTAAATTTAGGCATAAAAAAGGAACTACATGCTGTTCTTCAAGAAAATGGGAAGTATCATCTCCCAGCAGCAAGCTACAATCTCAATGTAGATGAGAAACATGCGATGTGTGTTTGGCTTAAGAATTTGAAAGTCCCATCCGGATTCTGCTCTAGCATACGAAGTATTGTGTCAATGAAAGACCTGATAGTCACCAACTACAACTCACATGATTGTCATGTCATGCTGACTACATTCCTACCTATTGCCATCAGGGCTATAAATCCTTTGTTTTTAAAGATGACAATCACACGGTTGTGCTACTTTTTCAACAGAATTTCACAAAAGGTAATTGACCGTGATGAGTTGGCATCTCTTCAGGAATTTGCAGTGGAGACAATAGCACAGTTTGAGATGTGTTTCCCTCCATCGTTCTTTGATATTATGGTGCACCTTGTGGTGCACTTGGTGCCACAAATAGAGGCATTGGGTCCTATGTACTTGCATGAAATGTGGACGTACGAGCGTTTCATGTCAATACTGAATGGCTATGTATCAACCCGTGCTCGTCCCGAGGCATCCATGACAGAGGGGTACTATACCGAAGAGGCCATTGAGTCCGGAGGTCCATTCTGCAATAGTATCCTAAAAGATCAGGTTGCAATAGGTCTGCCTCCGTCACGACACGAGGGTAGATTGTATGGAAGCGGGAGGATGGGACGGAAATCTTTCATCCCACCAGATTACAATACAGTACTTGAGGCACATCACAGCATCCTACATCAGCTAGCGATAATAGAGCCATTTATCCAACAACACAACAATGAGCTTCACGAGCAAAATCCTGGGCATACGGCTGATTGGGTAATGAAGCAACATAAGCAGCGATTCAACACATGGCTAATGGTGAAGGACATTCCACGTGGTGAAACAATAGAAGAAAAAACCATCAAGGGGTTGGCATCTGGACCTTCACGCCAGGTCACAACATGGCAAACCTATGACATTAGTGGATTCACATTTTGTACAAAGTCCAAGGACAAAAAGAGCATGTCACAAAATAGTGGTGTTCGATGCGAGGCCATAGATGATGAAACTGGTGAGATTATTACATATTTTGGCTTTATTGAGGACATATGGGAACTAGACTATGGTACATTTCAGATCTCGGTTTTCCGATGTCAATGGGTTGAAGACAAACATGTCACGGTAGACAACTATGGTGTCAGAGTTCTTGATCTAAGTAAGGTAGGTTACAAAGATGACCCATGGATCCTTGCTAATCGTGCTGCACAGGTCTTCTATGCTGAACAAATCATTTCTAACAATGAGAAGAAAAGCACCGACAAACCGAAGCATGTAGTTTTTCCTGGAAAACAACAAGCTATAGGAGTTGATGGTGTATCTGATTTAGAGGATTTTAACCAGTTCAACGACATGTCTCTTTTCATAGACCATCCAACCAAGATAAGGAACGTTGAGCGAAGCATCCCACGCAATTCGATGCCCTGGGTACGCCACGATGGACAAGGCAGAACAATAGCTCCCTAGATTATATAGTTGTCATGTAATTGATTATTGTTAGGACATGTCATGTAATTGATTATTGTTAGAGACAAACCGAAGCATGTAATTTTACACGACTTTCTAGAGAGGAGAGGGAGAGGGAGAGAGAGCTATTGTTGCCAATGCGCTCAGAGCAGGTCCAGCACTTACCGTCCGTGTGGATGCAGCACTTTGCACATCCAGAATGCCCATTCTTGCACTGATTTTACACAGAGCAGAACATTATGCTGGAGCCTACCGATCAATATGTACTGTATATATACATGCATGGTAATCTGACTTGCCATGAAAACTTCGGACTGGAAGGGTAGGCAGCAGATGTCGCACTCCAGCGCGTCCTTCTCCACGGATAGTGTCACAGTCGCCTCTTCCTCATCCTCCAACCCTGCCTCTTTGTAATACTCAAAATTGTATACAAATAATAATAGAGAGTTATTCTCATTTTGTGTGTCTTATTTGCCTCATGAAAAGAACATATCTATAATTAAGAGATGAACTAAAACAAATGATACAAAATAAAGTGTATCTTGTTGGAGATTTATGTGTTTGTGCATTACATAAAATAATAAGGATAATAATAATAAGATAATAATTACTAGAAGATGGATTAAACCCTAAATTGGAATTAGAGTTTGGAAATAAGAAAAAGAGAAAGGATACATATAAATAAATAAAATATATAAATAAATATTTTCAGACTTGGTATTGTTATTGAACAAATATAGTCGAGAATGAAGAGCCACAAAAGTTTGAATTCAAATTGAAGTTTGAATTTGGAAAGAAGGAAAAGATAAAAGAAAAGGAAAACAAAAAGGAAAAAGGATAAAACCTAATTGGGCCGGCTTAACCGTTTTCTGGCCCAATTCCGAATTGTATCCGGGCGGCCCAAGCATCCTCCCGCGCTACTCTGATGCGCCGTGTCGCTTACGAGTGGGCCCGCCTCGTCAGCCATTGAACGCGCAGCCCTCTTCAGCCAACCGGCGCCGACAGGGTGCCCCCACTGTCAGCCGCTCACGTGCGCCTGCCTTCTTTCCGCGCTGCGCGCGCGTTCTGTCAATGGCTCATGGGCCCCGCATGTCATCTCCTTCATCCGCACTCGCGTACCAAACCGAGCTCGCGCCGGACTCCGCCAGAATCCCGGTCGAATCGACCGCGGCCGTTGCGCCTTGACCCTCGGAAATCCGTTGAAGTTGCTTGGCCGCCTCGGTATATATACGTGCGCCTCTAGCCTAGCCCAGAAAAGCAACACCGAGGGAGAGAGAAAGCCGAGAAAGAGAGTCAGGGAGGGCCGCCGCCGGGGATAGCCGCCGCTGGGGGGTCTCCGCTCTCGGAGTCGGATCGTGGAGTATCGTCTTCACCTGAGGAAGCTGTCCGCGCCTCCAATTCAAGTTGGACACCACCGTGGCGCTCTGAATTGCTCGCCGTAGTTGTGTCCTGCCGCGGATCCGCCATGTCGTGTGGCCTGCCTCGCCGCTGCTTCAATCGCCGGTGAGAAACCCCTAGTCTCGGTCGCCTAGTCATTCTCATCGTGTAGCACCCGTTCATTTGAAGCTCTCGCACCCGGGGGCCGCTTGGGGCGTTGGTCGGCCATGGCGCGCCGCCGCGGGCCTCTGCCCATCCGTGGCCGGCCGTCGTTGGTGGGGGGGGGGGAAACACCTCGGCCGTTGGATCAGCCACGAACGCTCAGGATCATACGTAAGGATACCCCTTCGCCCCATTAAATACCAGCCGTTGATTTCTAATCTTGCGACTCACGGCGCGTACCGGTTCGGATGGGGGGGGAGTCTAATCTGGTCCCTTGATTCAAGATCGGACGGCTCAGATCTATTGATACTCCTTCGCTGAGCTGTTTTTGTAAAAGAAACCCCGACCTTTTAAGAAAACAACCCGCCGTCCTGGGACCCTGTTCCCAGTGTCTCGGAAATCTTGCGTAGAGACCCCTGCGCTTTGCAGTAATTGAGGCCCAGTCCAGAACTCGTTTAAATTGAATAAATGAAATAGAAAATGGATTTTTAATATGAAAATAATTATTAGAACTTAGATAATTCATAGAAAATTCATTTTAGCTCCAAATTGAACCATTCCAGTTTCTAAAATCTTGTAATAATATTCTTCATCATTTAGTGCCTCTGTTTTGTCATGAAAACAATTAGAAATTTAATCTCTCACTTAATTCATTTTAAACACATAAAACCTTTGAAAATTCATAACTTAAAATCTATAACTCCAAAATTAATGATTCCTGTTCCTATGATCTTATTTTAATATGTATATTATTAAGGTGTATTTTGTTCTTATGTTTGGTGTAATGTTAATTTTGCCTATACCATGTTTGTTTGAATTACTACGACTAGCAGTGAGGTCACGAGTCATCTGAAGATCATCCTGGTACCTGGATTCTCAAGGCCCAGGCAAGTTGTGCCCTTGATCACTTCTTTTTACCCAGCCATGTTCTGATTAATCATAATGATCTGCATAGGTTAATTTTGATGGGACCCAATAGGTTACCCTAGTTTGTCTATCTTTATACCTTGTTTACCACTGAACTTTCTGGGTAGTACTTGCTAGTGCTATATGTGGTTTTGGGTATGGAGATACACTATTCATGGTTACACTTTTGTTATCAGTTGTTATTTATTGTTCATGATGAGATCATTATGTTAATTGGAACATGGAGCGACCACCCGGGAAAACAGTGCTACCACAAGGGAGGAATGGGACCCCTTGGCTGATTAATTAGGAAAGCTAGTGGAAGACTACCTTACCCGAAAGGGGCAAGGGCAGTAGGGGAGTGGTCAGTGTAGGGAGGCCCTCGGGAGGATTTTGCTGCGATGGCGGTCCTGCAAGGGATTCCTGCATTGGAACTTCCTATAAACTGTAGCGGGTTTTCGGAAGCTAGTGGAACTTTGTAAAGGCCTCGTAGTGGATCCCTAGCCACTCACCTCGGAAGTGTCTAAGGGCCTTGCAAACCCTGGCGACATGGGATACACGACTTGTGGGTAAAGATGCGCAACCTCTGCAGAGTGTAAAACTAGTATACTAGCCGTGCTCACGGTCATGAGCAGCTCGGACCCTCACATGATTAATTTATGGAACTAAATTCAATTTGTCATATGCATTGCATCGCGGGTGATGTTGTTATTACTTTTGTTCTATTACTTAATTGGGTTTGGTATTTACTTATATTTAGTAACTGCTAATAAAATTTTGACCAACTTTAAAAGCAATGCTCAGCTCTAACCATCTTCTTTGGTAAGCCTTACACTTCACGTGAGCTCCCACCTTTGGCGAGTTCATGCACATTATTCCCCACAACTTGTTGAGCGATGAACGTATGTGAGCTCACTCTTGCTGTCTCACATACACCACAGGTCAAGACCAGGTACTGCAGGATGATGCTCATGGAGGATGCTGCGATGAGTTCGTGAGAGGTCTAGGTCGTCGTCTCCCAGTCAACTTTTGGGTTGCTGGACCGTTGTCTCCTTATAATGTAATTATTTATTTTGTATAGAACTCCTGTTATATATAAAGTTGTGACATTCGATCCTGTGCCACTATACATCATATGTATGAGACTTGGTCCCAGCATACCTGGTGTTTATGTTAACCCCGGGTTTTGGACCCCTAAAATCCGGGTGTTACAGAAGTGGTATCAGAGCAATGTTGACTGTAGGACGAAACCTAGATAGAACTGGACAACCATTATCTACTTACCTTTGCTACTCTGATCATTTCTAAACTTATCTTAATCTTTTCTCATCTATTTCCGCTTCACTCTGATTATTCTTACCTATTTATTCTAAAGACAAATGTGGATTTCACACTTTGAAATCCTGTACCTAAAGTGACTTTTAGGAATAGAAGACCTCATCTTAGGGACAAAATCAAAACTATTCTTGTAAATATTTGTATGCTTGAATGCTTGTTCTTATGATACTTGTCTGATTTGGATCTTTGTTTGAGTGTGATGAGTTGTGGAGTAATGTCCACAATTGCATCTGCATATACACATAGGTATAAAAAAAATATAATTATAAAATAACTAGACAACCTAGATTGTCCCCATTGGAACATATCTAGCTTAAGAGATTTATCTTATCCTAAAAAGATCTCATTCTAACCAATTCATTTTATCTTAAAAGATTCTCCCTTATCTTAACAGATCCATCTTATCTTAAAAGATACTCATCCTATCTTGAAAAGATTGTATCTCATCCCAAATAGATCTAACTGTCCTCAAGAGATTCTACCTTATCCTTATGGATTTATCTTGCCCTAATAAGCATATTTACCCCACCCTAGTAACAACCAGGATCTAATCCAAAGTAATTAGATATTATCTAGTCTAATCTAGTTATATCCAACCTAATCCAGATTCTATCTAATCTAAATATGACCCAATCTAAAGTGAGTTATTAACAAGTTAGTTAAGTTGGTGATATAGGTTAGACACTGTCTCTACAAATATATCTTAACCTAAATTAATGTCTTATACCAACTCATCCTTGAACAATGGCCTACCTATATCATATAATCCATCCTGTCTTAAAAGATTCTAACATATCCTAATAATATTTATCCTACCCTGGTAGATCTAGCTAATCTTAACTAGTTTAATCTAGTCATACCAACCTAATCTGGAGTCTATTTAATCCAATATGATTTAAGATGGATCGAGTTACTTAATGCTGATACAAAGGATAAGGCCATACTCCTCAATTACTTAAGCCTAATTTGGAGACTTATATCAACTTGGCCATACACAACAACTCGACCTATATAACAAGTTACATAACTTACCCAATCAATAGAGTCTTAATGGATTGCAAAATCTATCAACCACCACCTGACATCAAACCAAATTTTGACTTACATCATGTAGCCTATTTCATCCATAACTATCTTAACCATATTCCCCCAAACTCTGATGATGTACACCGACCCCGAATCAATGAGACAAGACCAGAGAAGATGATCAACTTCATCAAGAAAGGATGAGCACCAACTCAAGTCTTCAAGGATCAAGTGAGGTCACCAAGATGAGTCAAGATCCACAATCTTGGATGGAGTCTTTCTTTACCCCACTCTTTCTTGCCCAAACCTATATATACCCTAAAGACATCTTCTATCCTACATAATAAAGTGGACATACATATAATACCCATGCTCTCCTATCACTTACTAATAATAAAAAGAGAGACCCTTGATTTAGAAATTTAAAAGCTAAATTGCAAACCAATCCTTTTGTATTCCCTTTTCTTACAAATCTCGAGGACGAGATTATTTTTAAGGGGGGTAGGATTTGTAATACTCAAAATTGTATACAAATAATAATAGAGAGTTATTCTCATTTTGTGTGTCTTATTTGCCTCATGAAAAGAACATACCTATAATTAAGAGATGAACTAAAACAAATGATACAAAATAAAGTGTATCTTGTTGGAGATTTATGTGTTTGTGCATTACATAAAATAATAAGGATAATAATAATAAGATAATAATTACTAGAAGATGGATTAAACCCTAAATTGAAATTAGAGTTTGGAAATAAGAAAAAGAGAAAGGATACATATAAATAAATAAAATATATAAATAAATATTTTCAGACTTGGTATTGTTATTGAACAAATATAGTCGAGAATGAAGAGCCACAAAAGTTTGAATTCAAATTGAAGTTTGAATTTGGAAAGAAGGAAAAGATAAAAGAAAAGGAAAACAAAAAGGAAAAAGGATAAAACCTAATTGGGCCGGCTTAACCGTTTTCTGGCCCAATTCCGAATTGTATCCGGGCGGCCCAAGCATCCTCCCGCGCTACTCTGATGCGCCGTGTCGCTTACGAGTGGGCCCGCCTCGTCAGCCATTGAACGCGCAGCCCTCTTCAGCCAACCGGCGCCGACAGGGTGCCCCCACTGTCAGCCGCTCACGTGCGCCTGCCTTCTTTCCGCGCTGCGCGCGCGTTCTGTCAATGGCTCATGGGCCCCGCATGTCATCTCCTTCATCCGCACTCGCGTACCAAACCGAGCTCGCGCCGGACTCCGCCAGAATCCCGGTCGAATCGACCGCGGCCGTTGCGCCTTGACCCTCGGAAATCCGTTGAAGTTGCTTGGCCGCCTCGGTATATATACGTGCGCCTCTAGCCTAGCCCAGAAAAGCAACACCGAGGGAGAGAGAAAGCCGAGAAAGAGAGTCAGGGAGGGCCGCCGCCGGGGATAGCCGCCGCTGGGGGGTCTCCGCTCTCGGAGTCGGATCGTGGAGTATCGTCTTCACCTGAGGAAGCTGTCCGCGCCTCCAATTCAAGTTGGACACCACCATGGCGCTCTGAATTGCTCGCCGTAGTTGTGTCCTGCCGCGGATCCGCCATGTCGTGTGGCCTGCCTCGCCGCTGCTTCAATCGCCGGTGAGAAACCCCTAGTCTCGGTCGCCTAGTCATTCTCATCGTGTAGCACCCGTTCATTTGAAGCTCTCGCACCCGGGGGCCGCTTGGGGCGTTGGTCGGCCATGGCGCGCCGCCGCGGGCCTCTGCCCATCCGTGGCCGGCCGTCGTTGGTGGGGGGGGGGGGAAACACCTCGGCCGTTGGATCAGCCACGAACGCTCAGGATCATACGTAAGGATACCCCTTCGCCCCATTAAATACCAGCCGTTGATTTCTAATCTTGCGACTCACGGCGCGTACCGGTTCGGATGGGGGGGGAGTCTAATCTGGTCCCTTGATTCAAGATCGGACGGCTCAGATCTATTGATACTCCTTCGCTGAGCTGTTTTTGTAAAAGAAACCCCGACCTTTTAAGAAAACAACCCGCCGTCCTGGGACCCTGTTCCCAGTGTCTCGGAAATCTTGCGTAGAGACCCCTGCGCTTTGCAGTAATTGAGGCCCAGTCCAGAACTCGTTTAAATTGAATAAATGAAATAGAAAATGGATTTTTAATATGAAAATAATTATTAGAACTTAGATAATTCATAGAAAATTCATTTTAGCTCCAAATTGAACCATTCCAGTTTCTAAAATCTTGTAATAATATTCTTCATCATTTAGTGCCTCTGTTTTGTCATGAAAACAATTAGAAATTTAATCCCTCACTTAATTCATTTTAAACACATAAAACCTTTGAAAATTCATAACTTAAAATCTATAACTCCAAAATTAATGATTCCTGTTCCTATGATCTTATTTTAATATGTATATTATTAAGGTGTATTTTGTTCTTATGTTTGGTGTAATGTTAATTTTGCCTATACCATGTTTGTTTGAATTACTACGACTAGCAGTGAGGTCACGAGTCATCTGAAGATCATCCTGGTACCTGGATTCTCAAGGCCCAGGCAAGTTGTGCCCTTGATCACTTCTTTTTACCCAGCCATGTTCTGATTAATCATAATGATCTGCATAGGTTAATTTTGATGGGACCCAATAGGTTACCCTAGTTTGTCTATCTTTATACCTTGTTTACCACTGAACTTTCTGGGTAGTACTTGCTAGTGCTATATGTGGTTTTGGGTATGGAGATACACTATTCATGGTTACACTTTTGTTATCAGTTGTTATTTATTGTTCATGATGAGATCATTATGTTAATTGGAACATGGAGCGACCACCCGGGAAAACAGTGCTACCACAAGGGAGGAATGGGACCCCTTGGCTGATTAATTAGGAAAGCTAGTGGAAGACTACCTTACCCGAAAGGGGCAAGGGCAGTAGGGGAGTGGTCAGTGTAGGGAGGCCCTCGGGAGGATTTTGCTGCGATGGCGGTCCTGCAAGGGATTCCTGCATTGGAACTTCCTATAAACTGTAGCGGGTTTTCGGAAGCTAGTGGAACTTTGTAAAGGCCTCGTAGTGGATCCCTAGCCATTCACCTCGGAAGTGTCTAAGGGCCTTGCAAACCCTGGCGACATGGGATACACGACTTGTGGGTAAAGATGCGCAACCTCTGCAGAGTGTAAAACTGGTATACTAGCCGTGCTCACGGTCATGAGCAGCTCGGACCCTCACATGATTAATTTATGGAACTAAATTCAATTTGTCATATGCATTGCATCGCGGGTGATGTTGTTATTACTTTTGTTCTATTACTTAATTGGGTTTGGTATTTACTTATATTTAGTAACTGCTAATAAAATTTTGACCAACTTTAAAAGCAATGCTCAGCTCTAACCATCTTCTTTGGTAAGCCTTACACTTCACGTGAGCTCCCACCTTTGGCGAGTTCATGCACATTATTCCCCACAACTTGTTGAGCGATGAACGTATGTGAGCTCACTCTTGCTGTCTCACATACACCACAGGTCAAGACCAGGTACTGCAGGATGATGCTCATGGAGGATGCTGCGATGAGTTCGTGAGAGGTCTAGGTCGTCGTCTCCCAGTCAACTTTTGGGTTGCTGGACCGTTGTCTCCTTATAATGTAATTATTTATTTTGTATAGAACTCCTGTTATATATAAAGTTGTGACATTCGATCCTGTGCCACTATACATCATATGTATGAGACTTGGTCCCAGCATACCTGGTGTTTATGTTAACCGCGGGTTTTGGACCCCTAAAATCCGGGTGTTACACTCTTCCTCATCCTCCACCACCACCTTGGCTTTCTTTAGAGTGCTGCCGTCAGAGGAAGAGGCAAAATAAAAGCAGGGAGGACTATTCGACTAATATATACATATCAGACAGTAAGAAACAAGAATCTTCAAAGAACATGTTGTGAAAGAACTTGGAAAGATTTTTACTAGATCTGATACTTGTGAAGGAACTTCACACCAATGGTGATGAGAGACGCGAAGCCAAGAGACGACGTAGTATTTAAACAACATGTTCTTTGAAGAGAGATGAGAGAGAGAGGAGAGAGAGAGGGAAGAGATAGAGGAGAGAGAGGAGAGATAGAGGAGAGAGAGAGAGAGGGAAGAGAGAGGAGGGAGAGGGGAGAGAGAGGAGCTAGGGAGAGGAGAGAGAGAGGAGAGAGAGAGGAGAGAGAGAGAGGGAAGAGATAGAGGAGAGAGAGGAGAGATAGAGGAGAGAGAGAGAGGGAAGAGAGAGGAGGGAGAGGGGAGAGAGAGAGAGGAGAGAGAGAGAGGGGAGAGAGAGGAGGGAGAGAGAGAAGTAATATATAAATATATATATTATGTATACTAAATATATATATATATATATTTATATAATTAATATGTATAAAAATATATATAATTAATGTATGAATATACAATAAAAAATAATATACTAAAAACATTACTACTGGCAGTTCACAACGAAAACCGCCAGTATAAATTATTTCTACTGGCGGTTCTCTATGACAACCGCCAGTAGAAATAATTTATACTGGCGGTTTTCGTTGTGAACCGCCAGTAGAAATATCTCCTATATAAAGGAGCGCGCGCGGGGCCGAAAAATTTCGCTAAGTCTCTGGCGCCCTGTCTTTCCATCTTCCCGCCGTCAGGCTGCCAAAAATTCGCCCGGCGATTTTCTCCGTCGTCCACGCCGTCGTCCCCGCGCCATAGGTAAGTTCTTCTCTCTCTCTATCCCTTTCTTCGACTATGATCGCTCGGGCATGCGCGTCGCCGCCGCCGTGCAAGCGCCGCCACCGTGCAAGCGCCGCCGTGCACGCGCCGCGGCTAAACCGTAAGCCTAGGAAGAGTGAGAGAGTGAGAGGGAAGAGAGAGGAGGAAGAGGGAAGAGAGGGAGACCCTGCGCGCGTCTCTGCAGAGAGAGAGAGAGGGAGAGAAGATAGAGGAGGGAGAGGGAAGAGAGAGGAGAGGACCTCTCCCTCCTCTCTCTTCTCTCTCTCTCCCTCCCTCCACTCTCTTTCCTCTCTCTTCCCTTTCCCTCTCTCTCCGAAGAGAGAGGGAAAGGGAAGAGAGAGGAAAGAGAGTGGAGGGAGGGAGAGAGAGAAGAGAGAGGAGGGAGAGGGAGTGTATATATAGGAAAGAGAGTGGAGGGAGAGAGAGGGAAAGGGAAGAGAGAGGAAAGAGAGTGGAGGGAGGGAGAGAGAGAAGAGAGAGGAGGGAGAGGGAGTGTATATATAGGAAAGAGAGTGGAGGGGGAGAGAGAGGAGAGAGGGGGAAAAGGGAAGAGACAGGAAAGAGAGGGAGAGGGAGGGAGGGAAGAGAGAGGAAAGGGAGGGAGATTAGAGAGAGAGAGGAGAGAGCAACGGAGAGAACAACATATTCTATTGTATTTTATTGTAAACAACGTATTCCATTATAAACAACATATTCCATTGTAGTACTATTAGCTAGTGAAATTAGAAGACGACGTATGACACACTTGCGTTGTTTCGATTAAGAGCAACTCATCAGAACCCCACTTGACCAGAGCGAGTTCTCATCACCTCTCTCCCTCTCTCTCTCTATACGTTCTATACGACTCTCCATCTCCCTCTCTCCCTCTCTATACGTCCTATATGACTCCTCCTCTCTCCCTCTCTCTCTCTATATGTTCTATACGACTCCTCCTCTCTCTCTCTCTATACGTTCTATACGACTCTATACGTCCTATACGACTCCTCTCTCCCTCTCTCCCTCTCTATACGTTCTATACGACTCCCCATCTCCCTCTCTCCCTCTCTCCCTCTCTCCCTCTCTCCCTCTCTCCCTCTCTCTATATGTTCTATACGACTCTCCATCTCCCTCTCTCCCTCTCTATACGTCCTATACGACTCCTCCTTGATAAGGGTTAGGGTATTTGTTAATACAAATTTAATTATTGCTTATGTTAATATGTAGCTCAATGAGTTCTCCAACCAAGGACCAAGGATTAGGGCCCGACCACATGGACAAGAGTGTTGCTCAAGAAGAATCCAGCAGAGAAGGATATGAAACGCCTAGCGACCCTTTTCCTACCACTAGGATAGATAGGACCGCTGCGCGTGAGTTGCAACGTGACCCTACTTATGATCCACAAGAACATGAGGTAAATTACACATCCTTAATTTCGTGTGTGTACCTAATTAATTAGCTGATTTCACAATGTCTATTACACATGCATGATTTCTTGTGCATTTTATTACATGAATAGGAGGTCTTGTCTAAATTTCGTGCGATGCTCGAAAAAGCTGCGGCACGATACCAAGACGCACCGGAACCGATCCAAGGCGCACCTGAACCGACCCAAGGCGCACCGGATCGACCGAGACAACCACCGAGAGGTCAAGGAAAAGGAAGCAGAGCGATCGGAACAGAGGTGACAGGGGGCTAAACAAGTTTCCTGACAAGACATATAAAATCACAGACGTGAGCCCGAATGGTCAGCCCCTAGCTCCAGAAGAGGCACTGCCTAAGTTTCGGAATGCACTTGGGTTCTTAGTTAGAGATAATCTTGACATCACAATCTGACAGTGGAGAGATGTATCAGATGATGTCAAGAATCAAATGTGGAATAAGCTAGTAACGAGGTTCGTTTTGCCTGGGGGTTCAGAAGAACTCGTGAAAAAATACACGATGAAGCAGTTTGCAATAAATTTCCGAAACTGGAGGTCTGAGATGAATACAAAGTTTGCAAAGAAAGGCCTAGACCCGATGAAAAAATATAAATCTCAGCAGGTCAGTGGGCAGTATTTCTAGAGCAGAGGAGCAGCCCTGATTTCATATCGCTAAGTGAGGCAAATTCAGAACTGTCTAAGAAGAATAAATACCGCCACCACCTTGGCACAGGTGGTTACAAGCGTCAGGTTCCTAAATGGAGACAAGAAGACGCTGAGAAGAAGGCTGCAGGGTTGCCAACGCTGTCCGAGCAACTCGGTGAAAGGACAGCTAATTGGATCCGTGCTAGAAAACCAAGGGAAACTGAGTCTGGTGTATCTTTTGATGATCCCGCTGTCGAAGAAGCGGCAAAAAACATATATGCAATTGCAGCTAAGCAGAGCGAAGGAACATTTAAGCCGCAAAGGGAGAAAGACATTCTAACGGCTGGTCTCGGTAACCCTGAGCATCCTGGTCGTGTACGAGGAATATCATCTAAGGAAGGATGCAAGGAAGGATTCGGACCACAATGGGAAGGTCTGTACAAGAAACGTGATCGATACAAGGAAGAGATGGCAAATTATTTTAAGGAGGAGGCCAAGAAAGAGTTTAAAGGCCTGATGTCTGAAATGCTATCGAATCCTCCTCCAGAATTGATGCAGCAATTGGCGATGGCGAGTGCGATGTCTGTTCAACAGATGACCACTCCACAGATGCAAATAATTCCAGCAGCTCAAACATCGGCTGCCACCGAGGGTACGACCATCCCAAGCTCTGTCGCGTCAACGGGAAATAAGGTCCGCTATCCAGTTGATGACATCACAAGGCATGTGGCATGCACACTAGTTATAAGATATGGTATTAACAATCAGCATACAAGGAAAGTAGCCATAGGCCTTGCGATCCCAGGACGCAAGTTCCATGGAAACGACATTCCAGAAGAATATTGCAGGGTAGAAGTGACGACAGTCATCCAAGGATACGAGGACGACATGCTAGACATCCCTGGGCCCGAAGGTATCGAGACACTTGGACAAGCTATCAAGAATTTTATCCTTTGGCCTCGAAGGGATGTCGAATTGGTTGATTGGTCGATTTCGTCGCAGGCCCAACCGTCTCCGCCTTCTCAAATTGCTGTTCCTATTGTACATCCATCATCACCTCCTCAAACTTCACATGCTGCTCCTCATCCTCTTTCTGACCCTCCTTCTCCTCATCCTCATGGTGGCCCACCGTCTTCGCCACATACATCGCCCTTCAGGGATCCACCTTCTCCACAGCCATCTCCACGACCATCAAAGAAATCTAAAGTTTCTATACCAAAAGTAGTGTCCCCGTATGATAAGAAAAAGAAGAGTAAATCCACTGCTGGCACTGTTCGTTTTTTGAAAGGGATTGGACGGAGCCTCACGTCAGACAATGTTGATTTGGCCGATCTCGAGGAGTCCGCAAAAAAGGCTGAGGCAATGACCGCAAAGATAAAGAAGCCAACTAAGGCAGATTATAAAAACGTGCCTAAAAAATATGTGCCGGGCAGACCACTACTCACTTTTGAGAAACTAAGGAAGGTCCTGGCTAATATTAAAAGGTTGCATGATTGGTACATGCGGGCATCTTCAGTTGGCATCGACACCGTCAGTGTTAATATACCAGCCCATGCTTTTATTGGTTCAAATCAAAAAGCCGTTGTTACATTCGAGGACATGTGGTTAATGATGAACCTTCAGAGACTCGACGTGCAACTTGTAACCATATTTGCATTGTAAGTGTCACTCATACTCCACATATATGTGTTATTATTAGTGAGTTGTATAAATTTTCAATATCTGACATGCACGTGTGCGTTGTAGAATGCAACATGATCAGCAGGAGATCCTTTATGGTACCAATCCCAATGCTAGTGCTAGTAAAAGGGTTGGGTATATCAACCCAATAAAGATATGCGAGGATAACCACACTTTTAAAATCAGAAAAGGCAACGAAGCATTACAAGGGCTAACAGATGAAGAAATTGAGGTGCGCATCCAGGATCTGAAGAAGGATTTTGAAGCAAGATACGCCACCTACATAGGACATGCAATGCTTCAATTTCAAGACAGGGAATCCATAGTGGCCCCGTACAACTTTAAGTAAGTGTGATTTTGCATAAATAAAATTAATAATTTCAATACACATGTATCACAAGTTTGATTTGTACAGGGACCACTGGATATGCTTCTTCATTTATCCTATGGTTGGAAAGGTGCTTGTGCTCGACTCCTTGCACACCGAGCCTTTGGCCTATTCAAAATTCCTCAGCATCTTAGAGCTGTAAGCCTTTTCTATGCATGCATACTTATATCGATGAGAATTGTAGAATAACATGGTGATTCTATTTGAGATCACAGGGCATTTAGGTTTTATAAGCTACAAGGTGGAAAGTACGACACGTCCAAAAAAGGCGTGCCACTAGACATTCATTATAACTGGCCGGTAAGTATGTGAATTTATGAATACATATCATACATGTACGTACATAAGACAATGTTGCAACTAAATAACCAATCTCCCGTTATGTAGTGCCACAAGCAACCACCCGGATCGGTCCTATGTGGGTTCTACGTGTGCGAGTTCATGAGAATGAACGGACGATACATCACGAACCCTGACAAGGTATTATTAGTAATAGCCACGTATGTATTTATGTCATTAAAGATGCAAATGTGTTATTATTGAGTATAAATAGATGATGTTTATAAACTTCCTTTACAGCAATTTCAACAAGGAAGCCCGGAGAACTTGACTGAAGGTGCATTGTATGGCATAGTTGAGGACCTGTGCACATTCATATTGAAAGAGGTCATTCCCGCAGAAGGGAAATATCACGATGCTTCCGGAACATTAGCTTTGCCAGAGTTTAGAATACTAACAGAAATTAGTAGACTATCTCTTAGCCGAGATAGTTATTAGAGCTTAAGTGAAAACTTTGATGTATATAATGTGTGATGCATACATGGTTGTAAACAAGACTTTGATGTATATATATGTATGATAGAATTTAATTCCATGTTGCTTTTAATATCAATACTACATGTTTATCAATATCAATATCAATACTACATGTTTATCAATACTACATGTATATATATGTTTTGTGTGTGTAAATATATATAAATTTCAGTACTGATTGAAAATTTAAAAAAAGGCGGGAAAACTTTCCACTGGCGGTTTTCTTTATAAAACCGCCAGTGAAAATAGCATTTCCACTGGCGGTTGCTTAAGAAAACCGCCAGTGAAAATAGCATTTCCACTGGCGGTTGCTTAAGAAAACCGCCAGTGAAAATAGCATTTCCACTGGCGGTTCTAGAATAACCGCCAGTGGAAATGATGAATTCCACTGGCCCCTAGCACTGGCGGCACTGAAAAGCGCCAGTGAAAACGTCTCTAGAACCGCCACTATAGAGGCTGTGTGTACTAGTGAGAGATGAACATATGAAACATATAGAATCTGCAGAACGTAAAACGGTAAGGAGCTGAATTGATCATACCCTCTCATGCGCTCCGAGGATCCTGATCCTTGTCCAACTTCTCTTGTCATCTGTACGAGATGAAGATGCCAGGAAGAAGATGATGTTTACCAAACGGATGTTGGGCAGTCACGAAGACGCTCCCCAAAAACCTAATTGTCGATTCCCCGTGCAAGGTCTCGATTGGCAAGGGCTTCGGAGGCACCTACCCTCTCATTCCTCTGTGCGCAGAGTCACGAGATGGAAATACCCACTCTGCGGCTGGACTATGATTCTGAAAGAGTTCTGTTCTAGTACCAAGCGACAAGAGTTCTCCCTCTTTTATCCTTATCACGGAAATCACACCACACCACACCACGCCCGCTCGCCGCCTGCCTGCTTGCCTGCTTTGCCTCGCCTTGCCACGCCACGCTCGGCCCGAGCCCGAGCCCGGCCCGGCCGGCCGGCCGGCGGCGCGCGCGTGTGGCAGGCCTGGTTCGTTTCTTGACTTCTCAAGTTAAGTGAAATAATTCCCACCATATAAGTCAAGCCAACGACCCTTGGAATTCTAATATGGTACTATTGGTATTCTCCACCATTACACACCATAGAGTTTATTGAATAAATGGGCCAAGCCCATAAAAGATCCAACAATCCCCACCAAACTCTAGGGTTTGTAATGATGAAGTATCAGAATCACAATCCTTTGATATACCAGTGTTTCGATGGAGACTGTTAAGTTGAACATCCATCTAGAATAAGAGTTTCACTCATTCACAACTGAAAAATGGACTAAGCCTTGAATTGACAGTTTTGTGCGAGATGAGATTCGCTCAAATCCTTTGCTGATACTAGGCTGCAAAAGGGCATCCCCGCTGTTTAGAAGCATATAAGTCACACTTTAGTGCCTTTCATGAGTATTTAGGGATTACCCAAGTCCCATAGAATGTGACCAGCAGTTTGACTCATATAGGTGTACTCCTCAGAAGATGTTCTGTAGGACAACATCTCACCTTTATAAGACTCTTGGAATACATTAAGGTAAATACCATCCAGCCTTACAGATAGGAAAGATGTGCATCAGAAATGAGTTAAGGAAGGGATCTTTCCTCACAATCTACTACTAGCTTGTTTCTCCACTCTACTTCACAGGATCTTCGATCACATAGAGGAGGTTACCACTATAGTAGATTTCACATGGGTCTCATACCCATTTCTCTCGATGCACTTTCTATCACATTGCGAGATAGACCCTTAGTGAATTGATCTGCCAGATTATTCGATGTGTGGACATAATCCACCGTTATAACTCCAGAGTTTTTTAGCTTTCTGACAGATTTTAATCTCCTCTTAACATGCCTTGTAGACTTCATGTTATTCCTAGAACTGTTAACCTTTGTAATCACCGTTTGGTTGTCACAGCTCATGGAAATAGCCGATATCGGTTTTTCAACTACCGGTAAATCCAATAGGAAATCACAGAGCCACTCGGCCTCAGCCCTAGCAGTGTCTAATGCTGTGAGTTCTGCTTCCAATGTAGACTTAGTTAGGATAGTCTGCTTGCAAGACTTCCAGGAAACCGCGCCACCTCCAAACAAAAACACATATCCGCTTGTGGCGTAAAGCTCATCAGCATCAGAAATCCACTTGGCATCACAATAGCCTTCCAGCACTTATGGGTTTCCAGTATAATGAATACCGTATGTCATAGTACCTTTCAACTCTCTCAAGAGAACGCCAGTGATCATCTTCTGGTTTTGACACAAACTGACTCAACTTACTCACAACATATGAGATATCTGGTCTTGTTGCACTTGCAAGGTACATGAGCGAGCCAATGATCTGGGAGTATGTCAATTGATCCCTTGCTATTCTCTGATACTTTCTCAATAGCATGCTAGGGTCATAAGGTGTTGGAGCAGGATCACAGTCACTAAAACCAAAGTGATTCAATACCTTTTCCACATAATGAGATTGTAACAAAGTTACCCCACCATCACCTTCTCTAATAAGCTTGATGTTTAGAATGACATCAGCTTCTCCCAAATCTTTCATTTCGAAATTGCTCGATAGAAGATTTTTAACTTCCTCAATCACATTGAGATTTGATCCAAAGATCAAGATGTCATCAACATAAAGGCACGACATAACAGACTCACCCCCACCATACCAATAATATACACACATGTCAGATTCATTTACAACAAAACTAGCAGTTGTAAGAGTATTATCAAACTTTTCATGCCATTGCTTAGGTGCTTGTTTTAGGCCATACAATGATTTTATCAACCTGCACACCTTGTTCTCTTGACCATCCATAATGAACCCTTCAAGTTGATCCATGTAGATCTCCTCATCCAACTCTCCATTTAGGAAAGCTGTCTTAACATCCATCTGATGAATGATAAGACCATAAGAGGTTGCCACAACTATTAATGTGTGAATTGTAGTCAATCGAGCAACTGGTGAGTAGGTATCAAAGAAATCTTCACCCTCCTTTTGGGTATATCCTTTGGCCACAAGCCTTGCCTTGTACCTTTCGATTGTACCATCAGGCCTAAGCTTTTTCTTAAAGATCCATTTGCAGCCTATAGGTTGACAACCATAAGGACGGTCAACTACCTCCCATGTTCCATTAGACATAATAGATTCCATCTCACTCCTTACTGCTTCCTTCCATAAGTCAGCATCAGGAGAGGAATATGCCTCACTAATGGTAGTTGGTGTGTCTTCCACAAGGTACACTATAAAGTCATTACCAAAGGATTTTGCAGTCCTCTGTCTCTTGCTCTTTCGAGTGACTATAGTGTCATCCTCTTCAGGGATGTGCACGTGAGAATCCTCAACATGATCTATAGGAATAGACAGTTCGTGCTCATGGGAATTATAGTCTCATGACTTCTATCACTAGGTGTATTCTTCATGGGAAACTCATTCTCAAAAAATGTTGCGTCTCTTGATTCCATGATAGTATCAACATACATATCAGGCACATCAGATTTTATAATTAAGAACCTATACCCAGTGCTATGAAAAGAGTACCCAAGGATTATACAATCAAAAGTTTTAGGCCCAAGTTTACGCTTTTTGTTGATTGGCACATTCACTTTAGCCAAGCAACCCCAAGTGCGCAAATATGAGAGATTTAATCTTTTCTTTTCCCATTCCTCAAATGGTGTGATTTCTTTGTTCTTTGTTAGAACTCTGTTCAAGACATGACACACCGTCAAAATAGCCTCACCCCACCATACCTTGGATAATCCCGCTGTACTCAACATGGCATTCACCAAATCTGTTAGAGTGTGGTTTTTCCTTTCAATAATCCCATTGGATTGTGGTGAGAATGGCGGTGTCCAGTCATGAATAATACCATGTTCCACACAGAACTCATCGAAAACATTAGAGAAATATTCTCCACCTCGATCGAACCTTAACCGTTTTATTTTCCTCTCAAGTTGGTTCTCAACTTCAGCTTTATAGGTCTTAAAATAATTAAACACTTCATCTTTTGTTTTTAAGAGATACACATAGCAAAATCTGGTGGAGTCGTCTATAAAAGTGAGAAAGTATCTTTTACCACCTTTAGTCAAAATTCCATTCATCTCGCACATATCAGAATGAACAAGTTCTAGAGGTGCCAAATTCCTCGCCTCAGCAGCCTTGTGAGGCTTGCGGGGTTGTTTTGATTCAACACACACATGACACTTAGACTTTTTGACCAAGTTAAATTTAGGAATTAGATTTAGATTTGCTAACCACATAAGACAGCCAAAGCTTGCATGACAAAAACGTGAATGCCATAAATCTGACTCATCAAAAAAAATAACAGAATTCACCGTTTTATTACACACATCATGTAGTGATAAGCGGAACAAACCTCCACAGTCATATCCTTTACCAACAAAAGTACCATGTTTCGACACAACACATTTATTTGACTCAAGAACAACTTTGTACCCATCTCGACATAGCATAGAAGCACTAACGAGATTCTTCTTGATAGAGGGCACAGGCTTCACGCTTTTCAATGGCACTGTCTTTCGCGAAGTAAATTTCAGAATTACCGTACCAACACCAAGAACATGAGCACACGACCCATTTCCTATTAACAAGGCGCCAGACCTCCCGACCTGGTAGGAAGAGAACATAGAGGCATCAGCACACACATGAATGTTTGCACCACTATCCATCCACCACTCAGGTGAATTACAAACTGAAAGAACAAATGGTAAAGAATTACCATACCTAGATGTTCCATCTCCAGTTTCAGTTGTTACAACATTAGCTGATTTCTTGTCCTGTGTGAACTTGCGATCAGGGCACTCTGTAGCCCAATGTTGATCACTGCCACAGACAAAGCATCATCCCTTTCCTTTGTTATTGTTGTTGTTCTTCTTTTTAAACTGTGCTGTTTGAACAGGTTTATTTGTATTCTCTTGTTTGTTCTGGTTTTTCTTCTTATTAAACTTGCGGAAGTTTCTGTTTTGTACCACATTAGCAGTAGAGGTCTCAACACCTTTTCCATTGTCCTTTGTTCTAGCCCTTTCCTCAACATCAAGAGTACCAATGAGCTCTTCCACATTGAACTCTTGTCTCTTATGTTTGAGAGAGGTAGCAAAGTCCTTCCAAGATGGTGGCAACTTGGCGATTATACCGCCAGCCACAAACTTGTCAGGCAAAGGACAAGGAAAAAGCTCAAGTTCCTTAGCTAGTGCATGAAACTCATGAGCCTGTTCCACTACAGATCGGTTCTCAACCATCTTGTAGTCATACAGCTACTCCATGAGATACAGCTCGCTACCAGCATCAGTTACTCCAAACTTTCCAACAAGTGCATCCACAGCTCTTACCCTGTAGGAAGGATGATATAGCTTTCTAGAATTTTGTATCAAGTGTGCTAATCACTGCTCCTCGAAAGAGGTTGTCATCAGCCTCAAACTTAGCCTCATCCTCAGGAGGTAAGTTGACAGGCTTGCCCTCAGCGACATGATAACAAGACATTGCAATAAGCCACAATTCCATCTTAGCTTTCCAAATGAAGAAGTTTTTACCATCAAAAGGATCAGGCTTTAACACAGCAGAAAAACCTTTGACAGAAAAATGCCTAACATTAGGTTTTTGGATTGTTAGAAATATAGGCATTTTCCATATCATTTTAATTCCATAAATTAACATTATGGTGATGACATATAAAAGATGATTAATCATAGAAATCATGATGACAGATATATCCATAACAATATGGAACATGAGAATATAAAATGTATGAATCATATAAATATAATAAGCATATAAACATGGTACATGTAGCATGATGGAACAACTGAACATAAACAGATAGCAATATAAACAGCATGACTGTAAAATTAAAACAAACAGATATGGTATATTAATAGCATAAACAGGCATCAAAAAAGTCATGATACGATATGACAGAACAGTTTGGATAATTTCATGGGTACATACGAAACAGCAGAGATGAACATATGAAACATATAGAATCTGCAGAACGTAAAACGGTAAGGAGGTGAATTGATCATACCCTCCCATGCGCTCCAAGGATCCTGATCCTTGTCCAACTTCTCTTGTCACCCATTCGAGATGAAGATGCCAGGAAGAAGATGATGTTTACCAGATGGATGTTGGGCAGTCGTGAAGACGCTCCCCAAAAACTTAATTGCCGATTCCCCGTGCAAGGTCTCGATCGGCAAGGGCTTCGGAGGCACCTGCTTTCTCGTTCCTCTATGCGCATAGAGTCACGAGATGGAAATACCCACTCTACGGCTGGACTATGATTCTGAAAGAGTTCTATTCTAGTACCAAGCGACAGGAGTTCTCCCTCTTTTATCCTTGTCACGGAAGGGAAGCTAAAGGGGAAGGGTCTCGCATGTGGCTGATCAAGAGACGGGCATATGAAAGGTTTAACCCGGAGTTGAAACTCTCATAGTTAATGAGTGCTAAAAATTAACACAACCACACCACGCCCACTCGCGGCCTGCCTGCCTACCTGCCTGCCTCGCCACGCCACGCCACGCCCAGCCCGAGCCCGAGCACGGCCCGGCCAGCTGGCAGCGGCGGCGCGCGCGCGCGTGTGGCACGCCTGGTTCGTTTCTTGACTTCTCAAGTTAAGTGGAATAATTCCCACCATATAAGTCAAGCCAACGACCCTTGGAATTCCAATATGGTATTATTGGTATTCTCCACCATTACACACCATAGAGTTTATTGAATAAATGGGCCAAGCCCATAAAAGGTCCAACATAAATGACGCAGTCTTTACCGAGTGCCTTGCCAGATGCACTCGACAAATAAAGCTCCCGTGATGCCCTACACACTTTCTATATATACCGAGTGTGTGGGCTGGCACTTAGCATAGATGGTCTCTTTGCTAAGTGCCAGGTTTAGAGACAAATGCCTTGGCCATAACACTTGACAAATCTACTTTTCTGGTTACCAGGTATGCTTTCGTTGCCAAGTGCTATGATCATACCACTTGGCAAAGACACTCTTTATGTCACACCTGGTTTTAAGGGACAAAGCCGGGTGCATCTCATACATGCGTCAAGAAGACAACATATATAATAACAGAGTGTATAGAGATAAATGTCACAATAACATCAGAGTATTTATTACATAGCGAAAGTCTTTCAAAATAAAAGATAAATGTACAAGGATCTAAAATCCATCCTTGGCGCCAGAAAGTCAACTGGGAGACGACGACCTAGACCTCTCACGAACACAGCGCAACATCCACCATGCGTATCCAGTGGTACCTGTTCTTGACCTGTGGGGGTGCGAGACGGCAAGAGTGAGCTCACACATGTTCATCGCTCAACAAGTTGTGGGGAATAATGTGACATGAACTCGCCAAAGGTGGGAGCTCATGTGAAGTGTAAAGCTGATCAATGATACGGGTTAAATCTGAGCATTGCTTTAGTAGTTGGTCAAAATTTTATTAGCAGTTACTAAATGTAAGTGAATACCAAACCATAATAAAATAATAGAACAAAATTAATAACAAATAATCCCATGCAATGCATATGACAAATTGAGTTTAGGTTCCATAATTTAATCATCAAGGAGTCCTAAGCTGCTCATGACCGTGAGCTCGGCTAGTATACCAGTTTTACACTCTGCAGAGGTTGTACCCTTTACCCAGAAGTCATGTTTCCCATGTCGCCAGGGCTAGCTAGACCCTTAGACACTACCGAGGTGAATGGCTAGGGATCCACTACGAGGCCTTTACAAAGTTCCACTAGCTTCCGAAAACCTGCTACAGTTTATGGGAAGAGCACTTGCAAGAATCCCCCGTCTGACCGCCATCGTAGCAAAATCAACCCGAGAACCTCCTTGCATGCAACTCCCCTACTGCCCTTGCCCCTTTCGAGGAAGGTAGTCTTCCACTAGCTTTCCTAATTAGTTAGCCAAGGGGTCCCATTCCTCCCTTGTGGTGGCACGTGTTTATCAAGTTAAGCTCTATGTTCCAATTAACATTAATGATCTTGAGATGAACATGAATAGAATAACAAAATAACTGGAACATAGATATAATGAAATAATTATCCCAAAACCATATAAAGCAATAGCAAAAACTAGCCATGTGATTCAGGGGTAAACAAGGTAATGAGATAAACAATCTAGGGTGACATATTGGGTCCCATCAAAATTAAGCCTATGCATGGTAAATGATTATAAAGAACATTATTGGGTAACAAATGTGAATCAAGGGCACAACTTGCCTGACACTTGAGATTCCAGGTACCAACTTGCTCTTCAAGTAACTCGTAACCTCGCTGCTAGTCGTAGCAATACAAACAAACATGGTATAGACAAAATTAACATCACACCAAACATAAGAATACACTGCGTAAAAATAATCTACGCGTTGCTACGAGACTAACGAACTTGAACGGACCAAATCGGAGTTAAAACGGAGGAGTTAGGATTTTCTGAAGATTCTATGTGTTTTGTACAAGATTAAATGAGATATAAATTTTAATGTGACTTTCATGTCAAAACAGTGGTACTAGATGATAGACAATAATATTAAAAATTATAGGAATTGGAACAGATTAATTTGGGCTTAATATGAATTTTCTATGAGTTACCCAAGTTTTACAATTATTTTTATACTCAAAATCAGTTTCTAAATCTATTTTTCCTATTTTATTTAATGCCTGGACTGCGCCTCACTTTCTATAAAAGACAAGGGCCTCGGGGCAAAACTTCCCAAGACACAGAACTACATCCTTACGGACGGCGGGTTAATTATTAAAATGTCCAGGGTCTCTTTGGCAAAAGTTCTCGGGCGAAGGGGTGTAGGCTCATCTGAGCCGTCCGATTAGAAATCCACGCCGCGCATTTTATAACGCCCAGATCCATCCTCGGCCACGGGATCCCGATCCGACGACCCGGGAGAATCCTAGTGAAAGGGTACGCGTGCGCTAATCGGGGTCGTCCATCTGCAGATCAACGGGATGCACAGATTTCCCCCAAATCTATTCTGGACCGTCGAATCAAGATCCAACCGCCACGGCTCATCTTCTACCCAGATACCCATCAGCAGCGCTATTTCCCCCACCCGCGGCAGCGCGCCATTACCGGAGCTCCCCAACTACACGCCTGGACGTTAATTTCTCGATTCCCTAGCGCTATGCGTAGAGGAGGTCAATGCGGATCCGTTGGTGGGCATATTACCTCGGTATGATGCGGCGACGGCTCTGCCCAAGAGTTCAGGCGGCTTGAGGGTACCCCGCACACTCTGGTGAGCAATTAATGGTTGTGTGGTCGCCGATTCCGCCCGACAGCGCCATGGAAAGCTTCACTACGACTCGGGGATTCCGATTGGCGGTGCGCCAAAGGTGGGGAGTTGGTACCGAGGCGGGTTACCGGTGGCAGCTTCCTCTGCATCTGGCACATGGCGGCGATAGGGTTTGGGCTCGTAGTGTGGCGAAAACGGGTCCTTGGCAGGCGCGGCAGGTCGTCTGTATTTGTAGCCGAGGTGAGGCGGACGGTTGCAAAGTCAGCTGGCTCCAACGGGCATCTCAGCCATGCCCGGTACTCCGTCAGTGCCCCGCGATTGTTGGGGAAGATCTACAGTCGCCCTAAGCCCACGCGTCAGTGGCGGAGGAAACCTAGTCAAGCGGCTGTCCGCCCGGGCTCATGTGACAGAGAGGGAGTAAGCAGGTTGGCGCGGATGAATGCGATTGGAGCATGGGGTCACATTGTCAGTGCTCGAATACCAGAAGCGGGTGCAGAAGTGGGACTAACAGAATAGGCCCGCGCGGTTGGTTGGCGAGATCCCGCGCGTGGAGTGGAGATTGCCTGGCGAACGAGCCCGCGTGGAAGTGAAGCGTGATCAGAGGGGCTGCCAGATAGGGCCCGCACGCAGTGGCTAAGCGCGCATGTGAGGAGGGGTTGGCTTCGTGGGCTGCACGGGGAAGCAGGAAATGAGCAGGTGGGCCGAAATCGTGGTTGGCGGCCCAGTTAGAGTTTTTCCCTTTCTTTTTATTTTTCTCATTTTCTTTTCTATTTCTAATTTTCTAATTCCATATTTAAATTTGTTTTGAAATCAAGGAACAAGTTGAATGCCTCAAACAAAGAACCAACATGGATGCATCACTATATATTTTGTTTATATACATTTATTCATTATCCTATATATGCATATGTTCTCTTTTTTTAACAAAAATATGCATATCATACACATATGTTTATTTTAAGAAAAATAGTTTATAGTGTATAAAATACTTTTATTTTGGGAATAATTATCACTATATGAAAAATATTCACATAGAGGTCTTTTTTTTAATCTTTATTAGCAAACATATTTGTTCTAGATTTTTATGATTAACATTTTTCTTTCCTAATTTCCAAAATGGGATTTCTTTTGAGGTGTTACACTTTACCAAGTGCAACACTCAACAAAGTGACCAGATATCCCCCCTTATTAATTTGTTTTTTCGTCGAGTTGTGAAACTGATGAAATAATACTACCTCCATTCTCGAATATTTATCGCACGCTAATTCATTTTTGAACTAAACCACGACAAATAAAAAACAAAGGGAGTATTATTTTCATCCGCCTTGTAGTCGACAAAAACACATCGTCACATAATTAGGGTTAGGGTTCTCAATCTAACATAGAATCAATCCATCTTTCTCTTTCACCCCTCCCCAGCCATCTTTCTCTTTCACGTCACATAATTAGGGTTAGGGTTAGAGTATTATTTTCTAGGGGGGCCAAATCCTGGTGTATAAAAGGATATGATCACTGCTGACACCGTCAACGCGACTCTGATTTGGCGACTTCGCGTGTATTAGTGTAGGATGCGCCCGCCGTCGGTGATAGCTCCAGCTAACTCCTATCGCGTTCATTCATCACATGTAGTCGTAGACTCGTAGTATTGCAAGTGGATCGACCGCGGAAGATGGATGCGTAGCTGCGCAAGCGTCAGGTGAGGTCGCATGTCGCTAGAGAATTCTTGCGCTCCTGACTGGCGGTGAGGGTATGTCACATGTAGTCGTAGTAGGCTTGTGTAGCAGGGTTTGAAGGAATCCTAGCAGAAATACGACATATACACTATATCGTAAATCATAGGGCCTATTAATATTATTATGTTTTGCACCAGGGCCACAAAATCTCATAGATGGCCCTGTTGCTGAGTTTGGAATATAATTAGGTTCCTCCTCCTTCCATTCATATCATAGTAGGAGTCCATATGTTTTTGCACATGCATGTTACTGTTCCGTGATTACAATCAAAAGATGTTTGTAGGCCGAAAATAAATATGTCAAAAGGACACGAGGAGCAGGCCATTGGGTACACACATCCAACGTATCCGATTTATTATATATTATTATTAAATCACCATACACAATAAGTTGAACACCACCATTTATTATATATTATTATTAAATCACCATACGCAAATGACGAGAGAGAGATTAGAGATATGGCCTCGTCCCGACTGTAGAAGCGGCGTCACCAGGTTATTTCACGCACATTTTGTTTTCGCATCGGCATCCCATGAGTGACGAAACACATGGTAAGAAGACACATGCTGTGTTTAAATGACCTTACACATGCAATAAGTTGAACACCACCGTAGCGTCCTTCCCAACACAAATTACAAATAGCTAGTCCAGATATCACACCGGCCCTGGGAAATAATGATGACGGAAGCAAACAGATCAACGTGGCCTCGTACGTGTGATGACACGTATCATTCAAGCCCGACTGTAGAAGCGGCGTCACGATTTTGTTTCATGCAGACTTTGTCTATGCATTGGCAACTAACCCCAAGAGTGTTTCAATCTCGCTCGTCGGATCTACCACCAGCTGGAGAAGCAGCAGCGCGAACACACCGCCTGCTGCCTTCTTGCTGCCACTCTCCATGCTAGCTAGATAGCTGGCGATAGCTATCTCATCCACTAGCAGACTTTCTCAATATGTCCCGGAAACGGATTACAAGGCCACGAGCAAAAGGGTGACGCCCGGCCTCTCGGATCTGGCTGATTTTTTCGTCCAGTACCAATTAATAATGCCCACACCGATATTTAATAATGCCCACGCCGATATGCATGCATGGTGATGGGCACATATATTAATATTTACAAGCTCATCATTGCATATCCGATGCACTACCGGAATCCGGCTCTTTGCCGAGTGCTTGGTATTTTATTGAGTACATTTTATCCGGCACTCAGTGAAATAACACTCTCGGCAACGGCAACGTTTAACAAGCGTGAGACACTCGGCAAAGCCTCCTTTGCCGAGTGTCAAACACTCGGCGAAACGTGACTCTCGGCAAAGGACCGTCAACAGCCGTTAATAGGTGACGACCGTTAAATTTGCCAAGCATCAGATGTTAGCACTCGGCAAAGGTTGCTTATTTGCCGAGTGCCCAACTGTTAGCAATCGACACAATTTACTTTGCCAAGTGTCTCTCGTTGACACTCGGCAAAGAATATTTGCATTTTTTTCTTTTTTCACGAAACTTTTTATGGTGTTTTCCTATAGTATATAGACCTACATATTTAATTTTGGCACAATTATCAAAGTGTTTGCTATAACTATTTGATTTAGTTTGTTTAATTGAATTTCTTCGTATGATTCTGATTTGAACTAGAAGTCACTCAAAAAATAGAAAACAGTGAATGCAAAAATGATATTCATATTATTTAGCATAAGTTGCACCCTATTTCGAGAACAGACCGGAATTTTCGAGCACCATACTTACGAAACATGACCGTGAACTTGCCATCCAGTTGTTTTAAAATTTTATAAAATACAAACAAAGTCACAAAATCATGAAACTTGTCGACAAGTCATAATATCATATGTAGAGCATATGATAAAAATTTGAGACTATTTCGAGAAAGTTGTCAAGCACTATATGTAGAAACCTAGCCAGTCTACATTGAAGTTCTATGATTTCATGTGAATGACACTTCTGTTTTTACACATAGTGCGTGACAACTTTCTTGAAATAGTCTCAAATTTTTATCATAGGCTCTACATATAATATCATTATCATAGGCTCTACATATGATATCAAGACATGTCGACAAGTTTCATGATTTTTTACTTTGTTTGTGTTTTATATAATTTTAAAACAAATGGATGGCAAGTTCACGACCATGTTTCATGAGCACGGTGCTCGAAAATTTTGGTCTGTTCTTGAAATAGGACGTAACTTGTATTAAATAACATGGATATCATTTTTGCATTCACCGCTTTCCATTTTTCGAGTGACTTACATTTCAAATCTCAATCATCTGAAGAAATTCAATTAAACAAACTAAATCAAATAGCTATATCAAACACTTTGATAATTGTGCCAAAATAGAACATGTAGGTCTACATAGTTGTAACACCACAAAAACCATCAACTAAAAATAATACATTTAGATTAGTAATGATAATTATGGTAATAAATTTTCTTTCTAATCTTTGATTTTTATTTGCATTTAGAATAATTTTTGTTTGCTCATGTTTGATTTTGGATGCTTAGTAGAATTTTTTTCTTAATGAAAATCCCATTTGATTAATATAGAAATAATGGTTCACAAATAAATATTTTAGTTATAAATAATTTTGGCTTAATTATTATGCTTTTTGAATTATTTAAAAATATATTTATTTACATTTTAAATAGAATAGAAAAATAAGAAAAGAATAAAATTACAACCCTAACTGGTTTCGGTCCATCCAAGGGCCCAACTAGGCAGCCCCACGCGACTTTGCCCCCCCACCCTCACTTACAGGCGGGCCCGCCCAACCCCCTGCCTCTTCCTCCCGCTCGGTCGCGTGCGCCGCGCTCATCGCAGCACCGTCGCCGGCCCTGGAGCCTAGGCAATCGCGCTCGCCCTGCCCCGCCATCTCGGCCTTCTCAGTCGCTCGGACTTCCGCATCAGAAACAGCCGTCCAACCTCCCTCGATCTCCTCTCCCCATTCAATCCGAACCGAAAACTGTCGTCGCCACCCTCAATTGAGCTTAAAGTCGGCCGTCGATCGTGCCCCTCCCTCTCCTCGGTGCCCTCTCACCTTCCCTCTCTATAAAACGGCACCGAGTGCCGGACCACTCCACCCTATCACCCTACCCTTGCTCTCACACGCTCCTCCTCGCTGCTCACTCATCTGTGTGTGTGTTCGCACCATCACACCGCTCGTCGTGATTGGAGGTCCCTGCTCCTTCCCCATCGCCGACGAGGACGACCACAAGCTCACTGGCGCCCCTTCGACGAATTCCTGCCCAGAGCATTGTCCGCCGTAGAGAAACCGGCCCGGCCTCAAGCTCGTTGTCTCCTAAAACCGACGGGAATAAGCCCTAAACCGACGGGAATAAGTAATTCCCGTCGGTTTAGGGCTTATTCCCGTCGGTTTCAGGCCGACGGGCGTCCCTTGTCGGGGATAAGGTTATCCCCGTCAGCGGCTGACGGGGATAATTAATTCCCGTCGGCTAGATAGTGGCCGACGGGAATTACGGCTAATTCCGTCGGTTCTGCTGGCCGACGGGAGTTATTAATTAATTCCCGTCGGTTCCCTAGGCCGACGGGAGTTATTAATTAATTCCCGTCGGCCCCAGGTGGCCGACGGGAATTAACTGGGCCGACGGGAGTTAGTAGTTAATTCCCGTCGGTTCGGCCATAGCCGGCGGGAATTAACTGGGCCGACGGGAATTACTGTATACTGCTACAAAAACAGCACTAAATTATGTCACTATTTCTGCACACATAACATATATCAAACATAATCACATATAACAGCCACATTACAAACACATGTAGAGATACGACATCCACAAACACATGCATTTAGACATAGTGCATTTATAATTAAAACATCCACCAACGTGTACGACATAGTATTCAAACATAACATCCACCAACATCAAACAACGAGTACGACATAGTATTGAACATAACATCCATCAACGAGTACGACATTTCAAACATAAGTTTAAGTGTTTAGAGATAACCACCACTTGGGTGGTTAGAGCTTTGACCGCTGCCGCCTTCACCACCAGGAGGAGGGAACGCGAAGAGCGAGTCAACAAATTCAGTCCCTACTGCTGGATCAGACCCACTGCCACCCGCTTCAGGCGTAACCTATGCAAGTTAGCAAATATCAACACGTTAAATGCAAATATCAAAAAGTATACAAGTGTATAAATTAATGGAGAGTTATCAAACGTACCCTATCTCCAGGTGCAGGTATATGTGTCGGAGGGGTGGTGAACTGTGGTGGTGGAACTGGTGTGTTTGCAAATTGGCTCCATTGTGGTGGCGGTGGAAAATTTGATGTCATGCCTTGTTGCTGCATTAACTATTAAACACATATGTGTTACTACTGAAGATGTTGTATTGAAATATAATAATTTAGAGTTCGGATTATGTGTACTCACTTGATACATCGCTTGATTATGAGCATTGCAAGCTTCCATAAATTCGCGTTGTTGTCTCATCTCTTCACGCATCCTCATAATCTCCAACTCCTGCTCGTTCGGTCGACGAGAGCATGAGCTACGGGAAGATGAACCCGTCCTCTGAGATCTCACCGACGACGAGTCAATGAATCCGTCGAAGAGTGCGTATCTATAAGTGATTCAAAAAATGTTATTACTGCATAATCAATTTAGTGTCAACCATATAATTTCATAAGTTAGAGCTTACCGTCCATGCGCTTTGCCACCACCACTTGCGTACACCACCGAGGGATCCACCGGTTCATGGCGCCAGTCGTAGTCAGGGCCATGGCGACGAACCATCTCCTCCCCATATGCCGCCTATACATCATTCACAACCTTACAAATGCAGGAATTTATATACTTTGAACGTTTGAACTTTTGAGCCAAAACTCACCAAGCGATCCGTGGCTGTCTGGCTGCAGAGCTGGTCAGGGTTGTTCGGGTCTAGTCCTTTGTGGCCCTCCTGGTACACCTCAATGTCACTAGGCTTTTGGCCACTCGTAGCTTCCTGTATAAACAAAAAAACATTCATAAGCAATCGTATTATTTGTTGATCGACATAGAAAGATCAAACTTACCATTCTTTTAGCTTTTCGTATCATGTCGTCACCGCCAAACTTGTGGTTAGGATTGGTTCCTCGACATTGTCTGTGATGCGCTGACGCTTTCTGGAAGCCTTCGGAAGCCCAATATCGACACCAAGCATAGTACGCATCAGGCACGGGCGCCATCCATGGAACCATCACCTGCACACACACAATGTTACATATTATATCAATCACAACAATAAATATAAAGGGTAAAACAAATTGAATACTAACCTCACGATATTGATCCTCAGTCAAATATATCTTTGAGGACCCTTCCTTTTTATTCAAGGGGCCTGCTTCTTCTGGATGCTTTTGAAAATACAGGTTTGTAGCCTGAATTCTCGCATAGTATATGGCATCCTTCACCAGCTTCTTTGCATTGTTTTGCAAGACACGTTCAGCGTGCCCCATGTAATCCTCTCCGTCAGGCAACCGATATCGAAGCTACAACATAAAGAATACAAATACAATGGTATAAGTCATAGATTTACCATATTAAGAAACATAACAAAAATAATAAAGAATTCATACCCAAAAGTCATTACGCACAAGTCCCTGTCTGTCGGTGTGGTTTCGTTCCTTTTTAAACTTGTACTCATCCCAGGTACTGACGAGCACCTCATCCTCGGTATCACCGTTTGACACCTTCACTATACCAGGGTAGTGAAGGCGGCAAAGAGAACCCAACGTAAGGTTAACCTGAGTGTGGTGTCCCTTGCCGTCGAAGGACAGGTCCTCCCAATTCCTGCATTACACAAAAACATTAATAATACACATAATAGTTATATGAGATAAGTTAATATATTACACTCACCGATCTCCATGTGGCATGATTAAAGTCCTATCAGCCTCTCGCTCTATCGCGTGACGAGGCTTTACTGAGTGGCTTTTTCTTGAGCGACGTGTGTGTGTCGCTGAAGAGCCTCCCGAGCCATCATCCATCGGGTTGTCAGCCGGTTCGCCCTGTTGGCCCCACTGGTCCCACGCCTGTTGCTGCTCTCTCTGGTGGTCCCACTGGTCCCATGGCTGGTGATGCTGTGCGGCCTGGTCCCATGTCCCGTGCTCCACCTCCTCATTGTGCTCCACCTCCTCATTGTGCTGCTCAGCCTCATTGTGCTGCTCCTCCTCAATGTGCTGCTCCTCAGTGTGCTGCTCATCCTGGTACATACAACTCAAGATTTATTTGTAAATATGTAAATAAATTTATTTGTACAAGATATGTTACCTCATCTCCATGTACCGCGCTCAACAGCTCTCGACGTCTGCTGCTGCTCGAAGAACTGCCCTGAAAAAGGCCCAGGCCCTTGAACAACCCTTTCACTGACTTCTTTGATTTTGGCGGCATCCTGCATAAAAAATAAGAAATTATTCATTAGTGCATCAAAAATGGCATAATACTTAAAATATAAACAAATGAAATAACAAAACAACTTTACTTGTTAAATATCATCAAAATCAGGATCTATTTGTTCTCTTCTATGCAGAGGTCGCCATGTAACTTTTCTCCTAACAGGTTGTCTTCTCCGCCTCTCCGGAAAAGTTAAGTCGTTAACGTCTGCGACTAGTGAATCTAATGCCGGTGCAGGATCAATATGAAAACTAGTTGGCAACTCTTCTTCTTGAAACACCTCATCAACCTGCTCAAGGTGACCAATTTGATATTCGTCCTCACCAGGAGTGTATAGGCGTTCGCGGGGATTTACATTGTACACAACCCTCCATTTAGACAACTTTTTGCATGGATATGTCGAGAAATAAACTTGGTCTGCTTGATGGGCAAGGATATACGTGTCGTGTCCTTGAAGCAATTTCTCAGGTTGGATCTGTGTCATCCCAAATTCGGTCCTATAATACTTCGGGTCATACCATTTACACTCAAAGAAAACTAGCGCTAAAGGCTTATTTCCAGCAAATGTAATCTCGATTATATTTTTGATTTTCCCGTAATAGCAGGCTTCGTGTCCTTCCATGTCGGTTGCCCTAGTAACGACTCCACTATTTTGAGTGGCGGCCATAGGATGACTTGATTCGAAAATGCTTGAACGAAAGCGATATCCATTGACGTCGTAACGTCCATAGCTTTTGGCAGTTACGCTTCCAATAGATAACTGACGTAAGTCATCATTCAAATTCATTTCCTCCCCAAACTGTCAATCATGCCACAATGCATTAGCAAATTCTGTAATATTAGTTAAATGAAATTAGCTCTCGGAGCCACATAATTAAGACTTACACGGTCCCGAAGCCACATAATGAAATTAGGTCGCCCATGCATACCATCGCGTCGCAATTTGTCTATGTCTCTCGCTGTTGGCCTACCGAGACACCTCATGTTTTGTTCATCAAACTCGCTGTCAAATATTATTGTATGACATGAGATATTTGATAACATAAACTAATTCACATATGAACAGTTTAAGAAAACAAGTCTTACACAAAATATTTCTCCACCTCAGGCATATTTGTGAACATGTACAGTAAAGCAGACTTCCGTTCTTCCATACTGAGGTGATATGCCTTGGGTGGACCAATGGCTTTGCCGTTTGTCTGAAAAATCGAAAGATCACTACACGGAGGCATCTCTCGTTCATCATCATGGTACCTTTTCTTTCGAGCAAATACATTATGTTCTTCTGCAAAGTAACAACTTGTGAAGTGTGCTACCTCCTTTAGTTTAAATTGTTCCGCAATACATCCTTCAACTCTTGCCTTATTGCCCACCATTGCTCTAAGCTTCTTTAATGCTCTTTCTATATGAAACATCCACCTATACTGAACAGGACCACCGACCTTAGCCTCATATGGAAGATGTATAAAGAGATGCTGCATAGGATTGAAGAAACCCGGTGGAAATATTTTTTCCAATTTGCACAAAAGCACCGGTGCCTCTTTCTCCAGCTGTTCCATCACATCTCTTCTGATTTCTTTAGCACACAACTGTCTGTAGAAATAGCTAACTTCAGCTAACGTTTTCCACACAGCTTCGGAAATGTACCCACGAAACATTACAGGCATGAGCCTCTCCATAATTATGTGGAAGTCATGGCTCTTCAGTCCATTCATCTTCATTGTCTTCAAGTTCACAGATCTTCTAAAACCAGCGGCATAACCATCGGGGAATTTAATATCCTTCATCCACTTCATCACTTCTTTCCGTTGCTTAGATTTCAGACAATAGTCAGCTTTTGGTTTGCCTCCGTTTTCTCTAAGCACTAGGGTTGGACGATCACATATCACTGCTAAGTCCATGCGTGCCTTGTCATTGTCTTTCGTTTTATCAGGGAAATCCATGCATGTATTTATGAGGGCTTGGCAAAAGTTACTCTCTTGATGCATGACGTCGATGTTGTGCATCAAAATCAATGACTTAGCATAAGGAAGCTCCCACAAGCCACATATGTGAGTCCAGTTATGCTCCTCACCAAAACCTTGATACCTTTTACCACTCTCGTCTAGGACAAGTTTCATATGCTCTTCTGTAATTTCTATCCCACTACGTCGCTTGGGCGGTCCCTTCGTGACAATGGTGCCCTTCCTAAATTCCTTTCTCTGCCTTCTAAAGGGGTGATTGAAGGGTAGAAAACATCTATGGCAATCAAAGTAACATATCTTGCCACCAGCACTAAGACGAAAACAATCTGTATCTTTAGCACAATAAGGACACGTCAATCTACCATGCACGCTCCATCCAGAGAAAATACCATACGCCATAAAATCATGAACCGAGAACAGATATGCAACACGAAGATTGAATTTCTGCTTCTTGAAGCAGTCATAGGCTTCCACACCTTGCCATAGCTTCTTTAACTCTTCAATCAGTGGTTGAAGCATCACATTGAGGCGTACGCCAGGATGCTCAGGCCCAGGTATAACAAGACATAGGAACATAAACTCATATTTCATGCAAAGAGCAGGTGGAAGGTTGTACGGTATGGCAATGACAGGCCAACATGAATACGACGCAGCGGTCATATTGAATGGCGTGAAACCATCAGTTGCCAAGCCGATACGAACATTTCTTGCATCGCTGGCAAAATCTGGATCAAATTTGTCAAGAGCCTTCCATGCATCACCATCTGACGGGTGCACCATTAACCCATCTTGTCTGTCCATACAATCTTTATGCCACCTCATGTGCATAGCGGTCTTCCTCGAGAGAAACAAACGTTTCACTCTAGGAGTGAGAGGCATGCACCGAAGCTGTTTATGTGCAACCTTTGTCACCACCTTCTCCCCATCTTCATTTACAAGCTCCACGTACCTTGACTTCCCACATTTTAAGCATATTTGTTCTCTGCCATGTTCCTTCCAAAAAAGCATACAGTTGTCTTGGCAAACATCAATCTTCTCATACTCCATACCAAGACCTTCAAGCAATTTTTTGGACTGGTACATGTCTTTGGGCATCTTGTGACCCGTAGGAAGAACCTCGCTAATCAAATCCACAAGCTCCTTGTAACAATTAATTGAAAATGCAAATTTTGACTTGATTGACATCAGTCGGGTCACGAATTCGAGGACAGTCACGTCAGTGTGCCCGTGAAGAGGCTCTTCTGACGCTTTGAGTAGGTCGAAGAACTTCTGAACCTCCGGTGTAGGTGAATCATGATGATCTGGTGCCAGTTCAGGCTGCAGATCCTCAAGCATCTGGTCCATCCTATCAACACCATCTTCACCGTCATCAACTTCTACTTCTGCTGCTCGTTCAGCATCTTCACCGTGGAGATACCAGACCTTATAGCCTGGCACGAAACCATGCGAGCACAGGTGTAGTGTGACCTGCCTCTTGGTGTGGCTCGTCATATTTCTACATTTATTGCATGGACACCTAATATTATCTATTTGTGACAAAGCAGCTGCATGGTCCAGAAATATTTGCGTCTTGGCAAACCATTCACTAGTGTGACACCCACCCTTCTTGAAACCTTCATACATCCAATCACGTCTATCACCCATTATTGCGGCTGTGTACGAGTAAAGAGTGTGTGTGAGACAATCACGTTTCTACACGTCACACACATATATACATACATATATACATCTATAGGTAAGTAGTAAAACTATATATATATACATAAATAATTATATATACACATAAATAACATCAAATTAATCAATATCGAAACATTCATACATCCTAATATTATAAGTTAAATCTAATCAATAAATAACATCAAATTTAACAATTCAATAGTATAAGTTAAATCTACTATAAGAATACAATAAATAATTACCTAACATGAAGCCACACATGTGATATTAAATTAACTATAATCACACTCTAATCACATGTGTTATTAAATTAATACTAATCAAATGAAAGTTAACTCCCGTCGGCCATAAAAAAACCGACGAAAATAAACATGTACACACATAATTAACATTCACAATCCAATGCATTAACATGTACACACATAATTAACTCACGTGGGTGTCGTAGTCGGTTCGGAGATGCGGTCGGGGGCGTAGGCGGCGCTTGGGCGTGACGGCGGCGGGGACGGGCGGCCGGGCGAGCGGCGACGGCGGCGACGGGCGGCCGGGCGAGCGGCGACGGCGCGCGGCGGCGACTGGCGCGCGGCGCCGAGGACGGGCGGCGGCGGCGCTGCGCGTGGCGTGGACGGGCGGGCGCGGCCGGGATGGCACGCCGGCGGGGAGGGGCGGCGGCGCGGTGGCGGTGAGAGGCGGCGGCGCGGTGGCGGTGAGACAAGCGGCGGCGCGGCCAGCAGGAAGAAAGGCAGGAATGAGCCCGCGCGGGTTCGCCCGCGTGCTCATAAAAGGCTTATCCCCGTCGGCTTGCGATATGGCCGACGGGAGTTAAGTAATCCCCGTCGGCCAGAGCGTAGGCCGACGGGAGTTAACTTAACTCCCGTCGGCCTACGCTCTGGCCGACGGGAGTTACATTATGCCCGTCGGCTACGGTCTAGCCGACGGGAGTTACATTATCCCCGTCGGTTTTTTCCCTGGCCGACGGGAATTATTGTGGCCGACGGGAATCATTAGGATTCCTGTAGTGAAGGGCCCAACTAGGCAGCCCCACGCGACTTTGCCCCCCCACCCTCACTTACAGGCGGGCCCGCCCAACCCCCTGCCTCTTCCTCCCGCTCGGTCGCGTGCGCCGCGCTCATCGCAGCACCGTCGCCGGCCCTGGAGCCTAGGCAATCGCGCTCGCCCTGCCCCGCCATCTCGGCCTTCTCAGTCGCTCGGACTTCCGCATCAGAAACAGCCGTCCAACCTCCCTCGATCTCCTCTCCCCATTCAATCCGAACCGAAAACTGTCGTCGCCACCCTCAATTGAGCTTAAAGTCGGTCGTCGATCGTGCCCCTCCCTCTCCTCGGTGCCCTCTCACCTTCCCTCTCTATAAAACGGCACCGAGTGCCGGACCACTCCACCCTATCACCCTACCCTTGCTCTCACACGCTCCTCCTCGCTGCTCACTCATCTGTGTGTGTGTTCGCACCATCACACCGCTCGTCGTGATTGGAGGTCCCTGCTCCTTCCCCATCGCCGACGAGGACGACCACAAGCTCACTGGCGCCCCTTCGACGAATTCCTGCCCAGAGCATTGTCCGCCGTAGAGAAACCGGCCCGGCCTCAAGCTCGTTGTCTCCTCTGTCGTGGAAGCCGAGAGCCGGAGGTAGAAGATGGTCGGTTTCTGTTTTAGTCCCTGGCTTTTGTAAATATGGCGCTCATATTTATACCAGTTTAAAAAAAGTTTAACTAGAGTCCTTGTTTTCTTATGTGCTAGTCTATAAAATCTACCTTTAATCTGTTATATAGCCCTGTGCAATATCTTGCAATTTAGACATGCATATGTGAGTACAGTTAAGTTATCTCTTGTTTTGGTTAGCTCGTAATCAAAGTCCTAGACATTTTTAATTTAGTGTTTGCGATGATTTACACATTCTTGTAATTTATTTTGGATTACAATTAGTCAAATTGTTCAAAACAAAACTAAAACGATAGTTAGTATTACTGAACATAATTTTCTTAATTATAAATTAGATCATTTGTTGCTAAATTAAAAGTATATATATTTAATAGATTAATTATATTTTCCACAATTTACTGATTAAACCTATACTCGATTTGTCCATGACTAATTATATACACTTAATTAATCTATTTATCAAATTTAGTCCAATTTATATGAACCATTTAGTTTTCTTCCGAAAAGAAAGGGTGAGAGGAATTAATTAGTAAAGGATCTTAAAGTGGGAGTAAGTTTACATGGTAGTTACAAACCCAATTTTAATTCAAATATTTTTCTTTGATAAATATAATTTTATAATGAATGTTTTGTTGTTTATTGAATGGTGTATGTTTATTTATTCGTGAATGTTTTCTCTTGTATGTGCGTGATGCGACGCTATTAAAAGTTGGCTGCGTGGTAGAGGAATCAAATACATTCGAAGACAACCCGTAGGACACTTTCGAGCAAGGCAAGTGAATTCTCCCTCTGCATATTCTATTTGTACCCAAGTAATGCATATAATAATGTTTACTTTTTGGATATATTGTATAATTTGATGGGTTTTGGCTAATTAAGGATTTCTTAGATTTACCAACTTTATTTCTTGATTACCCTAGGAAAAATACTAAGCTTTGTAATTTTTGCTATCGCTCAACTTGATAAAACATGATGTCACTTTTTCACTGATACTATTGTTCCGAAAATGAAATTTGTATTATGATGTTAACCAGATGGTTAAACAAGATTATTTCATATTAAATGGAACATGGAGTGACCACCCAGGATAACAGTGCAACCACGAGTGCTATAATGGCTCTGGCTTTGGTAATTAGCTTTATATGCTTAGTACCTAGCAACCTTATATACTTGAAATGTGGGCAAGAGGGGGAGCGACAGTGGTGGAAGCTCATGTTAACATGGGGACGTATTCTTGGCTAAGGTACCTCGCCTAGAGGGCCTACACACCAACTTAGAAACCTTAGCAGGTTGTTTTGTATTAAGTGTATTTTGTGAAAACCTCATAATGGATCCCTAGCCATTTACCTCGGCAGTGTTTAAGGGTCCGTACAACCCAGGCTAGATGGGATACACGGCTTGTGGGTAAACTTGTACCACCTCTGCAGAGTGTAAAACTGATATATCAGTCGTGCTCGCGGTTAAGAGCAACCTGGACCCTCATATGATAATTGAACATAAAGATGGAGAATAAATCGTGATCCGATGATTCACAAATGGTTTACTTAAGTGATTTTACTTAAGTGTTTTTGATATAATTTTATGCCTTTGATTAATTGGGATATTTGGGACACACTTATTAGTAAGACGGGTGTTGCTAATAAAATATTGACCAACTAAAATGCTTACCACTTAACATTAGCCTTACCTTGTTAAACTTGCATTAATTTTCCCCCCACTTGTTGAGCCCTGACCATAAGTGAGCTCACCCTTGCTAATATTTTGATCAGAGGGTGATGAAGAAGACCTTGATGGAGATTTCGATGAATACTGAGTCTAACGATGCGTCGGTCATCTTCCTGTGGGAGATTACCCATGTTATTTCCGCTATACTTTGATGATACTGTTTAAGATACTTATGCCTGGATGATGTAATAAAGTTATTCTATTCCCTTTATGCCTTTTTGCATTGTCTTTTGATATATTACACTTGTGACGTTAACATATGTGTGGAAAATGGATCTTGGCACACATATGCTATACATTCAGTTTTGCCCCCAGAACCGGGTGTGACAGAAGTGGTATCAAAGCTATGCTGACCCTAGATCGTTAGACTAGTTAGAAATGGAAAGCTAGTTTGTTCAAAACTTGCTAATTTTGTTCTTATAAAATTATTTTATTAGCCTTACCTCTTTAAAAATTCAACTGAGTTGACAATTTCTCTTGTAGATGGTTCGCACCCTTCAAACCGCTCGAGTCAACACCAACTACGTCCCTCCGCCACGACAAGTTCCTATCTACCCAGTGGTAGTCGAGGAAATTCTTGTGGATCTCCCTCGCCTTCGCGTGGAGAATGGAGTCATCCTAGAGGACAGCTAGGAGGAACTTCTGCCTATGCCCACCCCGTTGGCGGAGTCACTAGCCTTCGCAGCTGGACCGTTAGCTTCAGCACCACCTGCACCAGCAGTTCAAGCCCCTGCTCCCGGAGGCGACGACCCGGACGACTCTGGGGGCGATGATGAAGACAATGACGAAGAAGATGATGAGGAGAACGTCAACAAAGAAGCCAACGGTGTTCAGCAGGACTACTTCATGGGGTTAGGGCCTGTCACCGAACATTATACATCAATGTTTGAGATAGGGCGCTTCCCCAACCTGCTGCAGGATGTTCTGCATGCATTGGGAACCTACGTCCGACCCTTGTACGAGACAAGGCGAGTGTGCGAGCCTCCTCGGGCTTACTACTACATCACTCGCATTCATGTCATGATGATGGATACAGGGGATAGGGGGTTCAGGACTCTATCAGCTCATGAGTCCCTGACACCGCTATCCACCTACGCTGCTTCAGTCAGCGATGCTGCTAGGTAGACTCTATGGTCTCTCAGCCACACCTACCAGCAGCAGCTGCATGACATGAAGTACAGGCATCTTCCTCTGCGTCTGAGTGGAGGGAGCTAGACCAGCATCGTTCCATGTGGAGCTGGAGAAGATCGCCTCAACACCCTAGCTGGTGTAGTGGTAGGTCTTAACACAGACCTAGACAGTGCTACCCTGGATCTCTCTAGGGTTCACTTGGAGCTGGAGGATGCCCATGCAAGGATTGCAGCCCTGGAAGCTCAGCTACAAGGAAGGGATCCCCTGAAGCCCATGTCCCTGCCATGGCGTTGTCCCCTCCCCGCAAGAGGATTCGCTATGGGGAACTAGGATCCATCACCAGGCTGCTTTAGATTTTTCAAGTATTATGTTGTAATAAGTTAGTTTCCACGATAGACGAAAAACATCTTTCTATTATTACACTATTAAGAATAACAACCATGTGATGGTGTTGGTTGCAATGTTTGATTTGGATTTTTGCTTGAGTGCAATGGTCTTATAGAATAATGGCCATAAGAGCAAATATATATATATATATATATATATATAAGTAACATTAATAATAAGTTATTCCCCCTAGAATCTTTTCTGTTCCTCACTTACCCCGGGAGTGCGCTTTCTAACCAAACAGATGGTGAACGCTTGCTCAGGTCCCAAGAACAACAGAAACCAGCGTGGTCAGCAGTTTCCAGCACCACCACCAAACCCCAATATGGAGCAATTTATCACAGTGCAAATGCAGCTTCGGCAAGGACTCACTGTTTCTGTGCAACAGATTCAGCAAAACCAGTAGAACCAGCAGCAACAGCAGAATGTACCCCAAGCTAGAGACAAGCATCGGGATTTTATGAGCCACCACCCGCCTGCTTTCTCTCATGCCATAGACCCTTTGGATGCCGATGACTAGCTAAAGGTCATTGGGAAGAAGTTAGACATCACCCAGTGTAATGACCGGGAGAAGGTCTTATATGCTTCCGAAAGACACGAAGGCTCCGCGTCCGACTGGTGGGATGCTTTCACAGCGGCCCATGCAAACACAGATACTATAACTTGGCAGGAATTCTAAGAAAATTTCCGTGCTCATCATATTCCCTCGGCAATAATGAAACTAAAGAAGAAGAAGTTCTTATCCCTCACACAAGGAGGTATGTCCGTTAGCGAGTATTGGGATCGTTTCACCCAACTTTCTCGATACGCACCGAAAGAAGTGGACACTGATGAGAAGCGCCAAGAGCATTTCCTGGAAGGTTTGATTGGACTGCTAAACTATCAGCTGCAGAGTCACACATTCCTCAACTTTTAGACTCTGCTGAACAAGGCAATTGGCCTTGAGAGCAAAAGAAAAGAATTGTCTGATCATAAAAAGAAATTTCAAGGTCAGTCTAGTAGAAATACACGCCAGAACAACTCGTAGGGTTCTTAGTTTCGCTTTGGAAATCAGGGTGGAAACAACTATCAAATGCAACACTCTGGACAACAAGGTCAGAGAAGCGATCAAACTCAGAACCAGCAGAGGAACAACTCTCATACCAACCAAAGGTCTGGTGGTAATTCGTAGACTCGTTAAGGAAGCAGCATGAACGCCTCAACCAAAAATAATAATACAACCACCCTAGTTCAACCCAGTGGATGTTTTAAGTGTGGCGAACTTGGCTACTATGCTAACAACTGCCCAAGGCACAGCCAACAGACACCTCAGAAGAACAGCAGTCAGAGAACTGACCAGAACACACCTGCTTGTGGATCTGCATAGAACAAAACGTCGTAGAACCAGAATAGAGGAAGGGTTAATCATGAGACAGCAGAATCAGTTCCTAAGGATGCCGACGTGGTGTATGGTATGTTTCTTATTAACTCCATACCTGCTTCAGTTTTATTTAACTCTGGAGCATCTCATTCATTTATAACTGAGTCATTCGTGGAAAAACATAACATACCAAAGTACCCTCTTAAAAAGGTGTTACATATTAGTTCACCGGGAGGTGAAATGAAGGCCACACACTCATGCCTCCATGTTAATCTCAAGATTCAAGGAATAGATTTTCTAGTCAACCTAGTGGTCCTAGGATCCAATGGTATTGATGTGATTCTTGGATGTGACTGGTTGAAAAGTTGTGATGGAGTGGTACAATGTGCCAAAGGAATAATTATGTTGACAAGTCCACAAGGTGAAAGAATCCAAGTAAGCACAGACATGTCAACAGATGCAAAAGGAGAGACAATGGTAAATCACTTGGAAGAAAAGCCCCAGGAAAATATCAAGGTAGTGTGTGAATACCCAGACGTATTTCCGGAGGAATTACCAGGTATGCCACCTGATCGTGATATAGAGTTTTCTATTGAATTATTACCCGGAACTGCACCTATCTCAAAAAGACCTTATAGAATGGATGTCACACCCGGTTTTAGAAGGCAAACCGAATGCGAACCATGTACGTGCCAAGATCAACAATTCACGTACACAGCAGTTACATAACATGGACATCATCACACAGTGCTCAACTAGTATTAAAAAGGGAAATAATAGTCGATTACATCATATGTCTGAGACATCCACATAGTCTTTACAATAAATCAAAGTGCGAAAACGAAACGTAGATAAACGCGGCCTTCACAGGCAGCCGACTGGGGGTTGCCGCTAACCCACGCCTAGAACTCGTCATAGTCTTGAAACTCCTGGAAGTCTCCTTGCACGGCTTCATCTTCTCCTGAGCAGTGGTTGCAGTGCGGACAACCTGGGGGGGGGGGTTGGTGTGTAGAGCAAGGGTGAATACACATCAACATACTCAGCAAGTATCCTGTTTGGCTGTAGTGGACTAGCTTTATGTGGGGGTAAGTCAAGCAGTTGCTTTTAGTTGGTTAGAGTTATTATTACTAGTAGAGAAAGCCAAGTTTTAGAGTTAACCCACGTTATTAACCCAAACGTACTCCTTTCCAAACGGAAAGAGTACAACTTACCATTACCAGAGTCAAAACAAGAACCATCAATCTCAATGCCACTTGCAAATCTGAACATCTCTGATCAAGTACCACTAATCACTGGAGCTCCCTTGGCCGTTCATAACCGTGAGCACGGCTGATATATCAGTTTTCATACAATCTGCAGAGGTTGTGCACTTTACCCACAAGCCGTGATTCCCTTTCTGCCCGGTGAGAGCTACTCCCCATTGACCACTACCTAGGTGGTCCAGCAGGGCATCAGTACGTAGCCTTTACAAAGATTCCCCGAGGCTGTAGCCACCCGTTAGGTTTCCTAAAAGTACCGCACTCCTCCCCAAGGGACAAATCAACCTTGGCAGAGCGAGCCGCATACACCGAGCCCCATTGACGGCACGACGGTGAAGCGAACTACACCCCGGTTCCTCTAATTACTCAGCTAAGGGCGTCCCACTCCACCCTCATGGTTGCACTGTTTTCCTGGGCGGTCATCCAACGAACAGGTCCTTACGGAGAGGCACTCGAGAAAACCGCTCGAGCCCCCTTGAAGGTCACAAGTATAACATCATAATAAAAGAGGGGAAAACAGCGTATCATTGATAATTCTCATCATGTTCATTGATTAGAGTTGAGCAGTAGCATAAGACTAAGCAATAATAATCCAACCCAAATAGGTAAACAAGGACATAGATAACAAAAGCTAGTCAACCCTTAGGTATAACTGTGAAATGCGGGAGGTGAATTAAAGAATGTATAGGACAGAGATAGGTCAAGGGACACTTGCCTCCACCAACCGACTGCTGCTCAGGGGCTTCACCTGCGAGTTCTTCGGGCTCTTCAACCGGATCGTTCTCTATGCAGACGCAAACATATATACATCCACACATTTAATACAAAAGAATAGTACACCATACAATAGAATGCAGTAAATAAACAGACGTTCGACGTGGGCTCGCAATTAAGGTTAAGAGAGAAAGAGAAAAAAAGACAGTCGAGAAACGATCACATTACATTATTATAGATTAAACCACTCGCTTAATAGAAGGGAATTAATTTGGACACTACGTTTTAGCATAAAGTAAAGTCAAGTTCCACATTTAATCATTATAAACAATTGAAGATGAATGAAAGGGAGTGGTCGCACGGCGAGACGTACGACATAACATTTAGATTGAATTAAGAAATCAACGACTCGTCGTGCGACAGAGCGCACAACGAGACACTTGCGTTAATTATAAAGGGACGTTAAGCATCACGCGACGAAGCGCACAACGACATCTGCCAACAGGTCTGAGTTTAAAGTGGAACATCGCGCGTATGGACGCGCGACGTCGCACCGTAAGCAACCTGAAATTAAAATAGATCGTCGCGCGACGAAGCGCGCGACGCAGCAGACTAATATTTATAAATTAAAAGAATCGTCGCGCGACGAAGCGCGCGACGCAGCACGTCGACTAAACAATTTAAAATAGATTAAAACGAGATTAAGCGCAGTGCGACTACAGTCGCACGCGCGAGAGCACGTTACGCGCTCCGAAGGCACGCGAACCGTGAGGCACGCGGGACACGAGTCGCCGAGGCACGGGTGCGGGTAGGGGCGCGGGGCCGGGCACAGCCGCCGGGGCGCGCGGCGAGGGCGCAGCCGCCGGGGCACGGCCGGGAAGGGGAGCGGTTCGCCGGGCACGAGGAAGCCACTGGGGGCGCGGCTCGCCGGGCACGGCCGAGGGGAGGGGAGGGGGCTCGCCGGGGCAGAGCGCGCGCGGCCAGGGAAGGGGCGCGGCCGGGGAGGGCTTGCCGGGGCGCGGCTCACCAGGGCAGGGGAGGGCGAGGGGTCGGCGGGGCACGATGTGGCCGCTAGGGCTCTTCGGGCGTGGGGCCGGGGAAGGGCTCGACGGGCGCGTCGCGGCTGGGCTCGCCGGGGCGCGGGATGGGGAGGGCGCGGCGCGGCAGGGCTCGCTGGGGCGCGAGCGCACGCGGGGGAGGAAGGGCGCGGGTGGCCGAGCTCGCCGGGGCGGAGCTCACCGGGGCGCGGGACGGGGAGGGCAGGGCGAGGCACGGCCAAGCGCGGGGAGGGCTCGCCGGGGCCGGGCTCGCCGGGGCGCGAGCGCGCGCGAGGAGGGAGGGCGCGGGGTCGGGCGCTGCCGGGGAGGGGCGCGGCCGGGGCGGGGCCCGCCAGGGGCGCGCGCGATGGGGACAGAGGAGGGGACGCAGGGAAGAAGAAGAGGAGGAGAAGGAGAGAGAGAGGGAGAGGGAAGGGGAGGGGAAAACTCACCTCCGAGGATCCAATTCCGGCGATCTCGACTCCAAACCCTAGGGCACCACGAGGGAGAGAGAGGGAGAGTTGGAAGAAGGGGAGGGAGGTTACTGCGCGGGAGAAATCAAATGAGCCAAACGGATCTGGGGAAGGGGGCGCGCAGGGGGTGGGCAGGGGCGCCAGGGGCGCGCGGGCCGGACCGGGCCGGGCCCGGCTGGGCCGGGCATGGCTGGGTCACATTGCGGATCAAAACCCGCGACACGCACGACCATCAAATGGACTCCAATCGCGAACCGAAAACCGAGACGGAACGAGACGAACACGCAACATCAGACAAAGAAATGCGCTTCGGCATGATGCAACACCCATGACACTTAGGTTTTGTTTATACATGACACAGACACCTGTCGCTATACTGGTTTGAAATTGGGAAAAGGATGCAAAACGGGAAGAGAAAAGAGAGTAACGCCCGAATTTGGTGAGAGAAAAGAAGAAAAAAATTCTACTCCCAAATTCAGGGCGTTACAAACCTATCCCCCTTAATAGAATCTCGCCCTCGAGATTCAGGGTTGGCTAGCAAAGAGCTCAGGGTATTTAGCCATCAGATCATCTTCACGCTCCCAGGTTGCTTCTTCCTTAGAGTGATGATTCCATCGGACTTTGCACATTCGGATGGTCTTCCTTCGGGTGACTCTATCTGCAGTCTCAAGGATTTGCGCTGGTTTCTCTGTGTAGGTCAAGTCCTCCTGGACCTCTAGACCTTCCACTAGCAACTGCTCTTCTGGCACACGCAAACACTTTTTCAACTGAGATACATGAAAGACATCATGCACTACGGATAATCCTTCTGGCAAACTGAGCTGATAGGCCACTTCTCCACGCCTTGCGAGAGTCTGATACGGACCGATGTAGCGGGGTGCTAGCTTGCCTTTGACTCCGAATCTTCTGACTCCTCTGATCAGTGACACTTTCAGATAGACAAAGTCTCCAACTTCGAAACTCAGCTCTCTTCTTCTTGTGTCTACATAGCTTCGCTGCCTTGATTGCGCTATCTTCAAATTCTCTCGGACCATCTTGATGTTCTCTTCGGCTTCAAGCAGAATGTCTGGCCCAAACACTTGCTTTTCTCCAGGCTGATCCCATTGCAATGGAGTTCTACAACTCCTCCCATAAAGCGCCTGAAATGGTGACATCTTCAAGCTGGCCTGGTAACTGTTGTTATAAGAGAACTCTGCATAAGGTAGCTTTTTATCCCATCCGAACTGATCTTGCAACGCACATGCTCTCAACATGTCTTCAAGGATTTGGTTGGTTCTTTCAGTCTGACCGTTTATTTGTGGATGATAGGCTGAACTGAAATTCAGACATGTACCCAAGGCTTCATGCAACTGCTGCCAGAAATGAGAGGTGAATTGAGTTCCTCTGTCTGACACTATCTTCTTTGGCACACCATGAAGACAAACGATCCGGGACATGTACAACTCTGCCAATACTGCACTGCTGTAGTTGGTCTTGATAGGTATGAAGTGGGCTGACTTGGTTAAGCGATCCACTACTACCCAAATGGAATCGTAGCCGGCTCGAGTGCGAGGCAATCCGACTATGAAATCCATACCGATTTCATCCCATTTCCACTGAGGAATTTGCAACGGTTGCAACAATCCAGCTGGTCTCTGGTGCTCCGCCTTGATCCGCCGACAACTATCACACATAGCCACATACTCTGCAATTTCCCTCTTCATTCCATACCACCAGAATTTCTTCTTCAGATCCTGATACATCTTCTTACTTCCAGGGTGAATCGAATAGGCTGTCTCATGAGCTTCCTTGAGGATCAACTCCCGAATAGATTGGACATTGGGGACACACAAGCGGTCTTTGAACCATATCACACCTTCTGTGTCTTCCCGAAAATATTTGCCTCTGCCATCTAGAATTAGTCGACGGATTTCACTGATCTTCTCATCATTCTTTTGTGCTTCTTTGATTTCCCGCTCCAGGGTAGGTTCCAACTCAATTGTGACTCCTCGTGTGTTGTTCAGAAATGCGAGGCTCAACCTGTCAAACTCTTTGGCCAACTCATAAGGCATCGGATGAGCGACCATCAGATTGACTTGACTTCTCCTGCTCAAAGCATCTGCCACTACGTTCGCTTTGCTTGGATGGTAATGAACTTCCAATTCATAGTCTTTGATCAACTCTAACCATCTTCGTTGCCTCATATTCAGCTCTGACTAAGTGAATATGTACTTCAGACTCTTGTGGTCTGTGTAGACATCACATTTCTGTCCATACAGAAAGTGCCTCCAGGTCTTCAGTGCGTGAACCACTGCTGCCAACTCTAGATCATGGATTGGGTAATTCTTCTCATGAACCTTCAGCTGTCGGGACGAGTAAGCCACAACTCTTCCCTCCCGCATCAACATGCATCCCAAACTGGTGTAACAAGCATCGCAATACACTGAGAAGGGCTTGTGCACATCAGGCAAGACTAAGACAGGCGCTGTAGTTAACTTCTATTTTAGCGCTTCGAAGGCCTCTTGACATTTCTGGGTCCACTTGAACTCAACCTTGTTGCCTAGCAAAGCTATCATTGGTTTCGCAATCTTTGAGAACCCTTCAATGAATCGCCGATAGTATCCGACCATTCTAATGAAGCTCTTGATTCCCCGAGCGTCTGTTGGCGCTTTCCAGTTCAGAATGTCTGCCACTTTCTTCGGATCCACGGCCAATCCTTCTTTGTTGATTATGTGACCCAAGAACAGGACTTCACTGATCCAGAACTCGCACTTGCTCAACTTTGCATACAACTGGTGCTCTCGCAATCTCTGCAATACCATCCTCAAATGACTTGCATGTTCTTCTTCGCTTTGTGAATATATCAGAATGTCATCAATAAATACCACCACAAACTTGTCAAGATAGTCCATGAATACACTGTTCATCAGATTCATGAAGAAGGCTGGTGCATTTGTTAGACCGAAAGACATCACAGTGAACTCATACAACCCATATTTAGTAATGAATGTCGTCTTCGGAATGTCTGAAGGTCGGATCCTGAGCTGATGATAACCTGACCTCAGATCTATCTTGGAGAACACGCTGGCTCCTCTCAACTGGTCAAACAGATCTTCTATTCTGGGCAAAGGGTACTTGTTCTTGATGGTGACCTCATTCAGAGCTCGATAATCGATACACATCCTTTTGGTGCCGTCTTTCTTCTCCACGAATAAGACAGGGGCGGCCCAAGGCGAGGTGCTTGGCCGGATGTAACCTTTCTCTGACAGCTCATCAATCTGCTTCTTAAGCTCAACCAACTCTGGTCTTGATACTCTGTAAGCTCTCTTAAAGATGGGGGCGGTTCCAGGAAGAAGCTCTATAGCAAACTCAACTTTCCGCTCTGGTGGCATACCTGGCAAGTCCTTTGGAAACACATCTAGGAATTCGGACACAACCTTGATACTCTCAATTGGGTCTGCTTCACTGCTATCGACAGCCATCTGATAACAACTTCCTTTTCATGGCTCAGGCGGGACTAACTCGGTCACCACTTCCTCTCCTAGTGGGGACACCAACTTGAGCGTCCTCTTATCACAACTGATAACTGCCTGGTACTTATCTAACCAATTCATCCCTAGGATGACATCTATTCCCTGAGTACCCATTACTATGCGGTTAGCGGGAAACACTATCCCCCTTATCTCCACACTTACATTCAAGCAAATGCTATCGGCTCGAATTCTACCATCAGCTGAGTCAATTTGAATGGGGGTTGACATGGTAGTTATTGGAAGACTATGTGCTTTTACCCATGATGCGGTAATGAATGAATGCGTTGCTCCAGTATCAAATAACACTTCTGCAATACGAGAGTCAACTGGAAACATACCTACTATCATGTCGGGGGTCTCCTGAACTGCTTCAGCCTCCAAGTGGTTCAGTCTCCCATGATTGTAGCGCGGCTGAGAGCGGTTGCCTGCTCCAGGCTGAGACACATTCTGCTTTGCTGGGGCATTGGGGCCTGACTGCTGCTGAGCTGCCTTCTTCGAACATTGCATCACCCAATGGCCTTGCTCTCCATAGTGGAAACATGCTCTGTTTCCAACCTGAGCTGGTGCTGCCTGACTGTTCTGCTGGTTTGCTGGGGCAGGAAGACGAGGTGCCTGCTAATTCTGCCTCTGCAACTGACCTCCTCCTGACTGATTGTTCTAGCGATTCTGATGCTGATGCTGAGGATACTGCCATTGGAACTGCTGATGCTAGGGTGGACGCTGGTTCTACCTGAACTGCTGAGGTTGATTGCCTGAGAAACGAGGGCGATTGCTGCTTCCAGGCTGGGGCCCACCGATCTTGCGCTTGCAATCCTCCATCTCCTTATGCTTCCTCTCTGTCATGATTGCTCTGTCAATCAGGAGCTGAAATGTCAGGAAGGTATGATTCATTAGCTGATACTGAAGAGGGTCAACCAAGCCTCTCAGGAAACGATACTGTCGTTTGGCGTCGGTGTTGACATCTTCAGGAGCATAGCGAGACAGCTGCAGGAACCTGTCCCGGTACTCACTGACAGACGATGACCCTTGCTTGAGGGCCAAGAACTCCTCCTTCTTCACTGTCATCAGACCTACAGGAACATGGTACTGACGAAAGCTACCTCTGAACTCTTCCTAGGTGATGGTGTCAGGGTTGGCATGGGTGGCGAGATAAGACTCCCACCATGACTGGGCTGCTCCTCTCAACAGACGGGGACCATACAGGACTTTCTCCCTGTCATCGCACTAAGCGGTATGCAACTCTCGCTCCACAGTGTGCAGCCAGTCTTCAGCATCCATGGGGTTAGAAGAATGAGCAAACAATAGGGGATGACCTCTCATGAATTCATCACGCTTGTCTCTGGGCATCTGAGGTTGAGGTGGTGGCTGTTGCTGCTGCTGCTACTGAATGGCGGCCAGAGTCTGACCAATGGCTTGAACTGCCTGAGTCTGCATCAGGAACATCTGCTCGATGGACATCGGGGGCGGGGGCGGTAGTTGCTGTTGCTGGGGTGCCTCATCCTGCTGAGCTGCTTGCTCCTGCTGAGCACGCCTTCCTCCTCTGCGCCTGTTTTCTGACATCTATAGAATGCAACCACACATCAGAACTGATCTTGCAAATCTTGCAGCATAAGAAAAGAGTATAGAATTCTCCACAACACTGAACAGATGAGCATCTTCACTGATCTCCAACACAGACCAACACAACTTCTCGGATAAAGAGGAAAGTGGAATAAAAGGCTTCCCAACTAAATAGCTAACTCCATTAATATATAACAGGTAAACCAAAATGCAGGGGATGCCCACACTCTGGTGACAATCATTACAAAGATCCAAATCAAACATAGTTCATCATGACAAACATAAATGCACAGGATATAGCAAACTACCCTGTCTAACTAAGACTAACTAAAAGCGAGACTAACGCTAAGACTATAGCTTCTATGTATATATTTTCGTATTAATTACAAGATCCGACTCTGACGATCTATGGTTCTAAATTTATCTTGGCCTTGCAGTCAGGGTTGCCATAAGACTGGTGTCCACGCTGAGGTGAGCGGTACGAGTGCTGAGTCCCGACGGGAGCGGGGGAACCATCATCCAGGTGACGACATTCCGTGCGCTCAGCCCGCAGCTGGGCGATCTCAGCACGAGCCCTACTCAGCTCGTCTAATGCATGGTCCAGCTCCGTGTTTAGCACGGCGGCTAGGTTGACTGTGATGTTCAACCTAGGATTGTCCTCGCCAACAGGTGAGACAATCACGCCTCCTATGCTGCCAGATGGACGACAGGGGTAATACTTTAGGTTGAGGCCATCAGCTACCCCACCGAGCACCTAACAGTAGTGCGAAATCGCACGCCGTGCGACATCTTGCATGACCGCCTCAGCTAAGTCCCGCTCAGATATGGAATAGTGCTCTGAGCAGACCTCTGCACCTTGGAGACTGTTCTCCGGACGGCGCACCAAGCAGGTCGCCTCCCAGCGGTCCGGGTAGACCCCACGACTGTGCTGGAAGACCACACAGCGATACTCGATAGACCAAGTACGCCGGTCAAGTGCCTGGCGTAGCAAGGTGTCGAGCGCATCGTGGAAGTGACACCCACGAGTAGCGTCGCGAGTGATGGGTCGAGCAACCCATCCTTCTGGCTCCTGGTCAGCAGAAAAGTCGGTGTCGTGGCTCGAGCTGCTGTCGCCACCTCCGTCGTCTGGGTCTCCTCCAGCAGCTACTCCAGGGACTGGGGCGCTTAGTGGTGGTGCAGGGGGCGCCTCCAGCGGGAGCACAGGGGAGCGGCTCCTCACAGACTCTATCTCCTGCTGGAGCGAGAAAGAAGAGCCCTACTGCTCCTGTCGTCGACGCTCCTGCTCCTCATGCAGGCGGTGGTGCAGCCTCTCCAAGTGACTGGACTGACCGGCCACGGGACGGCGAAGCGGACGCTCCGCGAGACGAGAGGGTAAGAAGGGGATGACAGACTTCTGTGTGGTGTGTCTAAGACGAGCCATCTACAAAGACACCGCAAGCATAAGAGTGAGAACAGAACTAGTATGACCAGCAAGTAATGAACTACAAATAAATGAAGGATTAGAATAAAATACAATTTTCCGCAAGGTATAGTATATAGTAGAACATAGGTTTGGTCGATACGACCAACTTTTGAAGGGATACCAAAGTCAAGGCAGGGACAGAGGTCCATAATCCTTAGGATGACCATTCTACTCTAGGTTAGCGGTCCTACAGTCAGCACGGTTTTGATACCACCTATGTCCCACCCGGTTTTAGAAGGCAAACCGATTGCGAACTATGTACATGCCAGGATCAGCAATTCACGTACACAACAGTTACATAACATGGACATCATCACACAGTGCTCAACTAGTATTAAAAATGGAAATAATAGTCGATTACATCATATGTCTGAGACATCCACATAGTCTTTACAATAAATCAAAGTGCGAAAACGAAACGTAGATAAACGCGGCCTTCATAGGCAGCCGACTGGGGGTTACCGCTAACCCATGCCTAGAACTCGTCGTAGTCTTGAAACTCCTAGAAGTCTCCTTCCACGGCTTCATCTTCTCCTGAGCAATGGTTGCAATGCGGACAACCTGGGGGGGGGGGGGGGGTTGGTGTGTAGAGCAACGGTGAGTACACATCAACATACTCAGCAAGTATCCTGTTTGGCTGTAGTGGACTAGCTTTATGTGGGGGTAAGTCAAGCAGTTGCTTTTAGTTGGTCAGAGTTATTATTACTAGTAGAGAAAGCCAAGTTTTAGAGTTAACCCACGTTATTAACCCAAACGTACTCCTTTCCAAACGGAAAGAGTACCACTTACCATTACCAGAGTCAAAACCAAGAACCATCAATCTCATTGCCACCTGCAAATCCGAACATCTCTGATCAAGTACCACTAATCATCTCACTCCCTTGGCCGCTCGGCCGGGTGAGGGCTTGTCGGGGCGCGGCTCGCCGGGGCAGGGGAGTGCGTGGGGTCGGCGGGGCACGGCGCGGCCGCTAGGGCTCGCCGGGCGCGGGGCCGGGGAGGGGCTCGATGGGCGCGGTGCGGCCGGGCTCGCCGGGGCGCGGGACGGGGAGGGCGCGGCGCGGCAGGGCTCGCCGTGGCGCGAGAGCGCGCGGGCGGCCGAGCTCACCGGGGCGTGGGACGGGGAGGGTAGGGCGCGGCACGGCCGAGTGCGGGGAGGGCTTGCCGGGGCCGGGCGGGGGTAGGGCGCGGCGTGGCCGGGCTCGCCGAGGCGCGAGCGCGCGCGGGGAGGGAGGGCGTGGGGTCGGGCGCCGCCGTGGAGGTGCGCGGCCGGGGCGGGGCCCACCAGTGGCGCGCGCGACGGGAACATAGGAGGGGACGCAGGGAAGAAGAAGAGGAGGGGAAGGAGAGAGAGAGAGAGAGAGGGAAGGGGAGGGGAAAACTCACCTTCGGGGATCCAATTCCGGCGATCTCGACTCCAAACCCTAGGGCACCACAAGGGAGAGAGAGGGAGAGGTGGAAGAAGGGGAGGGAGGTTACTGCGTGGGAGAAATCAAATGAGCCAAACGGATATGGGGAAGGGGGGGCGCGCGGACCAGACCGAGCCAAGCTGGGCCGGGTCACATCGCGGATCGAAACCCGCGATACGCACGAGCATCAAACGGACTCCAATCGCGAACCGAAAACCGAGACGGAACGAGACGACCACGCAACATCAGACAAAGAAATGTGCTTCGGCATGATGCAACACCCATGACACTTATGTTTTGTTTATACATGACACGGACACCTGTCGCTATACTGGTTTGAAATTGGGAAAAAGGATGCAAAACGGGAAGAGAAAAGAGAGTAACTCCCGAATTTGGTGAGAGAAAAGAAGAAAAAATTCTACTCCCAAATTTAGGGTGTTACAATGGATGTCAAAGATTTAGTTGAACTGAAGAAACAAATAGAGGAATTACTAGAAAAGGTTTCATTCGCCCAAGTTCATCCCCTTGGGGAGCCCCAGTTCTATTTGTGAGCAAGAAAGATGGTTCGAGAAGGATGTGTGTTGATTATAGAAGTTTGAATGAAGTAATAATTAATAATAAATACCCTTTACATCGGATTGAAGATTTATTGGATCAGATGAAAGGAGCTAAGATATTCTCGAAGATAGATTTAAGGTCAGGATATCATCAGCTAAAGATTTGAGCAGAAGATGTACCCAAGACAGCCTTCACCATGAGATATGGATTATATGAGTTTTTGGTCATGTAGTTTGGACTGACTAATGCACCAGCATACTGTATGAACCTGATGAATAAAGTATTCATGGAATATCTGGATCAGTTTGTGGTCGTATTCATTGACGACATACTGGTATACTCTCCGAATGAAGAAACACATGAAGATCATCTAAGACTAGTCCTACAAAAGCTTCGTGACAACCAATTATATGCAAAGTTCTCGAAGTGTGATTTTTGGCTGAAGGAAGTTGCTTTCCTAGGACATATTGTTACTGATGATGGAATTAAAGTAGATTTGGGAAAGATAAGTGAAATACTAAATTGGAAGCAACCAAAGGATGCGTCCAAGATCAGAAGTTTTCTTGGATTAGCAGGATACTACAGAAGATTTATTGAAGGTTTTTCCAAGTTAGTGAAACCTCTTACCTCAGTACTAGAGAAAGGTAAAGAATTTAAGTGGGATGAAGCATGCTAGAAATGTTTTGAGGAACTCAAGAAAAGGTTAACCACTGCACCAATATTGGTAATGCCAGACATTCACAAAGGATTTGATGTGTATTGCAATGCATCACACCTAGGACTTGGATGTGTGCTAATGCAAGAAGGAAAAGTAATAGCTTATGCCTCATGGCAATTGAGAAAGCATGAGAAGAATTATCCTACGCATGACTTGGAACTAGCTGCCATAGTGCATGCTTTGAAGATTTGGAGACACTATATGATTGGAAACAAGTGCAAAATCTTCATGGATCACAAAAGCTTGAAATACATATTCACTCAGAAAGAACTCAACCTAAGACAGAGAAGATGGCTTGAGTTAATCAAAGACTATGATTTGGAAATACAATATCACTCAGGAAAAGCAAATGTAGTGGCTGATGCTTTGAGCCGTAAAGGTCAAGTGAATAGCATCACTACTTATTTGATGTCACAGGAATTGTGCTGGGAAATGGAACAACTCAACCTTGGTATGCTCAATAATATGGAAGCAACAGTTATGGAAGTTGAATCTACTTTAGAACAAGAGATTCGTAAAGGACAAGAATCTGATGAGAAAATTAAGGAAATTAAAACTTTGATTGGTTTGGATAAAGCCCCAGATTTCACGGAAGATGAATAAGGCACAATATGGTTTAAAAAGAGAATCTGCGTACCAGAAATCGAACACCTATGCCAACTAATTTTAAGAGAAGCTCATGATTCAGCTTATTATATTCACCCTGGAAGTACAAAGATGTACCAGGATCTAAAGGAAAAGTATTAGTGGTATGGTTTGAAAAGAGATGTGGCTACTCATGTTGCACTATGTGACGTATGTCAACGAGTTAAAGCCGAACATCAAAGACCAGCAGGATTGCTACAACCTCTCAAGGTACCGGAATGGCAATGGGAAGAAATCGGTATGGATTTCATAGTTGGAATACCCCGTACTCATGACGGCTATGATTCAATATGGGTTATAGTGGACAGCTTAACTAAAGTGGCACACTTTATACCTGTGAAGACAACTTACTCGGGAGCCTAGTTAGCAGAGTTATACATGTCAAGAATTGTTTGTCTGCATGGAGTACCAAAGAAGATCGTATCAGATCGAGGAACCCAATTTACCTCGCGCTTTTGGTCCATTAACACCAAGCTAAACTTTATTTCAGCTTATCATCCGCAAACGGATGGGCAAACGGAAAGAACAAACCAAGTGTTGGAAGATATGCTAAGAGCTTGCGCTCTAAAGCATGGTAGAAGCTGGGATAAAAGTTTGCCTTATGCAGAATTCTTGTATAACAATAGTTACCAGGCAAGTTTAAAAATGGCACCGTTCAAAGCCCTTTATGGGCGAAAGTGTAGAACCCCACTTTATTGGAATCAGATTGGAGAAACTCAAGTATTTGGTCCAGAAATTCTCAAAGAAACAGAAAAGCAAGTACAGATTATCAGAGAGAATTCGAATACAGCACAGTCGAGACAAAAAAAGCTATGCTAACAATAGAAGAAGATAATTGATATTCAAAGTAGGAGACTTCGTATACCTTAAAGTTTCACCGATGAGAGGCATGAAAAGATTTAAGGTCAAGGGTAAACTATCTCCTCGCTACATTGGCCCATTCAAAGTTTTGGAAAGGAAAGGAGAAGTAGCATATAGTTGGAACTACTCGACAGTTTATCAGACATAGATGACGTATTTCACGTGTCACAACTCAAGAAATGCTTAAGAGTACCCGACGAATAGTTACCTATGGAAGAACTGAATGTTAATGAGGACTTGCCTTATTTAGAGTACCCTGTAAGAATTCTGGAAACATCTTGTAGGATTACTCGGAGTAAAGCTATTAACATGTGCAAAGTTCAGTGGAGTCATCATTCGAAAGATGAGGCCACTTGAGAAAGAGAAGATAAACTCAGAGCAGAATTTCTCCAGTTATTCTCAGAAGTTCCTTAATCTCGAGGACGAGATTCTTTTAAGGGGGTAGGTTTGTAACACCACAAAAACCATCAACTAAAAATAATGCATTTAGATTAGTAATGATAATTATGGTAATAAATTTTCTTTCTAATGTTTGATTTTTATTTGCATCTAGAATAATTTTTGTTTGCTCATATTTGATTTTGGATGCTTAGTAGAATTTCCTTCTTAATGAAAATCCCATTTGATTAATATAGAAATAATGGTTCACAAATAAATATTTTAGTTATAAATAATTTTGGTATAATTATTATGATTTTTGAATCATTTAAAAATATATTTATTTACATTTTTAAATAGAGTAGAAAAAAGAAAAGAAAAAAATTATAACCCTAACTGGTTTCGACCCATCCAAGGGCCCAACTAGGCAGCGCCACGCGACTTTGCCCCCCACCCTCACTTACAGGCGGGCCCGCCCAACCCCCTGCCTCTTCCTCCCGCTCGGTCGCGTGCGCCACGATCATCGCAGCACCGCCGCCGGCCCTAGAGCCTAGGCAATCGCGCTTGCCCTGCCCCGCCATCTCGGCCTTCTTTGTCGCTTGGACATCCGCACCGAAAACAACCGTGCAACCTCCCTCTCCTCTCCCCATGAAAACCGTCATCACCACCATCAATGGCATCAATGGCGCTTGAAGCCGGCCATCGATCGTGCCCCTCCCTCTCCTCGGTGCCCTCTCACCTTCCCTCTCTATAAAATGGCGCCGAATGCCGACCACTCCACCCTGTCAACCTGCCTTGCACTCACGCGCTCCTCCTCGCTGCTCGCTCGTCTGTGTGTGTGTTCACGCCGTCACGCCGCTCGCCGTGATTGGAGGTCCCTGCTCCTTCCCCGTCACCGGCGAGGACAACCACAAGCTCACTGGCGCCCCCTTCGACGAATCCCTGCCTAGAGCACTGTCCGCCACAGAGAAACCGGCCCAGCCTCTAGCTTGTTGTCTCCTCTGCCATGGAAGCCGAGAGCCGAAGGTAGAAGATGGTCGATTTCTGTTTTGGTCCCTAACTTTTGTAAATATGGCGCTCATATTTATACCAGTTTTTAAAAAAGTTTAACTAGAGTCCTTGTTTTCTTATGTGCTAGTCCATAAAATCTACCTTTAATCTGTTATCTAGCCCTACGCAATATCTTGCAATTTAGACAGGCATATGTGAGTACAGTTAAGTTATCTCTTGTTTTGGTTAGCTCGTAATCAAAGTCCTAGACATTTTTAATTTAGTGTTTGCGATGATTTACACATTCTTGTAATATATTTTGGATTACAATTAGTCAAATTGTTCAAAACATTACTAAAATGATAGTTAGTATTACTGAACATAATTTTCTTAATTATAAATTAAATCATTCATCGCTAAATTAAAAGTATATATATTTAATAGATTAAATATCTTTTCCACAATTTACTGATTAAACCTATACTCGATTTGTCCATGACTAACTATATACACTTAATTAATCTGTTTATCAAATTTAGTCCAATTTATATGAACCATTTAATTTTCTTCCTAAATTGCATGTGTTCTCTTGTATGTGTGTGGTGCGACGCTATTAGAAGTTGGCTGCGTGATAGAGGAATCAAATACGTTCGAAGACAACCCGCAGGACACTTTCGAGCAAGGCAAGTGGATTCTCCCTCTGCATATTCTATTTGTACCCAAGTAGTGCATATAATAATATTTACTTTTTGGATATATTGCATAATTTGATGGGTTTTGCCTAATTAAGGATTTCTTAGATTTACCAACTTTCTTCCTTGATTACCCTGGGAAAAATGCTAAGCTTTGAAATTTTTGCTATCGCTCAACTTGATAAAACATGAGGTCACTTTTTCACTAATACTATTGTTCCAAAAATGAAATTTGTATTATGATGTTAACTCGATGGTTAAACAAGATTTTTTCATATTAAATGGAACATGGAGTGACCACTCAGGATAACAGTGCAACCACGAGTGCTATAATGGCTCTGGCTTTGGTAATTAGCTTTTTATGCTTAGCACCTAGCAACTTTACCTGAAATGTGGGCAAGAGAGGGAGCAGTAGTGGTGGCAGCTCATGTTAACATGGGGACGTATTCTTGGCTAAGGTACCTCACCTAGAGGGCCTCCACACCGACTTAGAAACCTTAGCAGGTTGCTTTGTATTAAGTGTATTTTGTGAAAACCTCATAGTGGATCCCTAGCCATTCACCTCGGCAGTGTTTAAGGGTCCGTACAACCCAGGCTCGATGGGATACACGGCTTGTGGGTAAAGTTGTACCACCTCTACAGAGTGTAAAACTGATATGTCAGCCATGCTCACGGTTAAGAGCAACTTGGACCCTCACATGACAATTAAACATAAAGATGGAGAATAAATCGTAATCCGATGATTCACAAAATGGTTTACTTAAGTGATTTCACTTAAGTGTTTTTTATATAATTTTATGCCTTTGATTAATTGGGATATTTGGGACACACTTATTAGTAAGACAGGTGTTGCTAAGAAAATATTTACCAACTAAAATGCTTACCGCTTAACCTTAGCCTTACCTTGTTAAACTTGCATTAATTTTTCCCCCACTTGCTGAGCCCGACCATAAGTGAGCTCACCCTTGCTAATATTTTGATTAGAGGGTGATGAAGAAGACCTTTTTGGAGATTTCGATGATTACTGAGTCTAACGATGCGCCGGTCATCTTCCTGTGAGAGATTACTCATGTTATTTCCGCTATACTTTGATGATACTATTTAAGATACTTATGTCTGGATGAAGTAATAAAGTTATTCTACTCTCTTTATGCCTTTTTGCATTGTCTTTTGATATATTACACTTGTGACATCAACATATGTGTGGAAAATGGATCTTGGCACACATATGCTATACATTCGGTTTTGCCCCCAGAACCGGGTGTGACAATAGTGTAGGAACAAACCACAAATTGTTTGGTTGGAAAAAGAAAAAATGAAAATATACTTTGTCGAGTGTCATGGGATGACACTCGGCATAGCGTTCTTTGCTGAGTGTCTGCTCGTGGACACTCAGCAAATAATTTATAAAAAATTAAAACAATCATTGCTAAGTGCTAGCTGTGGGCACTCGGTACAGTGTATTTTTAAATTAAAAAATCTTTGCCAAGTGCCAGATCACGGGCACTCGACAAAGACGATGAAGTTAACATAACTACGCGAGCCCATTCGTTTTCACTTTCATCGCCGTCGTTGCCCCTGCGTGCCACCACCGCCGCCCGGCCTCGCTCCACGCCCGGTTCGTCGCTGCCCACCACCTCGCATCTCGTCACCACCCCCGCGCGCCCCGTGCCCGGCCCTCCACCGCTGGTGCCCATGCCTAGCCCCGACCACCACCGCCGCGCCGCTGTGCCTCGTCAGCGTTGCACTGGCTTCCCCAGTGCCCTGACAATCTCCACGGTCTAGCCATGAGTTTCTAATATGTACTTATGCTTTTAAGAATGTCTCTAATGGTCTAGCTAAGGACTAGCTTTGTTTTTATTATGTGCCACTTTGTATTTATTATTGATTATATGATAGGATGTTAGGTTATAGTCTCGTTGAGAATTTGTGATAAAACCTAGGTTGTAGTATATAACCCAAACATGTGTGATTGAAAATATATTTATGATTGATGTCCATTGCGCTGTTACTTTTATTTGTAGGTTTTGAAAACCTCACCGTGCGGGGGAGGTGTTGCTGAAATTTTTTGTTGCCATGCTTATTTTTTTTTGCAGAGGTCTTTGTAGCCGTTGCGGGTCTACCTGCACCGCTTCGCGTCGCCATTGCACTGACCCACCACAGCCTCGCTAGCCTGACTCCACCGTAACCCTAGGTATAACCTCTATTACCGCATCATGGTCGTAGATCACGTCACCTAGTTAGGCGTTGTCGGTGATTGGACTAACAGTCCTAACCAACTAGTAAATATTGCCGCGTGCCTAGAGTCTAGATGGTGTGCGAGTTGACACAAGCGATTTATCCTAGTTCGGGCAATGCAAAGCCCTACTTCTAGCAGAGGGGGGATGAAGCTTATTTTACTCACACCTGAGTGCCTGCAGTAGGGTTTACAAGCACAGCGGGAGAGGGGAAAACCCCAAGTCCCTGGAACTGATTGAGGCAAGTGCCAATATCCTAAGACTTAGTTGAGAATGATTGAGTGTTCGCTGGTGTGTCTCACTTGTCTCTGTGTCTCCTTGGAAGGATTCCACTACCCTATTTATACATGAAGGAGACATCTGCCGTGAAGCCTGGAGTCATTGTATTCAAAGGGGAGGTGTCTTGGCGCCCTATAAGCCGACGTGAGGATGCACTGTAAGGTTGACTTGTGTCCGCTGGTTTCCTGTTGAGAGCCGAGGCATAGGTCGAGGGTTGGCCATACGCCCGAGTCCCCGAGGGAGGGATTGCTGTGGCGGAACTGCCCGAATTATTCCAGCTTAAGTGCCCAAGTCGCACCCTTAAAGGCAACAACACACTCAAACAGGAATAACCCGTCAGTCCCTCGGATCTAGTCTGATAAAGCCACTTATCCAGGATCGAATACCACTAGCTCACACGATGGTGAGGCACAGAGAAATACAATAAAACATAATACCACAAATTTAATAAGTATCATTAGTGATTACATTATCGGAGTTTCAGAAATAATAATCATAAATTTTAATGCAGCGCAAATAACTAACGCAGAAAACCGAGTAACATGGCGAAGCCTGGCCACGCTACTCCTCCTAGTCCTCTCCTGCGGAAGCAATAACCCTCTCGACCATCTATCCCGGTGGCAGGGATGAAGGCCAAGTCACACCAGCAACCAATCAACCTAAGAAGTACCTGCAAAAATTATGCCACAAGCAAGGCTGAGTATACTAATACTCAGCTAGACTTACCCAGTGTGAGGAGTCTACTCCTCTACCTCTAGACATGCAGCTGTTTGGCTGAGGGGTTTGGTTTGCCAAAAGCACTAGCTGAGTCTAAAATTAAGTTTTAGCTTTTCAAGTTTTAGTATGATCCTTTTTACTAGATGTGTACCTAGCTATTCATACATGGTATCAAATATTTTACCAATCAACATCTTTTGCCAGTAATCTCATTTCCACTTATTACTCAATGCAGTACAATGGATCAAGCAGTCTCATTAGCTGCGAGAAGCAGACGATTCGAATCGAGTTTTTATCCTTGCAAGGTAAACCTAAACACACGACATGCCAGGGCACTCCGTCCCCACACACATCAACCGTCCCCATCGATTCCCCGTCAGCAGAGAGGGGCTCACCGCCTTGGCGTACAATGCCTCACTGACCCCGACTGCCGTCGTGCAGTGACCGCACTTGTACCCACCATAACCGGAATGGGAGACCACGTCTCAGGTCGCATGAGGAGGGCAATCTGCTGCCAGGTTCAATCAGGTACTAGGCTTACCGATTTACCATATTTCTCGGCATATGTTTAGTAATCCTTATTCCAATTTCATCTCGTAGACCACGCATCCCCATGGATCCGTGTCCACAGACCATCATCATTCTGTTATCAAAAGTGGATACAATCAATTCCTGACCTCGCGCGAGTGCTAGAAAAATCACTCGACTTCTACCGAGATCCCTAATTATTAAAGCAGCTACTCGACCTAGCATACTAGTATCCATCTCAAAAAGGAATCCTGAGTTCACACAACTAGGGTTTCAGGCATCTCCTACACTTAAGTGCACAGTACAAGCCTACAAACATTAAGTGTAGTAAAATAGCATATATAAACGGTTATGCATAAAACCGGGGCTTGCCTTTAATTTAACACTTAAGTAGTGTTTGTTGGGTGGCACTCGCTTGGCGAGCATCCACTGGTCAAGTCCATTCTTCAGGTCGTCCACCAACTGCATCTTGTTGTTGGCACCACATCACTTGCACGATCGTCATCTCTCGGTCCTAAATGAGATGCAGGATGCATATGTATGAATATAATGAAAGGAGCACGAAAGTAGCACAGATATACAAAGACTCAGTGGCGAACTAAACATTTAAATTGGAAGACACCGCAGACAACCACACGTTAGCATTAGTTATCTACGCTTTATCGTTGATCAAAATTAACACCATTAAAAAGATGACAACATTTTATATATATTTACGCAATACAATATTACATCATAATTAACTAGAGAAAGAAACGTATAAAAACATGACACATATATTATCTCAAGCTTAGCCATGGCAATTCTATGTGAATTTAGTGCCAACCAATCATTTTTAGCCAAAAGGGTGAACTAACAATTAAATGAGTGCTTGCAGATTTTTGGGATAGCAGCACAACAGTTACTTGTTTTACTCATAACTTTTCAAATATTAATGCAAACATAGCAAACTAGGACTTTCTGGAAAGCTTAAAATGTTCTCTACAACTTTGGTATTTTCATCTCAACAAGATTCCACACTTAGCAAGGTTAAAAATGCTAACACAACAGATCTGTCCAGATTTGGACAGATTCAGACTTGCAACTTCAAAAATTCACAACTGAAGATTCAGACATCCAAACAAGGTGCTCTTAGACTTTCTGGAAAGGTAATAAAATTGTCTACACATCATGTATAAACATCTCAAGGTGATTCAATATTTAACTAAGGATAAAATACACTAGAAGACTTTGCTGTCCAGAATTGGACAGATTCAGTCTTCAGACTTTAAACATCCATAACTTAATCTTCAGATCACCAAAAATAGTGATCCAAGACTTTTTGGAAAGCTTAGAAAAAGCACTACATAAATTTTGTAATCACCAAGAAGTGATTCCAGTTTTAATCAATCAAACATTACAGTTTTCGAAATCTGTTCTGACAGAGGACAGAACACAGCAACCAGTTTGTAAATTTCATAACTCTTAAACCGTCAGGCCTTTAGTTATGAAATTTTAACACAAGCAAAATCAGAAAAGCATCTACAACTTTCTTATAACGACCATGAACAGGTGACAACATTAAATTGAGCAAACAGTGCAGTTTCTGAAATCTGTACAGAATTTGGACAGATTCAGTTACTGAATTTGTAAAAAAACACAACTCCTAAACGGTCAGACCTATGGCTGTCAAATTTTAACACCAGCAAGATAATAAAGTTATCTAGTACTTTTCTATAGCACATATCTACAGAAAATACAATTTAGTTCATCAAACATACAGCACAACTAAAACAGTACGTGCAGCCCAAAACAGCAATCAATAAATTTCAGCTCATATATAATTCAAGAATCGCCGCGTTCGAGAGACTTGAATTACTCTAACGCTTTACTATTTGTTCGAGTCAAGACAATCAAATTAAAACCAATAATTTGACTTGCAAATTTTATTCAAGTCATTTAGTGCACTAAAATTACTACAACCAATTAACAACGCATTCTTCACGACAATCACTCAACAATTTGCGTTTTAAACTAGACATCACATGAGCACTACTACTTTTCATCCGCGACCATAAACATACACATTTAGACTACAATAAGCAAATCATCGTGACTACGAGTTTAACCAAGTCATCTATTAATTCGGCTAACTAGCGCAACAACATAGGCACATCATACACGTCGGCTGGTCTATTATTATCGACATTCGAGACACAACATGTATATAACAATCACTTAACGAAATTGACTCCTACTTAACATGAGTTGGCTGATCACAACATAAGACTTAGCGAACATGGGCTGGAGCAGATTAATCAGCGTTTCTTACCCATGACTCAACTTTATTTAGTTAACACACCAGTCACCTAAAACAGCACATTGTTGGGGTCTAACACAGGGGCATTTACATACGGCGTAAAACTCCATAAGTCTTACATTTGCTACTGAAGGACCTAAGGCACTTATGTGCATATGTTATTGGATTGTTCTTCGATTCTAACAAGGACTGAATTACGCACGCTACTCGCCTCCAATAATTATTGGGCTGCGATAACGCTCGTATAAGACCTCTAATCGATCAACAGGACATTTATTTATCCAAAGGGGCATGGAATGTGATAATTGACCAAGCAAGGCATCGCATTGCCATACAACCAAAAATCATGACAACACCGATAGATACTATCCACTAATCGTTTGAAAAATTAAACTTACTTCTCGCTTGCCACTACATCACTTCTTAATCACACAACCATCACGAGCATCCTTCACACGATTATATAATAGCAACCTAAACGTCGTGTTACACAATACATACATCTTTCCTCGCCGCGAGTATAACCATCTTACGGCATATACCCGCGCACCTCAAATAAGTATCTCCCGCCACCACTACTATAATACACCACGGCACACACACATATACATGTACTAATTTAATCCTCGCATCCCATGTATTTCCAAACTTACTCATCACATAAAACAAGCACGACACACGTGTTTACCAAAACGTGAATGCGACCTGGCCACGACATATAATCCAAACATTTTATACCCACATCTAATCAAACACCACTATACATCACATCGACCAAAACGTAATTAGACAAACTACAAATCGCACACATCAACAACCTCTTGTTCTCTTATCCGCAAATGCGATCCTACCAACGTGTATAGCCGAAACATATTACACACATCCACATATATACATGCACTGCCCGATATCAAACAAAGCATATGTATTATTATAAATCGATCAACCTGAACGGGATCGGAGTTGAGTTGTGCAAGCACGTGGTGCACCCGACCGGTCTTGTATCGAACACGCGTGCGCGATGACTGGCTTTGACGGCTAGCTGCGATTAGACACACGCACACAACCGTTCAACAGTTTTACCAAGCACAAAATAAAAATATAAAAGCAGCAATGGCAGCAAGGGTTTTCTCACCACGGGTTTCGACGACGGCGCGCAGGCGCTGCGCAAATCGGGTCAATGTAAGCGATACGGGCGGGATCTCATGGCTGCTGTTTTTTTGAATCGGCACTGCTGCGCAGAAAACTTGGACGCCATGGCAGCTGGCCGAGCAGGGGCTCCCTGCTGCTACGCGAAGAAGAAAACAGGGGGGCGTCCATGGAGGAATGGAGCTGCGCAGGGACGGGCGCTGGCTTTCTGCGCGACGCCCATGGCAGGGGGATCCGGCCATGGCGTGCTCCCAGCAGGGGGGGCGAGCTCGGCCACGGCAAGAGCAGGGAGGGGAGGGAGATGCTGCTGCTGGGAGGAAGATAAACAGGGAGGGCACTGGAGAAATTTCTGGGCGTCCATGGGAGAAACTCGAGCTCGCAGCCATGGGGGAAAACTTCAGCGCGCCGAGGAAGAAGGGCGGACTCTACAGGGGCGCCGAGTGCAGGGAGCAGAGGGCCAGCCATGGGAGAGAGGGGAGCTCGCAGGGGAAATCACCATGGCTGCTGGCCTTGCTTCCTGCGCGTGGCTGCTGCGCGTGGGACTAGGAGCAGGGGGCGGCTGGAGATACGCTGGCGCCATGGACGCCAGGGAGGAGCTTCAGCGCCGAGGAAGAAGGAGTAGGGGCGCCAGCTTGCTGCTCACCATGTAGGGGAGCACGGCTCCCTGATGGCTGTTGCTGCCGTGAAGAAGAAAGGCAGGGAAAAGCTGTGGCGGCTGGAAATTTTTGAGGGCTGGGAGTGCAAAATAACCATGTGCAAGGAGAGAGGGCTGCTATTTATAGAAGAAGCCCTAGGGTTAGGGTTCCCTTAGTGGGCCTAATGGGCTGGAATGGGCTTGGCCCAAAACGCTAAATCGGGTCGCGCTAATTTATTTTCCGGAATAAAAATGTTCCTGCGGATTTCGTCTGTACGCAAAACAGAGTGAACTAGAGTTTCGACGAACGGACGGTTGAGCGATTAATTCGGCCGAGAGTCTAATTTGATTTCGCTCTAAAATAATTCCCTACGAGTGATTCGAAAATAAATCGCCTCGGAATACGACCAGCTTTCGGATTTTTGATTGAAAGAGACAAATCGCGACATTTAAACTCATCGCCGATGTTGATTTTTTAATTCGGATCCAACACAGAGGTATGAGTCGAGTCGGATAAGAATTAATTAGAGGGCGACGTACTGAGTATCCCATTGGAGAATACGGACCCGGATAAATTAGTAAAACATAGATCGAAGCTCAGGAATTTAGAGGCTCAGATCAGATAACAGTCGTCGAGAGTTTGATTTAAAGAGCTTCAGATGAGATTTATAATTCGAGAATAATCTTCGAGTCTGCATGAGCTCCGAGAATTAAAAGTTTTAACACGCTCCAAAATTGGTCTTTTGTGAGATTGAATAATTCCGAATTCGGCGAAATGTGAATGAATAATCTGGATAATCAGAGACATACGCGAGCGAGAAAGAGAAATTTTTACTGAGCATCCGAGATTAGGATTAATCTCCCGACATAATGCGAAACTGACACCTGGGGTGTCACAGCCTTCCCCCCTTAAAAAGAATCTCGTCCCGAGATTCGAATGAGGATATTTAAGGGTGGAGAAGCATGTAACTCCCAGACTGAAGATAGATGCAAATTCATGAGAGGGTATCTGACAAGATACTGGAGACAGATTTGGTTAGAATATCGCGACATATCGAGACAAAATGCAGCGATCATTCTGAGAGTGTCCACAAAAAATAGCACATCAGTATAGTCTCGTAATGGATCATGACTATTAACCACGATACCAGCGCGTGCCGAGCAGCTCAACCATGTGTGCACCATAGTAGGCTCTCGGTCTCGTCGCGGCACCATCAGTCGTTAGTCATGACATCATTACCAAACGCAACCAATAAGAAATTCACATAGCACAGATAGATGGAGCCCATGAGAGTATGGCTCAGAAATTAAGGATGTGACAGGAGTTGAAGCAGAGGCTGCCGACAAAAGAGCATCACATGAGAACTTTCTTCAACTCAGAGAACTATTTTATGATCATCACGGGGATTATCAGCCAACGATTGATACGATATTTAATATGAGGAGGAACCAACCATGAGATCGAGATTGATAAGCTTTTAGAGACATGAGAGATCCAAAGATAATAGTAACATCCATTAATCCACATGGATATGTCGTTTAGAGATAAGTTGATAAAACAAACGTCATGATCCTCGGAGAAGGGGGTATGAGAATGACCAGAAATGAGAGATTTAGGCAATTCAACATCCGATGCTTGAGAACATGTTATAGCAGATAACCAGATAACGAGGCAGAATTAATGAAGGATCCAGAGATTCGGATGATAAAGCCACAACATGATTCACAAGGAAAGAGATCACCAGGTCCATGCGAAAGGAGAGGTAGGCAACAAGATCAGCTGGATGATCAATAGTAATGCTATGAAGTTTTAGGGGCAAGGATTTATGGAAAGAAACATGGCCTTGATAGGGTTTGCGCAACTAGACACCAACAAAATTTTTTTTTGACACAACAAGTGCACAAGGGGACTTGGGTTGGTCTAACGGTCAAGTCATGGGGGTTTTATAAGTTGTGCAGGTGTAAATTCAAGGGTAAAACACGCAAGGGTTAGAAAACATCAACACAAGCATGATTTCTTTTTAAGAGATTTCACTTGCTAAATCAAGGTTGTTTGGAGAGGGGGGGTCTTTTATGGGCAAAACAGGCAACAAATTTTTTTTTGCAAAGGAGGGTTGAACAATTACAATACCACATAGCTAGCAAGACAAGACAAACACATAGCACGAACTAACAAGACTTACAAATCTAACACGGGGTAAGGCATTTCTAACATAGCAGGACATCACATTATTCACAAGTTTTTATTATTGGAATAAAGGTGAGAGAAGCAGGTTGGTGCACAAGAGACAATTATAATGCGACAATCATGATGCATGCTCATTCTAGTCGTCTTCTCAGACCTAACTACTCTTCGGGTGCTTGCTATAGCATCCTTATTAATAGTAGTAGTAGCCTTTATGGCCTATATAAATAGCCACCTAGCTACCCATCTATTTTATAAGGCTTCACGTCCTAGGTCTATCCTTATCGTCCTGACGATCTATCCAACATTGGTTTCTAGCAAGTTTTACTTTAGAAAAGGTCGGTAATCATGACTTATTGACTTCTCTGTACTGGTATTCGCTCCGATACCAGCTGTGGCGGAACTGCCCGAATTATTCCAGCTTAAGTGCCCAAGTCGAACCCTTAAAGGCAGCAACACACTCAAACAGGAATAACCCGTCAGTCCCTCGGATCTAGTCTGATAAAGCCACTTATCCAGGATCGAATACCACTAGCTCACACGATGGTGAGGCACAGAGAAATACAATAAAACATAATACCACAAATTTAATAAGTATCATTAGTGATTACATTATCGGAGTTTCAGAAATAATAATCATAAATTTTAATGCAGCGGAAATAACTAACGGAGAAAACCGAGTAACATGGCGAAGCCTGGCCACGCTACTCCTCCTGGTCCTCTCCTGCGGAAGCAATAACCCTCTCGACCATCTATCCCGGTGGCAGGGATGAAGGCCAAGTCACACCAGCAACCAATCAACCTAAGAAGTACCTGCAAAAATTATGCCACAAGCAAGGCTGAGTATACTAATACTCAACTAGACTTACCCGGTGTGAGGAGTCTACTCCTCTACCTCTAGACATGCAGCTGTTTGGCTGAGGGGTTTGGTTTGCCAAAAGCACTAGCTGAGTCTAAAATCAAGTTTTAGCTTTTCAAGTTTTAGTATGATCCTTTTTACTAGATGTGTACCTAGCTATTCATACATGGTATCAAATATTTTACCAATCAACATCTTTTGCCAGTAATCTCATTTCCACTTATTACTCAATGCAGTACAATGGATCAAGCAGTCTCATTAGCTGCGAGAAGCAGACGATTCGAATCGAGTTTTTATCCTTGCAAGGTAAACCTAAACACACGACATGCCAGGGCACTCCGTCCCCACACACATCAACCGTCCCCATCGATTCCCCGTCAGCAGAGAGGGGCTCACCGCCTTGGCGTACAATGCCTCACTGACCCCGACTGCCGTCGTGCAGTGACCGCACTTGTACCCACCATAACCGGAATGGGAGACCACGTCTCAGGTCGCATGAGGAGGGCAATCTGCTGCCAGGTTCAATCAGGTACTAGGCTTACCGATTTACCATATTTCTCGGCATATGTTTAGTACGTTCAAACGCTTGACACAGGTATCCGCACGTTAATCCTTATTCCAATTTCATCTCGTAGACCACGCATCTCCATGGATCCGTGTCCACAGACCATCATCATTCTGTTATCAAAAGTGGATACAATCAATTCCTGACCTCGCGCGAGTGCTAGAAAAATCACTCGACTTCTACCGAGATCCCTAATTATTAAAGCAGCTACTCGACCTAGCATACTAGTATCCATCTCAAAAAGGAATCCTGAGTTCACACAACTAGGGTTTCAGGCATCTCCTACACTTAAGTGCACAGTACAAGCCTACAAACATTAAGTGTAGTAAAATAGCATATATAAACGGTTATGCATAAAACCGGGGCTTGCCTTTAATTTAACACTTAAGTAGTGTTTGCTGGGTGGCACTCGCTTGGCGAGCATCCACTGGTCAAGTCCATTCTTCAGGTCGTCCACCAACTGCGTCTTGTTGTTGGCACCACATCACTTGCACAATCGTCATCTCTCGGTCCTAAATGAGATGCAGGATGCATATGTATGAATATAATGAAAGGAGCATGAAAGTAGCACAGATATACAAAGACTCAGTGGCGAACTAAACATTTAAATTGGAAGACACCGCAGACAACCACACGTTAGCATTAGTTATCTACGCTTTATCGTCGATCAACATTAACACCATTAAAAAGATGACAACATTTTATATATATTTACGCAATACAATATTACATCACAATTAACTAGAGAAAGAAACGTATAAAAACATGACACATATATTATCTCAAGCTTAGCCATGGCAATTCTATGTGAATTTAGTGTCAACCAATCATTTTTAGCCAAAAGGGTGAACTAACAATTAAATGAGTGCTTGCAGATTTTTGGGACAGCAGCAAAACAGTTACTTGTTTTACTCATAACTTTTCAAATATTAATGCAAACATAGCAAACTAGGACTTTCTGGAAAGCTTAAAATGTTCTCTACAACTTTGGTATTTTCATCTCAACAAGATTCCACACTTAGCAAGGTTAAAAATGCTAACACAACAGATCTGTCCAGATTTGGACAGATTCAGACTTGCAACTTCAAAAATTCACAACTGAAGATTCAGACATCCAAACAAGGTGCTCTTAGACTTTCTGGAAAGGTAATAAAATTGTCTACACATCATTTATAAACATCTCAAGGTAATTCAATATTTAACTAAGGATAAAATACACTAGAAGACTTTGCTGTCCAGAATTGGACAGATTCAGTCTTCAGACTTTAAACATCCATAACTTAATCTTCAGATCACCAAAAATAGTGATCCAAGACTTTTTGGAAAGCTTAGAAAAAGCACTATATAAATTTTGTAATCACCAAGAAGTGATTCTAGTTTTAATCAATCAAACATTACAGTTTTCGAAATCTGTTCTGACAGAGGACAGAACACAGCAACCAGTTCGTAAATTTCATAACTCTTAAACCGTCAGGCCTTTAGTTATGAAATTTTAACACAAGCAAAATCAGAAAAGCATCTACAACTTTCTTATAACGACCATGAACAGGTGACAACATTAAATTGAGCAAACAGTGCAGTTTCTGAAATCTGTACAGAATTTGGACAGATTCAGTTACTGAATTTGTAAAAAAACACAACTCCTAAACGGTCAGACCTATGGCTGTCAAATTTTAACACCAGCAAGATAATAAAGTTATATACTACTTTTCTATAGCACATATGTACAGAAAATACAATTTAGTTCATCAAACATACAGCACAACTAAAACAGTACGTGCAGCCCAAAACAGCAATCAATAAATTTCAGCTCATATATAATTCAAGAATCGCCGCGTTCGAGAGACTTGAATTACTCTAACGCTTTACTATTTGTTCGAGTCAAGACAATCAAATTAAAACCAATAATTTGACTTGCAAATTTTATTCAAGTCATTTAGTGCACTAAAATTACTACAACCAATTAACAACGCATTATTCACGACAATCACTCAACAATTTGCGTTTTAAACTAGACATCACATGAGCACTACTACTTTTCATCCGCGACCATAAACATACACATTTAGACTACAATAAGCAAATCATCGTGACTACGAGTTTAACCAAGTCATCTATTAATTCGGCTAACTAGCGCAACAACATAGGCACATCATACACGTCGGCTGGTCTATTATTATCGACATTCGAGACACAACATGTATATAACAATCACTTAACGAAATCGACTCCTACTTAACATGAGTTGGCTGATCACAACATAAGACTTAGCGAACATGGGCTGGAGCAGATTAATCAGCGTTTCTTACCCATGGCTCAACTTTATTTAGTTAACACACCAGTCACCTAAAACAGCACATTGTTGGGGTCTAACACAGGGGCATTTACATACGGCGTAAAACTCCATAAGTCTTACATTTGCTACTGAAGGACCTAAGGCACTTATGTGCATATGTTATTAGATTGTTCTTCGATTCTAACAAGGACTGAATTACGCACGCTACTCGCCTCCAATAATTATTGGGCTGCGATAACGCTCGTATAAGACCTCTAATCGATCAACAGGACATTTATTTATCCAAAGGGGCATGGAATGTGATAATTGACCAAGCAAGGCATCGCATTGCCATACAACCAAAAATCATGACAACACCGATAGATACTATCCACTAATCGTTTGAAAAATTAAACTTACTTCTCGCTTGCCACTACATCACTTCTTAATCACACAACCATCACGAGCATCCTTCACACGATTATATAATAGCAACCTAAACGTCGTGTTACACAATACATACATCTTTCCTCGCCGCGAGTATAACCATCTTACGGCATATACCCGCGCACCTCAAATAAGTATCTCCCGCCACCACTACTATAATACACCACGGCACACACACATATACATGTACTAATTTAATCCTCGCATCCCATGTATTTCCAAACTTACTCATCACATAAAACAAGCACGACACACGTGTTTACCAAAACGTGAATGCGACCTGGCCACGACATATAATCCAAACATTTTATACCCACATCTAATCAAACACCACTATACATCACATCGACCAAAACGTAATTAGACAAACTACAAATCGCACACATCAACAACCTCTTGTTCTCTCATCCGCAAATGCGATCCTACCAACGTGTATAGCCGAAACATATTACACACATCCACATATATACATGCACTGCCCGATATCAAACAAAGCATATGTATTATTATAAATCGATCAATCTGAACGGGATCGGAGTTGAGTTGTGCAAGCACGTGGTGCACCCGACCGGTCTTGTATCGAACACGCGTGCGCGACGACTGGCTTTGACGGCTAGCTGTGATTAGACACACGCACACAACCGTTCAACAGTTTTACCAAGCACAAAATAAAAATATAAAAGCAGCAATGGCAGCAATGGTTTTGTCACCACGGGTTTCGACGACGGCGCGCAGGCGCTGCGCAAATCGGGTCAATGTAAGCGATACGAGCGGGATCTCATGGCTGCTGTTTTTTTTGAATCGGCACTGCTGCGCAGAAAACTTGGACGCCATGGCAGCTGGCCGAGCAGGGGCTCCCTGCTGCTACGCGAAGAAGAAAACAGGGGGGCGTCCATGGAGGAATGGAGCTGCGCAGGGAGGGGCGCTGGCTTTCTGCGCGACGCCCATGGCAGGGGGATCCGGCCATGGCGTGCTCCCGGCAGGGGGGGCGAGCTCGGCCACGGCAAGAGCAGGGAGGGGCGGGAGATGCTGCTGCTGGGAGGAAGATAAACAGGGAGGGCACTGGAGAAATTTCTGGGCGTCCATGGGAGAAACTCGAGCTCGCAGCCATGGGGGAAAACTTCAGCGCGCCGAGGAAGAAGGGCGGACTCTACAGGGGCGCCGAGTGCAGGGAGCAGAGGGCCAGCCATGGGAGAGAGGGGAGCTCGCAGGGGAAATCGCCATGGCTGCTGGCCTTGCTTCCTGCGCGTGGCTGCTGCGCGTGGGACTAGGAGCAGGGGGCGGCTGGAGATACGCTGGCGCCATGGACGCCAGGGAGGAGCTTCAGAGGAAGAAGGAGCAGGGGCTCCACTTGCTGCTCGCCATGTAGGGGAGCACGACTCCCTGATGGCTGTTGCTGCCGTGAAGAAGAAAGGCAGGGAAAAGCTGTGGCGGCTGGAAATTTTTGAGGGGTGGGAGTGCAAAATAACCATGTGCAAGGAGAGAGGGCTGCTATTTATAGAAGAAGCCCTAGGGTTAGGGTTCCCTTAGTGGGCCTAATGGGCTGGAATGGGCTTGGCCCAAAACGCTAAATCAGGTCGCGCTAATTTATTTTTCGGAATAAAAATGTTCCTGCGGATTTCGTCAGTACGCAAAACAGAGTGAACTAGAGTTTCGACGAACGGACGGTTGAGCGATTAATTCGGCCGAGAGTCTAATTTGATTTCGCTCTAAAATAATTCCCTACGAGTGCTTCGAAAATAAATCTCCTCGGAATACGACCAGCTTTTGGATTTTTGATTGAAAGAGACAAATCGCGACATTTAAACTCATCGCCGATGTTGATTTTTGAATTCGGATCCAACACAGAGGTATGAGTCGAGTCGGATAAGAATTAATTAGAGGGCGACGTACTGAGTATCCCATTGGAGAATACGGACCCGGATAAATTAGTCAAACATAGATCGAAGCTCAGGAATTTAGAGGCTCAGATCAGATAACAGTCGTCGAGAGTTTGATTTAAAGAGCTTCAGATGAGATTTATAATTCGAGAATAATCTTAGAGTCTGCATGAGCTCCGAGAATTAAAAGTTTTAACACGCTCCAAAATTGGTCTTTTGTGAGATTGAATAATTCCGAATTCGGCGAAATGTGAATGAATAATCTGGATAATCAGAGACATACGCGAGCGAGAAAGAGAAATTTTTACTGAGCATCCGAGATTAGGATTAATCTCCCGACATAATGCGAAACTGACACCTGGGGTGTCACAATTGCCCATACCGTAGTTGTTGTAACAGCGCCGGGGTATGGGAAAAAGGCCTGCTTACGGGGTGTGTCAGTGCCCTTGCTTGGGATGACGTCGTGATTCCTTTCTACATTTATCGAGGTTAGAGCCCTACTCGGGCGAGGCGGAAGCCTTCCCGAGGTTTTGGTTGAGCCATCCCTTGGCGTGTGCCACAGTCAGCGGAGTGGCTGCCCACAGGATTCGTGGTGGAGCAAGCAGCCGAGGCCGAGCTCAGACGAAGCCGAGAAAACACTCGAGGCTGAACTTGGCCTCGGGCGAGACAGAGATTGCATCTGAGGACCAGGCTCGACATCGGGCGAGGCAGAGATTTGCGCCCGAGGGCTGGTCTACTTCACCCGTCATAGTAGATGTCCTATCAGGGGATGGCAGGCGGCGTGCGTGTACTGTAGCGGGGGCGTAATCATGTTGTTGCGCTCAGATGTGATTGGTGTCTTGTTAGCCACTGTGCTCCTGCTGCCGTGGCATGGGGTAGATATGTGCATTAAATGTGAGTGTTCCCCTCCTGTTTTCGGGCGCTTTTGTCTTATCTACCGGGGATCAGCTCGGGCGAGTTGGACGGAGCGGTGGTGATGTCAAGCAAGGCAAAAATTTGTCTGTGGTGATAGACTCTCAGGGAGGTGCCTCGGTTTAGGAGGTATCTTGGCTGCTTCCCCTCGGGGGTTATGTCTTTACCTCTCTTGATTGCGCCCGTCGGGGCAATAATTTGGGTACCCCTAATTACCACCGCTAATAGTAGCCCCCGAGCCTTCCAAGAAAGTACTTTGGTACTTGTTTGGAGGCTTTGCTGCTTGCTCGTGGGTGTGCCGCATTTTCTTGAGGAGTAGGACGTTTGGTTTCTGATGGGTGCGCGCAAGCGCACCCATTGGGTGTAGTACCCGAGGCCTCGAAGGAGTAGTTGACCTGTTGAAACCTTCAGTGTGGTTTGCGAGGACAGCCCCCGAGCCTTTGCGTGGGGCAAGAGGTCGATAGAGGGACGTCTTGACTTTTGGTTCATACGCCCCTTCTTCGCCTCTCCGTGAGGAGGAAGGGGGGAATGTGTCATGCTACCCTCGATGGCGACGAGTAGGACCTTTCCGTTGAGTTGTTATTGGGTAATCCGAGTGGGGTCCGAGCTCCTTTCGATAAGAGTTCGCTAGTGGTCCAGAGACATGCCCCAAAAGGTACCTGCGGGTCATTCGCCTAGTCCCGAAGCCGTTTGGTGGGGCCCGAGGGCTCGATGCCTCCCTACGATGGGACACCATAATGAATCGGTCCTGGGGGTCTCGGATATGTCTTAAGGAACCTCGGGTCGCAACCCGAGCTAGGGCCATGTACGAGCGTACCCACTGTCATCCCTAACTCTGTGCTCTGGGCGGTTATGGAGCCCTCCGAGAGGCCAACCTTCGAACCCCTGATTAGTATTGGGCTCGGAGCCTTGGTGTCATGAGGTGGTTTTTTCGAGCCCTGCCGAGGGCCAGACCTTCGAACCTCTGAATAGTATTTTTCCTCGCCTTTTTCCTTTACAAGGTGAGTTGCCTGTGGCAGAAGACGCCTTCTTCTGGTTAACTGCTGAGAGGATAAATGCAAAGAGGCAGAGGGCAGAGGGCGTACCTTTTGAGGAGAAATGCGAAACGACATTTAGCGTGTTTTTTCTCAAAGGGGGCAAGGCCATTTAATGCGACGGGACGTCCTGTCAGTTAGCCAACCGTTTGCGGCGCGCGTGCGCATGGGATTCGAAACGACTGTCGTCCGGCCTTTACAATTCGCATCTTAGAGGCTTCGCATTTTCCTAAAGTCGACTGAGGCGGATGCTTTAGACCATTACCTTTGCCTCTTCAGCCTTCTTGCTTTCACACGCCGTTCTCACCCTCTACAAAAAGAGCCTTTCATCTTCTCCTCGACTTCTTCCTCCATCCCGATGGCCAAGAAGATCAGCGTTCTTCCTCCTCGCTGCACAAGGACCATCTCCTCCATCACCGACGACGATTTGGACGCACTGGTTGAAGCCGGTCTGCTCCGCCCGCTCCCCCGGCCCACAGCCCGAGTGGTTTGCGCCGAGTGAAGAGCAGCTGTCGGATCCGCCCGTGGGCTACGTGGTGAGCTTCACCTCATTCCATGAGCGTCGGGTTGTAGTTTCGGTGAGCCGCTTCATGTGGGCCTACCACACTACTATGGGGTGGAACTGCACAACTTTAACCCCAACCGCATTGCTCAGGCAGCCATCTTCACCGCTGTCTACGTGGGATTTCTGGGAATTGAGCCCCATTGGTGAGAGCACCTAGAGGGGGGGGGGGTGAATAGGTGATCCTGTAAAAACAAACACTAAATAGCCCAAACTTGGTTAAGAATTGTTAGTAAGATTAAAACCAAGTTGATATAGTGAGAACTCTTCACTTGATTGTTCCTTTTGAATGAGTATTGAATTTTGGAACAATAGCACAAGTGATTAAGCGAGAACTTTAGAAGAGAAACCAATCACAATGAAAAGAGACACAAGAGACAGGGTGATTTTATCCCGTGGTTCGGCCAAGTAGAACACTTGCCTACTTCCACATTGTGGTGTCCCAATGGACGAGGGTTGCACTCAACCCCTTTCAAGTGAGCCAATGTTCCACTTGAATACCACGATTTTCTTCCTTATAGTTGTTTCCCATTTGTGAGGAATCTCCACAAGTTGGAGCCTCTCACCCTTACAATGTTGATCACAACAAAAAGCACAAGAGTAAGGGAGGGAAAGAAACACACACAAGAGCTAGAGTCGCAGCAATCCCACGCACACAAGTCAAGAAGAGAGCACACAAAAACAGCACAACAAGTCTACAGCTCACAAAGTGCTCAATTCTCAATCACGATGATCCGGATGCGTGTTTGCGGAGTCTAGGTGTCTTAGGATGTTTAATAGAGGCTTGGTATTCTGCTCCATGCGCCTAGGGGTCCCTATTATAGCCCCAAGGAATGGGAGCCGTTGGAACTCCATTTGGTATGCAATTCTTGCCTTCTGTCGGTTGGCGCACCGGACAATCCGGTCCACCACCGGACATGAACAGTGCCCAATCTCCTTCCACTTTTGGCGAAGCCAACCATTGAGCCATCAGTCCACTTGGCACACCGGACAATGTCCGGTGCACACATAACAGTCCGGTGCGACCAAGTGACCGTTGGCCCTAGCCACGTGTCGTCCGCTGATCGCGCTGCCGACCGTTGGTGCGGGCGTTGTTGGCTCACCGGACAGTCCAATGAATTTTAGCCGCAGCGCGCTGGGTGATTTCCCGAGAGCAGCGAGTTCGCCAGCCGAGCAGCCTGGGCACCGGACACTGTCCGGTGCACACCGGACAGTTCAGTGCACCCGTAGTGGCTGCTTCAGCTGGACTTCCTTTGCTCCTTTTGGACTTGGCTCAATTTGTTTCCTAGCACTTAGACAAGCACGTTTAGCACATAAAATAATTGACTAAGTGTCTAGAGCTTACCTTCTCAATTGATCCATCTTTATATTCCTTCGCTTAGTATTATGTTAGTTCACATATTGTGTTGTGCATCTAATCACCAAAAACATTATAGAAATGGCTTAGGGGCACATTTCCCTTTTAATCTCCCCCTTTTTGCTGATTTATGCCAACACATCAGAAAACAACTTATTTTGAACTAACATATCTAGAACTGCTCAAAAATTGCAAATTGAAGGATTTGACATATTTGGATCACTTTTGCCACCACTTGGTTTATTTTCACAAACAAATTCTTTTTCCTATCTGTAAGTTAAACACACTTGTTTTGTCAAATCAAGAGATCTATTACGAGTAAATTTGATCAAATGTCAAAAAATTCTCCCCCATAAGAGAACAATTTTTGCAATAAGAGGTTTTTGATCAAATACAAAGCTTCTAACTCTATAGTTTTTGAAGTTTCACAAACTCCCCATTTTTCCCATAATCAAAATTCTCCCCCATAAGAGAACAATTTTTGCAATAAGAGGTTTTTGATCAAATACAAAGCTTCTAACTCTACAATTTTTGAAGTTTCACAAGTGGTTGGCTGATCCATTTGCTTTGGCCTTAATTTCTCCCCCTTTGGCATTAAGCACCAAAAAAGGAGACCTTTTTGGTCCCATAAACCCATTGCCTCACCAAAATGTCAAATAAGAGCAAAAAGGCAATGAGAGCACAACAAAGATCTTAGGACAAGATGCATTTATACCAGAATGCAGTGGAAGCTCTTTCTTTGTCCAAGTTCACTTTTTCCTTTCAATATCCATTTGAGATTATTTCAAGAGTACTCAAAAAACAAGTTAGTCTCAAGGGAGTCAAGTTGTAGCACATCTCCCCCAAAACATGTGCATCATTTGCATAGGGACTTGTGAGGTCCGGGGATGACTTGTAAAACCTGAACACCAAAAATAAGCAATTAAAGACATTAACGCTTAAAGGAACACGATCAAAGGCATAGAACACATGTATGCTATAGATCAATCCAAGTTACACGAATCTAAGACATTTAGCTCACTATGCAACCTGCAAAACCTTTTCTAGCTTGGTGAAGATATATGCTAGCTGGTTCTCGGTGCTAATATGATAAATATCGATATCTCTCCTTTGCTGGTGGTCTCTCAAGAAGTGATGTCGGATGTCTATGTTCTTAGTGTGGCTATGTTCAACAGGATTATCCGCCAAGCGGATTGCACTCTCATTATCACATAGGAGTGGGACTTTGCTCAGATTGTAACCAAAGTCCCGAAGGGTTTGCCTCATCCAAAGTAGTTGCGTGCAACACTATCCTGCGACAACATATTTGGCCTCAGCAGTGGATAGGGCAATAGAAGTTTCTTTCTTAGAGCTCCAAGACACCAAGGACCTTCCCAGAAACTAACAAGTCCCTGATGTGCTCTTCCTATCAACCTTGCACCCGGCATAGTCAGAATCTGAGTATCCGATTAAGTCAAAGGTAGACCCCTTTGGATACCAGATCCCAAAGCAAGGCGTAGAAACCAAATATCTAAGAATTCGCTTAACGGCCACAAGGTGACACTCCTTGGGGTCGGATTGAAACCTAGAACACATGCATACACTTAGCATAATATCCAGTCTACTAGCACAAAGATAAAGCAAAGATCCTATCATAGACCTGTATGCCTTTTGATCGACGGACTTACCTCCTTTGTTTAGGTCTAGATGTCCGTTTATTCCCATTGGTGTCTTTGCGGGCTTTGCATCCTTTATCCCAAACCCCTTGAGCAAATCTTGAGTGTACTTCGTTTGGGAGATGAAGGTTCCTTCCTTGAGTTGCTTCACTTGAAATCCAAGGAAGTAGTTCAACTCGCCCATCATTGACATTTCAAATTTTTGCATCATCACCCTACTAAACTCCTCACAAGACTTTTGATTAGTAGAACCAAATATAATGTCATCAACATATATTTGGCATACAAAAAGATCACCATTACAAGTCTTAGTAAAGAGAGTAGGATCAACTTTCCCAACCTTGAAAGCATTAGAAATGAGAAAATCTCTAAGGCATTCATACCATGCTCTTGGGGCTTGCTTAAGTCCATAGAGCGCCTTAAAGAGCTTGTAGACGTGGTCGGGATACCTATCATCCTCAAAGCCAGGGGGTTGTTCCACGTACACTTCCTCCTTGATTGGTCCATTAAGGAAGCCACACTTCACGTCCATTTGGAATAGCTTAAAAGAATGGTGAGCAGCATAGGCTAATAATATTCGAATTGATTCTAACCTAGCCACATGAGCAAAAGTCTCCTCAAATCCAAACCTGCGACTTGGGCATAACCTTTTTCCACAAGTCAAGCCTTGTTTCTTATCACCACACTGTGTTCGTCTTGCTTGTTGCGGAACACCCACTTAGTTCCCACAACATTTTGTTTTCGACGTGGCACTAGGCTCAAAACTTCATTTCTCTTGAAGTTGTTGAGCTCTTCCTGCATGGCCAACACCTAGTCCGGATCCTGCAAGGCTTCTTCTACCCTGAAAGGCTCAATAGAAGAAACAAATGAGTAATGCTCACAAAAATTAGCTAAACGTGAGCGAGTGGTTACTCCCTTACTGATATCACCCAGAATTTGATCCACTGGATGATTTCTTTGGATTGTTGACCAAACTTGAGTTGGAGGAAATCGTGATGCTTCATCCTTCTTATCCTATTCTTCATGTGCTCCCCCTTGATCCTGCCCCTCTTCTTGAGGTACTTGTTCATCGTCTTGAGTTGGGGGATGCACCACCATAGAGGAAGAATGATGATCTTGCTCTTGTGGTTCCTATGGTCGCACATCACCTATCGCCATTGTTCGCATTACAGCCATCGGAACCTCATCTTCATCTACATCATAAAGATCAACTTGCTCTCTTGGAGAGCCATTAGTTTCATCAAAAACAACGTCGCTGGAGACTTCAACTAATCCTGATGATTTGTTGAAGACCCTATACGCTTTTGTATTTGAGTCATATCCTAGTAAAAACCCTTCTACAGCTTTGGGAGCAAACTTCCAATGCCTACCTTTCTTTACCAAAATGTAACATTTGCTCCCAAATACACGAAAATATGAAATATTGGGTTTGTTACCAGTTAGTAGTTCGTAAGATGTCTTCTTGAGGAGGCGATGCAGATAGAGCTAGTTTATGGCATGGCAAGCTGTATTTACAGCTTTCGACCAAAACTGCTCAGGCGTCTTGTATTCTCCAAGCATAGTCCTTGCCATGTCAATTAGAGTCATGTTCTTCCGTTCTACTACACCATTTTGCTGTGGTGTATAGGGAGTGGAGAACTCCTGCTTGATGCCTTCCTCCTCAAGATATTCTTCGACTTAAAGATTCTTGAACTCAGATCCATTATCGCTTCTTATCTTTTTCACCTTTAGCTCAAATTCATTTTGAGCTCTCCTTAAGAGGCGCTTTAGGGTTCCTTGGGTTTCAGATTTATCCTACAAAAAAACACCCAAGTGAAGCGAGAAAAATCATCAACTATAACAAGACCATACTTACTTCCCCCGATGCTGAGATAGGCAACGGGCCCGAAGAGATCCATATGTAGGAGTTCCAGTGGTCTTGATGTAGTCATCACGTTTTTGCTTTGATGAGTACTTCCCACTTGTTTCCCTGTTTGGCACGCTGCACAAGGTCTATCTTTCTCAAAACCGACGTCGGTTAGTCCTAACACATGTTCTCCCTTTAGAAGTTTATGAAGGTTATTCATTCCAACATGTGCTAGACGACGGTGCCAGAGCCAGCCCATATTAGTCTTAGTGATTAAGCATGCATCTAGATCGGCATTCTCTTTTGAGAAATCAACTAAGTAGAGTTTGTCGTCTAATACACCCTTAAAAGCTGGTGAACCATCACTTCTTCTAATGACAGATACATCAATATTTGTAAATAAACAATTATAGCCCATATGACATAATTGACTTACAGACAACAAATTGTACCCGAGCGATTCTACTAGAAACACATTAGAGATCGAATGCTCGGTTGTGATGGCTATCTTGCCTAAGCCTTTAACCTTGCCTTGGTTCCCATCTCCAAAGATGATGGTGTCTTGGGAATCCTTGTTCTTGGCGTAGGAGGTAAACATTTTCTTCTCCCCCATCGTGTGGTTTGTGCATCTGCTATCAATAATCCACCTTGAGCCCCCGAATGCATAAACCTGCAAGGTAATTAAGCTTGGGTTTTAGGTACCCAACTCTTGTTGGGTCCTACAAGGTTAGTTACAACAGATTTTGGAACCCAAATGCATGTTTTGTCTCTCTTGCATTTAGATCCCAACTTTCTAGCAACTACTTTAGCATTTTTACATGTCAGTACAAATGAAGCATCACATGTTTTATAGATAGTAGTTGGACTAGTGGATACTTCCCTAGGCGCATGAGAAACAGCATGATTACGCCTAGGCCTATTTCTACCACAATCATAAGAGGAGATAGTTGCAAACATGGCATGAGAACTAAATACATCATCATGACATATAGGAAAAACAGAATGATTATGATACTTATCATGATGAGTAACATTAGTAACTTTCTTATAAAGATAGGCATGGTTCTTTTGAGAACTACTAGCCATAGGAGCCTTCCCTTTCTCCTTGTTGAGGTCAGAAGTCCTTTGGCTTGTTAAGTTCTTGGTCTCCTTTTGGAAACCAAGTCCATCCTTAATTGAGGGGTGTCTACCAATAGTGTAGGCATCCCTAGCAAATTTGAGTTTTTCATAATCACTTTTGCAAGTCTTAAGTTGAGCATTAAGACTTGCAACATCATTATTTAGCCCATGAATAGTAGAAACATGTTCTTTACAAGCATCAATGTTGAAATCTTTACACCTATTATAAATTACAACATGCTCTACACATGAACTAGCCACATTAAATTTTTCTAGCTTAGTATTTAAATCAACATTCAAATTCTTTAGACTAGAAATAGAATCATGACATGTAGACAGTTCAGAAGACAATATTTCATTTTTCTTAATTTCTAGAGCAAGAGATTTTTGAACATTAATAAGTTTATCATGTTCATCATATAGAATATCTTCTTGCTTTTCTAGCAACCTATCCTTTTTATTAAGAGCATCAATTAATTCATTTATTTTATCTACCTTAGATCTATCTAATTGTAATACCCAATTTGTAATTTATAAGAGATAATATAAAAGGAGACACAATTTCACTTCATCTATATGTGAGTTTGACCTTTATGCATCATCACATGTGAACACCATATGTAAAAACAAATAATTAATAAGATAAATGTCACTAAATTATGCATCATGCTGGTTTTCATTTTTTTGTGCATTTTGTGACAATATAAAAATAATGTAAAAAGAAATATGTTAATACCCAAATTGGAATATAAGTTCTAAAGGAAATTCTATAACTTGAGAAAAGAGAGGACAATACTAAGCAAATGAGATAAAATAAAATATATAAATAAAATATATTTCTTTACTCTAAATTTTGAATTTGGTACACTTTGATCCTTGATGAATCTCATAACTAAATTTAAATTTAAATTTGAATTCTAAAAAAAGAAAAGAAAATAGAAAAGGAAAAAGAAAGAAAAGAGTAAGTGGGCTCCCTGCGCCATTTCGGCCCACTAACTCCACACTGCGCGGCCCGGCTCTGGTAATGGCGCTGACAAGCGGGCCTAGCTTGTCGGTCACACGCGCGCACGCAGGAACCAAAACCCAGCTCACTGACGCCGCTGGGCCACCACCCAGTCTCTTCTCTTCCACCTCACCACGACCGTGTGGACCGCTTCCTTCGTCGGTGGAGACGGACTCCATTCAACTATCTTCGCACCTTCCCTACGAACTACCCGGGAGCCCCAGCTTCATGGATAAAGCCAATGCGCCGTTCTTTCCTTTCCCCTGCTTCCCCAAACCGGATGGTAGACACCAGTACCCGAGAGAAAGCGAGGGCCAAGTGCTGGGTGGGGCGTCGGTGTTGACCTCGCCCACGGCTGTCGTCCGGGAGTCCATGGTGTGCTGCGGTGCTTCGGGTGCTCGCTGGTGGATCACCCATTGACGGATTGGGGGGAAATCAATCCGGTGGAGCCCGGAATTCATCACCGTGCCCATTGATCCGCCGTGGGAAGTCTAACGCCAATTCAACCTCCACGTTCGGTGAGCCCTCGGTTCTTTACCCTCGCCGTATTCCCTTTCCTAGCTAATGTCGTGCCGTCGTTAATCGTGGGCGAATTGGGCACAAGTTTGGCCTTTGTGCGGGGAATGTCGTTCGGGCGCTGCCCGTATCGCGGTCAGGGGTGTCCAACTGCGTGGCGGTCGACGAAATCGTTCCCCATGTGTTCGTCCTTGGGCTAGCTCCGTGTTGCGCCAACTCCCTTCAAGGTTGAAGAAGTCGTACCCCACGGAGATTTCTCCAGCCATGGCGTCCGTCGTGGATTTGCGTACGCCGCCGCGCTCGCCCGTTGGAGTAGGGAGGAGATATCTTGACCATTCATCTCTCAAGCAATAGTGACGATTAGAATCGAAATACCAATTCGACTCAAGGAATCTACACCGTTGGATGACATCAGACGGATCAGTGGTCGTCTCGTCTCTTCAAAGTATCTACCGTCAGATCTTAATCCGTAGGTCCACGTTGTGTACCGGTTTGGTGCATCTGTGGGAGTAATTCGAGCCCTTAATGCCGATCGGACGGCTGGGAATAAACAATACCCCTTCGGTCTGGCACTTTAGCATAAGACACCCTAGGTTTCATTGAAATAGAACCCGTCGTCCAGTGCACAGTGCGCTGAGTCTTAGGAACTCTTCTGTTTAACCTCTGCTGTTCTCTGAATTTGAGGCCCAGTCCAGAATAGTATAAAACCAGAAAATTTAAATTATAAATGGATTTTTAATATATAAATAAGTGCTAGAACTTGTAAAATTCATAGAAATTTCATTTTTAATCCAAATTAATCCATTCCAGTTTCTAAAATTTTGTAATATTATTCTCTATTACTTAGAGTCTCTGTTTTGACATAAAAACAGTAATAAAATTAATTTCTCACTTAATCATATATCAAGCACATAAAACCTTTTGAAATTCATATCTTAAAATCTATAACTCCAAAATTAATGATTCCTGTTCCTAGGATTTTATTTTAATGTGTAGATTATTATTATGTATTTTGTTTACATGTTTGGTGTGATGTTAATTTTCTCTATATACTGTGCTTGTTTGTACTGTGGCGAGTAGAAGATCCTGTGACTGAGGATCCCGGTGCCCAGCAGATAGAAGTTGCTGAGCAGGAGCTCATTGAAGGCAAGTTGTGCTCTTGACCACTTTTTACCCATTAATGTTCTTTAATATCACTTATTCATGCATAGGTTTAATTCTGATGGGACCCAATAGGTCACCCTAGACTCTTTATCACTTTACCTTGTTATCCTTGAATCACTTGGGTAGTTTGCTATTGCTTTACATGGTTTTGGGTTAACATTTCATTATATCGATGTTCCAATTATTTTGTTGTTCTATTTATGTTCATGTCAAGATCATTATCTTTAATTGGAACATGGAGCTTAACTTGAGAAACACGTGCCACCACAAGGGAGGAATGGGACCCCTTGGCTAACTAATTAGGAAAGCTAGTGGAAGACTACCTTACCCGAAAGGGGCAAGGGCAGTAGGGGAGTTGCATGCAGGGAGGTTCTCGGGTTGATTTTGTTGCGATGGCTGTCAGACGTTGGATTCTTGCAAGTGCTCTCCCCATAAACTGTAGCGGGTTTTCAGAAGCTAGTGGAACTTTGTAAAGGCCTCGTAGTGGATCCCTAGCCATTCACCTCGGTAGTGTCTAAGGGTCTAGCTAACTTTGGTGACATGGGAAATACGACTTGTGGGTAAAGGTTACAACCTCTGCAGAGTGTAAAACTGGTATACTAGCCGAGCTCATGGCCATGAGCAGCTCAGGACTCTCGCATGATTAATTTATGGAACTTAAATTCAATTTGTCATTTGCATTGCATGGGATTATTTATTAATTTTGTTCTATTACTTTTATTAAGGTTGGTATTTACTTACATTTAGTAACTGCTAATAAAATTTTGACCAACTAATTAAAAGCAATGCTTAGCTTTAACCCCTATCGTTGATCAGCCTTACACATCACATGAACTCCCACCTTTGGTGAGTTCATGCCACATTATTCCCCATAACATGTTGAGCTATGATCATGTGTGAGCTCACCCTTGCTGTCTCACACCCCCCATAGGAGAAGAACAGGTGGTTCAAGAGGAGCCACACAACGAGGAGTTTGATCTGATCTAGGTGGCATCTACTAGTTGGCTTATTGGCGCCAAGGATGATCCTTAGTTCGTTTTATATTTATCTTTTATTTTGTAAGACTTCCGCAATGTAATAAGTACTCTGATGTTATTGTGACATTTATCTCTATACACTCTGTTATTATATATGTTGTCTTCTTTAGCGCATGTATGAGATGCACCCGGCTTTGTCCCTTAAATCCGGGTGTGACACTAATCCTTTAAATAAATCACTATAATCTATTTCATCGTCAGAAGATTCCTCATCGCTAGAAGAAAAATACTTAGGGGTATCTTGAATACGTACCTTCTTCTCCTTAGCCATAAGGCACATGTGGCATTCATTGGGGAAGAGGGAGGACTTGTCGAAGGCCGAGGCAGCTAGTCCTTCATCATCCGAGTCGGATGAAGAGCAGTCGGAGTCCCATTCCTTTCCAATGTGTGCCTCGCCCTTTGCCTTCCTGTAGTTTTTCTTTCTTTCCTTCTTCCCTTTCTTCACTTGTGCCTGATCATTGTCATTATCGAGACATTGTGCTATAAAATGACCAGACTTACCGCACTTGAAGCAGGAGCGCTTTCCCTTAGACATGCTCTTGTTGGGATATTCCTTTTGTCCCTTTAAAGCAGTCTTGAAACGCTTGATTATCAGCGCTATTTCGTCCTCATTGAGTCTGGTAGCCTCCACTTGTGCTACCTTGCTAGGTAGCGCCTCCTTGCTACTCATTGCTTTGAGAGCAACGGGCTGCGGCTCGTAGAGAGGAAGCGGTCCATTTGCAGCATCGTCCACGTATCTTGCTTCCTTCACCATCATGCGCTCGCTTACAAATTTTCTGAGAATTTCCTCGGGCATCATCTTGGTGTACCTAGGATTCTCACGAATAAGATTCATAAGATGAGGATCAATAATGGTAAAAGACCTTAGCCTGAGTCGGACGACTTCATGATTCGTCCATCTTGTACTCCCATAGCTTCGAATCTTGTTGACCAGGGTCTTGAGCCTGTTGTAAGTTTGAGTTGGCTCCTCTCCCCTTATCATGGCGAACCTCCCCAGTGTAACACCCTGATTTTGGGGGTATAAAATTTCTTTCTAATTATCACCAAAAATCATGTGTTACTCTTCTTTTTCTCACTCTAGGTTTTCTCTCTCTAGATTCATTCTCCCTTTTTCCTTTTTGATTAGAGATAGCCTAAACTAGTGGGGGTTAATTATTTATTTTTGCCAAAACCTTATGAGTCATGACATGTTGCATCATGCTGAGCTTAAAATACTCTTTGAAGTGTTGCATATGATTGAATTTGAAACCTAGTTTGAATTTGGATTTGAAAACCCTATAAAAAAGAAATAGAAAAGGAATTAGAAAATCCAGAGAAAAAAGAAAAGAGAAAGCAGCCCAGTCGGCCCACTAAGCCCAGCCAGGCCACGCACCCGCACCACCTGACAGGCAGACCCCGCCTGTCAGCGGCAGTTCCCCTCTCCCACGCGCTCTCTCTCTCTCTCGCTCTCTGCCCGCTGGGGCCGATCTGTCGGCGCCAGTTTTCCTTCGCCCGCGCGCTCTCTTTCTCTCTCTGTCTCGTGGACCCGGATCGCCAGTCGCCGAACCGTTGCCCCGTGCACCCCTTTCTTCTCTCCCTGCGCCGTGGGCCAGCCCTGTCAGTTCTGCCTTCTCCACGCTCGCCGTGGACCGGCGTGTGCGCACTCACGCACGTCGCCGGGTTTCTCGGCCACGACGCCCGTCCACGCACCTAGCTCCCTTCATAAAGCCCCACCAGTGCACCGCGCACACCCCTCACCTCATTTCGCGCAGCTTCACCCTCTCTCGCGCTCTGCCCTCGCTGCTAGCCACCGCCGGAGACCTGCGCCCGTGTCCTCGACCATCCAGCTCGCCGGAGACCGCTCCAAGCCTCCCCAAGCTCCGCCCCGAGGTGGGACACCTGTCCCCATGCCCAATTTTCCCTATTGCGCTCTGTGTTCAGCCAATTTCGCCTTCGTCGGTGCTCGGCCGCGATGGTCCGCCGTGCTCGCGCGCTGGCCGGCCGATTTAGCCTGGTCTAGTTCACCGGAGTAGGCCCCTGTGTCACCCCTGCCTCTGCTGAAGTTAGCCAAGGCCTTAGCGCGCCTTAGGTCCCCTCCCCGTGGCCGGAATGGTTCATCGGAGTTTCTTCGGCCTGCCTGAGACTTTCTCACCACCGTTCTACCCTCTCTGCCCATGGATTCATGGCCTCTTCCCCGCCATTGAATTCGCCGTGGCGCCCTCTTCCCCTCTGCCCAACTCCGGCAACCCTGGAGCCAACCTAGCTCGCGCCTGCCTCAACTCCGGAGACCTCACCGTCGCGGAGAGGAGCGGCGCCACCCATAGCCGTCTGTTCCTCGGTCTAATTTTTTCCCCGTCCGATCTTGATCGCACGGCCCAGACCGCGGGATACCGCTTCGCGCACGCACGCCTGACGCCCTGGCCCACTAGTTTGCGCCGCCCGCAGCCGCTCATCATTCCTGGTCTAATTTCCCTCTATACGATCTTGATCGAACGGCTCGGACCCCCTCGGACCCACTCGGACCCCTGCAGCCATCTGTTTCCCTCTGGCGCTGGGCCCACTTGGTCAGCGCGCTCTCCCCCTCTGTCACTGAGACTCCCTGGCCCGCTTGTCAGTGCTCGCCCGCCCGCGTGCGCACCCTCGGCCGTAGATCTAATCTCAGCTGTTGGTTTTAGATCTGACGGTTAGCTTCACTCGATATCCCTTCGCGCAGTAGTTTTCTTAAAGAGACCCTTGGTTTATTGGAAATCAACCCGCCATCCCTGGTTTTCGCGCGTAGACCCCTGTATTCTTGCAGATTGAACTCTGGACTTTTAAATATTCACATAATTAGCCCTAATTTCATATTTTGAATTCCCAAACTTGTTTATTTCATAACTTTTCCGTATGAACTCCAAATTTATTGATTCAAATTGCAAAATGTTCATAGAATTATTCTCTGTTTAAATACAATGGTTTCATTCACTGTCTGCACATTATAATTTTTATGATTAAGTATGAACTAATATAGATGTAGTTCTATTTTAATAAAATAAATAAAAGGAGAACCTTAGAGATTTAAACTTGTTTAAGCTTGTGAGATTAATGATATGTATTACATAAGTTCATCTCTGTTCTAAATTTTAGGTCACCATAAAATAAATTGACCTATGATTATGCACTTGTAAATAACACTTAGGAAAATAATAATCTATTTTCAAATAAAGTTAATGTATGCCATAGTTTATGTTATACTCTGAATTCATTATCCCTTATGTAGTATTGTGTCTTTTTAAGATGTGTTCCAATGTTTGTACATGTTTGGTGTGATGTTTATTTGTACTTTTCAAATGTATTGAATGCATGCTCGCTTTATTTAGACAACGAGCAGTCCGAAGTTCCTGAGTGTGTTGTTGGAGACCTCCATGAGCAGCAACCTTGTGAAGGCAAGTGTCCTCTGACCTATTATGTCCTACATACTTTATTATTCACTGTCCTGCATTACTTTATGAAACCTAAGGATTGACTAGTCTGTATTCACTTATCCTTATTTACCTTTTGGGTTACCATGGTTAGCATGTTGCTATTGCCTTAACTTAATCAATGAACATGATGTGAACATTTATGATACGATACTGTTATCCTGATTATGTGGATGATTTTGTGATACCTTAGGGGACTCCGACCTTTTTCCTGAGTACCTCTCCGTAAGGACCTGTTCGTGGAGTGACCACCCGGGATAATAGTGCAACCATGAGGGTGAAATGGGACGTCCTTAGCTGATTAATTAGATGAACCTGGGGGTGTAGTTGGCTTTGCCGGAGGGCCGTCAATGGGGGCCGAGGCGTAGTGCTCGCTCTGCCAAGGTTGGGGTGCAGAGGTTCTTTCGATTTGGTTTTGTTAGTCACCCACCTTGGGGAGGTGTACTGCGTTTGTACGACTGGCGAAACCTAATGATCAGCTATGCACCAGGGGAGTCTTTGTAAAGGCTATGTAGTGAAACCTTGCCGACTCACCTTGGTAGTGTTTGAGGTTTTGATCGACCCGAGGCATAAAGGGATCACGACTTGTGGGTAAAGGGTACAACCTCTGCAGAGTGTTAAAAACTAGTATATCAGCCGAGCTCACGGTTAAGAGTAGCCTTGGGATCCTCTTCGATTAGAAGAACAATGGTTACTTTTATGATGATGATTAACAATGATGCTATAAAATCTGATCTTTGGTATTTCTTCTTTTGAGGAAGTACTTTTGGGTAATAACTGGGTTTATTACTAAAAGTTGGCTCTACTAATAATAATAAATACTTGACTAACCTAAAAGCAACTGCTTGACCTCAACCCCATATACAGCTAGCCCACTTTAGCCAAACGGGATATTTGCTGAGTACGTTGATGTGTACTCACCCTTGCTTTACAAACCACCCCACCCCAGGTTGTCCCCACTGTTCTCAGTGCTCAGGAGGTGAAGCTGGCAACATGGATGATTTCTAGGAGTTTCAGGGCTACGATGAGTTCTAGTTCTTTCTTAGTGGCAAACCCCCAGTCAGCTGCCTGTGTAGGCTTAGCATCTACGTTTCGCATTTCCGCACATTGATAATTATGTTGAACAATGGGTATGTATTAGACTCTATGGATGTCTTGGACATCTTGATGTAATAAAGTACCTTTCCGCTATTTATTTCAAGCATTGTGTGATGATGTCCAATTATGTAATCGCTGTGTACATGAGTTTCTGATCCTAGCACGTACATGGTTCGCATTCGGTTTACCTTCCAAAACCAGGTGTGACATAAGTGGTACCAAAGCCTTTGCTGACTGTAGGACCACTAACCTAGACTAGAATGGTCGCCCTAAGGACTATAGACCCCTACTCTTACCTTGACCTCAGTGTCTTTTCAAAAGATGGTCATCTTGACCAACTCTATGTTGTTTATTTATCTCAAAAGTTTTTTCTCACTCTTCTATCTGTTTACTTCCTGGTCTCATAGTTCTACTCTTACTCTTGTGCTTACGATGTCTTTTGTAGATGGCTCGTCTTAGGTGCTCTGCACGTAAGTCTGTGATCCCCTTTTTGCCTTCTCGACTCACGGAGCATCCACTGCGTCGCACGGTGCCAGGTCAGTCTAGTCACCGAGAGAGACTGCATCGTCGCCTGCACGAGGAGCAGGAGCGTCGACACCAGGAGGAGGAGCAGGACTAGGAGCAGCAGGACTCTTCCCCCTCGCCTCAGCAGGAGGTGGAGTCTGGGAGGCCATCTTCCCCTACACCTCAGCAAGAGATGCCCCCTGCACCACCACAGGGCATCTCGGCTGCTGGAGGAGACCCTGACGGAGACAGAGACGACGACAACGCCGGTGGCAGTTCGAGCCATGGCATGGAGCGTTCAGAGGAGCCGGAGCCGGAGGGATGGATCGCTAGACCCATCACTCGTGACGCTGCTCGCGAGTGTCACTTCCACGACGCTCTCGATACCCTGCTGCATCGGGCCTTCGACCAACACACATGGTCTATCGAGTACGGTTGTGTAGTCTACCAGCATCGTCGCGGGCTCTACCCGGACCAGTGGGAGGCTACTTGCTTGGTGCGCCGTTCGGACGATGATCTCCGGGGTGCAGAGGCCTTCTCAGAGCACTATTCTATTACTGAGAGGGATACTACTGAGGCAGCCATGCAAGATGCAGCACGACGAGCACTTTCTCAGTATTGCTCGTTGTTCAGTGGGGTAGCTAATGGCCTTGACCTAAAGTATTATCCTTGTCATTCGACCGGCAGTGCTGGAGGTGTGATTGTCTCGCCAGTTGGTGAGGGCAACCCCAGGCTGAACAACATGGTCAATCTGGTCGCCGTGCTCAACACAGAGTTGGACAACGCCCTTGATGACTTGGGCAAGGTTCGGGCGAAGGTTGCGGAATTGAGTGCTGAGTGCGCTGCACGCCACTATCTGGATGGTGGTTCTCCCGCCCCTGTCGGGATTTAGCACCCTTACCGTTCACTGCCCTGTGGTCGCTTTGACTATGGTACCCCAGACTGCAGGACCCGGATAGATTTGGATCCCTAGATCGACAGAGTCGGAGTCTATAGTAATGCTTAATCCATTGTCTTAGTCTAGCCAGTCTTAGTCAGAGTTAGTTTGGTTATCTTTTGTTGGATGCTTGTCATGATGAACATGTAATGAAGTTGGATCTTTGTAATGATTGTCACCAAGGTGTGGGTATCTCCTGCAACTTGGTGTAGTTATTAATAAAGTCAGTTATTTAGTTGGGTAATCCCTTTATTTCCCCTTTTCCTCTTTATCTGAGAAGCTGTCAGTGAAGATGTTCATTTGTTCAGTGTTATGGAGATCTTCTACACATCTTTTCTTATGCTGAAAGACTACAGAGTCAGATCTGATATGTGTGTGATTCCTGTAGATGTCTGAGAACAGGCGCAGAGGTGCGAGGCGTGCTCAGCTTGAACAGCAGGCACCCTAAGAGGAAGCAGCCTAGCAGCAGCAGTTGCCACCGCCACCCCCGATGACCATTGACCAGATGTTCTTGATGCAGACTCAAGCAGTCCAGGCAATTGGTCAGACCTTAGCAGCGATGCAGCAGGCGCAACAGCAGCCACCACCACCTCAACCTCCAGTGCAAGTCTAGAAGCCATAAGTGCCCAGAGACAAGCGGGCAGAGTTCATGAGGGGCCATCCCCCAGTCTTTGCCACTCTGCTGACCCCATGGACGTTGAAGATTGGCTACGTACCGTGGAGCTTGTGTTGCACACTACCCAGTGCAACAATCATGAGAAGGTGTTGTATGGTCACCGACAGCTGAGGGGAGCAGCACAGTCTTGGTGGGAGTCTTACCTCGCCACCCATGCCAACCCTGAAGCCATCACTTGGGAAGAGTTTAGGGATAACTTCCATCGCTACCATGTGCCCGAGGGACTGATGATAGTGAGGAAGGAGGAATTTCTCGCTTTGAAGCAAGGCCCCCTGTCCGTCAGCGAGTACATGTATAAGTTTCTGCAACTGTCGCGTTATGCCCTAGAAGATGTCAACACGGATGCCAAGAGGCAGTACCGCTTCTTGAGAGGATTGGTTGACCCCCTCCACTATCAGCTGATGAACCACACCTTCCCTACCTTCTAGCATCTGATCGACAGAGCAATTATGACAGAATGGAAGCGTCGGGAGATGGAGGATAGGAAGCGTAAGATTGGTGGACCTCAGGTTGGAAGTAGCAGCCGTCCTCGCTACTCAGGCAACCCACCTCAGCCATTCAAGCAAGGTTACCAGTACCAGCACCAGCATCAGCGTCAGAACTAGCAGTAGCAGTACCAGAGGCGGTTTCCTCAGCAGCAATAGCAGTACCATCAGAACAACCAGTAAGGTGGAAATCAATACCAGCGTCAGAGCAACCAAGCAGCCCGTCTTCCTGCCCCAGCAACCAACCAGAACAACCAAGCAGCGCCAGCGCAAGGGGGAAGTCGTGCATGTTTCCACTGTGGGGAACAAGGCCATTCGACGAATCATTGCCCAAAGAAAGCAACCCAGCAGCAGCCAGCTCCCAATGCCCCAGTCAGACAGAATGCAATGCAGCAAGGAGGCAACAACCATGGGCAACCTCATGCCCAATATGGAAAGGTGAACCACTTAGAGGCCGACACAGTCCAGGATACTCTAGGAGTGGCACTAGGTACATTTTCAGTCGAGTACCATTCTGCAAATGTCTTATTTGATACTGGAGCAACGCATTCTTTTGTGACTGCATCATGGGTAGAATCACATAATATACCAGTAGCACCCATGTATCCACCTATGAGAGTTAGTTCAGTTGGTGGAAGAACCCAAACTGATAGATTTTGCCCTAGTGCAAAGGTTCAAATAAGGGGGATAGAGTTCCCCGCTGATTTAATAGTTATGGGTAACCAGGATACAACTATAGATGTCATCCTAGGGATGAATTGGCTAACCAAGTATCAGGCTAGTCTTAGTTGTGATAAGAGAACAGTGAAGTTAGTGTCCCCATCAGGAGAAGAAGTGTTAGTAAAGTTGGTCTTGTCAGAACCCAGAAAAGGGAGTTGTCACCAAGTCACCACTCACATTGAGGAGATTAAACCATCAAAGGCTATCAGTATAGTATCAGATTTCCCAGATGTGTTTCTCGAGGAGTTACCAGGTATGCCACCTGAAAGGAAGGTTGAATTCGCCATAGAGCTTATTCCAGGCACAGCCCCTATTACCAAGAGAGCCTATCGAGTGTTCGGACTAGAGTTGGTGGAACTCAAGAAGCAAATTGATGAGTTGTTAGAGAAAGGCTACATCAGACCGAGTGCTTCGCCTTGGGCAGCCCCAGTGTTGTTTGTGGGGAAGAAGGATGGAACAAAGAGGATGTGCATCGATTACAGATCCTTGAATGAAGTCACTGTCAAGAACAAGTACTCCCTGCCTAGAATTTGATCAGTTGAGAGGAGCTAGTGTGTTCTCGAAGATATATCTGAGGTTAGGCTACCATCAGCTCAGAATCCGACCTGCGGATATAACAAAGACAACATTTATCACCAAAATATGGATTGTATGAGTTCGCGGTCATGTCATTCGGTTTGACGAATGCGCCAGCTAACTTCATGTACCTAATGAACAGTGTGTTCATGGACTACCTCAACAAGTTTGTGGTGGTACTTATTGATGACATTCTTATATATTCCCAGAATGAGCAAGAGAATGAGGAGCATTTGAGGAAAGTACTCCAGAGGCTACGAGATTGTCAGCTGTATGCCAAGCTTAGCAAGTGCGAGTTCTAGATCAGTGAAGTCCTATTCTTGGGTCACATTATAAACCGAGAGGGATTGGCTGTAGATCCGAAGAAGGTAGCAGTTATCTTGGACTGGAAAGCACCAAAAGATGTCTGAGGAATCAACAGTTTCATTGAAGGTTCTCCAAGATCGCCAGGCCAATGACAGCCTTGTTGGTAAAGAAGGTTGAGTTCAAGTGGACCCCAGCATGCCAGAAGTCCTTTGAGACATTGAAGGTGAAGTTGACAACGGCACCAGTACTGATTCTACCAGATGTTCACAAGCCATTCTTAGTGTATTGCGATGCCTCATACACCAGACTGGGATGTGTGTTGATGCAGGAAGGGAGAGTAGTGGCATACTCGTCCCGACAGTTGAAGATTCATGAGAAGAATTATCCTACTCATGATCTAGAGTTAGCAGCTATGGTTCATGCATTGAAGACCTGGAGGCATTATCTTTGTGGGCAGAAGTGTGATATCTACACGGATCATAAGAGTCTCAAGTACATATTCACTCAGTCAGAGTTAAACATGAGGCAGCGAAGATGGCTAGAGTTGATCAAAGACTATGAGCTAGAGATTCATTATCACACAGGCAAAGCAAATGTAGTTGCAGATGCTCTTAGCAGGAAGAGTCAAGTCAATATGTTGGCCGCTCACCAGATGCCGTATGAGCTAGCGAAGGAGTTCAACAGATTGAGTCTTGGATTTCTGAACAACACTCAAGGAGTGACAATTGAGTTGGAACCCACTCTAGAGCAAGACATCAGGAAAGGTCAGAAGGATGATGAGAAGATCAACGAGATCCGGCAGCTGATCATAGATGGGAAAGGCAAGGATTTCCGTGAAGATGCAGAAGGAGTGGTATGGTTCAAGGACAGATTGTGTGTTCCCGACATCAAATCGATCCGGGAACAGATTCTCAAAGAAGCCCATGAGACAGCATACTCTATACACCCTGGTAGTGAGAAGATGTACCAAGACCTAAAGAAAAGATTCTGGTGGTACGATATGAAAAGGGAGATAGCAGAATATGTGGCTGTGTGTGACAGTTGTCAGAAGATTAAAGCAAAACATCAAAGACCTGCAGGTTTGTTGCCACCATTGCAGATTCCTCAGTGGAAATAGGATGAGATCGGAATGGACTTTATAGTTGGTTTGCCCCGCACTCGTATTGGTTATGACTCTATCTGGGTAGTAGTGGACCGTTTGACAAAGGCAGCCCATTTCATACCAGTCAAGACCACTTACAATAGTGCAGTGTTGGCTGAACTATACATGTCTCGGATTGTGTGCTTGCATGGTATTCCGAAGAAGATAGTATCAGATAGAGGCACCCAGTTCACCTCTTATTTTTGGCAGCAGTTACATGAAGCCTTGGGCACACATTTAAAGTTCAGCTTAGCTTACCACCCGCAGACAGATGGTCAAACAGAGAGAACCAATCAGATTCTAGAGGATATGTTGAGGGCTTGTGCTTTGCAAGACAAGATAGGTTGGGACCAGAGATTACCATATGCAGAATTCTCTTACAACAATAGCTACCAAGCCAGCCTGAAGATGTCACCGTTTGACGCGCTCTATGGGAGGAATTGCAAGACTCTGTTGCATTGGGACCAACCTGGTGAAAGAAAGGTGTTCGGACCAGATATTTTGCTTGAAGCTGAAGAGAACATCAAAATGGTCCGAAATAATTTGAAGGCAGCGCAGCCCAGACAGCGAAGCTATGCTGACACCAGAAGAAGGGAACTTAGTTTTGAAGTGGGAGATTATGTCTATTTGAAGGTGTCACCCATCAGAGGAACCAAAAGGTTTGGAGTCAAAGGCAAGCTAGCACCTCGTTATATTGGACCGTATCAGATTCAAGCCAGACGTGGAGAAGTGGCTTATCAACTCAACTTACCAGAGTATCTGTTAGCTATGCACGATGTGTTCCATGTGTCTCAGTTGAAGAAATGCTTGGGAGTGCCAGAAGAGCAGTTGCCAGCAGAGGATCTTGAAGTTCAAGAAGATCTCACTTATGTTGAGAAGCCAACTCAAATTCTAGAGACAGTAGATCGGGTCACTCAGAGAAGTACCATCAGGATGTGCAAAGTCAAATGGGGCCATCACTCAGAAGAAGAAGCAACATGGGAACAAGAAGATGATTTAAAAGCCAAGTACCCTGAGCTCTTTTCTAGCCAGCCCTGAATCTCAAGGGCAAGATTCTTTTAAGGGGGATAGGCCTGTAACACCCTAATTTTGGGGGTATAAAATTTCTTTCTAATTATCACCCAAAATCATGTGTTACTCTTCTTTTTCTCACTCTAGGTTTTCTCTCTCTCTAGATTCATTCTCCCTTTTTTCTTTTTGATTAGAGATAGCCTAAACTAGTGGAGGTTAATTATTTATTTCTGCCAAAACCTTATGAGTCATGACATGTTGCATCATGCTGAGCTTAAAATACTCTTTGAAGTGTTGCATATGTTTGAATTTGAAACCTAGTTTGAATTTGGATTTGAAAACCCTATAGAAAAAGAAATAGAAAAGGAATTAGAAAATCCAGAGAAAAAGGAAAAGAGAAAGCAGCCCAATCGGCCCACTAAGCCCAGCCAGGCCGCACGCCCGCGCCGCCTGACAGGCGGACCCTACCTATCAGCGGCAGTTCCCCTCTCCCGCGCGCGCTCTCTCTCTAGCTCTCTGCCCGCTGGGGCCGATCTGTCGGTGCCTGTTGGGGGCCTTCGGCTTCCGAAGGTCCTCAAAAACAAGATTTAACACTGTTTCTGGAGTATAATGTGTGAACAGGTCTCTTCGGACTCGAGTCGATATCACAGTAGAAGAAGCCAAAATAATACGAAGGTTGATACAACGCCGAAGATGTGAGCAGGAAAGCTTCGGCGTGGCAGCATAAAAGGAAACCGACTTAAAGATGAAAAGGCTATTCAGACCTCGGTGGATTACTATAGAATTACTACCAAATGTAAAGGGCATGGATGTAATTTTATATGGGCTGTGTCCCGTGCCTATAAATAGATGAACAGTACCCTCGTACTGTTTACGCTGACTTGGCATTTGCTTTTGCGTCACACTTGTACTTTCATCTCCTTCCAAGCCGAAGGTACATTTGTAATTTGATGTCACTTCTATTTCTTTATAATAATAATGCAAAAATAAGTTGATAATAATACATAATTGTCTATGTCACCCTTCATATTTCATATGGTTCATTTGTCATCATTGTATGTTGTGTTTATGAAGGTGCACCCTTCATAACCTTCGTCCGAAAATCATTATATCCTAAGGGAGATAATGCTTCGAAGGACGAAGGGCTTAACCGTTTAACATTTTCTGTGTTGCCTTGTTCTTAACTCATAGCATTTGAGAACAAGTCCCCAACATTGGCGCCCACCTCCGGTGAACTCACTTCCACTCTTTGAGTTTTTGAACACCTTCGGCGATCATAAACCTTCGCTATGGCGCCGAAGAAAGCTTCAGCAACTGGGGTTGCAGCTCTGCAACCGCTGGACCCCAATCAGGAGACTGTCTCCCTTCGGGAGGCCCGAAGCCAGAAGAGGAAGGCTGTCAGCCCGACACCGCCAGAGGATGAGCTAGACCAAGAAATCAGAGACATGGAGATGCTTCATCAACAGGTGCAGAGGAAGAAGGAAAAGATGGCCAGGCTAGCTGAACTGCAAAGGCAGATAGACGAAGCCTCTGAAGAAGTTCGTCATCTTACCCAGGATGAGCCAAACCGAAGGCCTCAGCACCAAGACCTTCATCAGGAGGGTTTCCTCAACGAAGATGACTGGTATGACAACTTCCATCATGGAAATTTTGCTTTTGATGATGCTTCTCCTCTGTCCGCTGAGCTGCAGGCTACACCTTGGCCTTCGTCCTACAAGCCGCCTCAGCTTCCCATATTCGACGACCATTCAGACCCGAAGCAGTTTCTGATGAGCTACGAAGCAACAGTATCTTCGTATGGTGGCAATACTGCAGTCATGGCAAAATCTTTTGTTATGGATGTTAGGAGTGTTGCTCAAACCTGGTATTCCTCCCTTCGACCAGGAACGATCACTTCATGGCAAAAGCTGAAGGACTTGTTGTTAACCAGCTTCCAAGGGTTTCAGACGAAGCCGGTCACTGCTCAAGCTCTATTCCAGTGCACCCAGGATCACGAAGAATACCTTCAGGCGTATGTCCGGAGGTTCTTGCGTTTGGGGGCACAGGCACCAACAGTGCCCAATGAAATTGTCATTGAGGCCATGATTAAGGGGCTTCGGCCAGGACCCTCAGCTCAGTACTTTGCTAGGAAGCCTCCTCAAACTTTGGAGAAGCTGCTTCAGAAGATGGACGAGTATATTCGGGCCGATAATGATTTTCGTCAAAGAAGGGAGGAGGCTTTCAGGTTTTCTGAAATGACCCGGGGCTTCGGAGGAAGATTCTACCCGAGGCACGTTAGGTCAATTCACAACTCTACTCAAAATGATGATAGCGGAAGCCAGCAGCAAAGGCCACAGTGCTCCTCACAGGCTTCGGGGCAACAGCAAAGCTCCTTCCGACCGCCAGCTCCAAGAGGCAGAGGCGCCAGGGGCTTCGGCGGAAGATTTGGAGATCAACCAAGAAGAATTTTTTGCTTGTTCTGTGGTGAGAACAAGGGCCATACCACCAGGATGTGCCATGTTACCATCCAGAAGCAAAAGGAAATAGCCGAAGCTGCAGCACAACAGGCTCAGCCGAAGCAGGTCATGCACACGGCTTCGTATCATTCGCCTTACATCCCAGAATATGTAGGCAACCACCCTGCAGTTTCTGTTGCTTCGGTGAGTCAACCTCAAGCTTCCTGGCAACAGCCTCCGCCTCCACCACCGCTGCAACAAGGCCAACAGCCAGAAGGGAGCCAATATGCTCCACACCAAAGGGACTTCAGAGAACAATCCGAAGCTCGTACAGTCAATAGCACTGTGCCAGAGTCGAAGCACATCTATTGACAAATATCCTATTTTGATAGCAGTTTTTTCTTCATTTCAGTTTTATTTTCTGTGTAATAAAGGACACTTTTTAAATTTCAAGTAATAGTTTTGTTGTCTGCCATAAGGAAAATATATCTTCTCCACAGGTTTAAGTTGTCGGAGCCTGAAGATTTGCAATAGCAAGGAGGACCTTCGAATTATCAAAAAATTATTTTAAAAAGACACGGTATGAATTCTTCGAAGCAACAAAAAGTCGTTCTAAGGAGCGCAGAGTAAGTTTGCTGAAGTTACAAAAAGCCGTTCCAAAGGGAGCGCAGTGTAAGTTTTCTGCTCCAAAGTCGTTCCAAAGGGAATGCAGAGCTTACAGCGAAAAATAAACGCTGATACCGCCTAAGTAAAAGGCGAAGCGCGAAAAGTCAACGCGAATACCGCTGAAAGTAAAAGGCGAAGAAGCTCCTAAGGGAGGCTTACAGCGAAAAATAAACGTTGATTCCGCTGAAGTAAAAGGCGAAGAAGCTCCTAAGGGAGGCTTACAGCGAAAAGTCAACGCTGATTTAAAAAGATTATGTGTTTTATCGCAGGGATGTACGTGTATCTTCGGAATAAATATCATCTTACATAGCATAACATCATCACATCATTTCGCATGACATAAGCATCATACATCATGCTGCATATGGCACAAGAAGGGGACACAATATCGATCTTCAGAAGAATGTTTTGAAAACGGGGAAAATCATGCTAAGTCACAAGGAGATACACTATTGATCTTCGGAAGTGTAGCTTCGGAAAATATCTTCACGAAGCTTGGATATTCTCCATCAGAACACTATGGATATTGTTGTGATAAATAAAAATTCTTCTTCACGAAGCATGAAAAGAAGGGAAGGTGTTTTTTCGTCAAAGACTCGAAAACGGTACGTATGTAAAATTTCATGCATCGTAAAGAATTGAACCATAAAAACAAGCATATTACATTCAGGGTTACAAGATGTTACACATAGTACATTTCAGAAGTTTTTACAATAGTACTTAATCTTCTCTCAGTACAACTTCCGCAGCTTCGTTCAGGAGCCGATAAACAACTTCATCCATGATAGCTTCAGCCATCTTTTTAATTTCGTCGTCTCCTTTCGGGTGAGGGCCCGGACACGCTTTAGTAGGATCTGAAGGAGGACAGGATACGGCTACATTGCTATTACAAATTGCGAACGAAGTTTAAAGCTAAAAATTACAACACAACAAAAACCATTAGTTAATACCTATTTGCCCTTCGGACTCTGCGCTTTTCTCAGCAGCCTCTGCTACTTCTCTAGCATCGTGAATGCCCTTTTCGCTTTTTTGGATAATTTCTCGGGCCATTTCTCGACCACCATTATCCCAGACATCGGTGAAAATTTTTCCTCCAACCATGCTAGCTTCGGCTGAAGGATCTCTTGCATCTTCGAAGGACAAAGTAGCTTCGGATTGCGCTAAAATCTTTACATGCTCGCAGCCCTTTTTCTCCAAAATGGTGGCAATCCCCCTGGCACCCGAGAAAGCACATATGTCTCCGCGGCTATTTAAAATTTCCTCAAAGGCCTCAGTTTCGTGATTGATCAATTCGATGGGACCTTCGGGGTTGCCTCTTGTAAAGTTTTCCTCGCTTGAGAATGCGCCGACGCTGGCGAAGCTAGCTTTCATCTTCTTAACACACTCCATAGATTTATCATAGCATCTTTTCTTGGACGAACGAAGCTCTTCAATAGTTCCTTCTAAATGATTTGCCCATTGGTCGCTAAGTTCTCGCTTCGTTTCTTCAAGTATTCGTTCCTCTTTAGCCCTGGCCAGTTGTTTTCGAAGATCTTCAATTTCACGCTTCTGAGCTTCAGCTTGACCTTTAAAAGTAGCTTCGTCTTCTTTTATTCTGTTTATCAATGAATGTAATATTTTATCTTTTTCAAGATCTTCGTTCCTTAGTTCAATTACTTCGGAACGAAGGTTGCTCAGGGCTATAGCGCATCCTTCGTCTTCGGCATCTTTTTGGGCCCTAAGGGCATTGCTAAGTATAAGGCCCTGCAAAGAAAAATGTGTGTGTGTCAATAAATTTAATCAAACGAAAATTTTGGTCTCAAGAAAAAATACAAATATCTCATTTTTTGTACCTTTAAGCTATTGTATGCCAGGCTGTCGGCCAGTTCGTTTTTCGACAACACTGAGAGCCCGTCTTCTAGTGTTGGGAATCCGAAGCTCTTGCTCATCTCCCGACAGACAGAAATCTCCTTGCTGTCAGGGAGACAATACAAGAAGTCTTCTTCTCCGCTGCCGTTGAATATTAACGCCCCCTTTGGATACTTCAGTTTTTGGGCGTAGAGCTGGACCTCTTGCTTTTCTTTTTCTGATAGTTTTTTCCCCGAAGCATGTCGAACAATATAATCAAGGACTTTGGGGGATGCTTCGGGGGCAACAGCACTGATTTCTTCAACAACAATTGGCTCCGTCATTTTTTCTTCCTCGGTTTCCAAGGATTTTACCTTCGTGAGCTCTGAGGGCCCAGCTTCAGCCTCAGTTTCTTGCTCTGGAGCCTTAGTATCGAAAATTTCAGTTTTCGCTTCGGAAGTTTCAACAGTATTCTTCGGAGTTGTGCTTGAGGACTTAATTGTCTCCAGAACATCTAGCACATTGGCCATTCTTTTTCTTTTCGGAGTTACCGCTGGCCCCTTCTGGTTTTTTATTGTCTCAACATTTGCTGAAGGACTTAAAACTTCTGATATTTTTGATCCCTCGGTTGATCCTTTTGCTTCTTCCATTATTTCTGTCGATGGCGCTTCGGCCATCTCTTTGGTTTCTGATAACAAAATCTTTGGTTCTTCCAATTCTGTTTTTATTGGCGCTTCGGCCGTTTCTGCGACTCCTGGCAGCAAGGTTGGCTGTTCAGCCTCGGTGGCCGAAGAAGTCTCTCCGGTGAACTCGGGCACCGAGGCTGGTTCAATATAGTGTGGCCGATGTGTGAGGACTTTTATCCTTTTTTCTTTTCGGTGCTGGCTCACTAGGAACAGCTGCAGTTTCTTCTTTCACAGAAGTCGTGCCCTTTCTTTTCTGCCCTCGAATGGGATAACGATAGTCGGGGTAGACGAAACCGATTGCGTCAAACACTCGGTTTAGTCTTTTCTTTTTCCGGCCTCCGAAGGCTGCTGACAATGCAGTATCTTCGGCCTTCGAGTAAGCCCCAAGTAGTTCATCACTTAAATTTTCAATGCTTTTTAGCCAGTCATCATCTGGCTCAACGAATTTATCTCCAAACTTGAAAGTATACTTCAGCCTGATAAGTCCACCTTCGTCAGCCTCCTTTATGGTCTCTTGCGGCATTTCCCATTTTTCCGCGAGCGGCCATACTCTGAAGGCAATATGCTCTTGGACCAAATCTCTCGTTCCAATAAAAGAACAGATAACTCCGAAGGCTCTCTGGCATTCTTCGGCAGCTTCATTCATTTCAACCTTCGGTCTCCGCAAGCCGAAGCTTTGCCAGATAGGGCGCATAATTATACCTTTAATATCTTCCCGTGTTTTCAGGTCATTCTTCACATAAAACCATTCTGTCATCCAGTCGCCGGGCCATCTCTTCCGAAAGGTTGGCACGGGACAGCTTGACCCAGACCGAGAAACGAAACTGTAACAGCCAAAATTATTGTGATACTGTTCCTTACCCCAGGGTCCTATGATAATTCGTGTATGTTGCAGAAACTTTTCGCATCAGGTTCTAGACCTTGGCTTCTCACGGCCCACACGAAGATATTCAGCCTTATGATTGCTTCGGGGGTAAGTTGATGAAGATAGACTTCAAACATTTTCAGCACCTCTACGACAAAGCTGCTCAGGGGAAATTGTAGTCCAGCTTTCAAAAAGCTTCGGAACACTACGACTTCATTTTCCTCAGGGGTCGGGCAAGTTTTCTCTCCTTCGTCGACCCTCACAATGGATTAGTCCCGGAAATATCTTCCCCTCATGTTGACAAGATGATTTTCTTTGATACCTGATTTGCCAAAAACCGAATGGCTTGGTCGCCAGGGGCGATCTTCGGAGTCTTCACCACCACTATCCACATCATAGCTGTCGCTGTCACCAGTATCTTCAGACAAACCTTCTAAAATCTCTTTAGTGATTTTTTCTGTATTGGTCTTCGACATTGCTATAAGAAACCCCATGTTCTTCTCTTCAGAGAGACTCAACTTCATCTCGGGAGCAGCCTTCTTATCTTCAGACATCTTCGGAAACGCTAAAAAACAGTTTTCAACTCCGAAGCTTCAAAACTTAAAAAGCTAAGCAAATCTTGGTGCGCAAGAGCTAAAAATTGAGTGAGCGAGAGCAGATGGCAAGAGAGCGTGCCAAATGAGCTCGCGGTATGCTCTTATTTATACACCCAGTGCGTTAAAAATTGAAAGACCCCGCTTGTCAGTGAATGTTGCTATTCTAGCAAAGGGAAGGTGTTTTTTTCGGACCTTCGGCTTAAGGCCTTCGTCCATGTCGCAATCTAAATTTATTATTCTAACAAATTAATATTGCGAGGGGCTACTGTTGGGGGCCTTCGGCTTCCGAAGGTCCTCAAAAACAAGATTTAACACTGTTTCTAGAGTATAATGTGTGAACAGGTATCTTCGGACTCGAGTCGATATCACAGTAGAAGAAGCCAAAATAATATGAAGGTTGATACAGCGCCGAAGATGTGAGCAGGAAAGCTTCGGCGTGGCAGCAGAAAAGGAAACCGACTTAAAGATGAAAAGGCTATTCAGACCTCGGTGGATTACTATAGAATTACTACCAAATGTAAAGGGCATGGATGTAATTTTATATGGGCTGTGTCCCGTGCCTATAAATAGATGAACAGTACCCCCGTACTGTTTACACTGACTTGGCATTTGCTTTTGCGTCACACTTGTACTTTCATCTCCTTCCAAGCCGAAGGTACATTTGTAATTTGATGTCACTTCTATTTCTTTATAATAATAATGCAAAAATAAGTTGATAATAATACATAATTGTCTATGTCACCCTTCATATTTCATATGGTTCATTTGTGATCATTGTATGTTGTGTTTATGAAGGTGCACCCTTCATAACCTTCGTCCGAAAATCATTATATCCTAAGGGAGATAATGCTTCGAAGGACGAAGGGCTTAACCGTTTAACATTTTCTGTGTTTCCTTGTTCTTAACTCATAGCATTTGAGAACAAGTCCCCAACAGTGCTAGTTTTCCTTCGCCCGCGTGCTCTCTTTCTCTCTTTGTCTCACGGACCTGGATTGCTAGTCACCGAACCATTGCCCCGCGCACCCCTTTCTTCTCTCCCTGCGTTGTGGGCCAGCCCTGTCAGTTCTGCCTTCTCCGCGCTCGCCATGGACCGGCGCGTGCGCACTCGCGCACGTCACCGGGTTTCTCGGCCACGACACACATCCACGCGCCCAGCTCCCTTCATAAAGCCCCACCAGTGCCCCACGCACACCCCTCACCTCATTTCGAGCAGCTTCACCCTCTCTCGCGCTCTACCCTCGCCGCCAGCCACTGCTAGAGACCCACGCCCGCGTCCCCGACCATCCAGCTCGTTGGAGACCACTTCAAGCCTCCCCGAGCTCCACCCCGAGGTGAGACACCCGTCCTCGTGCCCAATTTCCCCTATTGCGCTCTGTGTTCGGTCAATTTCGCCTTCGCCGGTGCTCGGCCACGGCGGTTCGCCGTGCTCGCGCGGTGGCCAGCCGATTTAGCCTGGTCTAGTTCACCGGAGCAGGCCCCTGTGTCACCCCTGCCTCTTCTGAAGTTAGCCAAGGCCTTAGCGTGCCTTAGGTCCCCTCCCCGTGGCCAGAATGGTTCACCGGAGTTTCTCCGGCCTGCCAGAGACTTTCTCACCACTGTTCTCCCCTCTCTGCCCGTGGATTCGTGGCCTCTTCCCCGCCATTGAATTCGCCGTGGCGCCCTCTTCCCCTCTACCCAACTGCAGCAACCCTAGAGCCACCCTAGCTTGCGCCTGCCTCAACTCCAGCGACCTCACTGTCGCGGAGAGGAGCGGCGCCCCCCGCAGCCGTCTGTTCCCTGGTCTGATTTTTCCCGTCCGATCTTGGTCACACGGCCCGGACCGCGGGATACCGCTTCGCGCATGCGTGCCTGATGCCCTGGCCCACCTGTCAGCGCCTCCCGCATCTACTCATCATTCCCGGTCTGATTTCCCTCCATCCGATGTTGATTGAATGGCTCAGACCCCCTTGGACCCGCTCGGACCCCTGCAGCCGTTTGTTTCCCTCTGGCGCTAGGCCCACTAGGTCAGCGCGCTCTCCCCCTCTGTCGCTGACACTCCCTGGCCCGCTTGTTAGTGCTCACCCGCCCGCGCGCGCCCTCTGCCGCAGATCTAATCTCAGTTGTTGGTTTTAGATCTGACGGTTAGCTTCACTCGATATCCCTTCGCGCGGTAGTTTTCTTAAAGAGACCCTCGGTTTATTGGAAATCAACCTGCCGTCCCTGGTTTTCGCGCGCAGACCCCTTGAAAGGGAAATAGGTTCAAACCTTTTCCTAAATATAATTTTAGTGGTTGAATTTCCAACACAAATAATTGGACTAACTAGTTTGCTCTAGATTATATGTTCTATATGTGCCATAGGTTCAACATAAACCAATAAAAAGAATAAGTTAGGGTTCAAAAGAAAGGAGCAAAAAGAAACCGAAGAGCACCCTGGTCTAGCGCGCCGGACTGTCCGATGTGCCACCGGACAGTGTCCGATGCACCAGGGAGATCGACTCTGAACTCCTCAGCTTCAGGTTTCTCCAGGCGCACTCCGCTAAAATTCACCGAACTGTTCGGTGTGCCACCAAACTATCCGGTGTGCCACCGGACTGTCCGGTGCACCAAGCGGAGCAATGGCTATGAGCGCAACGGTCGACTGCACAGTGCCCTGATAGAGCTACAGTTCACGGCAGAAGTCAGAGCAGGCGCAGAAGGCGCACCGAATAGTGCACGGTACCTGTCCGGTGCGGCACCAGACTGTCCGGTTCCCCAAGATGTCAGAGCTCCCACGGTCAAAACCGTCAGAACCCTAACGGTTGGGTGACGTGGCTGGCGCACCGGACAGTGTCCGGTGGCGACTTCACTCCAAGACACAAAACAAAAGATCAAATCCTCTCCAAGTCCCAAACTCATTTTCAAAGACTTAGTGGCTTGTGAGAGAGAGACATTTGTGTTCATTTGAGTTCTTGTCGCTTGGATCACTTTTCTTCTTCCTCTATTCTTGTTCTCAAGCAACTAGTAATCAAAGCAAGAGACACCAATTATGTGGTGGTCCTTGTAGGGGTCTAAGTGACCCATTTGATTAAGGAGAAAAGCTCACTTGGTCTAGGTGACCGTTTGAGAGAGGGAAAGGGGTGAAAGAGACCTGGTCTTTGTGACCACCTCAACAGGGAGTAGGTTTGCAAGAACCAAACCTCGGTAAAACAAATCACTGTGTCATCCGCTTCATGTGCTTTTGATTTGTTTTTCGCCCTCTCTCTCGGACTCGTTTTATTTCTAACGCTAACCCCGGCTTGTAGTTGTGCTTAAAGTTTGTAAATTTCAGATTCCACCTATTCACCCTCCCTCTAGGCGACTTTCAATTGGTATCAAAGCCCGGTACTTCATTAGAGTCTAACCGCTCGAAGTGATGTCGAGAGATCACACCAAGAAGGAGATCGTGACTGGCGGTGACAATACTACAAGCCACGGGAAGGCTCCATCGAGGGAGTTCGGCAACAAGATGAAGGGATCTCCTTCACATGCCAAGTCGCATCGGAGCGGCGACAAGAAAAAGAAGATGAAGAAGGTGGTCTACTACGAGACCGATTCTTCGTCGCCTTCTACATCCAGCTCCGACGCGCCATCCGTCACTTCTAAGCGCCATGAGCGCAAGAAGTTTAGTAAGATCCCCCTATGCTACCCTCGCATTTCCAAACACACTCCTTTACTTTCTGTCCCATTAGGCAAACCACCCGTTTTTTGGTGAAGACTATTGTATGTGGAGTGATAAAATGAGGCATCATCTAACCTCACTCCACGCTAGCATTTGGGACATTGTTGAATTTGGAGAGCAGGTACCATCCGTGGGGGATGAACGCTATGACTCGGACAAGGTCGCCCAAATCCGGCACTTCAACTCCCAAGCCACTACTATACTCCTCGCCTCTCTATGTTGATAAGAGTATAATAAAGTGCAAGGATTGAAGAGCGCCAAGGAGATTTGGGACGTGCTCAAGACCGCGCATGAAGGAGACAAGGTGACCAAGATCACCAAGCGGGAAACAATCGTGGGGGAGCTCGGTCGATTTGTTCTCAACCAAGGGGAGGAGCCACAAGCCATGTACAACCGGCTGAAAACCTTGGTCAACCAAGTGCGCAACCTCGGGAGCACCAAATGGGATGACTATGAAATGGTCAAGGTTATTCTAAGATCACTCGTTTTTTGTAATCCTACACAAGTTCAATTAATTTGTGGTGATCCTAGATATAAGCTAATGTCTCTCGAGGAGGTTATAGGAAAGTTTGTGAGTTTTGAGTTGATGATCAAAGGATCTAAACAAATCATCGAGCAAGGCGGCACCTCCACACCCGAGGTGCAACACGTCGCATTCAAAGCGACGGAGGAAAAGAAAGAAGAGTCTACATCAAGTAGGCTTCCCATCGACGCCTCCAAGCTCGACAATGAGGAAATGGCGCTTATCATCAAAAGCTTTCGCCAAATCCTCAAGCAAAGGAAGGGGAAGGACTACAAGCCCTGTTCCAAAAGGGTGTGCTACAAGTGTGGTAAGCCCGGTCATTTTATTGCAAAATGTCCTATGTCTAGTGATAGTGACAGGGGCAACGACAAGAGGGGGAAGAAGAAGGAGAAGAAGAAATACTACAAGAAGAAGGGCGGCAATGCCCACGTATGTCGGGAATGGGACTCCGATGAGAGCTCCACCGACTCCTCCTCTGATGAGGACGCTGCCAACATTGCCATCAACAAAGGCCTCCTCTTCCCCAACGTCGGCCACAAATGCTTCATGGCAAAAGACGGCAAAAAGAAGAAGGTAAAATCTAGAGCCTCCACTAAATATACAACATCTAGTGATGAGGGTAGCTCTAGTGATGATGAAGATGATTTGCTTACGCTTTTTGCAAATCTTAACATGCAACAAAAGGAAAATTAAATGAATTAATAGGTGTTATTCATGAGAAGGATGAACTCTTGGATAGCCAAGAGGAATTCCTTATTAAGGAAAACAAAAAGCATGTTAAGGTAAAAAATGCTTATGCTCAGGAAGTAGAGAAGAATGAATATTTGACTAAAGAGCTTAGCTTATGCCATGACATTATTTCCAACCTTAAAAATGAAAATGTTGATTTAATTGCTAAGGTTGAGAAATTAAATGTTTGTGATGATTCGATTGTCAATCTTAGAAATGAAAATGCTAGTTTAATTGCTAAGATTGATAAATTGAATGAATCTATTTCTAGCCTGAAGATTGAGAATGATAAATTAATTTCTAAGGCTAAATATTTGAATGTTTGCAATGTTTCTATTTCCAATCTTAGAAATGAGAATGTCATATTGAATGCTAAGATTGATGAATTAAATGCTTGCAAACCCTCTACATCTATTGTTGATCATGTTTCCATTTGCACTAGATGTAGAGATGTTAATGTAGATGCTATCCATGATCACCTTGCTTTAATTGAACAACAAAATGATCACATAGCTACATTAACTGCTAAAATCAATGAGCATGAAATTGAGAATGAAAAATTCAAATTTGCTAGAAGCATGCTCTATAGTGGGAGACACCCTGGCATTAAGGATGGCATTGGTTTCCAACAAGGACGCAATGTCAAGCTTAATGCCCCTAAGAAACTGTCTAACTTTGTTAAGGGCAAAGCTCCCATGGTTCAGGATAACGAGGGCTATATTTTATATCCTGCTGGTTATCCCGAACGCAAAATTAGGAAAATTTATGCTAGGAAGTCTCATTCTGTTTCTCACCATGCTTTAATATATAAGAATGAGGCATCTAGCTCTAGGCAATCAACCCATGTTAAATTGCCTAAAAAGAAATCTCCTACTGCATCAAATGAGCCAATTATTTCATTTAAGACTTTTGATGCATCTTATATTTTAACTAACAAATCAGGCAAAGTAGTTGCCAAATATGTTGGAGCCAAGCACAAGGGCTCAAAGACTTGTGTTTGGGTACCCAAGGTGCTTGTTTCTAATGTGAAAGGACCCAAGACCATTTGGGTACCTAAGAACAAGGCCTAAATTGTTTTGCAGGTTTATGCATCCGGGGGCTCAAGTTGGATAATTGATAGTGGGTGCACAAACCATATGACTGGGGAGAAAAGGATGTTCTCCTCCTACGAGAAAAACCAAGATCCCCAATGAGCTATCACATTCGGGGATGCAAATCAAGGTTTGGTCAAAGGACTTGGTAAAATTGCTATATCTCTTGACCATTCTATTTCCAATGTTTTTCTTGTAGATTCTTTAGATTACAATATGCTTTCTGTTTCTCAATTATGCAATATGGGCTACAACTGTCTATTTACAGATGTAGGTGTTACTGTCTTTAGAAGAAGTGATGATTCAGTAGCATTTAAGGGAGTGTTAGAGGGTCAGCTATACTTAGTTGATTTCAAAAGAGCTGAACTCGACACTTGCTTAATTGCTAAGACTAATATGGCTTAGCTCTGGTATCGCCGACTAGCCCATGTTGGGATGAAGAATCTACACAAGCTTCTAAAGGGAGAGCACATTTTAGGACTAACAAATGTTCATTTTGAGAAAGACAGAGTTTGTAGCACATGCCAAGCAGGAAAGCAAGTTGGTACCCACCATCCACACAAGAACATCATGACAACAGACAGGCCACTGGAACTACTCCAAATGGATCTATTCGGCCCGATAGCTTACATAAGCATCGGCGGGAGTAAGTACTATCTTGTAACTGTGGACGATTATTCTCGCTTCACTTGGGTATTCTTTTTGCAGGATAAATCACAAACCTAAGAGACCTTAAAAGGATTCTTGAGATGAGCTCAAAATGAGTTCGGCTTAAGGATCAAAAAGATTAGAATCGACAATGGGACAGAGTTCAAGAATTCACAAATTGAAGGCTTCCTTGAGGAGGAGGGCATCAAGCATGAGTTCTCTTCTCCCTACACACCTCAGCAAAATGGTGAAGTGGAGAGGAAGAATAGAACTCTATAGGACATGGCGAGGACCATGCTTGATGAGTACAAGACTCCGGACCGGTTTTGGGCTGAGGCAATTAACACCGCCTGCTACTCCATGAACCGGCTCTACCTTCACCGAATCATCAAGAAGGCATCATATGAACTCCTAACCGGTAAAAAGCCTAATGTTTCATATTTTAGAGTCTTTGGTAGCAAATGTTTTATTCTTATCAAAAGAGGTAGAAAGTCTAAATTTGCTCCTTAGGCTGTAGAAGGCTTTTTACTAGGATATGATTCAAACACAAGGGCATATAGAGTCTTTAACAAGTCCACTGGACTGGTTGAAGTTTCTTGTGACATTGTGTTTGACGAGACTAATGGCTCCCAAGTGGAGCAAGTTGATCTTGATGAACTAGATGATGAAGAGGCTCCGTGCATCGCGCTAAGGAACATGTCCATTAGGGATGTGTATCCTAAGGAATCCGAAGAGCCTCCACAAGCCCAAGATCAACCATCATCTTCAAATCAAGCATCTCCACCAACTCAAGATGAGGAACAGGCTCAAGATGATGAAGAAGAAGATCAAGAGAATGAGCCACCTCAAGAGAAGGACAAGGATCAAGGGTGAGATGAAATTGATCAAGACAAGGAAGATGATCAAGAAGTGCAGGGTCAAAGACCACCACACCCAAGAGTACACCAAGTGATTCAAAGAGATCACCCCGTGAACACCATCCTTGGCGATATTCATAAGGGGGTAATCACTCGATCTCGAGTCACTCATTTTTGTGAACATTACTCTTTTGTGTCTTCTATTGAGCCATACAGGGTGGAAGATGCATTAAGAGATTCGGATTGGGTGTTGGCAATGCAAGAGGAGCACAACAACTTCACGAGGAATGAGGTATGGCATTTAGTTCCATTGTGGTAGAACCACCCGAATTATTTCAGCATAAGTGCCTAAGTCACGCCTCAGGGGCCATAACACACTTAAATCAGAATAACCCGTCAATCCCTCAGATCTAGTCTGATAAAGCCACTTAACTAGGATCAAATACCACAATCTCACTCGAAGGTGAGTCATAGAAGAAATACAATAAACATGAAGACCTCAAATTAAAGTACTGAATTATTACATAGATTAGAGTTTTTCAAGTAGCGGATATAAGTCCACAAAATAAAATGCAACGGATAATTGATATCGTCGGTGGCGAGGAATTGGGCAAGGCCTAGCCCACTACTCCTCCTGCTCCTCTCTTATAGGAGCAGCATCCCACTCGACCGTCCAACCCGGTGGTAGGGTGGTAGGCCAAGTCACACCATCAACCATATCCTGAAGCGTACCTGCAAAAATTGTGCCACAAGCAAGCCTGAGTATACTAATACTCAGCTAGACTTACCCGGTGTGAGGAAACTACTTCTCTACCTCTAGACCATGCAGTTGTTTGGCTGAGGGGTTTGGTTTGCCAAAAGCACTAGCTGAGTCTAAAATAAGTTTTAGCTTTTCAATTTCTAGCTTCATTATCTTAGCCGAGTTTGCTCCTTCTAAGCATACATGGTAACAAGCATTTAGTACAAACAACAAGTTATCTCAGGTAAACCTCATTTCACTTCTTTACTCAATGTAGTACAAGGGGTCAAGCAGTCTCATTAGCTGTGAGAAGCAGACGAATCGAATTGAGTTTTTATCCTTGCAAGGTAAACCTAAACACATGACATGTAAGGGCACTCCGTCCCCACACACGTCAACCGTCCCCATCGATTCTCCGTTCGCGGCCAGGGCTCACTGTCTTGGCATACAATGCTCCACTGACCCCGGCTGCCGCCGTGCAGTGACCGCACTTGTACCCACCATAGCTAGCATGGGAGACATAGTCTCAAGACAAGTGAGGGGAAAAGTCCGCGCCCGGCTTCACTCAGGTACTAGGTTTACCGGTTACCATATTTCCCGACATGTGTTTAGTACGTTCAAACGCTTGACTCAGGTATCCACACATTAATCCTTAATTCCTAATACAAAGATCCTAATTAGCATAGCAACTACTCGACCTAGCATATTAGTATCCATCTCAAAAAGGAATCCTAAGTTCATGCAACTAAGGGTTTCAAGCAACTCCTACACTTAAGTGCACATTACAAGCCTACAAACATTAAGTGTATAAAGTAGCATATATAAATGGTTATGCATAAAACTAGGGCTTGCCTTCAAATGTTGGGGTTGCGGGGAGATCCTCGACGGCAGTCTCGGGAGCTTGCTCCTGGTCTTCCTCGTGGACAGCTCCTTGCTCCGGGATGAGCACGTACTCTCCGTCAGCAAGATTGCAATCTAATGAATGCAATGAGTAAGATATATGCATGGTATGATATGAAATTTTAGCAATTAAACTTTGATGGTGAATGATCATTTTAATAAGGTAGGGCTTAATCTTGTTACTCGAAGATTCTTGGGGTATACTTAGCAATTTAGGGTCAAGCTTGGTTAAACTAAGTGGTAAACCCATTTTGGTGTCTTACTGATTTCCCTTTAATGTCTTAGTGAGAGTTTTATTTAGGTTTCTATCTGAATCATTAGAGTGAGATTTATTATTCCCCCTTTTTCTCTTCTATTTCCTTTATGCTTTTAAGGTGGGTTTGAACTACAAGATAGCTCAATAAATTTCCAAAAATCTTGCAAAAATTACAGTGGCTTCTTACTGGTGTATAAGTTTCTGTCTCAAAATTTGGGGTTTAAAAAGTGAGTGGTTCTCTCTGTGTAAAATTATCAAATATTAGGGCAGAGGGGGTATTTTGAACTACATCGTTCTTTTTACAGTGAGTTATTCTCTAAGACTTATTTTTGTTGGCATCTAGTTGTTATATCATGACTTTGTGCAAATTTTATCCATTAATACTTATTAGTTATTTTGCTATGATTTTCTAAATTTTCTAGCCAAAGGGGTGCTTCCTACTACCACTATACTTGAAAAATATCAAACAACAGATTTCAAATTTTTCCTATCTTCTTCTTTGTGCAAGAGCAATCATTCATAAATTTTGGTAACCTTTTGCTTAAGGGAGAGGGTGGTAGGGATTTCTTGAATTTAATGGCCTTTTTCATAAAGTATTGGCAATGGGGATTACTTTGTAGGTTTGAATAGGTTTTACATTTTTCTCTGGTGATTTATTCCCTTACTAATCTGATAAAAATTTATTTGCCCACTATTGCACACTTCTTGGCTTACTTATGATTTAATTGAAATATGGCTCAATATCAAGTTCTATTTGTTTTCCCTACTTAAAATGATGGACTGAGGTGTTTATCATTTTTGTAGTGGTGTCTTAGTGGTTACAAGTCCACTGGATTTTTATTAACAATTTTGAAATTATTTTCATAATTCTGATAATCGTTTTTCTAGTTTGGTTAGTGCTTAATAAAACATTTCACTTTGAATCTGTTTTGGACTTGGGGTCCCTTTATTTCTCCTAGGTTCTCTGTTACTTAAGTAGACTAGGAAAAATAATTGCATTCACTATTCATTATTCTCTAATGCCGTGTTGATTTTCCCAAGTTTTGGGCAAATATGGTTTTTAATAAGTAACTTTGCTTAAATCTTCAATACTGGGGTGCTTACTATTTTTAAACAGTGTCTAAGTGGGGTTTATACTTCTACAAATTTTCTCAAGTTCAGCACAGAAGCATAACAATTTTTTCTTATTTTACTAAGGTTTGTTCAGTGTTTGTAATTAATTTCAAATTCTAAAATTTAAAACAGAAAGCATATGGTTCAGTATTTTTAATTGATAGTCCATAATATTTTGAATCTAGCAAAATTAGTTTGGTTGAATATAACTCAAGATATAAATTTTCTAAGTTCTCTACTGAATTTAAAAAGGTTAAATAGAAATGGATAAAGGAAAAATAGTTTTGCGCTGGGGTCCCTAGTGAAAGATCTTAAATGAATTACAGACAGGTCCCCGGTGCACTATTCACATGAGTCTACGGCTCTGCAGAAAACCCCCTAGGGTTTCTTGAAATCGAACCCGCGGTCCTTCCCCAATGGAACAGTGGCTGCGAAGGAAGAAAGGGGCAGAGGGGCTTACTAGCGGCGAGACTACTCCGGTGGGGTGGTCGAGGATGTAGGGGAGGTCCTGAGGGTCACGGCGATGTGTGGGTCGCCGTCGGGGATGGTCGAAGTCGGCCGGTCCACGTGCGCAGGCGAAGATGCTCATCGGCGGTGAGGAATCTGGCCTGCTCACGGCGTGATTGTCTAGGTGAACCGGTTAGAGAGCTTTGCCAGAGGTTAAGAAGGATAGTGGAGCAAGGAATTAGAGAATGGCTCATCGAATTTCTCTGCCCACACGCGGCGGCGGGCAACCAAAGTCCGGAGAGGGTGAATCCGCGTCTCCGGTGAGGCAATGCCTCGGCTCAAGCTTGGAGAAGCTTCATGGCTTCATAGGGGAGCGGTCCAGGGGCTGGGGCGAGGCTGGGGGTCAACAGAAAGGGCTGGCCACGACGGCCGTGCTCGGGCAGAGATGGCGGGCGGTGGTGCTTGCTTTCCATGGCGAGCTCCGGTGATCTCTGGCTCGGCGGTGCTCTGGGTGCGCGAGTGCCAACGGCTAAGGCCTCTAGAGGCATTTATAGGCGAGGGCAAGGTGCAGACGCACGGGGCGGGGCGACCACGCGTGAGGCGCGCGCTGCCGCGGCCAGTCGGCGCTCGGCCGACCTGACATGGCGTCGAGCACGTGGCTCTTTGCTTCTGCCCGAGTTCAAGCGCTCATAGGTTGAAGATCTTCGTGTATTTGGGCATGATCACTGCACAAGATTTGCTCTCCCAACCGAGCTTTGTCGTTTATGTGTGGAAGTCGAGCGGTTTGGGGCTGTGTACAGAGAGTTGTCACGTCGCTAAGGTGGTAGTGTCACAAGGTTGAGTCCCGAGGTAAAACCATGTCAAGATCGTGTCAAACGGTGGAGAGTGGTTTCCAAACTTTGCCACGGTGTGTTTTAGGGAATTTGGCACCACTTTGCTATTTGGACTTGTTTGATTTGAGTCTTGAAAAACAGAGACCGCAGTTGATCTTTGGAAAGGGGCTGAAATTCAGATTTTTGAATTTTTGAATTTTTTTCCAAGTGCATTATTTTAGAGGCTGATTTAGGGATTTTGAAAAATTCAAATGGCAAAACTTTCTTACTATACTTTGTTGGTTAATTGGTGAACTAAAACTTTGTTATTTGGTTTTTTACCAAAATTTGTATTTTTATCCCAAGTCTTTTCCCAAATGCCTTTTATGTGCTTAAATGGTCCACTTAAGATTAATTAGGGTTTGAGAGTTCTTCTTACCTTGAGGTTCATGACATGATTAAGGAGAGTTTCTTAAGATGAAAAATGTGACGGAACCTTCCAAGTCATTAGGCCCACCTACAGTTGTCCTTGTCCAACGGACCTCATACAACCCTGTAGGTGCCCCTGAATCACTTGACAAGTTCGGTATCTGCTTTTCTTACCTTTCCCAAGAGCGTTTCACCCGTCACGCAGACATTACAGATCATCGGAGATACGGAAATGCGGAAGCGATTACAAAAGTTTACATTTATTCAAAAGTAGGACAAAGTTATATATTACAGACCAGTAATTAAAGAGTGCTTAGTAGTATTATTACAAAACCAGGGGAGGCAAAACTCCTCCCGATAAGTTCTTACATAAAAGTTTTTATGGAGGACTAGGTCCTCCCGCAGCTTCATTCTTGCTTTTCATCATTTGACACCACCTTGGTACAAAAACAACAAAAGTTTGCTGCTTCCTCACCTAAAAACAATAGGGAATAAAACCCTGAGTATGGAATTACTCAGCAAGTCTTACCCAACTAAAGAAAAGACTCTCAAGGGTATGCTGGTTATAAGGGAGTCAAGGTAAGGTTTCTCAATGATCAAAGACTCTGTTTGCAAAAATGCTTACTAAAAGTGGATCCTTAAAAATCCTGTTTTATTGTCAAGTTAGGTAAAATTACCTGCATCTAGAGTTCTTTCTACCCTAGTTCACACACTTGACCTGCACTAGCCCATTTCTCAACAGTCCTTTCATCTTTACTGGAGTTCTACGTATAGGTCAGTGACCAAGTCTTCATAACCACGAAGGTATGGCGATCCGAATCGATTATACTCAGCTGAGGATCTCCGATCACACGACATATGTAGCACTTAACCCTTGCATATGTCAACCCGCCACCGGGGTTCTTAAGACCAGATCAGGTTCACGTCAACCGAGGGCACAGATACACCACCGTCCGGCCTCTTGCCATGGAGGGTACACGCTACTCTCACCACCGCTCCATGTCCATTGCGTGTTATCTTATTCTGGCCTTAGTCTGCCCGAGGCAAGGCTTACCCATGATGAGGCATGTGACCAGTTAAAGGGTCCTCGGTCATCAAGCCTACATCGGCACGGTCCTTAATCGACTCAGACGGAGACACTACACCGAGACTCTCTTCTCGTGCAAGTCACCCGCCCGGTCTCAGCTTAATCATTTCAAACCCAAAGCTTGGTACCTGGCAGAGGTACATCTTTTCCGATGTTGAACCCATCACGGCCATGATGGGTCCACCATCCAGTTTTGTTTTAAAAAACAACCCACCCACTTTTGCCATATCATCTTTTGTAAAAACAAAACATTTGTTTTTCTAAAGCAAGGCTAAGCATCAAAATCTTTTGTAAAACAGGTGATCAAGGAAGGTAATCAAATTCAAGGAAGGTAATGCATGAATTGTTTTAAATCAACTCCTATCACCTAATGCAATAAGTAAGTGGTAAAGATTTTTAAATCACAAGGAGGTGGCAAATGCACCGGGGCTTGCCTTCGTTTATAGGTGAGTCAGGCACAGATCCGCAGATGTCAAAGTAGAAACAATTCCCTGCCTGAGGTTCCAAAGGTGGTGGGGGTGAAGTGTTCTCCTCTTCTACCTCAACCTCTTTTTCGTTTTCTACAAATAACCATATATATGTATATAAGAATGAATGCCATGTAATGCTCATGAGGGTGCAAAGATAATAAGAATTTATTATCTAAGGTTCTTGAATACAATTTTCTTTGACGGATCACCGGAAAACTAGGGTTTCCGGAGTCAATAGCGAAGTTCAAAGAGCAGGGGTGGGGTTTTTGGGTTCTAATTATCAAACAAGGTTCAAATCAAACCAAATTCTACCCAAAGTTTCTAAATAATGTTTTGAGTTCATATAAAAAGTTTGGGCATTTTTGGACTTATTATCTATTTTCTAAAAATCCAGAAGCAATGTTTTAAGCTATTTTAAATTCTCCAAAATTCCTTATTTGACCTAAAAATTATGAAACTATTTTTATTAAATACTATGGAAAATAAGGAATCTAGGAAAATTGGTTTGACCTTTTTAGGATTTTTCTACAATTTTCTAGGATTTGTTTATCTCTGGCAGAAAAAGAAAAAGAAAAACTTGCAACAGTACTGGGCCGATTCTAACCTAGGTGGCCCAACAACACAGGGAATAGGGGGCGCGCCCTCGCGCGCCCGTGCGCGCTCTGGCAAATTTGCATAGAGACCCTCGATGAACGAATAATTCATTAAGAGCCCTTAGCTACTGTTTGCCCTCTCTCAGACAGTTACACAAAGGTCCCTGGGGTTTTGTTTCTTCTCCAAGGAGCTCCTCGACCGCGGCGCGCTCGTAGATCACCCCTGACGTGGTTTGTACAGGCCATGGCCGGTGATGGTTGCTACGGCTAACTACCGGGGAGACATCACTGACCTAAGGCGACATAGGAACGTGTGCTAATTTAGCTTGAACACTTGAAGAACGGTCTGCTCACATGCATGGCGGACACCATGTCTACGAGCTTGTGTTCCCACACAACCATAGCCGAATTGAGCAAACGGGCACCACCGTAAGCTTCGTAAGCATGCAGAGGCATGAAAACAACACGTGGATTGGACAGTGACTTAACAGAGCAAGCTGGCCACGGGCGGGCTGTTCTTGGTGGCGCGGCGGACTGATTTGGGGGAAAATAGCGGTTCTCCGGCTAGGTCGACTAATCGAGGGTGGGAGCGGGTGCTACGGCTTCACAATTTAGAGACGGAGGTCGGGGCTCGGTTGATTTGAACGAAGGGAGCGAGGACATGGTGAATTTATAGGCGTGGTAAGTCACTGCCACGACCATGGTGATAACCATCGCCGGTCTTTGCTGGCCATGAACGGCGGTGTCAAGTGATATCTATTCTTACGGGCTTGCCACATCCCTGCCGCAACAGTAACACGGTCACATTGGTGCGGCGTGGATGAACGGAGGGGAGCGGCGCCGATGACTGGACATGGCTGGAATGAGAAGTGGCCGCGTGGCAGCCGGAGTTATTGCTTTCCACCGCGGCGATCTTACCCGGAGCAAAAAGGGTCTTCGCGCGGAGATGCTCGCCGCCCGATCATCCTGACCCCGGCACAAATCGCGGCGTGGATGGGTCGTCGGCGGTGAGGTTGCCGTGCTGGCGGCCTGATCCATTTGGGACACTGTACCATGGCGATCTCCGTTCAGTTGGCCTGACAGTCAACCTTTAAACTCGATTTTCTCTCAAATCTCTATGGCAACTCATACCGAGTTCTGCAGCAAAGTTGTTCCTCTATAATAGCTCTACAACTTTGTTATAGCAACCCTAGGTAGATTCTCACTGGATCATAGTCGAAATGGCTCTCAAACTTGGATCTAGGTCACTGTCAGTCTGAAATTCAGACTGTATCAGCCTGACAGTCCAACTTTGGGCTTAATTATCTCCAATTTCTTCTCAACAACTATGTTTACACCTTTAAGCAAAGTTGTTCTCCTTTGATAGGTCTACAAATTTGATGTGGTGATCTAGGGCAAATTCTCACAAATTTGAAAGCTACAGAGCTCCATAGTTGAGCCAAAACTCTGATTTCAGACTTAGTTAATATAGAGTTCACTTGGTACTTTTTGCAAATAAACCCAAAACTTAGGGTTTCACTTGCAAATCCCTATATTTGTGAACCATATGACTTAATATGCTTTAACATAGTAGTTTTCACACTTTAGTCCAAATGTGCACTGTTTTTGCACATAGGCCCCTAGGGTTTGGATTTAGGGTTTTCCAGGGTTTAATTAGGGTTTCTGGTATCTCAGGGGTGTAGATGCAATGTAGGTCTATCCTTGATAACTTTTTATGATTATTTCACTTAATATTTGGGGTTTTCTCTATTTAGTCCCTGTTTTGCCCTTCTAACCCCCATTTAGGGTTAAGTACCCTACACTAGGGTCTTATATACAAAATGCCATAACAATACAACTTGCTTGAAATTTTTACCTAGTGAATGCACTCTAAGTGTGTCAAACACATGAAATGCTGATGTTCATGATGTTATGCTCATGTTTTTAGTTATAGTAACACCAGGAGTGTTACATCCTTCCCCCCATAAAAGAATCTCGTCCCGAGATTAAAAGTCCTAGGGTAAGTAATGGAAAAGGAAATGCTTCACATTTTTATTTCCTGAGTTTTGGTACTAAGGTGGGTTTGGGGCTCACTCCTTTATATCAACAAAGTTTTACACTTTACATATTACAAGAGGCTAAAAAGCCTGGGAAATTCTTGTCTAAAAATTCTTGAGTCTCCCATGTAGCCTCATCTTCAGAATGTTGGTTCCACTGTATCTTGTAAAACATAAGAGTTTTTCTTCGGGTAATCCTGTCCTTTTGATCCAAGACTCGGGTAGGGTGCTCAGAATATGTCAAGTCTGGTTCTAGGACAACATCTGTCACTTCAATGGTTCGATCTGGAACCCGAAGACATTTCTTCAGTTGAGACACGTGGAATACATTATTTATAGAAGACAAGGTTTCGGGTAGTTGGAGTCGGTATGCTACTGGTCCACATTGTTCAAGTATAGGGAATGGACCAATGTACCAGGGTGCAAGCTTCCCTTTAACCCCGAAACACGATACACCCTTCATTGGGGAGACCTTCAGATAAACATAATCCCCCACCAGAAAATATAAGGGCATCCGCCGTTTGTCTGAATAACTTTTCTGACGAGCTTGAGCTTTCTTCAAATTATGAATGATTCTTTGAACCTTTTCTTCGGTCTCTTTCACCATATCAGGCCTGAAGATGTACCTTTCACCAGGTTCAGACCAATTTAGCGTAGTACGACATCGTCGTCCATATAAAGCTTCGAAGGGTGCCATCTTGATACTTTCTTGATAGCTATTATTATATGAGAACTCCGCTAATGGTAAACATTCATCCCATTTCTGTGGGAATTCCAGCACACATGCCCGCAGCATATCTTCCAGTATTTGATTGACCCTCTCAGTCTGCCCACTTGTTTGAGGATGATAGGCCGAACTGTGGAGCAATTTGGTACCCAGGGATTTATGAAGTTCTTCCTAGAATTTGGATACGAATTGAGGTCCACGATCCGACACTATAGACTTCGAAACCCCATGCAAACTGAGAATGCGAGCAATGTATAGTTCCGCATAGGTGAGAACCGAGTAATATGTCTTGACTGGCAGAAAGTGAGCAATTTTTGTGAGCCGATCTACAATAACCCAGATAGAGTCATACCCCTTTGCGGTCCTGGGCAATCCCACAATAAAGTCCATACTTATATCTTCCCATTTCCATGTTGGTATTGGTAAAGATTGTAATGGACCGGCAACTTTCAGGTGTATGGCCTTGACACGTTTACAAGTGTCACATCTAGCCACATAGCGTGCAATTTCAATTTTCATCTTCGTCCACCAATAATTTTGTTTTAGATCTTGATACATCTCAGTGCTTCTGGGATGAATAGAATAGCGACTAAGATGTGCTTCGTCTAAAATTTGCTGGCAGACCCCTTCATTTTTGGGCACAACTATGCGGTTGTTAAACCATACCACACCTTGATCGTCTTCTCGGAAACAATTGGCTTTTCCAGTCCTTATCTTCTCACGTATATGTTTCATACCCCCATCATTTTTCTGTGCGTCAATTATCCTTTGTAAGACGACTGACTCCAGCTTCAAGTGATTTGAAGTCCCATGCTGAATCATTCCCAGGTTCAAGTTTTCCATCTCCTAGCTCAATGTAATGTCAGAAGTCCTCATAGTTAAACAATGGTAGGAAGCCTTGTGACTGAGTGCATCTGCCACCACATTGGCTTTACCCGGGTGATAATGGATTTCTAATTCATAATGCTTGATTAGCTCGAGCCATCTTCTTTGTCTCATATTGAGTTCAGACTGGGTAAAGATGTATTTCAAACTCTTATGGTCTGTATAAATATGACAGACATTCCCCAGCAAATAATGACGCCAGATCTTCAGGGCATGGACCACTGCAGCTAGCTCCAGATCATGAGTGGGATAATGCTCCTCATGCCGGCTCAACTGCCTTGAAGCATATGCTATTACTCGGCATTCTTGCATTAGTACACAGCCGAGACCACTGCCTGATGCGTCACAATATACATCAAAGGGTTTGTTGATATCCGGTTGAGCCAATACCGGAGCAGTGGTTAATAGTGTCTTCAATTTCTCAAAGGCTTCAGTACATTTTGAAGACCAATTAAATTTTGTATCATTCTTTAATAAACTTGTGATTGGATTCACAAGCTTAGAGACATCTGGTATAAATCGGTTGTAATAACCAGCCAGTCCAAGGAAACTTCAGACTTGATGAACAGTGGTCGGGGGTTTCTTCTCCAAAATGTCCTTAACCTTGCTGGGATCTACCGCAATCCCCCTGGCAGATAGAACATGTCTCAGAAATTGAATTTCTTCCAGCCAAAACGCGCACTTACTGAATTTGGCATATAATTGATGTTCTCTCAAGCGCGTTAATACGACCCGTAAATGTTGAGCATGCTCCTCTTCATTTTTTGAATATATTAAAATATCATCTATGAAGACCACCACAAATTTGTCCAACTCGGGCATAAATACCGAGTTCATCAGATAAGTGAAGTGGGCCGGAGCATTCGTCAGTCCGAAAGACATTACCAGGTATTCAAATAATCCGTACCGCGTAGTGAATGCGGTTTTTGGTATATCCTCGGGCCGAATACGGATCTGATGGTAGCCCGATCTGAGATCAATCTTGGAGAATACCCTCGCTCCAGTCAGTTGATCAAATAGAATGTCAATCCGTGGAAGAGGGTACTTGTTCTTGATAGTGACCTCATTCAGGGGTCGATAATCCACGCACATCCGTAAGGTTTGATCCTTCTTCTTGACGAATATGGCCGGACAACCCCATGGTGACGAGCTTGGCTGGATGAATCCTTTCTCTAGTAGATCTTGTAATTGAATTTTCAGTTCTGCCAGCTCATTTGGAGGCATTCGGTACGATCTTCTAGAAATGGGAGCCGTACCGGGCTTCAACTCAATTACAAACTCTACATCTCTTTCGGGTGGCAATCCAGGCAAATCCTCTAGAAAGACATCTGGGAACTCACATACTACCAGAATATCTTTGATCTCCGGTATAATGGCTTCATAAACTATGCCAGTAGTTTTGGTTGGAATAGGGATAGACAAGAGAATTTCTTCTTAATTATGACTCAACCTAATGGTTCTCTGATCAGTGTTGAGGGTTGCTTTATGTTTGGCCAACCAATTCATGCCCAAAATCACATCTACATCCTGGCCTTTCAGAACAATCATATTAGTAGGAAAGTCCCGTCCGGCCAAAGTTACGGGCACTTGGAAAGCCACTTCCCTAGTAAAGATTTGTCCCCTAGGTGATTGAATTTTAAACCCTTCTTTTGATTCATGGTATGAAATGCAATGTTGCTCCACAAATTTCTTGTTGATGAATGTATGTGAAGCACCAGAATCAAAGAGAATAATTGCGGGATGATTGGCCACAAGGAACGTACCCATCATTACCGGTTCACCGTCTGGTGTGGTGGCCACTTGAGTGTAGTAAATTCGTCCCATCTTCTTTGTATTCTTGCCCGCATTTCCCTTGGCTTGAGAAGAATTCCCAGTACCTTGTTGATTGTTTGAACGATTCTGCTTCGGATAAGGGCAATCCTTGATAATGTGCCCAGATTTTCCGCAATTGAAGCATCCTGTCGATGAATTGGGAAGGGCCGGGAAACTAGTGCCAGGGGCACCCGGCTGACTTGTTGCAGTGGGGGCAGCATTGCGATGGATGAACACCGGTTGTTTGAATGGGAAGGAGGGTGGGCGTGCTGATGAACAACCCTGATTAAAAGGTCGGATGACTTACCGTTGCCTTTTCTCGGGGCCCTGAGTAGGCCTGTTACCTCAACTCCCCTTGATCTTTCCAGAACTTGTATATTTAGATTCGACTGCCAGCGCTGTGCTGACAGCCCTTCCGTAGGTGAGGTCGATGCAAGTGGCCATTTTCCTTTGCATCCAATCATTTAACCCTCTCATAAAACAATTCTTCTTCAAATCAGTGTTAACTTGGTCGATTGCATACTGGGACAAGTGATTAAATTTATTGAGATACTAGTTTACAGTATCCCCTACTTGCTTTAGCTTCATGAATTCTTCTTGTTTCATGTGAAGTAACCCTTCAGGTATATAATGCTCTCTGAAGGCTAGCTTAAATTCATCCCAGGTTATCTGATGATTGGCCGGCTGAACGGCCACAAAGTTTCTCCACCAGGTGCTGGCAGGGCCACGCAGTTCCTGGCCTGCAAACAGGGGCTTCTGGGTTTCAGAACACCGAAGAAGTACAAACTTCTGCTCGATGACACGGATCCATTCGTCTACCTCTAAAGGGTCTTCTGCCTTGACGAACAGCAGTGGATGCATTTCAGAGAAGTCCAAATAAGATGTCTCACGAGGCCCTTGCGGATAGCCCCGCCCGCCTTATTGTTGAAGCTACTGACCTACCATCTCTCGTAGGAAACGGGCATTATCCGTTGTCGCGTTTACCAAGGCGGCGATAGCCTCGGCAAGTGTGGGAGGGACTGGAGGTGGGTTTGGTGTTGCCTCCCTCCCACGGGAGGTACTGGCACCATCCTAAGCACGAGTCCAGGAAGGCATCTGTGGCAACAAACATTTGAAAAACAATATGATATGCCAAAGAAAACCATCCATTTTACATTACCAAAAAGAGTAATGTTACATACTCGAATTTTTACAACAGGAGTACAATACCCATTATACAATACCACTACTATTTCTACAACTATACTATTCCTACTTCCTATCACTCTTAGTAGCCTCACTGTCGGGCATAGGAGACCACTCATCGACCAACTTCATAGAGGGAGGGGGCCTGAAAAGGTCCAATTCACCACCAAAAGCTTCTCTCGCTACAAGAGAAGGTCCAGCTTCTGTCCCGACAGAATCCGCAGGCACATTGGGGTGCAACTGTGAATACAATACATGAACTTCTTCATGTAGAGTATTGCAATAAGCATGTAGGTTATCGATGGCTGAGCTAAGCTCTTCTACTCTGGCACGAGCTTTTGCCTCCTTAGCCCAGGCAATCGAACGAGACTGAACCGCCCAGTCGAGTGCTAAATCTCGATCTACGAGCTAATCCTACAGGCGGCGGATGTCGCTTCTTAAGTCATTGATTCTGTCGCCATCCGCAACCCAAATGTCAGTCCTGCGTCGGAGTTCTGTTTGAAGCTGATTCACTTGCGCTTCAAGATCCCCGATCGGATCATTACTCTCACTACTACTATCGTCGTGTCTTGGGGCAAGTTGATGACGTGGTACCCCAATTGGGCCAGTATGCTTGCGCGCGGTTTTCCTCGTACGCGGTGGCATTTTTCGAAGGGGGAAAATTTTATTAACATAATTCTTAGCATGATGCATGTGTAATAACAGAATCAACCTTAGTTGATTCACACCTTCTATACATTGCACTCTTCCTATCTGGTCTTTTAAGATAAACTCTTCAGAATTACTTGGATAAGAAAGGAAGAAATTTTCCAGATAAGTCTTTTAGAAAAATTCTTTTGAAAATGTCTCATAATATCTGCAGAGAAGGGCTTCGCTCTGATACCAGCTGTGACGGAACCTTCCAAGTCATTAGGCCCACCTACAGTTGTCCTTGTCCAACGGACCTCAGACAACCCTGTAGGTGCTCCTAAATCACTTGACAAGTTCGGTATCTGATTTTCTTGCCTTTCCCAAGAGCGTTTCACCGTCACACAGACATTACAGACCATCGGAGATACGGAAATGCGGAAGCGATTACAAAAGTTTACATTTATTCAAAAGTAGGACAAAGTTATATATTACAGACCAGTAATTAAACGAGTGCTTAGTAGTATTATTACAAAACCAGGGGAGGCAAAACTCCTCCCGATAAGTTCTTACATAAAAGTTTTTATGGAGGACTAGGTCCTCCCGCAACTTCATTCTTGCTTTTCTTCATTTGATACCACCTTGGTACAAAAACAACAAAAGTTTGCTGCTTCCTCACCTAAAAACAATAGGGAATAAAACCCTGAGTATGGAATTACTCAGCAAGTCTTACCCGACTAAAGAATAGACTCTCAAGGGTATGCTGGTTATAAGGGAGTCAAGGTAAGGTTTCTCAATGATCAAAGACTCTGTTTTGCAAAAATGCTTACTAAAAGTGGATCCTTAAAAATCCAGTTTTATTGTCAAGTTAGGTAAAATTACCTGCATCTAGAGTTCTTTCTACCCTAGTTCACACACTTGACCTGCACTAGCCCATTTCTTAACAGTCTTTTCATCTTTACTGGAGTTCTACGTATAGGTCAGTGACCAAGTCTTTATAACCGTGAAGGTACGACGATGCGAATCGATTATACTCAGCTGAGGATCTCTGATCACACGACATATGTAGCACTTAACCCTTGCATATGTCAACCCGCCACCGGGGTTCTTAAGACCAGATCAGGTTCACGTCAACCGAGGGCACAGATACACCACCGTCTGGCCTCTTGCCATGGAGGGTACACGCTACTCTCTCCACCGCTCCACGTCCATTGCGTGTTATCTTATTCTGGCCTTAGTCTGCCTGAGGCAAGGCTTACCCATGACGAGGCATGTGACTAGTTCAAGGGTCCTCGGTCATCAAGCCTACATCGACACGGTCCATAATCGACTCAGACGGAGACACTACACCGAGACTCTCTTCTCGTGCAAGTCACCCGCCCGGTCTCAGCTTAATCATTTCAAACCCAAAGCTTGGTACCTGGCAGAGGTACATCTTTTCTGATGTTGAACCCATCACGGCCATGATGGATCCACCATCCAGTTTTGTTTTCAAAAACAACCCACCCACTTTTGCCATATCATCTTTTGTAAAAACAAAACATTTGTTTTCCTAAAGCAAGGCTAAGCATCAAAATCTTTTGTAAAACAGGTGATCAAGGATGGTAATCAAATTCAAGGAAGGTAATGCAAGAATTGTTTTATCAATCAACTCCTATCACCTAATGCAATAAGTAAGTGATAAAGATTTTTAAATCACAAGGAGGTGGCAAATGCACTGGGGCTTGCCTTCGTTTATAGGTGAGTCAGGCACGGATCCGCAGATGTCAAAGTAGAAACAATTCCCTGCCTGAGGTTCCAAAGGTGGTGGGGGTGAAGTGTTCTCCTCTTCTACCTCAACCTCTTCTTCGTTTTCTAGAAATAACCATATATATGTATATAAGAGCCATGTAATGCTCATGAGGGTGCAAAGATAATAAGAATTTATTATCTAAGGTTCTTGAATACAATTTTCCTTCAGCAGGGGTGGGGGTTTTGGGTTCTAATTATCAAACAAGGTTCAAATCAAACCAAATTCTACCCAAAGTTTCTAAATAATGTTTTGAGTTCATATAAAAAGTTTGGGCATTTTTGGACTTATTATCTATTTTCTAAAAATCTAGAAGCAATGTTTTAAGCTATTTTAAATTCTCCAAAATTCCTTATTTGACCTAAAAATTATGAAACTGTTTTTATTAAATACTATGGAAAATAAGGAATCTAGGAAAATTAGTTTGACCTTTTTAGGATTTTTCTACAATTTTCTAGGATTTGTTTATCACTGGTAGAAAAAGAAAAAGAAAAACTTGCAAAAGTACTGGGCCGATTTAACCCAGGTGGCCCAACAACACAGGGAATAGGGGGCGTGCCCTCGCGCGCCCGCGCGCGCTCTGGCAAATTCGCATAGAGACCCTCAATGAACGAATAATTCATTAAGAGCCCTTAGCTACTGTTTACCCTCTCTCTGACAGTTACACAAAGGTCCTTGGGGTTTTGTTTCTTCTCCAAGGAGCTCCTCGACCGCGGCGCGCTCGCAGATCACCCCTGACGCGGTTTGTACAGGCCATGGCCGGTGACGGTTGCTACGGCTAACTACCGGGGAGGCATCACTGACCTAAGGCGACCTAGGAACGTGTCCTAATTTATCTTGAACACTTGAAGAACGGTCTGCTCACGTGCATGGCGGACACCGTGTCTACGAGCTTGTGTTCCCACACAACCATAGCCGAATCGAGCAAACGGGCACCACCGTAAGCTTCGCAAGCATGCAGAGGCATGAAAACAACACGTGGATTGGACAGTGACTTACCAGAGCAAGCTGGCCACGGGCGGGCTGTTCTTGGTGGCGCGGCGGACTGATTTGGGGGAAAACAAAGATTCTCCGGCTAGGGTGACTAATCGAGGGTGGGAGCGGGTGCTACGGCTTCACAATTTAGAGACGGAGGTTGGGGCTCGGTTGATTTGAACGAAGGGAGCCAGGACATGGTGAATTTATAGGCGCGGTAAGTCACTGCCGCGGCCATGGTGATAACCATCGCCGGTCTTTGCTGGCCATGAACGGCGGTGTCAACGATATCTATTCTTACGGGCTTGCCACATCCCCGCCGCAAAAGTAACACGGTCACATTGGTGCGGCGTGGATGAACGGAGGGGAGCGGCACCGATGACTGGACATGGCCGGAATGAGAAGTGGCCGCGTGGCAGCTGGAGTTATTGCTTTCCACCGCGGTGATCTTACCCGGAGCAAAAAGGGTCTTCGCGCAGAGATGATCACCGCCCAATCATCCCGACCCCAGCGCAAATCACGGCGTGGATGGGTCGTCGGCGGTGAGGTTGCCGTGCTGGCGGCCTGATCCATTTGGGACATTGTACCACGACGATCTCCATTCAGTTGGCCTGACAGTCAACCTTTGAACTCGATTTTCTCTCAAATCTCTATGGCAACTCATACCGAGTTCTGCAGCAAAGTTGTTCCTCTATAATAGCTCTACAACTTTGTTATAGCAACCCTAGGTAGATTCTCACTGGATCATAGTCGAAATGGCTCTCAAACTTGGATCTAGGTCAGTGTCAGTCTGAAATTCAGACTGTATCAGCCTTACAGTCCAACTTTGGGCTTAATTATCTCCAATTTCTTCTCAACAACTATGCTTACACCCTTAAGCAAAGTTGTTCTCCTTTGATAGGTCTACAAATTTGATGTGGTGACCTAGGGCAAATTCTCACAAACTTGAAAGCTACAGAGCTCCAAAGTTGAGCCAAAACTCTGATTTCAGACTTAGTTAATATAGAGTTCACTTGGTACTTTTTGCAAATAAACCCAAAACTTAGGGTTTCACTTGCACATCCCTATATTTGTGAACCATATGACTTAATATGCTTTAACATAGTAGTTTTTACACTTTAGTCCAAATGTGCACTATTTTTGCACATAGGCCCCTAGGGTTTGGATTTAGGGTTTTCTAGGGTTTTAATTAGGCTTTCTGGTATCTCAGGGGTGTAGATGCAATGTAGGTCTATCCTTGGTAACTTTTTATGATTATTTCACTTAATATTTGGGGTTTTCTCTATTTAGTCCCTGTTTTGCCCTTCTAACCCCCATTTAGGGTTAAGTACCCTACACTAGGGTCTTATATACAAAATGCCATAACAATACAACTTGCTTGAAATTTTTACCTAGTGAATGCACTCTAAGTGTGTCAAACACATGAAATGCTGATGTTCATGATGTTATGCTCAAGTTTTTAGTTACAGTAACACCAGGGGTGTTACAAAAAAGACTCACTTCAAACCTTTGTTATTGATTTTTGATGTTCCTCCCTTCATTTGGTTTACATGTGATAATGGTTTGGGTTAGCTTAAGGAAGAAACCCTAGGTGACACTAGGGTGTCAAAGCCTTCCCCCCTTAAAGGAATCTCATCCCGAGATTCAGGTGAGAGTCCTCCCGGTGTGAAGCGAAGGGTGAGACTTACTTGAAGTGGATGCTTTATTTAATAAGGCAACTGCTCTTCGAATGTCATTCTCTTTGCAACTTCGGAAGGAAGTCCTTTTAACTTTAGTTCTATAATTAACTCATTCTGATTTAAGATTATTTTTCTGAATTTAGATTCGAAGGGCAGGGGGAGGGGTTGGGCATGATTACGTACCAATTTCCTTAGGTAGGCAATTGGGGAAGTTGGAACGCAGGAATTCCTCAGTCTCCCAAGTAGCCTCTTCCTCTGAGTGATTACTCCATTGGATCTTATACATCTTGATCGATTTTGCCCGAGTTGATCTTTCTTTGCAATCCAAAACCTTGGAAGGGTACTCTTGGTACAATAGATCTGGCTCTATCTCCAATTCTGGTTCTACTATGATCTCAGTAGGCAATCAAACACACTTCTTTAGCTGGGATACATGGAACACATTGTGGACGGCAGACATTTTTGGAGGTAACTTCAACTTGTATGCCACGGGTCCACATGCTTCTATGATCTCATAAGGTCCAATGTAACGAGGGGCTAACTTGCCTTTGATTCCAAACCTCTACACTCTTTTGGTGGGTGATACCTTCAAATATACGAAATCTCCCACCTCGAACTAGAGAGGTTTCCTTCTCTTATCATGGTAACTCTTCTACCTGGCCTGAGCAGCTTCTAGATTCTTCCTGATTAGTTTGACCTTCCTTTCGGCATCAGTCACTAAGTCAGGTCTGAAAACTTCTCTTTCTCCAGGCTGAGACCAATTGAGGGGTGTTCAACACCTTCTTCCATAGAGAGCTTCGAAGGGTGCCATCCTTAGGCTGGATTGGTAACTATTATTATAAGCAAACTCTGCCAAGGAGAGGTGCTTATCCCAGTTCTTGCCACAATCGATTGCACAAGCTCTCAGCATATCTTCAAGAATTTGATTTACCCTCTCGGTTTGACCATCAGTCTATGGGTGGTAAGCTGAACTTCTGATTAGCTTGGTTCCCAAGGACTCTTGCAGTTGTTCCCAAAATCTGGCAACAAATTGGGCTCCTCGGTCAGATACAATGGTCTGGGGCAATTCGTGCAAACACACGATTCAGTCAATGTACAACTCTGCATATTTTTTAGCCTTATCAGTGGTGTGCACTGGGAGAAAATGTGCCACTTTCGTCAGTCGGTCCACAATAACCCAAATCGAATCATGATGACGTGAGGTGTTGGGCAGACCCACAATGAAATTCATGCTGATGTCATCCCATTTCCATGAAGGTATAGATAGGGGTTACAAAGTTCTAGCTGATTTCAAGTGGCTTGCCTTTATCCTCTGACAGGTGTCACATTCTGATACATATTGGGCTATCTCCCTCTTCATTCTGGTCCACCAATACAAGGGCTTCAGGTCATGGTACATTTTGGTGTTCCCTGGATGCATGGAGAATTTGGAGAGATGGGCCTCATCCAAGATTTTCTTCTTGAGATCCTTATTTTTAGGAACTACCAATCTGCTTTCAAACCATAATATACCCTTTTCGTCTTGGCGGAAACATTTATACTTTTATGTCTTCTGATAGAGGTTCTCCTTGATTATTTGCACTCCCTTGTCACTGAGCTGGGCCAAGATGATCTGGTCTTGCAAAGCTGGCTCAACAGAAATGTGAGACAATGCACCAGAAGGAATCACTTCGATCTTCATGTTGCTCAACTCATCACACAAGGTGTTAATGCGAGAATCCATCATAACACAGTTGCATTGCAACTTCCGACTCTAGGCATCTGTTACCACATTGGCTTTTCCTGGGTGATAATGTACCTCTAGGTCATAATCCTTGATCAGCTCTAGCCATCTTCTCTGCCTCATGTTGAGATCAGCCTGAGTAAAGATATACTTTAGGCTCTTATGATCAGTGAAGATGTTGCAGTGGGTTCCCATCAAGTACTGTCTTCACATTTTCAATGCATGAACCACGGCTGCCAACTCCAAGTCATGAGTGGGATAATTTTGCTAATGAGGCCTGAGTGCTCTCGATGCATAAGCAATGACTCGGTTGTCTTGCATCAAGACACAACCTAGTCCAGTGCCAGAGGCATCACAATACACATCAAATGGCTTGCTGCTATCGGGTTGCGCTAACATTGGTGCAGTGGTCAGATGTTGCCTCAATGTATGGAAGGCATCTTCGCACTTCTGTCCCCAAACAAACTTGGCTTCTTTCTTCAGCAATTCAGTTATGGGCTTCGCAATTCGAGAGAAATCCGGAATGAATCTTCGGTAATAACCAGCTAATCCCAGAAAACTCTAAATCTGACGGACAGTCGTTGGCGGCTTCCAGTTCATCACCTCTTGCACCTTATCAAGATCAACAGCTATGCCTGCCTGAGAGATAGTGTGACCCAAGAATTTGATTTCCTTTAGCCAAAATCACATTTTGATAACTTGGCATAAAGACGGTGCTCTCGCAGACGTTCAAGCACTACATGCAAATGCCCGGCATGCTCTTCTTTGTTCCTTGAGTACACCAGGATATCATCGATGAAAACCACTGTGAATTTGTCTAGTTCGGGCATGAAAAAAAAATTCATCAGATACATGAAATATGCTGGTGCATTGGTCAGCCCAAATGACATCACCAAGAATTCATACAACCCATATCTGGTTGAGAAAGCGGTCTTCAGAATATCACTTGTCCGTATCTTGACCTGATGATAGCCAGAGCGAAGGTTTATCTTGGAAAACACTTTGGCTCCGACCAATTGATCGAAAAGAACATCAATACGAGGCAAAGGATACTTGTTCTTGATAGTCACCGCATTAAGTGGGCGGTAATCTATGCACAACCTCAAGCTTTCATCTTTCTTCTTCACAAACAAGGCTGGACATCCCCAAGGCGAAGTACTTGGGTGAATAAAACCTTTGTCCAGCAATTCTTGCAATTGCTTCTTCAATTCTACCAACTCAGCGGGTGGCATCCGGTAAGGCCTCTTGGAAATAGGTGTCGTTCCTGGTTGCAACTCAATGACAAATTCGATGTCCTGGTTCGGTGGCATTCCTGGCAATTTATCAGGAAAAACATCTGCATACTCACAGACCACTGGAAACTTCTTAACCGGTGACTCCATCACAGCAAAAGCACATGATTGAGTAGAATCTTGGCTGGGTAGATATATCACCAGGTCTTCAGAGGTAGGGGAACGAATCTCTAGAGCTCTAGCAGCTACATCCAATATGACTCGATGATGAGTCATCCAGTCGGCTCCCAGAATGATGTCCATACCCTCTAATCCCAAAATTAGGAGTGTGGTTTTGAAGATTTTACTTCTCATTGAGATAGGCACACTTTAGATTAATTGGTTGGTTGCAATTTTACCCCCGGGTGTGGCTATCATGAATGACCCTTTTGTATGACAGAAAGGCAATTGACATTTAGCACTGAACTTCTGGCTAATGAAACTATGAGATGCACTAGAATCAAACAGAATTAAAGCAGGTTGATTAAAAACTAAAAAGATTCCAGTTATGACGGGGGCTCCCTCAGGTAACTCCTCTAGAGTAGTGAAGTTGAGCTTCCCTTGCCTGACTTGCACCTTCTGCTTTCTTCCCTTGTCTTGATTTGGTGTTGGCATCTGCCTCTGCTGATTTCTTGGGCAATTCTTGGCATAGTGGCCCACATTGCCACAAGTGAAGCACATGTTCCCATTTCCTTGGCGGAACTGCTGCTGCTGCGAATGCTGATTGTTCCTTGGAGCAGGAGCTACAAAACGGGTGGGTGCTGGCTGCTACTGAGGTGGCCTGATCACCCATCTGCCTTCCTGCTGCTGAAATCCCCTGCTCTGATTGTGAGAAACAATCCTGAACCTCTGAACCTGAGCGGATGGTGCTGCCATTGGTGCCTTTCTCTTCTTCTCTGCCCGGTGAGCTACAATACAGTCCTCCTGGGAGATGGCCAGGTTGACCAATTCATTGAAGCTATCAACCCGGACAGTGTTGAGACCTTCCCGCAGCTTGGTATTGAGACCGCTGTGGAAGCGATCTCTCTTCTTTTCATCGGAATTAGCATGATAACCTACGTACTGGCATAGGTCGTTGAAGGCCTGAGCGTACTGCAATACTGTGCGGGTTCCCTGGTTGAGCGCCAGAAATTCATTCCACTTGCGATCAAGAATTCCAGCTGGGATGTGGTGCCCTCTGAAAGCAGTCTTGAATTCCTCCCAAGACACTTCATGACCAGCAAGTAGCATAGCACGGAAGTGGTCCCACCAAGTCTGAGCAGGGCCATGAAGCTGCTGCGCGGCGAAGCGAGCCTTGGTATCATCAGGGCAGTCTCCTGTGAGGAGGGGAAACTTGAACTCCACGACGCGTAACCACACGCCGGTGTCCAATGGATCCTCTGCCTTGGTGAACAAGGGCGGCTGCATGCTCAGGAACTCCTGATAGGTTGCCGCTGCCGGAGGTCGCTGTGGCTGGCCTCCACCATACTACTGAGGGTGGGGCTGGTGCTGCAAGAGCTATCACAGAATTTCGTTCTGCTGGGCCATCAGCTCCTGCACTATGGGAGCTGGAGGAGGTGGCAGGGGAACTTGCTCGTTATGCCTGCGACACTGCCTAGCTACCATCTAAAAACAGAGATTGCCACCATTGTTATCTCAATTCACAATTTCGAACGATATGCTATTATCTCATATGGAAAGGAAATTGCCATAATCATAACACTAAGTTCGAATGAAGATAACATGGTTACAACATCCCACAGATCTCAAAAGTTCTCAAGGGTTACATCAATTAGGGGAAGTACCCGTAAGCCTAGTCCAAAATCTGCCATCACTAAGCTCGTGTAGGTTTCTATCCACCTAAAGTGTCAAAGCGACTGATCAACCCTGAGCGGTGGAAGCGACACTGGATGCGGGTGAAGGGGGCATCACAGAGGTAGTCCCATTGGCACTAGGGGCTGGTCCTAACTCCTCAGGAGCCTCTTCTTCCTCGCTTCCGGCCTCATTGGCCTCCATCTCTCAGTGATGCATGTCCAGGTGGTCATTAGCTTCTTCGAGTTCCCGCTGCACATCATGGAGCTAGTTCTCCAAGACATCAATGGTGTTGTCTTGGATCTCCACCTGCTGCTCCAAAGTGGCAATGCGCTGGCTCAGCCTCTCCACCTATAGGTCCTTCTCCACCAACTCGGAGGACAAGTCGACCACAAAGTCTTCTCGGCTGTCGAGGGCGAGCTTGGTGGTTTGAGCGAGGTTAGCAAGATGTGCCATAGCGTCGCTCTGCAGAGCCTGAAGGCGATACAGCGCACTCATGCACTGAACAGTGACCCTCCCAACCAAGTCAGGATACATCGCCCACACATCCTTCACATGGCTCACACGGTTGCACCACATGGGGTCATCCGTCTTCTCAACAGGGAAGAGTCCCAAGGGGTGCATCACCATCTCCAGGGGATGGTAGCCACAGAAAGTCGTCAGAGTCTTCATGGCTGCTGCTTCAATGGTGTCGTCTGTCCTGAATCCAATTGTCTCGGAGTCAAGAGAACGCCAACCCGGCTGAAGGGGATGAGCCTCCAAAGTCAGCCAGACTCAGCAACGTGGTACCCCATGCTCCTCGTACAACTACACCGTGTACAAAGGGGGCGTAGGGTAACCGGCAGAGTTAAGCACTTCCCACAAGATGGAAGGAAAGCCATTGTGAGAAAGGAAGTCAGAGCTGAAACGAGTGTCTCCTCCACTGGTGGGGGTGGGTGAATTCATCTACGGAAGGGTATCATATGTAAAGAGTATGGTGGAGGGAAGAAAATAAAAGAGCCTGAGTGGTTTAAAAAGGAAGCGGTTTAGCTCAAATTTTTACTTCTTTAGTTTTTAATCCTTTTAATTTTATAATGCATGCATGCTGAAAATAACGTCTCCTCTCCGAATAAAAGGGTGCTCCTACGGCATCCTTTAAAAGCTAAGGACTGGCCCACAGGGCCTACTTAGCCACCTATTTTTCCCTCTATTCCTAAGGCCTTTCATCCTAGGTCTAGCGGTCTAGTCCTGATGAGTAATACTAGTTTGTAAGCAAGTTTTAGATTTTTTTTAAAAAAATTTGGTATTCATGGTTTATTGTTCTTCTCTGTGGTGGTATTTGCTCCGATACCAGCTGTGGCAGAACCACCCGAATTATTCTAGCTTAAGTGCCTAAGTCACGCCTTAGGGGCCGTAACACACTTAAATCGGAATAACCCGTCAGTCCCTTTGATCTAGTATGATAAAACCACTTAACTAGGATCAAATACCACAATCTCACTCGAAGGTGAGTCACAGAAGAAATACAATAAACAGGAAGACCACAAATTAAAGTACTGAATTATTACATAGATCGAAGTTTTTCAAGTAGCGGATATAAGTTCACAAAATAAAATGCAGCAGATAATCGATATCGTCGGTAGCGACGAATTGGGTAAGGCCTAGCCCACTACTCCTCCTGCTCCTCTCCTGTCGGAGCAGCATCCCACTCGACTGTCCAACCCGGTGGCAGGGTGGTAGGCCAAGTCACACCATCAACCATATCCTGAAGCGTACCTACAAAAATTGTGCCACAAGCAAGGCTGAGTATACTAATACTCAGCTAGACTTACCCGGTGTGCGGAAACTACTTCTCTACCTCTAGACCATGCAGCTGTTTGGCTGAGAGGTTTGGTTTGCCAAAAGCACTAGCTGAGTCTAAAACAAGTTTTAGCTTTTCAATTTCTAGCATCATTATCTTAGCTGAGTTTGCTCCTTCTAAGCATACATGGTAACAAGCATTTAGTACAAACAACAAGTTATCTCAGGTAAACCTCATTTCACTTCTTTACTCAATGTAGTACAAGGGGTCAAGCAGTCTCATTAGCTGCGAGAAGCAGACGATTCAAATCGAGTTATTATCCTTGCAAGGTAAACCTAAACACACGACATGTAAGGGCACTCCGTCCCCACACACGTCAACCGTCCCCATCGATTTCCCGTTCGCGGCTAGGGCTCACCGTCTTTGCATACAATGCTCCACTGACCCTGGCTACCGCCGTGCAGTGACCGCACTTGTACCCACCATAGCTAGCATGGGAGACCCAGTCTTAGGACAAGTGAGGGGAAAAGTCCACGCCCAGCTTCACTCAGGTACTAGGTTTACCGGTTACCATATTTCCTGACATGTGTTTAGTATGTTCAAACGCTTGACTCAAGTATCCACACATTAATCCTTAATTCCTTTTCCCGTCTTATGGACAAGGCATCCTCTCTGGATCCAAGTCCATGGACCATCATAGATCATGTTATCAAGATGAATACAATCAATTCCTGACCTCGCGCGAGTGCTAGAAAAATCACTCGACTTCTATCGAGATCCTAATTAGCATAGCAGCTACTCGACCTAGCATACTAGTATCCATCTCAAAAAGGAATCGTAAGTTCATGCAACTAAGGGTTTCAAGCAACTCCTACACTTAAGTGCACATTACAAGCCTACAAATGCTGGGGTTGCGGGGAGATCCTCGATGGCAGTCTCGGGAGCTTGCTCCTAGTCTTCCTCATGGCCAGTTCCTTGCTCGGGGATGAGCACGTACTCTCCGTCAGCGAGATTGCAATCTAATGAATGCAATGAGTAAGATATATGCATGGTATGATATGCAATTTTAGCAATTAAACTTTGATGGTGAATGATCATTTTAATAAGGTAGGGCTTAATTTTGCTACTCGAAGATTCTTGGGGTATACTTAGCAATTTAGGGTCAAGCTTGGTTAAACTAAGTGGTAAACCCATTTTGGTGTCTTACTGATTTCCCTTTAATGTCTTGGTGAGAGTTTTATTTAGGTTTCTAGCTGAATCATTAGAGTGAGATTTATTATTCCCCTTTTTCTCTTCTATTTCCTTTATGCTTTTAAGGTGGGTTTGAACTACAAGACAGCTCAATAAATTTCCAAAAATCCTGTAAAAATTACAGTGGCTTTTTACTAGTGTATAAGTTTCTGTCTCAAAATTTGGGGTTTAAAAAGTAAGTGGTTCTCTTTGTGTAAAATTATCAAATATTAGGGCAGAGGGGGTGTTTTGAACTACAACCTTCTTTTTACAGTGAGTTATTCTCTAAGACTTATTTTTGTTGGCATCTAGTTGTTATATCATGACTTTGTGCAAATTTTTAGCCATTAATACTTATTAGTTATTTTGCTATGATTTTCTAAAGTTTCTAGCCGAAGGGGTGCTTTGTACTACCACTATACTTGAAAAATATCAAACAACAGATTTCAAATTTTTCCTATCTTCTTCTTTGTGCAAGAGCAATCATTCTAAATTTTGGTAACCTTTTGTTTAAGGGAGAGGGTGGTAGGGATTTCTTGAATTTAATGGCCTTTTTCATAAAGTATTGGCAATGGGGATTACTTTATAGGTTTGAATAGGTTTTACATTTTTCTCTGGTGGTTTATTCCCTTACTAATCTGATAAAAATTTATTTGCCCACTGTTGCACACATCTTGGCTTACTTATGATTTAATTGAAATATGGCTCAATATCAAGTTCTATTTGTTTTCCCTACTTAAAATGATGGACTGAGGTGTTTATCATTTTTGTAGTGGTGTCTTAGTTGTTACAAGTCCACTGGATTTTTATTAACAATTTTGAAATTATTTTCATAATTCTGATAATTGTTTTTCTAGTTTGGTCAGTGTTTAATAAAACATTTCACTTTGAATCTGTTCTAGACTAGGGGTCCCTTTATTTTCCTTAGGTTCTCTGTTACTTAAGTAGACTAGGAAAAATAATTGCATTCACTGTTAACTATTCTCTAATGCCTTGCTGATTTTCCCAAGTTTTGGGCAAATATGGTTTTTAATAAGTAACTTTGCTTAAATCTTCAATACTAGGGTGCTTACTATTTTAAAACAGTGTCTAAGTGGGGTTTATACTTCTACAAATTTTCTCAAGTTCAACACATAAGCATAACAATTTTTTCTTATTTTACTAAGGTTTGGTCAGTTTTTGTAATTAATTTCCAATTCTAAAATTTAAAACAGAAAGCATATGGTTCAATATTTTTAATTGATAGTCCATAATATTTTGAATCTAGCAAAATTGGTTTGGTTGAATTTAGTTGAATATAACTCAAGATATAAATTTTCTATGTTCTCTGCTGAATTTGAAAAGGTTAAATAGAAATGGATAAAGGAAAAACAGTTTTGTGCTGGGGTCCCTGGCGAAAGATCTTAAATGAATTATAGACAAGTCCCTAGTGCACTATTCACATGAGTCTACGGCTCTACAGAAAACCCCCTAGGGTTTCTTGAAATCGAACCCGCGGTCCTTCCCCAATGGAACAGTGGCCGTGGAGGAAGAAAGAGGCAGAGGGGCTTACCGGCGGCGAGACTGCTCCGGTGGGGTGGTCGAGGATGTTGGGGAGGTCCTGAGGGTCACGGCGATGTGCGGGTCGCCGTCGGGGATGGTCAGAGTCGGCCGGTCCACGTGCGCATGCGGAGATGCTCGTCTGCGGTGAGGAATCCGGCCTGCTCACGACGTGATTGTCCAGGTGAACCGGTCTGAGAGCTCTACCAGAGATTAAGAAGGACAGTGGAGCAAGGAATTGGAGAATGGCTCACTGGATTTCTCTGCCCACACGTGGCGGCGTGCGACCGAAGTCCGGCGAGGGTGAATCCGCCTCTCCGGTGAGGGAATGCCTTGGCTCAAGCTTGGAGAAGCTTCACGACTTCATGGGGGAGTGGTCCAGGGGCTGGGGCGAGGCTGGGGGCCAACAGAAAGGGCTGGCCACGACAGCCGTGCTCGGGCAGAGATGGCGGGCGGTGGTGCTTGCTTTCCACGGCGAGCTCCGGTGATCTCTGGCTCGGCGGGGCTCTGGGTGCGTGAGTGCCGACGGCTAAGGCCTCTAGAGGCAATTATAGGCGAGGGCGAGGTGCAGACGCGTGGGGCGGGGCGACCACACACAGGGCGCGTACTGCCGCGGCCAGTCCGCGCTCGGCCGGCCTGACATGGCGTCGAGCACGTGGCTCTTTGCTTCTGCTCAAGTTCAAGCGCTGATAGGTTGAAGATCTTCGCGTATTTGGGCATGATCACTGCACAAGATTTGCTCTCCCGACAGAGCTTTGTCGTTTATGTGTGGAAGTCGAGCGGTTTGGGGCTGTGTACAGAGAGTTGTCACGTCGCTAAGGTGGCAGTGTCACAAGGTTGAGTCCCAAGGTAAAACTATGTCATGATCATACCAAACGGTGGAGAGAGGTTTCCAAACTTAGCCATGGTGTGTTCCAGGGAATTTGGCGCCACTTTGCTATTTGGACTTGTTTGATTTGAGTCTTGAAAAATAGAGAACACGGTTGATCTTTGGAAAGGGGCTGAAATTCAGATTTTTGAATTTCTGAATTTTTTCCAAGTGCATTAGTTTAGAGGATGATTTAGGGATTTTGAAAAATTGAAATGGCAAAACTTTCTTACTATACTTTGTTGGTTAATTAGTGAACTAAAACTTTGTTATTTGGTTTTTTACCAAAATTTGTATTTTTCTCCCAAGTCTTTTCCCAAATGCCTTTTATGTGCTTAAATGGTCCACTCAAGATTAATTAGGGTTTGAGAGTTCTTCTTACCTTGAGGTTCATGACATGATTAAGGAGAGTTTCTTAAGATGAAAAAGACTCACTTCAAACCTTTGTTATTGATTTTTGATGTTCCTCCCTTCATTTGGTTTATATGTGATAATGGTTTGGGTTAGCTTAAGGAAGAAACCCTAGGTGACACTGGGGTGTCACCGTACTAACCAAAATGTTGTAGGTACCAAGTGGGTATTTTGCAACAAGCAAGATGAGCATGGTGTGGTGATAAGGAACAAAGCTCGACTTGTCGCCAAAGGTTATTCACAAGTCAAAGGTTTGGACTTTGGTGAAATCTATGCACCCATAGCTAGGCTTGAATCAATTCGTATATTACTTGCCTATGCTACTTACCATGGCTTCAAGCTTTATCAAATGGATGTGAAGAGTGCCTTCCTAAATGGACCAATCAAGGAAGAGGTCTATGTTGAGCAACCTCCCGGCTTTGAAGATAGTGAGTACCATAACCATGTTTACAAACTCTCAAAGGCGCTTTATGGGCTCAAGCAAGCCCCAAGAGCATGGTATGAATGCCTACGAGATTTTCTTATCATTAATGGCTTCAAAGTTGGAAAAGCTGATCCTACTCTCTTTACTAAAACTATTGCACATGATTTGTTCGTATGCCAAATTTATGTTGATGATATTATATTTGGGTCTACTAACAAATCTAATTGTGAAGAGTTTAGTGGGATCATGATTCAAAAATTCGAGATGTCTATGATGGGGGAGTTGAAGTATTTCCTAGGATTTCAAGTTAGGCAACTCCAGGAAGGCACCTTCATCAGCCAAACAAAATATACTCAAGATATTCTCACAAAGTTTGGAATGAAGGATGCCAAACCCATCAAGACACCCATTGGAACTAATGGGCATCTCGACCTCGACACGGGAGGTAAATCCATAGATCAAAAGGTATACCGGTCGATGATAGGATCTTTACTCTATTTATGTGCATCTCGACCGGATATTATGCTTTCAGTATGTATGTGTGCAAGGTTCCAAGCCGATCCTAAGGAAGTTCACCTTAGGGTCGTGAAAAGAATCATGAGATATTTAGTTTACACTCCTAAGTTTGGGCTTTGGTACCCCAAGGGATCAACTTTTGATTTGATAGGATATTCCGATGCTGATTGGGCAGGGTGTAAAATTGATAGGAAGAGCACATCAGGGACTTGCCAGTTTCTGGGGAGATCCCTAGTGTCTTGGGCTTCAAAGAAACAAAACTCAGTATCTCTTTCTAGCGCTGAAGCCGAGTATATTGCCGCAGGCCATTGTTGTGCGCAATTACTTTGGATGAGGCAACCCCTCAGGGACTATGGCTACAAATTTAGCAAAGTCCCTCTCCTATGTGACAATGAGAGTGCAATCCGCATAGCGGATAATCCCGTTGACCACAGCCGCACTAAGCACATAGACATTCGGCATCACTTTCTGAGAGATCATCAACAAAGGGGGGATATCGAGATAGCTTATATTAACACCAAAGAACAATTAGCCAATATCTTTACCAAGTCATTAGATGAGAAAACCTTTACCAAACTTAGGAATGAGCTAAATATTCTTGATTCTAGGAATTTTGTTTGAAACAATGCACACATAGCTCATTTATATACTTTTGATCATATCTCTTTCTTTTGCTACGACTAATGTGTTTTCAAGTAAATCTCTTCTAAGTCATAGATTGAAAGGGAAATGGAGTATTCGGCAAAGACGACGCTTCCACTCAACTCCAACGGTTTTATTTACTCTTTGTCGGTATTCTACCATCTCCCCACATTGGTATAATCTTTCACTCATATATTGTTTGCCAAAGGGGGAGAGAACTTAATAGGGCTCACAAAGTCTCTGTTTTTGCCGATTAATGCCAAAGGGGAGAGAGTATTAGCCCAAAGCAAAAGGACCGCACCACCACCTATTTTTTTATGTTTTGAAACTTTTTATTAGTATATTTCAAATTGATATTCCTCTAATGAGAGTATCTCAATTGGTATATCCCAAAACCCTCTTGAAAGCTAAGAGGAGAATTTCATTTAGGGGGAGTTTTGTTTAAAGTCAAAGGAAAAGCATTTGAAACAGGGGGAGAAAATTTTAAATCTTGAAAATGCTTCTTGCAATCTTACTCATATGCCTTTGACTATTTGCAAAAAGACTTTGAAAAGATTTTTCAAAAAAAATTTGCAAAAACAAAACCGTGGTGCAAGCGTGGTCCAAAATATTAAATAAGAGAAAGCAATCCATATATATCTAGTAGAAATAAAATATTGGTTTAACTCTAAATAACCTATGCACTTACATTATGCAAACTAGTTCAATTCTGCACTTATATGTTTGCTTTGGTTTGTGTTGGCATCAATCACGAAAAAGGGGGAGATTGAAAGGGAAATAGGGTCAAACCTTTTCCTAAATATAATTTTGGTGGTTGAATGCCCAACAGAAATAATTGGACTAACTAGTTTGCCCTAGATTATATGTTCTATAGGTGCCATAGGATCAACACAAACCAATAAAAAGAACAAGTTAGGGTTCAAAAGAAAGGAGCAAAAAGAAACCGAAGAGCACCCTGGTCTGGCGCACCGGACTGTCTGGTATGCCACCGAACAGTGTCCGGTGCACCAACGGACAGTGTCCGGTGCACCAGGGAGATCGACTCTGAACTCCTCAGCTTCAGGTTTCTCCAGGTGCACTCCGCTAAAATTCATCGGACTGTCCGGTGTGCCACCGGACTGTCCGGTGCACCAAGCGGAGCAACGGCTACCAGCGCAACGGTCGACTGCACAGTGCCCTGACAGAGCTATAGTTCACGGTAGAAGTCAGAGCAGGCGCAGAAGGCGCACCGGACAATGCACAGTACCTGTCCGGTGCGGCACCGGACTGTCCAGTGCCCCAAGATGTCAGAGCTCCAACGGTCGAAACCGTTAGAACCCTAATGGTTGGGTGACGTGGCTGGCGCACCGGACAGTGTCCGGTGGCGCACCGGACTATCCGGTGCGCCCATCGACAGCAGCCCTCCCCAACGGCTGTTTTGGTGGTTAGGGCTATAAATACCCCCCAACCACCACTATTCAAGGCATCCAAGTTTCCAGCAATTTGCATTCAATACAAGAGCACTAGACTTCACTCCAAGACACAAAACAAAAGATCAAATCCTCTCCAAGTCCCAAACTCATTTTCAAAGACTTAGTGGCTTGTGAGAGAGAGACATTTGTGTTCATTTGAGTTCTTGTCGCTTGGATCGCTTTTCTTCTTCCTCTATTCTTGTTCTCAAGCAACATGTAATCAAAGCAAGAGACACCAATTGTGTGGTGGTCCTTGTAGGGGTCTAAGTGACCCATTTGATTAAGGAGAAAAGCTGACTCGGTCTAGGTGACCGTTTGAGAGAGGGAAAGGGTTGAAAGAGACCCGGTCTTTGTGACCACCTCAATGGGGAGTAGGTTTGCAAGAACCGAACCTCGGTAAAACAAATCACCGTGTCATCCGCTTCATTTGCTTTTGATTTGTTTTTCGCCCTCTCTCTCGGACTCATTTTATTTCTAACGCTAACCCCGGCTTGTAGTTGTGCTTAAAGTTTGTAAATTTCAGATTCCGCCTATTCACCCCCCTCTAGGCGACTTTCACCCCTGTATTCTTGCAGATTGAACTCTGGAATTTTAAATATTCACAGAATTAGCCCTAATTTCATATTTTGAATCCCTAAACTTGTTTATTTCATAAATTTTGCGTATGAACTCCAAATTTAGTGATTCAAATTGCAAAATGTTCATAGAATTATTCTCTGTTTAAATACAATGGTTTCATTCACTGTCTGCACATTCTAATTTTTATGATTAAGTATGAACTAATATAGATGTAGTTCTATTTTAATAAAATAAATAAATGGAGAACCTTAGTGATTTAAACTTTTTTAAGCTTGTGAGATTAATAATATGTATTACATAAGTTCATCTCTGTTCTAAATTTTAGGTCACCATAAAATAAATTGACATATGATTATTGTCGGGGACCATAATTAGGGGTACCCCCAAGACTCCTAATCTCAGCTGGTAACCCCCATTAGCACAAAGCTGCAAAGGCCTCATGGGCGCGATTAAGGTCAAGGCTCAGTCCACTCAAGGGACACGATCTCGCCTCGCCCGAGCCCAGCCTCGGGCAAAGGCAGCCGACCCCGGAGGATTCACGTCTCGCCCGAGGGCCCCCTCAAGCAACGGACACACCTTCGGCTCGCCTGAGGCCCAGTCTTCGCAGAGAAGCAACCTTGGCCAGATCGCCACGCCAACCAACCGTATCGCAGGAGCGTTTAATGCAAGGATCGCCTGACATCTTATCCTGACGTGCTCTTCAGTCGACAGAGCCGAAGTGACCGCAGTCACTTCGCCACTCCACTAACCGACCTGACAAGAAAACAGCGCCGCCTGCCCCGCTCCGATTGTCGTGCCACTCGCCAGAGTGAGGTCGACAGCGGCTAAGTCCAGCCTCGAGCGACATAAGAAGCTCCGCCTCGCCCGACCCCAGGGCTCAGCCCCCAGCCTCGGCCTCGGAAGACGACGAACTCCGCCTCACCCAACCCCAGGGCTCGGACTCGGCCTCGGCTTCGGAAGACGACGAACTCTGCCTCGCCCGACCCCAGGGCTTGGACTCGGCCTCGGCTCCGGAAGACGACGAACTCCGCCTCGCCCGACCCCAGGGCTCGGACTCGGACTCGGCTCCGGAAGACGACGAACTCCGCCTCGCCCGACCCCAGGGCTCGGACTCAGCCTCGGCTCCGGAAGACGATGGACTCCGCCTCGCCCGAACCCAGGGCTCGGACTCAGCCTCAACCTCGGAGGAATCGCCACCTCGCCCCAACTCGGGTTCGGACCAGCCACGTCGCCAGGGGGGCCATCATTACCTTACCCCTAGCTAGCTCAGGCTACGGGGAACAAGACCGGCGTCCCATCTGGCTCGCCCCGGTAAACAAGTAATGATGACACCCCGCACGCTCCATGACGGCGGAAGCTCCCAGCCTCTTATGTCAGCAAGGAGACATCAGCGTGGACCCGACAGCCCCGACAGCTGTACTTCTGCAGGGCTCCAGCGCTCCTCCGACGACCACGACATCACATGAACAGGGTGCCAAAACCTCTCCGACTGCCACGACGGCATGTACTTAGGACTCTAGCTCCTCTCTGCTAGACACGTTAGCACATTGCTACACCTCCCATTGTACACCTGAGCCCTCTCCTTACATCTATAAAAGGAAGGTCCAGGGCTCTCGTACAGAGAGGTTGGCCGCGCGGGAGAATGGGCCAGCGTGTAAGTCTCTCGCTCTCTCTCTCTCTCTCTCTCTCTCTCTCTCTCTCTCTCTCGCTCCCGCGCGAACGCTTGTAACCCCCTACTGCAAGCGCATCCAGCCGTCCTGAGCGCAGGACAACACGAAGGTCGTGGTTTCCCCTTGCTGTTCTCCCCCCTTTGTGTCCCGTCTTGCGCCGACCCATCTGGGCTGGGGCACGCAGCGACAATTTACTCATCGGTCCAGGGACCCCCCGGGGTCGAAACGCCGACAGTTGGTGTGCCAGGTAGGGGCCTGCTGCGTGTTGACGAACAGCTTCCCGTCAAGCTCCAGATGGGTAGTCCCCAGTAACCTTTCCAACCCGGGACGACGCTCCGTTTCGGAAGTCTCGAGTTCATGTCTCTCGACGGCAGCTACGACATGGTACTCCTTCTTCCGCCGCGCGACGACGACAATGGCGGCCGTCAGCCCGCCCGCCGGCGGCGGAATCGACGACGTCTTCCCCACGTGACGGAAGAGCAACATTCAGTTCTGTCCCGTCGCCTCCCCCGCCGACGGAGGAGGAGGCGGGGCAGGCATGGCCAAGCAGGGGGCGACACCTCGTCGGCTATCGAGCGAGACGACGGCGTCGGCGCCCCAGCGGGGGACATGCCGGGCGTTGACCTCGCGTCGGAGACGAAGACAAGCGCCGTTTCCCCGCAACACGCCAACATCGAGCTGACGGATGACGCCAGCACGCTCGCGAAGGGCTTGCTGGGCGTCGCCCTCGTACCTGAGACAACGGTGCAGTCCACCCCTGACGCGACTTCGTCACCACCCGTCGATCAAGAGGTACCATCCGTTTCCCATCCCATGCCTTTCAGATTCAGCTTTGATCCACCAAGCGACCCCGCTTCGGTGGAGGCTTTCGCAAAGGCATGTCCAAACCCTCCGGGGTACCATGTGCGGTCACCCTGGGACAGACTGACGGCCGTCTCGACCTACGGGCCCTCGGGTTTCGAGGAAGGTGACGAGCCTGACTCTGGTTGGGATTTCTCTGGGCTTGGTAACCCCAGTACCATGCGGGACTTCATGACTGCATGTGACTACTGCCTCTCCGATTGTTCCGATGGTAGCCACACCCTTGGCGACGAGGACTGTGGCCCAAGTCGCGAATGTCTCCACATCGATCTAGGGGGTCTCGGCGAAGGTAACCATCTTGGTATGCCGGAGAACGGCGATCCCCCTAGGCCTGCGCCTCGAGTTGACATCCCTCGAGAGCTAGCTGTGGTCCCAGTCCCTGCGGGGGGTCAGGACGCACAGCTCAAGCAAATCCGCGAGATGCAGGCCAGGTTCGACGAGGAGGCAGGAACACTTGCGCAGCCTCGGCTGAACCTCGGACAGGAGTGGGCAGGCCGAGCTCCGGCCGGAGAAGCGCGTCATCTAACCTAGGACGTCCAGGACCGCATCGTCGACGATACCAGGCCAAGGCTGCCCCCAGTTTCCAGTGGGGTCGGCCAGAACCTGGCTGCAGCTGCGATACTACTCCGAGCGATACTGGAACCCTCCACCACCGAGGGGCGGCGTATCCAGGGAGAGCTCAAGAACCTCCTGGAAGATGCCGCGGTCCGACGGGCCAAAAGCTCTACCTCCCGAAGGCAGGGGTACCCCCCGGAGCATCGCGCTGTGACTTCCGGATTCGTGCGAGAAGCCTCGGTCCACACTGAGCGCACGCGCAACACGGCGCCTGCGGCCCCGGGTCGCCTCGGCAACAAGCACCACCACCGCAACCGTCGAGCCCACCTCGACGAAAGGGTGCGCCGAGGCTACCACCCCAGGCATGGGGGACGCTACGATAGCGGGGAGGATCGGAGCCCCTCGCCCGAACCACCCGGTCCGCAGGCTTTTAGCCGGGCCATACGACGGGCGCCGTTCCTGACCCGGTTCCGAACCCCGACTACCATCACAAAGTACTCGGGGGAGACGAGGCCGGAACTGTGGCTCGCGGACTACCGACTGGCCTGCCAGCTGGGTGGAACGGATGATGACAACCTCATCATCCGCAACCTCCCCCTGTTCCTCTCCGACGCCGCTTGGGCCTGGCTGGAGCATCTGCCTCCGGGGCAGATCTCCAACTGGGACAACCTGGTCCAAGCCTTCGCCGGCAACTTCCAGGGCACGTACGTGCGCCCTGGGAACTCCTGGGATCCCCAAAGCTGCCACCAGCAGCCGGGAGAGTCTCTCCGGGACTACATCCAGTGATTCTCGAAGCAGCGCACCGAGCTGCCCAACATCACCGATTCCGACGTCATCGGCGCGTTCCTCGTCGGCACCACCTGCCGTGACCTGGTGAGCAAGCTGGGTCGCAAGACCCCCACTAGGGCGAGCGAGCTGATGGACATCGCCACCAAGTTCGCCTCTGGCCAGGAGGTGGTTGAGGCCATCTTCCGGAAGGACAAGCAGCCCCAGGGCCGCTAGCCGGAAGACGTCCCCGAGCCATCTGCTCAGCGCGGCACCAAGAAGAAGAACAAGAAGAAGTCACAAGCGAAACGCGACGCCACAGACGCGGACCTTGTCGCCGCCGCTGAGTACAAGAACCCTCGGAAACCTCCTGGAGGTGCCAATCTCTTCGACAAGATGCTCAAGGAGTCGTGCCCCTATCATCAGGGGCCCGTCAAGCACACCCTTGAGGAGTGCGTCATGCTTTGGCGCCACTTTCACAAGGCCGGGCCACGGGCGGAAGGTGGCAGGGCCCACAACAACGACAAGAAGGAGGACCACAAGGCAGAGGAGTTTCCCGAGGTCCACGACTGCTTCATGATCTACGGTGGGCAAGTGGAGAACGCCTCGGCTCGGCGCCGCAAGCAAGAGCGTCAGGAGGTCTGCTTGGTAAAGGTGGCGACGCCAGTCTACCTAGACTGGTCCGACAAGCCCATCACCTTCGACCAAGGCGACCACCCCGACCGCGTGCCGAGCCCGGGGAAATATCCGCTCGTTGTCGACCCCGTCATCGGCAACGTCAGGCTCACCAAGGTCCTCATGGACGGAGGCAGCAGCCTCAACATCATCTACACCGAGACCCTCGGGCTTTTGCAGATCGATCTGTCCTCGATCCGGGCAGGCGCGGCGCCCTTTCACAGGATCATCCCCGGGAAACGCGTCCGACCCCTCGGACAACTCGATCTGCTTGTCTGCTTCGGGACTCCCTCCAACTTCCGAAGGGAAACCCTCACGTTCGAGGTGGTTGGGTTCCGAGGAACCTACCACGCAGTGCTGGGGAGACCATGTTACGCCAAGTTCATGGCTGTCCCCAACTACACCTACCTCAAGCTCAAGATGCCAGGCCCCAACGGGGTCATCACCGTTGGCCCCACGTACCGACACGCGTACGAATGCGACGTGGAGTGCGTGCAGTACGCCGAGGCCCTCGCCGAATCCGAGGCCCTCATCACCGACATGGACAGCCTCCCCAAGGAGGTTCCAGATGCGAAGCGCCACGCTGGCAACTTCGAACCAGCAGAGGCGGTTAAATCCGTCCCTCTCGACCCCAGCAACGCCACCTCTAAGCAGATCCAGATCGGCTCCGAGCTCGACCCCAAATAGGAAGCAGTGCTCGTCGACTTTCTTCACTCAAACGCCGACATTTTCGTGTGGAGTCCCTCGGACATGCCTGGCATACCGAGGGAAGTCGCCGAGCACTCATTGGATATCCGAGCTGGAGCCTGACCCGTGAAGCAGCCTCTGCGCCGATTCGACGAAGAAAAGCGCAGAGCCATAGGCGAGGAGATCCACAAGCTGATGGTCGCTGGGTTCATCAAAGAGGTATTCCATCCCGAATGGCTTGCCAACCCTGTGCTTGTGAGAAAGAAAGGAGGGAAATGGCGGATGTGTGTAGACTACACTGGTCTAAACAAAGCATGTCCGAAGGTTCCCTACCCTCTGCCTTGTATCGATCAAATCGTGGATTCCACTGCTGGGTGCGAAACCCTGTCGTTCCTCGATGCCTACTCAGGGTATCACCAAATCAGGATGAAAGAGTCCGACCAGCTCGCGACATCTTTCATCACACCTTTTGGCATGTACTGCTACGTTACTATGCCATTTGGTTTGAAGAATGCGGGTGCGACGTACCAAAGGTGCATGAACCACGTGTTCGGAGAGCACATTGGTCGAACGGTCGAGGCTTACGTCGATGACATCGTAGTCAAGTCGAGGAGAGCCTCCGACCTCCTCTCCGACCTTGAAACGACATTCCGGTGTCTCAAGGCGAAAGGCGTAAAACTCAATCCCGAGAAGTGCGTCTTCGGAATCCCCCGAGGCATGCTCTTGGGGTTCATCATCTCCGAGCGGGGCATCGAGGCCAACCTGGAAAAATCGCGGCCATCACCAAAATGGGGCCCATCAGGGACCTGAAAGGCGTACAGAGGGTCATGGGATGTCTTGCGGCTCTGAGCCGCTTCATCTTGCGCCTCGGTGAAAGAGGACTACCTCTGTACCGCCTCTTAAGAAAGACCGAGTGCTTCACTTGGACCCCCGAGGCCGAGGAAGCCCTCGGAAACCTGAAGGCGCTCCTTACGAACGCACCCATCCTGGTGCCTCCAGCTACCGGAGAAGCCCTCTTGATCTACGTCGCCGCTACCACTCAGGTGGTCAGCGCCGCGATCGTGGTCGAGAGACGAGAAGAAGGACATGCATTGCCCGTCCAGATGCCGGTCTACTTCATCAGTGAGGTACTGTCCGAGACCAAGATCCGCTACCCACAAATTCAGAAGCTACTGTACGTGGTAATTCTGACACGGCGAAAGTTGCGACACTACTTCGAGTCTCATCCGGTAACTGTGGTGTCATCCTTCCCCCTCGGGGAGATCATCCAGTGTCGGGAGGCCTCGGGTAGGATTGCAAAGTGGGCGGTGGAAATCATGGGCGAGACAATCTCGTTCGCCCGTTGGAAGGCCATCAAGTCCCAAGTCTTGGCAGACTTTGTGGCTGAATGGGTCGACACCCAGCTTCCGACAGCTCCGATCCAACCGAAACTCTGGACCATGTTTTTCGATGGGTCGCTGATGAAAACAGGGGCAGGCGCGGGCCTGCTCTTCATCTCGCCCCTCGGGAAGCACCTCCGCTACGTGCTGCGACTCCATTTCCCGGCGTCCAACAACGTGGCTGAGTACGAGGCTCTGGTCAACGGGTTGCGCATCGCCATCGAGCTAGGGGTCCGGCGCATCGACGCTCGCGGTGACTCGCAGCTTGTCATCGACCAAGTCATGAAGAACTCCCACTGCCGCAACCCAAAGATGGAAGCTGTCGGCGTTCCGAGACCGGGGGGTCCTCGAGCCGACGAGTGAGAGTGCCGCGTGCCCCAGCCCAGATGGGTCGAGCGCGTGGAGCGAGCGCAAAGGGGGGAACGGAGTGAGAGAGAGGTCGATGGCCGGAGCCGGATCGCGAGGGAGTCGGAGAAATTCCCACGGCCTTCGTGTTCGTCCCGCGCCCAGGTCGGGTGCGCTTGCAGTAGGGGGTTACAAGCGTCCGCACGAGGTGAAGGGAGAGGGCGGCCCCGAGAGAGCGCCTGCCCCTGCCTTTCGTCCCCGCGAGGCCAACCTTCCTTAAGAAGGCCCTGGCCCTTCCTTTTATAGTCGTAAGGAGAGGGTCCAGGTGTACAAGACGGGGGTGTAGCAAGGTGCTACGTGTCTAGCGAGGGAGAGCTAGCGCCCTATGTACATGCCCAGGTGGCGGCCAGAGAGATCGTGGCACCCTGTTGGAGTGGCGTCGTGGCTGTTGGAGGAGTAACGGAGCCGGACGGGGGGACAGCTGTCGAGGTGGCTGGGTCCTTGCTGACGTTCTCCTGCTTTCGTAAGGGAGCTGGGAGCCGCCGTCGTCATGATCTAGCGGGGCGCCATCATGGCCTATCTGGCATAGCTGGCCAGATGGGACGCCGGTCTTGTTCTCTGCGACCCAAGTCGGCTCGGGGCAGGGTGATGATGACGCTTCCTGTTGACGTGGCGGTCTCGTATCCTAGGTCGGGCGTCGTGGAGGCTCCTCCGAGGCTATGGCCGAGTCCGTCCTGCAAGACAGAGACAGAGTCCGAGCCCTGGTCGGGCGAGGCGGAGATTATTCGGCAGAGGCCGAGGCGGAGTCCGAGCCCTGGGTCGGGCGAGGCGGAGGTCGCCGTCTTCCGAGGCCTTAGCCTGAGTCCGAGCCCTGGGTCGGGCGGAGCGGAGTTCGCCGTCTTCCGAGGCCTTAGCCTGAGTCCGAGCCCTGGGTCGGGCGGAGCGGAGTTCGCCGTCTTCCGAGGCCTTAGCCTGAGTCCGAGCCCTAGGTCGGGCGGAGCGGAGTTCGCCGTCTTCCGAGGCCTTAGCCTGAGTCCGAGCCCTGGGTCGGGCGGAGCGGAGTTCGCCGTCTTCCGAGGCCTTAGCCTGAGTCCGAGCCCTGGGTCGGGCGGAGCGGAGTTCGCCGTCTTCCGAGGCCTTAGCCTGAGTCCGAGCCCTGGGTCGGGCGGAGTCTCCTATGGCACCACTGGCGAAGTCTGGCCGCCCGTCGGTCTTACCTTTTGCGTTAAACGCCCTGGTGACTCGGTCGGTTGGTGCGGTGATTTAGTCAGGGTTTCTCCTTATCGGAGGCGGGGCCTAGGGCGAGCCGGGGATGCGCCTGCCGTGAAAGAGGAGACCTCAGGCGAGACGGAGTCATCTTAGGGTCGGCTGCCCTCGCCCGAGGCTAGGCTCGGGCGTGGCGTGGTCAAGTCACTCGTGTGGACTGATCCCTGACTTAATCAAACCCATCAGGCCTTTGTAGCTTTATGCTGATGGGGGTTACCAGCTGAGAATTAGGCGTCTTGAGGGTACCCCTAATTATGGTCCCCGACAGTAGCCCCCGAGCCTCGAAGAGAGTGTTAACACTCGCTTGGAGGCTTGCATCGCACTTTTTTGCAAGGGGACCAGCCTTTCTCGGAGGTACCTTGTTCCGGTGGGTGCGCACGAGCGCACCCGCCGGGTGTAGCCCCCGAGGCCTCGGAGGAGTGGTTTCACTCCTTCGAGGTCTTAATGCCTTGCGCAATGCTTCGGCGTGACTAGCGGTTCCCTCATGCGAGCAGGGCGTAACCCAGGTGCACTGTCGGGGCCCAAGTTCTCGGGCTGGTATGTTGACGCTGTCAACGGTTCGGCCGGAGCCGGGTTTGCGAGAGCAGCCCCCGAGCCTTCGCACGGAGCGAGAGGACGATCAGGGACAGACTCGACTTTTTATATACGCCCCTACGTCGCCTTTCCGCAAGGAGGAGGGGGGGAGTGCGCCATGTTACCCTTGATGGGCACCGAACATGGTGTCTCCGGTGAGCTGCGATCGGGTAATCCGAGTGGACGTCCGTGCCCCGTTCGTTAGGGGTCGGCTAGGGGCCCGGAGGCACGCCCAAAAGTACCTGCGGGTGATCTGCCGGACCCGGTCCCCTAGCGACGGGGTCCGAGGGCTCGTTGCCTCCCTCCGATGGGATTCCGTTACAGAGTCGTTCCCGCTGGTCTCGGAAATGTCCTAGGGTACCTCGGGAGCGCAGCCCGAGCCTTGGTTATGTATCGAACGTACCCCTGGTCATCCCTCGCTCGGCGTCTGAGGCGGCTGTGAACCCTTCGACAGGCCAGCCTTCGAACCCCTGATCAGTAGGGGGCACGGAGCCCTAGTAGCCTGAGGCGGTCATGGAACCTTTCGGGGGCCGACCTTCGAACCCCTGACCAGTAGTGGGTGTCGGGCCCACGCGATCTGAGGCGGCTGTTGAACCCTTCGGGGGGCCAGCCTTCGAACCCCTGATCAGTAGGGAGGCTCGGGGCCTAGTTCCTTCACGGGGAAGGATCCCTTTGGGGTTATCCCCCTTCTCGGTCCCTGTTGCAAGAGATAGAGAAAGAAGGAAAAGGGAAAAAGGGATTCGAAATTGAACTTCGTGGCGTACCTTTCTCGGCGTGGCCGTTTTTGGCGGAGGCGAAGCGCCGCCAGCTGCCCCTGCCAGAAGCGTCACCTATTTCGCCGTGGAGTTAATGCGCTGGGGTGAGTAGTTGGCGAGGTCGCCGTTGTGCGCGCGCGGGCCGTTCGAGGTACGGGTCACGGACGCGTCGTCTTCATGCCGTGAGAAGGGTTCTCTTGCTGCCCCCGGATGGGACGTGAGCCTGGCCGATGGCGTAACCGCTGCCCTCACACGCCTGCCACCGTCATTACTGCCGGCCCATTTTTGACCGCGTTTGACCGCTGCGCCAGGCTGGCGCCGCTGGATCGCAGGCTGGGCGGCCTCGAGTCGCGGTATCGGTTCCGCAATCGAGGAGGTGCGGTGGTGGAGCGAGAGGCGCAGCGGTTCGCATGCAGCGCCTGGCGCGCCAGTTGAACGACGCGTGGTCTTGAGCCGTCGCGCTGGCCTGTCAGGAGTCGGGGAGGCGCGTCCACTTGGCGTGGTTGCATGCCGCTTGCATGGCCGCTCACCCCCTTTGCCCGTTGGTCTGGGCAAAAGGGGAGGGTTACTTGTAACCGCTGGGCGGTTGCGTGCGTCGTGCGCGGCGGTTTGGCTCCCTCTGCTTGGAGCTGGTCTGCATGACAGGCGGGCCCCAGCCCCCGCGCCGCGGGGAAGGGCCTAGGAGGCGTGTTGGAGAAGACTCGGCCCGTGACGGTTGAGGGCGCTAGCAGGGGGAGTTGCCTTTTAAAGGAGGGTGACCCTCTTCGTGAGGCGACCATGTCTCCTTTCTCCCTTATGCATTGTGTCTCTCCATCTTCCAGGCCCCCGGATGGGGGGAACCGCCGCCTTTTCGCTCCATCGTTGGAGGAACGCGACCCCGCGGGGGTTGGTACCTTTCAGCCATCGTTCGGCTTCAAGGATTTTCATCACACAGCCCAGCGGCTTCCCTCCGCCGGTGGTCACCCAAGGTGGTGGCCTCCAGCTCCCGAATGGGGAGGGGCAAACCGGGCTGTGGTCTTGGCCCTGCCCCCAGTGTTGAGGGTGTTCGTCATCCTCGCCGGGGCGGAGATCGAGGCGAGCCGGGGCCCCACCTCCTACGCGGGTCGGCGGGCCACCTCATTTTCCAGCTTCTGGTGGCGGCAATCGCCTTTTAGCCCCATGGCGGAGACATCCTCCAGCCATGCCGGGGAAGGAGAACTGTTGCTGTCCAGCTAGGATGCAACATTCCGCCTCCCTCCTCGCGTTCGCGGCGAGGGCGGCTGCGAGGATCTGCCGGGGTGATCGGGGGTGTCCCGCGTTTGCTGGTGATTCGCCCGGAGCTTGTTGCTCCACGGGCTTCCCAGGCGGGGAGGTTGTCCGTACCCGCGGGGACGGAACCAGAGTTCCGTTTACGATGGCGCTTCGAGTGCCGGGTTTTTTGTTCATTTTCGGCTTTCGGGGCCTGAACATGTATGTGACTCCGGCACAGAGCCGTGTTTTTTCCTCATTTCTGAGCAATAAGACTTGCCTATCGATTGTCTGAATCGCTTCACCAAGCATGAGTCGCCCCGTGTCCAGGTGACGAGTGAGGTATCCGTATCCCGGAGGCGTAGGAATCTCTCGGCTCGGTCGGACCTGTTGTCCGAGGCTCCTCTAGCTTAGTTAAAAAGACCCCTCGGTCGCTCTTCGACGAGCCGAGGCCAGGGGTAGCGATATCAGCACAAGCAGAGGCGTCGTTGGCTCGGAAATGGAACCTGGTTGGCCGGAGCCCAGCTGGGTCGTCTGCTGGCAGGCTCGGCGCCGGAGTTGATTGGCCGAGGCCTCGGACCGAGCTGGCGCCCTCGGAAGGGGTCGGCCGAGGCCCCGGAGGTGGCCGGCCGAGCCGTCCGCTTGGGCCGGATTCTCGGGGAAGCCTCTGGCGGAGATTGCTCGAGCGCGGCGTCGACGTCGTCCTTTGGAGCGGAGGCCTTCGGACCGCGTGGCCACCCGAGGCCAGGTCGGGTCTTGCCGAAGGTGCTGCTGATGCCGAGGGTGTCGTCACCCTCTTCCAGCGCCGAGGTCCGCGCCTGCAGGGTCAAGTCGTTCTGTAGCGTGGGCCTTGTGCGGCCGTTGAGGCCAGAACACACACCCTTGTCGCGTTATAAAGCTGTGTCTCTTTTCCTCTTGCTTCGAGTATCTGGACTTTTTGTCGGTAGCAGGGATGTTAGTGCGAGCAAGAGTTGCTTCTCGCGGGAGGTGATGAGTGAGGTATCCGTATCCCGGAGGCGTGGGAGTCCCTCGGCTCGGTCGGCCTCGCCGCTTACGCGTACTTTTACCCATCCATGAGGCCCTGTCACCGACTCGGTCGAGAAGGCTCGAAGAACCTGCTTCAACAGAAGAGCCTCCGTACGTAAAGACTCATTCGATCCGCGGAGTCACCTTATCCGAACGCGAGTTACTTATCACAGAAGGTGACGAGTGAGGTATCCGTATCCCGGAGGCGTAGGAGTCCCTCGGCTCGGTCGGCCTTGGCTGCTTACGTGTACCCCGTCGTTTCTAGGACCCACTTTTCGAAGTAGTCAAAAAGCACGAAAGATGTTCTGGTAAAAGAGGTTTTTTGTTCGAGGAAAATTTTGACGCAGAGGGGGTTAACCCCCTTTTAGCCCTCGAGGGAGGGTCGGGCTCCGCTGAGGCGAGGCCGACCCTTCCTTGTTGACTAAACTTCGCGTGGGTACGGGGTATAAGAACAACTTGGAAACATTCTTAAGGATAGAAGCGACGTAGCTGTTGGATGTTCCAAGCGTTGCTATAGATCTCGCCTCGACTGTTGGCCAGCTTGTAAGTTCCGGGCTTCAGAACTTTGGCGATGATGAACGGCCCCTCCCAGGGGGGCGTTAGCTTATGCCTCCCTCGGGCGTCCTGCCGCAGCCGAAGCACCAGATCGCCCACCTGGAGATCTCGGGGTCGGACCCCTCGGGCGTGGTAGCGTCGCAGGGACTGCTGATACCGCGCTGAGTGTAGTAGGGCCCTGTCCCGAGCCTCGTCCAGCTGGTCCAGCGAGTCTTCTCGGCTGGCTTGGTTGCTTTCTTCGTCGTAAGCCCTCGTCCTCGGGGAACCGTATTCCAGGTCCGTGGGCAGGATCGCCTCGGCCCCGTAGACCAGGAAGAACGGCGTGAAACCCGTGGCTCGGCTTGGAGTCGTCCTCAGGCTCCAGACCACCGAGGGGAGTTCCTTCATCCATCGCTTGCCGAACTTGTTGAGACTGTTATAAATCCGAGGCTTAAGCCCCCGTAGAATCATGCCATTGGCACGTTCCACTTGCCCATTCGACATGGGGTGAGCTACGGCGGCCCAGTCCACCCGGATGTTGTGATCGTCGCAAAAATCCAAGAATCTTTTGCCGGTGAACTGGGTGCCATTGTCGGTGATGATGGAGTTCGGGACCCCGAAGCGATGGATGATATTGGTGAAGAATGCCACCGCCTGCTCGGACCTGATGCTGCTTAGGGGTCGGACCTCGATCCACTTGGAGAATTTGTCGATGGCGACCAGCAGGTGCGTGTAGCCCCCGGGTGCCTTCTGCAGTGGGCCGACGAGGTCCAGACCCCACACAGCGAAGGGCCAGGTGATGGGTATCGTCTGCAGAGCCTGAGCGGGCAGGTGGGTCTGCTTCGCATAGAATTGGCACCCTTCGCAGGCGCGGACAATTCTAGTGGCGTCAGCCACCGCCGTTGGCCAGTAGAAGCCTTGGCGGAAAGCATTCCCGACGAGGGTTCGAGGTGCTGCATGATGACCGCAAGCCCCCGAGTGTATTTCCTGCAGGAGGTCCTGACCCTCGGCGATGGTGATGCATCGCTGGAGGATGCCCGAGGGGCTGCGGTGGTAGAGCTCCTTCTCGTCGCCCAGCAGGACGAATGATTTTGCTCGTCGCGTTACCCGCCGAGCCTCGGTTTGGTCGAGGGGCAGCTCTCCTCGGCGGAGATATTGCAGGTACGGGGTCCTCCAATCTTGATCTGGCACGACCCCGTTCTGCTCCTCCTCGACGTGCAGCGCTTCGCGCTCGGGCCCCGAGGGTTCCTCGGATTGAGCCGAGGACGGCTCGGGCTGAGCCGAGGTCACCTCGGACGAGGCCGAGGGTGCCTCGGGTTCGGGCGCGTCGCCTATCTTGACTGAGGGTTGGTGCAGATCCCGGGCGAAGACGTCCGGGGGAACCGTTGTCCGCCCCGAGGCTATCTTCGCCAGCTCGTCCGCAGTCTCGTTATAGCGTCGGGCGATGTGGTTAAGTTCGAGCCCGTAGAACTTGTCCTCCAGGCGTCGAACCTCTTCGCAGTAGGCCTCCATCTTCGGGTCGCGGCAGAGGGAATTCTTCATGACTTGGTCGATGACGAGCTGCGAGTCGCCGCGTGCATCGAGGCGTCGAACCCCTAGCTCGATGGCGATTCGCAACCCGTTGATCAGAGCCTCGTACTCAGCTACATTGTTAGACGCCGGGAAATGGAGGCGAAGCACGTAGCGCAGGTGTTTTCCGAGGGGCGAGACGAAAAGCAGGCCCGCGCCAGCTCCCGTCTTCATCAGCGACCCGTCGAAAAACATGGTCCAGAGTTCTGGTTGGATCGGAGCCTTTGGTGACTGGGTATCGACCCATTCGGCTACGAAATCCGCCAGTGCCTGGGACTTGATGGCCTTCCGAGGGGCGAACGAGATCGCCTCGCCCATGATTTCCACCGCCCACTTTGCGATCCGTCCCGAGGCTTCCCGGCACTGGATGATCTCCCCCAGGGGGAAGGATGACACCACAGTCACCGGATGGGACTCGAAGTAATGTCGCAACTTTCGCCTCGTCAGGACCACAGCGTATAGCAGCTTCTGGACTTGTGGGTAGCGGGTCTTGGTCTCGGACAGCACTTCGCTGACGAAGTAAACTGGCCTCTGAATGGGCAAAGCATGCCCCTCTTCCTGCCTTTCGACCACGATCGCGGCGCTGACCACCTGAGTGGTTGCGGCGACGTAGACCAGGAGGGTCTCTCCATCAGTTGGGGGTACCAAGATGGGCGCCTGTGTGAGGAGTGCCTTCAGGCTCCCGAGGGCTTCCTCGGCCTCGGGAGTCCAAGTGAAGCATTCGGCCTTCCTTAAGAGGCGGTACAGGGGCAGGCCTCTTTCGCCGAGGCGCGAGATGAAGCGGCTCAAGGCCGCGAGGCATCCCATGACCCTCTGTACACCTTTTAAGTCCTTGACAGGTCCCATGTTTGTGATTGCTGCGATCTTCTCCGGATTGGCTTCGATGCCCCGCTCGGAGACGATGAACCCCAAGAGCATGCCCCGGGGCACCCCGAAGACGCACTTCTCGGGATTGAGCTTGACGCCCTTCGCCTTGAGACACCGGAATGTCAGTCCGAGGTCGGAGAGAAGGTCGGAGGCTTTCCTCGTCTTGACCACGATGTCGTCGACGTAGGCCTCGACCGTGCGACCAATGTGTTCGCCGAACACATGGTTCATGCACCGCTGGTACGTTGCACCCGCGTTCCTCAACCCGAACGGCATTGTGACATAACAGTACATGCCGAAGGGCGTGATGAAAGAAGTCGCGAGCTGGTCGGACTCTTTCATCTTGATTTGATGATACCCTGAGTAGGCATCGAGAAAAGACAGGGTTTCGCACCCTGCTGTGGAGTCCACAATTTGGTCGATGCGAGGTAGAGGGTAGGGGACCTTTGGACATGCTTTGTTGAGGCCAGTGTAGTCTACACACATCCGCCACTTCCCCCCTTTTTTCCTCACAAGTACAGGGTTGGCAAGCCATTCGGGATGGAATACCTCTTTGATGAACCCTGCTGCCATCAGCTTGTGGACCTCCTCGCCTATCACTCTGCGTCTTTCCTCGTCGAATCGGTGCAGAGGCTGTCTGACCGGTCGGGCCCCGGCCCGAATATCCAGCGAGTGCTCGGCGACTTCCCTCGGTATGCCGGGCATGTCCGAGGGACTCCACGCGAAAACGTCGGCGTTTGCGCGGAGAAAGTCGACGAGCACTGCCTCCTATTTGGGGTCGAGCCCCGAACCGATCCGGATCTGCTTGGAGGCGTCGCCACTGGGGTCGAGAGGGACGGCCTTAACCGTCTCTGCTGGCTCGAAGTTGCCGGCATGCCGCTTCACATCCGGCACCTCTCGGGAGAGGCTTTCTAGGTCGGCAATGAGGGCCTCGGACTCGGCGAGGGCCTCGGCGTACTCCACGCACTCCACATCGCATTCGAATGCGTGTTTGTACGTGGGGCCGACGGTGATGACCCCGTTGGGGCCCGGCATCTTGAGCTTCAGGTAGGTGTAGTTGGGGATGGCCATGAACTTCGCGTAGCATGGCCTTCCCAACACCGCGTGGTAGGTCCCTCGGAACCCGACCACCTCGAACGTCAAAGTCTCTCTTCGGAAGTTGGAGGGTGTTCCGAAGCAGACAGGGAGGTCGAGCTGTCCGAGGGGCTGGACGCGCTTCCCGGGAATGATCCCGTGGAAGGGCGCAGCGCCTGCTCGGACGGACGACAAGTCGACACGCAGGAGCTTGAGAGTCTCGGCGTAGATGATGTTGAGGCAGCTGCCCCCATCCATCAGGACCTTGGTGAGCCTGACGTCGCCAATGACAGGATCGACGACGAGCGGGTACTTCCCCGGGCTCGGCACGTGGTCGGGGTGGTCGTCCTGGTCGAAGGTGATGGGCTTGTCGGACCAGTCTAGGTAGACTGGCGCCGCCACCTTCACCGAGCAGACCTCCCGACGCTCCTGCTTACGATGCCGAGCCGAGGCATTCGCCACATGCCCTCCGTAGATCATGAAGCAGTCGCGGACCTCGGGGAACTCTCCTGCTTGGTGATCCTCCCTTTTTTCGTCGTCGTGAGCCTTGCCACCCCCGGCGGGTGGCCCGGCCCGATGGAAGTGACGCCGAAGCATGACGCACTCTTCGAGGGTGTGTTTGATGGGCCCCTGATGGTAGGGGCACGTCTCCTTGAGTGCCTTGTCGAAGAGGTTTGCACCTCCGGGGGGTTTCCGAGGGTTCTTGCGCTCGGCGGCGGCGACAAGGTCAGCATCGGGAACGTCGCGTTTCGCTTGCGACTTCCTCCTGCCTTTCTTCTTGGCGCCGCGCGGAGCAGACGCCTCGGGAGCATCCTCCGACGGGCGGCCCTGGGGGTGTTCGTCCTTTCGGAAGATGGCCTCTACCGCCTCCTGGCCGGAGGCGAACTTGGTAGCGATGTCCATCAGCTCGCTCGCCCTGGTGGGGGTCTTGCGACCCAACTTGCTCACCAGGTCGCGGCAGGTGGTGCCGACGAGGAACGCGCCGATGACATCGGAGTCGGTGATGTTGGGCAGCTCGGTGCGCTGCTTCGAGAACCGCCGGATGTAGTCCCGAAGGGATTCTCCCGGCAATTGCCGACAACTTCGGAGGTCCCAGGAATTCCCGGGGCGCACGTACGTGCCCTGGAAGTTCCCGGCGAAGGCCTGGACCAGATCCTCCCAGTTGGAAATCTGCCCCGGGGGCAGGTGCTCCAACCAGGCACGAGCGGTGTCGGAGAGAAATAGGGGGAGGTTTCGGATGATGAGGTTGTCATCGTCCGTCCCACCCAGCTGACAGGCCAGGCGGTAGTCTGCAAGCCACAATTCCGGTCTCGTCTCCCCCGAGTACTTCGTGATAGTAGTCGGGGGTCGGAATCGGGGCGGAAACGGCGCCCGCCGAATGGCTCGGCTAAAGACCTGCGGGCCGGGTGGTTCGGGCGAGGGACTTCGATCCTCCCCGCTGTCATAACGTCCCCCACGCCTGGGGTGGTAGCCTCGGCGCACCCTTTCGTCGAGGCGTGCCCGACGGTCACGATGAGGGTGCTCGTCGCCGAGGTGGCCCGGGGCCGCAGGCGCGGTGTTGCGCGTGCGCCCGGTGAAGACCGAGGCTTCCCGCGTGAGTCGGGAAGTCGCGGCACGAGGATCCGGGGTGTATCCCTGCCTTCGAGAGGCAGAGCTCTCTGCCCGCCGGGCCGCAGCGCCTTCCAGGAGATGCCTGAGTTCTCCCTGAATCCGCCGTCCCTCGGTGGTTGATGACTCCGGCATTGCGCGGAGGAGCATTGCTGCAGCGACCAGGTCCTGGCCAGTCCCGCCGGATGCGGGTGGCGGTTTGTCCCTGGCATCGTTGGCGATGCGGTGCTGGAGACCTTGGGGCAAGTGACGTATTCCTCCGGCCGGGGGTTGGCTCGCCCATACCTGCCCGATGTTCTGACGGATTGCCTCGAGCGCTCCTGCTCCTTCATCGAACCCGGCCTGCGCCCCGCGGACTTGCTCGAGCTGTGGGTCGTGACCTCCCGCCGAAGCGGGGACCACAGCTAGCTCCCGCGGGATGTCAGCGCGAGGCGCTGGCCTAGGGGGATCACCATCCTCCGGCATGCCGAGACAGCCGCCTCCGGAGGGATCCCCTAGCTCGATGTGGAAACATTCGCGACTCAGGCCGCAGTCCTTGTCGCCAAGGCTGCGGCTGCCGTCGGAACAGTCGGAGAGGCAGTAGTCACATGCGGTCATGAAGTCCCGCATGGCACTAGGGTTGCCAGATCCGGAGAAATCCCAGCAGATGCTGGGGTCGTCGTCTTCCTCGGACCCAGAGGGTCCGTAGGTCGAGACACCCGTCAATCGGTCCCAAGGCGACCGCACAAGAAACCCCAGAGAGGTTGCACTCGCCTCAATGTGAGCGCCCGCCAAAGCGAGATCGCCAGGCGGGCTGAGGCCGAGTCGAAATAACGAAAGATGGGTAGCAGTCGATACCTTTTTGTCGACGAGGAGCGATGAAGTCGCGTCGGGGGCTGACCGCGTCGTCGTCTTGGGTCCGAGGGCGACGTCCTGCAGGCCTTCCGTGAGCGTGCTGGCGTCGTCCACTTGCTCGGAGTCGACGTGTTGCGGGGGGATGGCGCTCGCGTCTGCCTTGAACGCGAGGGCGATGCTTGGCGTGTCCTCCGTCGAGGCGCCGGGGATGTCGATTTGCCCGACAGCCGTCGGAGCGCGACCTCCCACTCGGCCCCGGTTGCCCCGCCTCCTCCTCCTTCGACGGCGAGGGAGAGGATGGGGCGAGCTCGAAAGTTGTCCTTCCCCTACGCGGGAAAGACGTCGTCGATTCCGCCGCCAGCGGGCGGGCTGTCCGCCATCAATGTCGCCGTCGCGCGGCGGTGGAAGGAGTATCATGTCGTAGTCGCCGTCGAGCGAGATGAACTCGAGGTTCCCGAAACGGAGCACCGTCCCGGGTTGAAGAGGTTGTTGGAGACTGCCCATCTGGAGCTTGACGGGAAATCGAACGTCAACACGCAGCGTGCCCCTACCTGGCGCGCCAACTGTCGGCGTTCCGAGACCGGGGGGTCCTCGAGCCGACGAGTGAGAGTGCCGCGTGCCCCAGCCCAGATGGGTCGAGCGCGTGGAGCGAGCGCAAAGGGGGGAACGGAGTGAGAGAGAGGTCGGTGGCCGGAGCCGGATCGCGAGGGAGTCGGAGAAATTCCCACGGCCTTCGTGTTCGTCCCGCGCCCAGGTCGGGTGCGCTTGCAGTAGGGGGTTACAAGCGTCCGCACGAGGTGAAGGGAGAGGGCGGCCCCGAGAGAGCGCCTGCCCCTGCCTTTCGTCCCCGCGAGGCCAACCTTCCTTAAGAAGGCCCTGGCCCTTCCTTTTATAGTCGTAAGGAGAGGGTCCAGGTGTACAAGACGGGGGTGTAGCAAGGTGCTACGTGTCTAGCGAGGGAGAGCTAGCGCCCTATGTACATGCCCAGGTGGCGGCCAGAGAGATCGTGGCACCCTGTTGGAGTGGCGTCGTGGCTGTTGGAGGAGTAACGGAGCCGGACGGGGGGACAGCTGTCGAGGTGGCTGGGTCCTTGCTGACGTTCTCCTGCTTTCGTAAGGGAGCTGGGAGCCGCCGTCGTCATGATCTAGCGGGGCGCCATCATGGCCTATCTGGCATAGCTGGCCAGATGGGACGCCGGTCTTGTTCTCTGCGACCCAAGTCGGCTCGGGGCAGGGTGATGATGACGCTTCCTGTTGACGTGGCGGTCTCGTATCCTAGGTCGGGCGTCGTGGAGGCTCCTCCGAGGCTATGGCCGAGTCCGTCCTGCAAGACAGAGACAGAGTCCGAGCCCTGGTCGGGCGAGGCGGAGATTATTCGGCAGAGGCCGAGGCGGAGTCCGAGCCCTGGGTCGGGCGAGGCGGAGGTCGCCGTCTTCCGAGGCCTTAGCCTGAGTCCGAGCCCTGGGTCGGGCGGAGCGGAGTTCGCCGTCTTCCGAGGCCTTAGCCTGAGTCCGAGCCCTGGGTCGGGCGGAGCGGAGTTCGCCGTCTTCCGAGGCCTTAGCCTGAGTCCGAGCCCTGGGTCGGGCGGAGCGGAGTTCGCCGTCTTCCGAGGCCTTAGCCTGAGTCCGAGCCCTGGGTCGGGCGGAGCGGAGTTCGCCGTCTTCCGAGGCCTTAGCCTGAGTCCGAGCCCTGGGTCGGGCGGAGCGGAGTTCGCCGTCTTCCGAGGCCTTAGCCTGAGTCCGAGCCCTGGGTCGGGCGGAGTCTCCTATGGCACCACTGGCGAAGTCTGGCCGCCCGTCGGTCTTACCTTTTGCGTTAAACGCCCTGGTGACTCGGTCGGTTGGTGCGGTGATTTAGTCAGGGTTTCTCCTTATCGGAGGCGGGGCCTAGGGCGAGCCGGGGATGCGCCTGCCGTGAAAGAGGAGACCTCAGGCGAGACGGAGTCATCTTAGGGTCGGCTGCCCTCGCCCGAGGCTAGGCTCGGGCGTGGCGTGGTCAAGTCACTCGTGTGGACTGATCCCTGACTTAATCAAACCCATCAGGCCTTTGCAGCTTTATGCTGATGGGGGTTACCAGCTGAGAATTAGGCGTCTTGAGGGTACCCCTAATTATGGTCCCCGACAGAAGCCTACCGCGACGAGGTTCGGCACCTGGAAGACAAGTTCTACGGGCTCGAGGTCAACCACGTCGCTCGACGATACAACGAGACTGCGGACGAGCTGGCGAAGATAGCTTCGGGGCGGACAGCGGTTCCCCCGGACGTCTTCTCCTGAGACCTACATCAACCCTCGGTCAAGACCAGCGACATGACCGAGCCCGAGGCACCCTCGGCACAGCCTGAGGCACCCTCGGCTCAGCCCGAGGCGCCCTCGGCTCAACCCGAGGCACCCTTGGCCCCTGAGGGTGAGGCACTGCGCGTCGAGGGAGAGCGGAATGAGGTCCCGCCTGATCGAGACTGGCAGGCCCCGTACCTGCAATATCTCCACCGAGGAGAGCTGCCCCTCGACCGAGCCGAAGCTCGGTGACTGGCGCGGCGCGCCAAGTCATTCGTCTTGCTGGGTGAAGGGAACGAGCTCTACCACCACAGCCCCTCCGGCATCCTCCAGCGATGCATATCCATCGCCGAAGGCTAGGAACTCTTACAAGAAATACACTCGGGGGCTTGCGGTTATCACGCAGCGCCCCGAGCCCTTGTTGGAAATGCTTTTCGACAAGGTTTCTACAGGCCGACAGCGGTGGCCGACGCTACAAGAATTGTCCGCACCTGCCAAGGGTGTCAGTTCTACACAAGGCAGACGCACCTACCCGCTCAGGCTCGGCAAACAATACCCATCACCTGGTCGTTTGCTGTGTGGGGTCTGGACCTCGTCGGTCCCTTGTAGAAGGCACCCGGGGGCTACACGCACCTACTGGTCGCCATCGACAAATTCTCCAAGTGGATCGAGGTCCGACCCCTAAACAGCATCAGGTCCGAACAGGCGGTGGCATTCTTCACCAACATCATCCATCGCTTCAGGGTCCCGAACTCCATCATCACCGACAACGACACCCAGTTCACCGGCAGAAAGTTCCTGGACTTCTGCGAGGATCACCACATCCGGGTGGACTGGGCCGCCGTGGCTCACCCCATGACGAATGGGCAGGTAGAGCGTGCCAACGGCATGATTCTGCAAGGACTCAAGCCGAGGATCTACAACGACCTCCACAAGTTCTGCAGGCGATGGATGTAGGAACTCCCCTTGGTGGTCTGGAGCCTGAGGACGACGCCAAGTCGAGCCACGAGCTTCACGCCGTTCTTTCTAGTCTACGGGGCCGAGGCCATCTTGCCCACAGACTTAGAATACGGTTCCCTGGACCAGCTGGAAGAGGCTCGGGACGTGGCCTTACTACACTCGACGCGGTATCAGCAGTCCCTGCGACGCTACCTAGCCCGAGGGGTTCGGTCCCGAGACCTCCAGGTGGGCGACTTGGTGCTTCGACTATGACAAGACGCCCGAGGGCGGCACAAGCTCACGCCTCCCTGGGAAGGGCCATTCATCATCGCCAAGGTTTTGAAGCCCGGGACGAACAAGCTGGCCAACAGTCAAGGCGAGGTCTACAACAACGCTTGGAACATTCGACAGCTACGTCGCTTCTACCCTTAAGATGTTTTCAAGCCGTTCATATACCTCGTTTACATATCAAGTCTAACCATCAAGGAAGGGTCGGACTTGCCTCGGCAAAGCCCGACCCTCCCTCGGGGGCTAGAAGGGGTGAACCCCCTCTGCGTCAAAATTTTCCTCGGAAAAAGTCTTTCGGCAAGAACATTTTTCGCGTTTTTCGACTACTTCGATGGTGGGATCCTGAAAATGACGGAGTACACGTAAGCAGGCAAGACTGACCAAGCCGAGGGACTCCTACGCCTCCGGGATACAGATACCTCACTCATCACCTTCTGCGATAAGTAACTCGCGCTCGGATAAACGGTTCCGCTGACCGAACAAGTCTTAACGCTCGAAGGCTCTTCTGCCGAAACGATTTTTCGAGCCATCTCGACCATGTCAACAAAAGAATCCTATGGACGAGTAAAAGTACACGTAAGCGGCAAGGCCGACCGAGCCGAGGGACTCCTACGCCTCCGGGATACGGATACCTCACTCATCACCTTCCGTGAGAAGTAACTCTCGCTCGGATGAACGATTATGCCGCCGACAAGCAAGTCTTGATACTCGAAACAAGGGGAAAAGAAACGCAGCTTTACAACACGACGACAGTATGTTTGGGCCTCGGCGGCCGCAAAAAACATATGCATACTACAGGCGAACCAATGCTGTAGGCTCACGTCCCCTCCTGGAACAGCGAGAGAACCCTCTCCCACGGCGTGAAGATGACGCGCCCGTGTTTTGTTCCTCGAACGGCTTGTGCACGCACAACGGCTACCCCGCGAACCACTCCTCCCGTCGCATTAACTCTGCGGCAGGGCAGGCGGCACCTTTGGCAGGCAAAGCGGGCGACGCTTCACCTCCGCCATAATGACCACATCAAAAAGGTACGCCACGGCGTTCGATTTCGTATCCTTTTCCACTTCCTCTTTCTCTCTCTTGCCACAGGGACCGGGAAAGGGGATACTCCGAAAGGGATCCTTCTCCACGAAGATAACAGGCCCCGAGCCCCCCTACTGATCAGAGGTTCAGGCTGGCCCCTCGGAAGGGTTCGATAGCCGCCTCAGAGCACTCGGGCTCCGCGCCCATTACTGGTCAGAGGTTCGAAGGCTGGCCCCTCGGAAGGGTTCAACAGCCGCCTCAGGCCACTTAGGCTCCACGCCCACTACTGATCAGGGGTTCGTAGGCTGGCCCCCGAAGGGTTCGACAGCCGCCTCAGGGCACGCAGAGCGAGGGATGACCCTGGGTACGTTCGATACATAACCAAGGCTCGGGCTACGCTCCCGAGGTACCCTAGGACATTTCCGAGACCAGCGGGAGCGATTTTCGTAACGGAATCCCACCAGAGGGAGGCATCGAGCCCTCAGACCCTGTCAAAAGGGGACCGGGTCCGGCGAATCACCCGCAGGTACTTTTGGAGCGCGCCTCCGGGCCACTAGCCAACCCCTAACGAATGGGGCACGGGCGTCCACTCGGATTACCCGCTAGCAACTCACTGGAGACACCATGTTCGGCGCCCTCCGAGGGCAGCATGGCGCTTTCCCCCCCTCCTCCTTGCGGAAAGGCGACGTAGGGGCGTATGAAAAAAGCCGAGTCTGTCCTTGACCATCCTCTCGCTCTGTGCGAAGGCTCGGGGACTGCTCTCGCGAACCCGGATCCGGCCAAACCGTTGACAGCGTCAACATACCAACCCGAGAACTTGGGACTCGACTATGCACCCGGGCTACGGCCAGTTCGCATGAGGGAACGACCAAACCGGCCGAGCCATCACGAAAGGCACTAAGACCTCGAAGGAGTCAAAACACTCCTCCGAGGCCTCAGGGGCTACACCTGGCGGGTGCGCTCGCGCGCACCCACCGAAACAAAATGCAACCGAGAAAGGCTGGTCCCCTTGCAAAAAAGTGCGACAAAAGCCTCCAAGCGAGTGCCAACACTCCCTTCGAGGCTCGGGGGCTACTGTCGGGGACCATAATTAGGGGTACCCCCAAGACTCCTAATCTCAGCTGGTAACCCCCATCAGCACAAAGCTGCAAAGGCCTGATGGGCGCGATTAAGGTCAAGGCTCAGTCCACTCAAGGGACACGTCTCGCCTCGCCCGAGCCCAGGCTCGAGCAAATGCAGCCGACCCCGGAGGATTCACGTCTCGCCCGAGGGCCCCCTCATGCAACGGACACACCTTCGGCTTGCCCGAGGCCCAGTCTTCACAGAGAAGCAACCTTGGCCAGATTGCCACGACAACCAATGGTAACGCAGGAGCGTTTAATGCAAGGATCGCCTGACATCTTATCCTGACGCGCTCTTCAGTCGACAGAGCCGAAGTGACCGCAGTCACTTCGCCGCTCTACTGACCGACCTGACAAGAAAACAGCGCCGCCTGCCCCGCTCCGACTGTCGTGCCACTCACCAGAGTGAGGTCGACAGCGGCTAAGTCTAGCCTCGGGCGACATAGGAAGCTCCGCCTCGCCCGACCCCAGGGCTCGGCCCCCGGCCTTGGCCTCGGAAGACGACGAACTCTGCCTCGCCCGACCCCAGGTGTGACACCCCAGTGTCACTCAGGGCTTGTTTGGGATCAAAGGTAATGGAGTGGATTGAGGGGGCTAGAATCCCCTACTACTTAATTTTGAATAGTGAGGGATTATAGCCCCCTTAATCCCCTCTATTACCCTTTGTCCCAAACAAGCCCTCAGGGTTTTTCTCAAAAGCCAAACCAAGAACCATCATTTTATGTGAACCAAAGTAAGCATGAACAACAAAACAAATTAAGTGAGGAAGAATTCACCAAGTATATACTTAAAAGTGTCATGATCAAAACAATTGAGACTTTTGAAAGATAAGAATGTACAACCCTAATTCAAAACCCTAAGTAAGCCCCATGAACAAAATTTAAGAAAATATGAAAAAGAGGATGAAAAGTTTAAAATTTTGAGTTGAGCCAAATATATAATTTAAAGTATATTTATTAAGCAACAAGAAATATTGAGAAGGCTTAGCCAAAATAACTCAAATAAATCCCCAAATCAGCCCTTGATCAATGAACCTTTAGAGAAATTCAGATTTCTGAATTTCTGAATTTCAGACCTCTTTTCAAAGATCATCTGTGTTCTCTGTTTTTCAAAACTCAAAGCCAGAAGATCCAAATATCAAAGTCGTGCCAAATTACCTTGAACACATTCTGGGAAAGTTTGAACTCAAACCAAATTCATTTGACACGGTTTTGGCGCAGCTTAACCTCGGGACCAGGCATTCTGACACTGGCACCTTGGTGACGCTACAACTCCCTGTCCCTAGCCTAAAACCGCACGTCGTCCATACACAAAAGACAAAGCTTGGTCTGGTGAACAAATCCCTTGCAGTGATCTTGCCCAAATTCGCGAAGATTTGCTCCCAATCGGCGCTTGAACAGGGGCAGAGGCAACGGGAACATGTGTTCGACCGCGGCTGACACCCCTGGTTCACGCCCGTTCGCGCACCGCGCCTCCCAGTGCACGCCCGCGCGCACTCGCCGGTCCACGACCGCCCGTGCACCGCGCCGTGCCTATAAAGCCTTCCCAGGCGCGCCCCACTTCGCCCCGCACTCACCCTCACCGGCCAACCACTTTCCCTTAGCTCCGGCGAGCTTAATTCCGCCTGCCATTGCCGCCAGGGCTTCGGTCATCGTGGCCAGCCCACTCCAGCCATCCTCTGGGCAAGCCAGTGCTTCGGCTAGCTCCGCCAATAGCCCGTGAAGCTCGCCAAGCCCTCGGACCCGACCGGACTTCACCGGAGGCCCGAGATCGACCTCACCGGACTTCGGCCTTCCGCCGCCGCGCGTAGACCGAGCTATCCAGTGAGTCTCCGCCCGATTCCTTTCGCTCATAGCTTCTCTGGCATCCCGTGGACCTCCCTGACCTATTTGATTGAACTATCTCGCCGTGACCAGGCCGGTCTCCTCGCCGCCGACGAGCATCCCCGCCTGCGCGCGTGGACCGACCGACTCAGGCCATCTCCGACGGCGTTCCGCACACCGTTGTGATCCCCACGACCTCCCCTTCATCCTCAACCACTTCACCGGAACAGTCTCGCCGCCGGTAAGCCCCTCCGCCCTTTTCTTCGCCGCGGCTACTGTTTAAGGTAGAAGAAGGACCTCGGGTTAGGATCTGTAGAACCCGAGGGGTTTTCTGTAATGTCAGCGACTCATGTGAATAGTAACCTAAGGACTGATTCGCGAAGGAAACTTAGAAAACCGCCAGGGACCCCAGTGCAAAGTGGATTTCCATTTAATCAATTCTGTTATTCTTTTTAAAATGACCAGAGAACTTAGAAAATCCATAACTTGATGAAATCTTAATAAAAAGTTGTCAAACCAATTTTGCTAGCTCTGGAATATTATGATCTGTCATTTAAAAATAGTGAACCCTATGCTTTCTGTTCTAAATTTTAGAGTTAAAATTAAAAACAGAAACCCACTAAACCTTGTTTAATTAAGGAAAATTAGTTTTTCTTTTGTGCTAAGCTTAAGAAAATTTGTAGATGTTTATACCTTATTTAGACACTGTTTAAAAATAGTAGGAACACCAACATTGAAAAATATGATGTAGTTATCCATTTAAAGCTATTTTGTCCAAAACTTAGAGAAAATCAGAAAGGCCTTAGAAATTAATGAACAGTGATTAATAATATTTTTCCTAGTTTACTTATGCAACAGAGAACCTAGGAAAAATACAGAGACCATTAATTTGGACCAGTTTTTAATTAAGATGATTTAATTAACCTTATATAGACTGAAAATCAATTATTAGAATTGCAAAACTATAACCAAAGTGATTAATAAAAATCCAGTGAACTTATAACCACCAGAGCCCCACTACAAAAATACAGAGCACCCCAGCCCAACTCTTTAAGTAAGGAAATTAAATGCAAAGCGATAATAAGGCATTTTCCAACTAAATCATGAACAACCCCAAATAATGTGATAATGGGCAACCAAAAATTAGCTAAGTCCATGATGAGACAAACCACCAGAGAAAAATGCAAACCCATGAAGAAGAAGTAAACTCATACCTTTTGCTAGTGATTAAAGAGAAAGACCACTTAATTCAAATAATGCAAACCACCCCTTTCCCTTAAGCAAAAAGAAGCCAAACTTCAGAATGATTACTCTTGCACAAAATACCAACTAAGAAAAATAAGAACTCTGTTGTTTGATGTTTTTCAAATATAGTGGTAGTAGAAAGCACCCCTTTGGCTAGAAACCTTAAGAAAACCATAGGAAAAGAATTAAAAGGTATTAATGACTAGAAATTTGTATCAAGTCATGTTATAACACCTAAAAGCCAGCAAAAATGAGTTTTATAGAATTACCCACTGTTAAATAATAGTTGTAGTTCAAAACACCCCTTCTGCCCTAAAATTTGGTAATTTTGTCCAGAGAAAACCATTCACTTTCTGACCCCCAAATTTTGAGGCCGAAAATCATACACCAGTAACAAGCCACTGTAATTTTTGCAGAATTTTTGGAATTTTATAAAAGCAACTTGTAGTTCAAACCTACTCCAAAACATTAAAAGAATAAAAGAAAAGGAAAGAAGGAATGAACCTCATCCCAATGAGTCTAACTTGAGAACTTATCAATTCTCCCTAAGACTTAAAAATAATTCAGTAGAAACCCAAAAATAAACCTACCACTTACCTTAGCTAAGTTTAACCCACTTTACCAAGTATACCACCCAAGGGTTTTACATAAGTAAAGTTAACTTGTTTAAACTCAAAAGATCATACCCCTTTAAAGTTGTAATTTCTAAAAGCACATATCATATCATGCATATACCTTACGCATTGCATTCATTAGATTGTAATCTTGCCGACGGAGAGTACGTGCTCATCCCCGAGCAAGGACCTGTCCAAGAGGAGGACCAGGAGCAGGCTTCAGAGGCTGCTATTGAGGATCTCCCCGCAGCCCCAGCAATTGAAGGCAAGCCCCGGTTTTATGCATAACCATGTTATTATATGCTACTTTACTACACTTAATGCTTGTAGGATTGCAATGTGCACTTAAGTGTAGGAGTTGCTTGAAACCTCTAGCTGCATGAACTTAGGATTCCTTTTTGAGATGAATACTAGTATGCTAGGTCGAGTAGCTGCTTGCTAATCAGGATCTCGGTAGAAGTCGAGTGATTTTTCTAGCACTCGCGCGAGGTCAGGAATTGATTGTATTCATCTTGATAATGGGATATATGTTGGTCTATGGACTTGGATCCAGGGAGGATGCCTTGTCCATGAGACGGGAAAAATGAATTAAGGATTAATGTGTGGATACCTGAGTCAAGCTTTTGAACGTACTAAGCACATGCTGGGAAAAATGGTAACCAGTAAACCTAGTACCTGAGTGAAGCCGGGCACGGACTTTATCCCTCATGCGACCTGAGACTGGGTCTCCCATGCTAGCTATGGTGGGTACAAGTGCGGTCACTGCACGGCGGCAGTCGGGGTCAGTGGAGCATTGTATGCCAAGGCGGTGAGGCCTGGACGCGAACGGGGAATCGATGGGGACGGTTGTCATGTGTAGGGTCAGAGTACCCTGACATGCCGTGTGTTTAGGTTTACCTTGCAAGGTTTAAAACTCGATTCGAATCGTCTGCTTCTCGCAGCTAATGAGACTGCTTGATTCCTTGTACTACATCGAGTAAGAAGTGAAATGTGGTTACATGAGATAACTTGTTGTTTGATCTAATTGATTGTTACCATGAATGCTTAGAAGGAGCAAATCTAGCTAAGTTAATAATGGTAGAATTTGAAAAGCTAAAAATTGATTTTAGAAACAGCTAGTGCTTTTGGCAAACCAAACCCCTCAGCCAAACAGCTGCATAGTCTAGAGGTAGAGGAGTAGACTCCTCACACCGGTTAAGTCTAGCTGAGTATTAGTATACTCAGCCTTGCTTGTGGCACAATTTTTGCAGGTACCATGCAGGAATTGGTTGATGGTGTGACTTGGCCTACCACCCTGCCACCGGGTTGGACGGTCGAGTGGGATGTTGCTCCGGCAGGAGAGGAGCATGAGGAGTAGTGGGCTAGGCCTTGCCCATTTCCTCATTACCGACGACATCGATTATCCGCTGCACTTTAATTTATGAACTTTATTTGCTACTCAAAAACTCCGATTTATGTAATAACTCAGTACTTAATTTGAGGTTTCCTGTTTTATTGTATTTCTTCTGTGACTCACCTTCGAGTGGGATTGTGGAATTTGATCCTGGTTAAGTGGCTCTATCAGACTAGATCTGAGGGACTGACGGGTTATTCCGATTTAAGTGTGTTACGGCCCCGGAGGCGTGACTTAGGCACTTAAGCTGGAATAATTCGGGCGGTTCTGCCACAGCTGGTATCGGAGCAAATTCCACCACAGAGAAGGACAATAAACCATGAATACCAATTTTCAAAATCTAAAACTTGCCTAGAAACTACTACGGATCGTCAGGACTAGATCGCTAGACCTAGGACGAAAGGCCTTAGGCATAGAGGGAGAAATAGGTGGCTAATTAATTAGGCCCTGTGGGCCAATACTTATATTTTTAAGGATGCCCTAAAAAGGCACCCTATTTTCTTTTGAGAGGCAACGTTTCTTACAGCATGCATGCATTATAAAACACCAAGAGGAATTAAAATTTGAGCTAACCCCTTTTCTTTAAAATCATCCGGGCTCTCTTTTTCTTTTTCCTTCCACCATAATCTTTATCCTTGATTCCCTTCCGCAGATGAATTCACCCACCCCCGCCAGTGGAGGAGACTCTCGTTTCAGTTCTGACTTCCTTTCTCGCGATGGCTTTCCCTCCATCTTGTGGGAAGTGCTTAACTCCGCCGGTTACCCTACGCCCCCTTTGTACACAGTGCAGTTGTATGAGGAGCATCGGGTACCTCGTTGTCGGGTCTGGCTGACTTTGGAGGCTCATCCCCTTCAGCCGGGTTGGCGTTCTCTTGACTCTGAGACGATTGGACTCAGGACGGACGACACCGTTGAGGCCGCAGCCATGAAGACTCTGACGACTTTCTGTGGCTACCATCCCCTGGAGATGGTGATGCACCCCTTGGGACTCTTCCCTGCTGAGAAGAAGGATGATCCCATGTGGTGTAACCGCGTGAGCCATGTGAAGGATGTGTGGGCAATGTATCCTGACTTGGTTGGGAGGGTCACTGTTCAGTGCATGAGTGCGCTGTACCGCCTTCAGGCCCTTCAGAGCGATGCTATGACACTTCTTGCTAACACCGCTCAGACTGCCAAGCTCACTCTCGACAGTCGGGAAGATTTTGTGGTCGACCTATCCACAGAGTTGGTGGAGAAGGATCTGCAGGTGGCGAGGCTGAGCCAGCGTATCGCTACCCTGGAACAGCAAGTGGAGATCTGAGACAACACTATTGATGTCTTGGAGAACCAGCTTCACGACGTGCAGAGGGAACTCGAGGAAGCCAATGACCACTTGGACATGCACCACCTGGAGATGGAGGCCAATGAAGTAGGAAGCGAGGGAGAAGAGGCTCCCGAGGAGCTAGGACCAGCCCCTGGTGCCAATGGGACTACCTCCGCGATGCCTCCTTCACCCGTATCCAGTGTCGCTTCTACCGCTCAGGGTTAAGCAGTCGCTTCGACGTTTTTAGGCGGATAGAAACCTATGCGAGCTTAGTAGTATCACATTTTGGACTAGGCTTGTGGGTACCTTCCCCTGATTAATGTAACCCTATAAACTTTTGATATCTGTGGGATCCTTGTCACCATGTTATCTTCATTTCGAACCTCATATTATGATTATGGCATTTTCCTTCCATATGAGATGATATCTTGTCGTTCGGAAATGTGAGTTGGGATAACAATGGCGACAATCTCTGTTTTCAGATGGCAGCTAGGCAGCGTCGCGGGCAGAATGAGCAAGCTCCCCCGCCACCTCCTCCAGCTCCCACAGTGCAGGAGCTGATGGCCCAGCAGAATGAGATTCTGCGACAGCTCTTGCAGCGCCAGCCCCACCAACAACATCATGGTGGAGGCCAGCACCAGCGACCTCTGGCTATGGCAACATACCAAGAGTTTCTGAGCACGCAGCCGCCCTTGTTCACCAAGGCAGAGGATCCGTTGGACGCCGACGTATGGCTTCGCGTCGTCGAGTCCAAGTTTCCCCTCCTCACAGGAGACTGCCCTGATGAGGCCAAGGCTCGCTTCGCCGCACAGCAGCTTCGCGGCCCTGCTCGGACTTGGTGGGACCACTTCCGTGCTATGCTCCCCGCTGATCGTGAAGTATCTTGGGAGGAATTCAAGACTGCCTTCAGAGGACACCACATTCTAGCTGGCATTCTTGATCGGAAGTTGAATGAATTTCTGGCCCTTAATCAAGGAACCCGCACGGTACTGCAGTATGCGCAAGCCTTCAACGACTTATGCCAGTATGCAGAGTATCATGCTGATTCTGATGAGAAGAAGAGGGATCGCTTCCGCAGGGGTCTCAATACCAAGCTACGAGAACGACTCAACACTGTCCGGGCTGATAGCTTCAATGAGTTGGTCAACATGGCCATCTCTCAGGAGGATTGCATTGTTGCTCACCGGGCAGAGAAGAAGAGAAAGGCACCAATGGCAGCACCATCCGCTCAGGCTCAGAGGTTCCGGATTGTTTCTCACAATCAGAGTAGGGGTTTCCAGCAGCAGGCAGGCAGATGGGTGATCAGGCCACCTCAGCAGCAGCAGCAGCCGGCACCCAACCGCTATCCAGCTCCCGCCCCAAGGAACAATCAGCCTCCGCAGCAGCAACAGTTCCGCCAGGGCAATGGGAACAAGTGTTTCACTTGTGGCAATGTGGGCCACTATGCCAAGAATTGTCCCAGGAACCAGCAGAGGCAGATGCCAGCACCAAATCAAGACAAGGGAAGAAAGCAGAAGGTGCAAGTCAGGCAAGGGAAGCTCAACTTCACTGCTCTAGAGGAAGTGCCAGAAGGAGCTCCTATCATGACCGGTACCTTTTCAGTTTATAATCAACCTGCTTTAATTCTGTTTGATTCTGGTGCATCTCATAGTTTCATTAGCCACAAGTTCAGTGCTAATTGCAAACTACCATTCTCTCACTCAAAAGCGTCATTCATGATAGTCACACCTGGGGGTAAAATTGCAACTAATCAATTAAACCAAAGTGTGCCTATTCAACTGGGAAGCCACATTATCAAAACCACTCTTCTTGTGTTGGGATTGGAAAATGTGGACATTATTCTAGGAGCAAATTGGATGACCTTCCACCAAGTTGTGCTTGATGTAGCCAGTCGTACCGTGGAAGTTAATTCTCCCTTCTGCGGAAATTTCACTTTGATTCTGCCTAGTCAGGGTTCTTCTCAGTCATATGCTTTCTCTATGACGAAGTTACCCCTGAAGAAGATCCCAGTGGTCTGTGAGTATGCAGATGTTTTTCCTGATGAATTGCCAGGAATGCCACCGGACCGGGATATTGAGTTCGCCATCGAGTTGCAACCGGGAACGACCCCAATTTCCAAGAGGCCCTACCGAATGCCACCCGCTGAGTTGGCAGAGTTGAAGAAGCAGTTGCAAGGGTTGCTGGATAAGGGATTCATTCGCCCAAGCACTTTGCCTTGGGGATGTCCAGCACTGTTTGTAAAGAAGAAGGATGAAAGCTTGAGGCTGTGTATAGATTACCGCCCTCTTAATGCGGTAACTATCAAGAACAAGTATCCTTTGCCTCGTATTGATGTTCTCTTTGACCAGTTGGTCGGAGCCAAGGTGTTTTCCAAGATAGACCTTCGCTCTGGCTACCATCAGATCAAAATACGAGCAAGTGATATTCCGAAGACGGCATTCTCAACCAGATATGGGCTGTATGAATTCTTGGTGATGTCATTCGGGCTGACAAATGCACCAGCATACTTCATGTATCTGATGAATTCTGTTTTCATGCCGGAATTGGACAAGTTCGTGGTGGTTTTCATCGATGACATTCTGGTGTACTCAAAGAACGAAGAAGAACATACCGGGCATTTGCATGTAGTGCTTCAACGTCTGTGAGAGCACCACCTTTATGCCAAGCTATCCAAGTGTGATTTTTGGCTAAAGGAAATCAAATTCTTGGGTCACACTATCTCCCAGGCTGGAATAGCTGTTGATCCTGATAAAGTGCAAGAAGTGATGAACTGGAGGCCACCAACGACTGTTCGCCAGATTCGGAGTTTTCTGGGACTGGCTGGTTATTACCGAAGATTTATTTCGGACTTCTCTCGAATTGCGAAGCCTATTACCGAGTTGCTAAAGAAAGAAGTCAAATTTGTGTGGAGTCAGAAGTGTGAAGATGCCTTCCATGCATTAAGGCAGCATCTGACCACAGCACCAGTGTTGGCGCAACCCGACAGCAGCAAGCCTTTTGATGTATATTGTGATGCCTCTGGCACCGGGCTAGGTTGTGTCTTGATGCAAGACAACCGAGTCATTTCTTATGCCTCAAGAGCACTCAGGCCTCATGAGCAAAATTATCCCACTCATGACCTTGAGTTAGCAGCAGTGGTTCATGCATTGAAGATGTGGAGGCACTATCTAATGGGAACCCACTGCAACATCTTCACTGATCATAAGAGCCTTAAGTACATTTTTACTCAGGCTGATCTCAACATGAGGCAGAGAAGATGGCTAGAGCTGATCAAGGATTATGACCTGGAGGTACATTATCACCCAGGGAAAGCTAATGTAGTAGCAGATGCCTTGAGTCGGAAGTTGCAATGCAATTGTATTCTGATGGATTCTCGTGTTAACACCTTGTGTGATGAGTTGAGCAAGATGCAAATTGAAGTGATTCCTTCTGGTTCTTTGTCTCAAATTGCTGTTGAGCCAGCTTTGCAAGACCAGATTATCATGGCCCAGCTCAGTGACAAGGGAGTGCAGATTATCAAGAAGAATCTCCAGCAGAAGGTTGAGAAGTACAATTGTTTCCGCCAGGATGAGAAAGGTGTGTTATGGTTCAAAAGCAGATTGGTAATTCCTAAGGACCAAGATCTCAAGAGGAAAATTTTGGATGAGGCTCATCTCTCCAAATTCTCTATGCATCCGGGAAGCACCAAGATGTACCATGATCTGAAGCTTTTGTACTGGTGGACCAGAATGAAGAGGGAGATAGCCCAGTATGTATCAGAGTGTGACACCTGTCAGAGGATAAAGGCAAGCCACTTGAAGTCCGCTGGAGCCTTGCAACCACTGTCCGTACCTTCGTGGAAGTGGGACGACATCAGCATGGATTTCATTGTGGGTCTGCCCAACACCTCTCGTCATCATGATTCGATTTGGGTTATTGTGGACCCGTGGCATACAAGCTGGAGTTACCTTCAAAGATGTCTGCCATTCACAGTGTATTCCATGTATCTCAGCTGAAGAAGTGTGTTCGATTGCCGACTGAGATCATAGCAGAGCCAGAATTGGAGATAGAGCCAGACCTCTCGTACCAAGAGTACCCCTCCAAGATTCTGGATTGCAAGGAAAGATCAACTCGGGCTAAATCGATCAAGATGTTCAAGGTCCAGTGGAGTAATCACTCAGAGGAGGAAGCTACTTGGGAAACCGAGGAATTCTTAAGATCCAACTTCCCCGATTGCCTACCTAAGGAAGCTGGTACGTAATCACCCCCAACCCCTCCTCCTGCCTTTCGAATCTAATTTCCAAAAACATGATCTTAATTCAGAACGGAGTAACTATGAAGTAAAACTTAAAAGGACTTCCTTCTGAAGTTGCAAAGAGAATGACATTCGAAGAGCAGTTTTGCCCTAATAATAACAATCATCACCCTTTTTCCTATCAGTCTCACCCTTCGCTTCACCCCGGGAGGACTCTGGCCCGAATCTCGGGACGAGATTCCTTTAAGGGGGGAAGGCTGTGACACCCCAGTGTCACTCAGGGTTTTTCTCAAAAGCCAAACCAAGAACCATCATTTTATGTGAACCAAAGTAAGCATGAACAACAAAACAAATTAAGTGAGGAAGAATTCACCAAGTATATACTTAAAAGTGTCATGATCAAAACAATTGAGACTTTTGAAAGATAAGAATGTACAACCCTAATTCAAAACCCTAAGTAAGCCCCATGAACAAAATTTAAGAAAATATGAAAAAGAGGATGAAAAGTTTAAAATTTTGAGTTGAGCCAAATATATAAGTTAAAGTATATTTATTAAGCAACAAGAAAGATTGAGAAGGCTTAGCCAAAATAACTCAAATAAATCCCCAAATCAGCCCTTGATCAATGAACCTTTAGAGAAATTCAAATTTCTGAATTTCTGAATTTCAGACCTCTTTTCAAAGATCATCTGTGTTCTTTGTTTTTCAAAACTCAAAGCCAGAAGATCCAAATATCAAAGTCGTGCCAAATTACCTTGAACACATTCTGGGAAAGTTTGAACTCAAACCAAATTCATTTGACACGGTTTTGGCGCAGCTTAACCTCGGGACCAGGCATTCTGACACTGGCACCTTGGTGATGCTACAACTCCCTGTCCCTAGCCTAAAACCGCACGTCGTCCATACACAAAAGACAAAGCTTGGTCTGGTGAACAAATCCCTTGCAGTGATCTTGCCCAAATTCGCGAAGATTTGCTCCCAATCGGCGCTTGAACAGGGGCAGAGGCAACGGGAACACGTGTTCGACCGCGGCTGACACCCCTGGTTCACGCCCGTTCGCGCACCGCGCCTCCCAGTGCACGCCCGCGCGCACTCGCCGGACCACGACCGCCCGTGCACCGCCCCATGCCTATAAAGCCTTCCCAAGCGCGCCCCACTTCACCCCGCACTCACCCTCACCGGCCAACCACTTTCCCTTAGCTCCGGCAAGCTTAATTCCGCCCGCCATTGCCGCCAGGGCTTCGGCCATCGTGGCCAGCCCACTCCAGCCATCCTTTGGGCAAGCCAGTGCTTCGGCTAGCTCCGCCAGTAGCCCGTGAAGCTCGCCAAGCCCTCGGACCCGACCGGACTTCACCGGAGGCCCGAGATCGACCTCACCGGACTTCGGCCTTCCGCCGCCGCGCGTAGACCGAGCTATCCAGTGAGTCTCCGCCCGATTCCTTTCGCTCATAGCTTCTCTGGCATCCCGTGGACCTCCCTGACCTATTTGATTGAACTATCTCGCCGTGACCAGGCCGGTCTCCTCGCCGCCGACGAGCATCCCCGCCTGCGCGCGTGGACCGACCGACTCAGGCCATCTCCGACGGCGTTCCGCACACCGTTGTGATCCCCGCGACCTCCCCTTCATCCTCAACCACTTCACCGGAACAGTCTCGCCGCCGGTAAGCCCCTCCGCCCTTTTCTTCGCCGCGGCTACTGTTTAAGGTAGAAGAAGGACCTCGGGTTAGGATCTGTAGAACCCGAGGGGTTTTCTGTAATGTCAGCGACTCATGTGAATAGTAACCTAAGGACTGATTCGCGAAGGAAACTTAGAAAACCGCCAGGGACCCCAGTGCAAAGTGGATTTCCATTTAATCAATTCTGTTATTCTTTTTAAAATGACCAGAGAACTTAGAAAATCCATAACTTGATGAAATCTTAATAAAAAGTTGTCAAACCAATTTTGCTAGCTCTGGAATATTATGATCTGTCATTTAAAAATAGTGAACCCTATGCTTTCTGTTCTAAATTTTAGAGTTAAAATTAAAAACAGAAACCCACTAAACCTTGTTTAATTAAGGAAAATTAGTTTTTCTTTTGTGCTAAGCTTAAGAAAATTTGTAGATGTTTATACCTTATTTAGACACTGTTTAAAAATAGTAGGAACACCAGCATTGAAAAATATGATGTAGTTATCCATTTAAAGCTATTTTGTCCAAAACTTAGAGAAAATCAGAAAGGCCTTAGAAATTAATGAACAGTGATTAATAATATTTTTCCTAGTTTACTTATGCAACAGAGAACCTAGGAAAAATACAGAGACCATTAATTTGGACCAGTTTTTAATTAAGATGATTTAATTAACCTTATATAGACTGAAAATCAATTATTAGAATTGCAAAACTATAACCAAAGTGATTAATAAAAATCCAGTGAACTTATAACCACCAGAGCCCCACTACAAAAATACAGAGCACCCCAGCCCAACTCTTTAAGTAAGGAAATTAAATGCAAAGCGATAATAAGGCATTTTCCAACTAAATCATGAACAACCCCAAATAATATGATAATGGGCAACCAAAAATTAGCTAAGTCCATGATGAGACAAACCACCAGAGAAAAATGCAAACCCATGAAGAAGAAGTAAACTCATACCTTTTGCTAGTGATTAAAGAGAAAGACCACTTAATTCAAATAATGCAAACCACCCCTTTCCCTTAAGCAAAAAGAAGCCAAACTTCAGAATGATTGCTCTTGCACAAAATACCAACTAAGAAAAATAAGAACTCTGTTGTTTGATGTTTTTCAAATATAGTGGTAGTAGAAAGCACCCCTTTGGCTAGAAACCTTAAGAAAACCATAGGAAAAGAATTAAAAGGTATTAATGACTAGAAATTTGTATCAAGTCATGTTATAACACCTAAAATCCAGCAAAAATGAGTTTTATAGAATTACCCACTGTTAAATAATAGTTGTAGTTCAAAGCACCCCTTCTGCCCTAAAATTTGGTAATTTTGTCCAGAGAAAACCATTCACTTTCTGACCCCCAAATTTTGAGGCAGAGAATCATACACCAGTAACAAGCCACTGTAAGTTTTGCAGAATTTTTGGAATTTTATAAAAGCAACTTGTAGTTCAAACCTACTCCAAAACATTAAAAGAATAAAAGAAAAGGAAAGAAGGAATGAACCTCATCCCAATGAGTCTAACTTGAGAACTTATCAATTCTCCCTAAGACTTAAAAATAATTCAGTAGAAACCCAAAAATAAACCTACCACTTACCTTAGCTAAGTTTAACCCACTTTACCAAGTATACCACCCAAGGGTTTTACATAAGTAAAGTTAACTTGTTTAAACTCAAAAGATCATACCCCTTTAAAGTTGTAATTTCTAAAAGCACATATCATATCATGCATATACCTTACGCATTGCATTCATTAGATTGTAATCTTGCCGACGGAGAGTACGTGCTCATCCCCGAGCAAGGATCTGTCCAAGAGGAGGACCAGGAGCAGGCTTCAGAGGCTGCTATTGAGGATCTCCACGCAGCCCCAGCAATTGAAGGCAAGCCCCGGTTTTATGCATAACCATGTTATTATATGCTACTTTACTACACTTAATGCTTGTAGGATTGCAATGTGCACTTAAGTGTAGGAGTTGCTTGAAACCTCTAGCTGCATGAACTTAGGATTCCTTTTTGAGATGAATACTAGTATGCTAGGTCGAGTAGCTGCTTGCTAATCAGGATCTCGGTAGAAGTCGAGTGATTTTTCTAGCACTCGCGCGAGGTCAGGAATTGATTGTATTCATCTTGATAATGGGATATATGTTGGTCTATGGACTTGGATCCAGGGAGGATGCCTTGTCCATGAGACGGGAAAAATGAATTAAGGATTAATGTGTGGATACCTGAGTCAAGCTTTTTAACGTACTAAGCACATGCCGGGAAAAATGGTAACCGGTAAACCTAGTACCTGAGTGAAGCCGGGCGCAGACTTTATCCCTCATGCGACCTGAGACTGGGTGTTGGGGACCTTCGGCATCCGAAGGTCCTCAAAAACATGATTTAACAGCGTTTCTGGAGTATAATTTGTGAACAGGTATCTTCGGATTCGTATCGGTACCATAGAAGGAGAAGCTCAAAAGATACGAAGGTTGATACAGCGCCGAAGCTGTGAGCAGGAAAGCTTCGGCATGATCACAGAAAAGGGAACCGACTTAAAGATGAAAAGGCCATTTAGACCTCGATAGAATACTATAGAATTATTATCAAATGTAAAGGGCATGAATGTAATTTTGTAAGGGCTGTGTCCTGTGCCTATAAATAGGTGAACAGTATTCCCGTACTGTTCACGCTGACTTGGCATTTATTACTGCGTCACGCTTGTACTTTTCTCTTCCTTCAAGACCGAAGGTACATTTGTAATTTGAAATCATTTCTATTTTCCCATGATAATAAAATAGAAATGATTCTGTCATAATATTTAATGTTTGCTTTATACTTTGTATTTTATACGAAACCTTCGTCATTTATTGCCATATTTACGAAGGTAGGTCTTTCATGACCTTCGTCCGAAATTATTATTTCCCGAAGGGACATAATAATTAAAAGGACGAAGGACTTTAACACTTAACACTTTTTGTGTTGCCTTGTTCTTAACTCGTAGCATTTGAGAACAAGTCTCCAACATTGGCGCCCACCTCCGGTGAACTCACTTCCACTTTTTTGAGCTTTTCAACATCTTCGGCAAGCATCACCTTCGTCATGCCGCCGAAGAAGGCTACAGCAGCAGGGGCCGGCACGCTGCAGCCGATGGACCCCAATCAAGACGTCCTTTCTCTTAAAGAGGCACGAAGCCAGAAGAGGAAGGCTGCCAGTCCAACACCTCCGGAGGATGATCTAGATCAGGAAATTCAAAACCTGGAAATCCTTCAGCAGCAGGTTCAACGCAAGAAGGAGAAGATGGCCCGTCTAGCTGATCTTCAGAGACAAATAGATGAAGCTTCTGAAGAGGTTCGTCATCTTGTTCAAGATGATCAATACCGAAGGCCTCCACGCAGAGAGCTTCACCAGGAAGACTTCCGTAATGAGGATGACTGGTATGACGATTTCCATCATGGAAACTTTGCTTTTGATGACGCTTCTCCTCTTTCAACAGAGTTACAGGCCACACCTTGGCCACAGACTTACAAGCCACCTCAGCTCCCCGTATATGACGGTCACTCAGACCCTAAGCAATTCCTCATGAGTTATGAAGCAACTATATCTTCGTATGGTGGCAATACTGCAGTCATGGCAAAATCTTTTGTCATGGCTGTCAGGAGCGTCGCTCAGACTTGGTACTCTTCTCTTCAGCCAGGAACAATCATTTCTTGGCAGAAATTGAAAGATATGCTGATAACTAGCTTTCAAGGGTTTCAGACGAAGCCGGTCACTGCTCAGGCTCTCTTCCAGTGTACTCAGGACCATGAAGAGTACCTTCAGGCATATGTCCGAAGGTTTTTACGATTGAGGGCACAGGCGCCAACGGTGCCCAATGAGATAGTCATTGAGGCCATGATCAAGGGGCTTCGTCCTGGACCTACAGCCCAATATTTTGCTAGAAAGCCTCCTCAGACCCTGGAGAAGCTGCTCCAAAAGATGGACGAGTACATTCGTGCTGATAATGACTTTCGCCAAAGAAGGGAGGAGGCCATCAGATTCTCTGAGATGACCAGGGGCTTCGGAGGAAGGTTTTACCCGAGGCATGTCAGGTCAATTCATAATTCCACTCAGAATGATAATAAAGGGAGTCAGCAACAAAGGCCACAATACTCTTCACAAGCTTCGGGGCAACAACAAAGCTCCTTCCGACCACCAGCTCCAAGAGGCAGAGGCGCCAGGGGCTTCGGAGGAAGATTTGGTGATCAACCGAGAAGAATCTTTTGCTTATTCTGCGGTGAAAACAAAGGCCATACTACCAGGATGTGCCATGTTACTATTCAGAAGCAAAAGGAAATAGCTGAAGAAGCAGCACAACAAGCTCAGCCGAAGCAGGTCATGCATACAGCTTCGTATCATTCGCCCTACATCCCAGAATATGTGGGCAATCATCCTGCAGTTTCTGTTGCTTCGGCAAGTCAGCCTCAAGCTTCCTGGCAACAGCCTCCGCCTCCACCTCCATTGCAACAAGGCCAACAGCCAGAAGGGAGCCAGTACACTCCACACCAGAGGGACTTCAGAGAGCAGTCCGAAGCTCGTACAGTCAATAGCACTGTGCCAGAATCAAAGCACATCTATTGACGAATATCCTACTTTGATAGCAGTCTTTTCCATTTAGTTCTATTTTCTGTGTAATGAAGGACATTTCAGTTTTCATCTAATAAGTTTCATGATGATTGGATATGAGGAAAATTTATCTTCTCCACAGGCTTAAGTTGCTGAAGCTTAAATATTTGCGGTAACAAGGAGGACCTTCGAATCATTAAAAATCTTTCGAAGCAACAAAAAGTCGTTCTAAGGAACGCAGAGTAAGTTGCCGAAGTTACAAAAAGCCGTTCCAAAGGGAGCGCAGAGTAAGTTTTTTGCTCCAAAGACGTTCCTAAGGGAATGCAGAGCATACAGCGAAAAGTCAACGCTGATACCGCCTAAGTAAAAGGCGAAGAAGTTCCAAAGACGTTCCTAAGGGAATGCAGAACTTATACCGCCTAAGTAAAAGGCGAAGAAGTTCCAAAGACGTTCCTAAGGGAATGCAGAACTTATATCGCCTAAGTAAAAGGCGAAGAAGCTCCAAAGACGTTCCTAAGGGGATGCAGAGCTTACAGCAAAAAATAAGCGCTGATACATAAAATAGTGTGGGGATATGTGTGAATCTTCGGAACAAATGCCATCTACATAACATAACATCATCACATCATTTTGCATACCATAAGCATCATGCATCATGCTGCATATGGCATAAGAAGGGGACACAATATTGATCTTCGGAAGTAAGCTTTGAAAAAGTGAAAATCGTGTTAAGTGACAAGGAGACACAATGTTGACCTTCGGAATTTAGCTTCGGAGAATGTTTTCACAAAGCTTGGATATTCTTCATCAGAGCACTATGGACATTCTTGTGATACACAAAAATTTTCTTCACGAAGCATGAAAAGAAGGGAAGGTGTTTTTTCGCCGAAGGCTCAAAAACGGTACGTATGTAAAGTTTCATGCATCGTAAAGAATTGAGCAATAAAAACGGTATATTACATGCAGGATTACAAAATGTTACAATTCAGAAGTTTAATTTACAATAGCGTTCAATCTTCTCTTAGAACAACTTCTGCAGCCTCATTTAGGAGTCGATTGACGACTTCATCCATAATTGCTTCGGCCATCTTTTTGATTTCATCATCTCCTTTCGGCTGAGGGCCTGGAGACGCTTCGGCAGGATCTGAAGGACAGGACACGGCTATGCTGCTATTACAAATGGCAAACGAAGCTTAAAACCAAAAGTTACAACACAATACAAACTATTTATTAATACCTAATTGACCTTCGGGCTCTACGCTCTCTTCAGCAGCCTTAGCCACTTCTCTAGCATCATGAATGCCCTTTTCACTTCTTTGAATGATTTCTCCTGCCATTTCTCGGCCACCATTTTCCCAGATATCAGTGAAAAACTTTCCACTAATCGTGCTTGCTTCAGCCGAAGGGTCTCTTGAGTCTTCAAAGGATAAAGCAGCTTCGGATTGTGCTAAGACTTTTACGTGTTCGCAGCCTTTCTTCTCCAAAATAGTGGCAATTCCTCTGGCCCCAGAGAAAGCGCATATATCCCCACGGCTATTTAAAATTTCTTCGAAGGCTTCAGCTTCGTGGCTGATCCATTCAATGGGACCTTCGGGATTGCCTTTCGTAAAGTTTTCTTCGCTTGAGAAGGCGCCAACCTTGGCGAAGCTAGCTTTTAACTTTTTAACACACTCTATAGACTTGTTATAACATCTCTTTTTGGACGAACGAAGCTCTTCAACAGTTATTTCTAGGTGATCGGCCCATTGGTCGCTGAGTTCTCGCTTTGTTTCTTCAAGTATGCGTTCTTCCTTGGCTCTGGCCAGTTGTTTCCGAAGGTCTTCAATTTCGCGCTTCTGAGCTTCAGCTTGACTTTTAAAAGCAGCTTCGTCCTCCTTTATTTTATTTATCAATGAGTATAACATTTTATCTTTTTCGAGACCTTCGTTCCTCAGTTCAATAACTTCGGAACGAAGGTTGCTCAGGGCTATAGAACACCCTTCGTCTTCAGCATCTTTCTGTGCCCTGAGGGCATTGCTGAGTATCAGCCCCTGCAGAGAGAAATATGTCTGCGTCAAGAGGTTTAAGTCAACGAAAAATTTTGAACTCAACAAAAAATACAAGGATTTCATTTGTCACACCTTTAAGCTATTGTAAGCCAGGCTGTCGGCCAGATCGTTCTTTGACAGCACCGAAAGTCCGTCTTCTAAAGTTGGGAATCCGAAGCTCCTGCTCATCTCCCGACAGACAGAAATTTCCTTGTTGTCGGGAAGACAATACAAGAAGTCTTCTTCTCCACTGCCATTGAATATTAACGCCCCCTTTGGATATTTCAGTTTTTGGGCGTAGTGCTGGGCCTCTTGCTCTTCTTTTTCCGATAGTTTTTTCCCCGAAGCATGACGAACAATATAATCACGAGTTTTGGGGGATGCTTCGGGGGTAATGACACCGGTTTCTTCAACAAAAGTCGGCGTTGTTATTTTTTCTGCCTCACCTTCCAAGGGTTTTATCTTTGCGGGCTCTGAGGGCACAGCTTCGGCTTCAGTCTTTTGCTCTGGAGATTTAGAACCAGAAATTTCAGTTGTTGTCTCAGGAACGACAGCAGCCTTACTCGGAGGTGTGCTTGAAGATTTGATCGTTTCCAGTACATCTAGCACATTAGCCATTCTCTTTCTCTTCGGAGTCACTGCTGGCACTTTTTGATTTTTTACTGTCTCAATGTTTGCTGTAGGACTCAAAACTTCTGATGTTTTGGAGCCCTCAGTTGCTTCTTTTATCTCTTCCATTTTTTCTGTGGACGGCGCTTCGGCCTTCTCTTTCGTTTCTGACAGCAAAATCTTTGATTGTTCCAGTTCTATCTTTGTTGGCACTTCGGTCATTTCTGCGACTTCTGGCAGCAAAGTTGGCTTGGTTGGTTTTTCAGCTTCGGTGGCCGTAGTAGTTTCTCCGATAAACTCAGGCACCGAAGCTGGTTCAATATAGCGCGGCCGATGTGTGAGGACCTTTATCTTCTTTCTTTTAGGTTCTGGCTCACTAGGAGCAATTGTAGTTTCTTCTTTTGCAAAGGTTGTGTTTTTTCTTTTCTGCCTTCGAGCAGGGTAGCAATAGTCAGGGTAAACAAACCCAATTGCATCAAATACCCGATTCAGCCTCTTCTTTTTGCGGCCTCCGAAGGCTTCTGACATCGCAGTATTTTCAGCCTTCGAATAAGAACCAAGCAGCTCATCACTCAAATTGTCAATGCTCTTTAACCAGTCATCATCTGGCTCAGCAAATTTATCTCCGAATTTGAAGGTGTACTTCAGTCTCATAAGTCCACCTTCGTCGGCCTCTTTTATGGTTTCTTGTGGCATTTCCCATTTCTCCGCAAGAGGCCACACCCGGAAGGCAATATGCTCTTGTACTAAATCTCTTGTTCCAATAAAAGAGCAGACAACGCCGAAGGCTCTCTGGCATTCTTCGGCAGCTTCATTCATTTCAACCTTCGGCCTCCGAAGGCCGAAGCTTTGCCAGATAGGGCGCATGATTACATCTTTGATGTCTTCTCGGGTTTTCAAATCATTTTTTACATAAAACCATTCTGTCATCCAGTCGCCGGGCCATCTCTTCCGAAAAGTCGGCACGGGACAGCTTGACCCAGACCGAGAAACAAAGCTGTAGCAGCCAAAGTTATTATGATACTGTTCTTTGCCCCAAGGTTTGGTTTCATATAATAATTCATGTATATTGCAGAAGCTCTTTGCATCAGGCTTCAGACCTTGGCTTCTCGCGGCCCACACAAAGATATTTAGCCTTATAATTGCCTCAGGAGTAAGTTGATGAAGATAGACTTCGAAGATTTTCAATACCTCCACAACGAAGCTACTCAAAGGAAATCGTAGCCCAGCTTTCAGAAAGCTTCGATACACCACGACTTCATTTTCTTCGGGGTGTGGACAAGTCTTCTCTCCTTCGTCAGCCCTCACAATGGACAAATCCCGGAAATACCTTCCTCTCATGTTAACAAGATGACTCTCTTTGATAGTTGATTTACCATAAACTGAATGGCTTGGTCGCCATGGACGATCTTCGGAGTCTTCACCACCACTGTCCACATCGTAACTTTCACTGTCACCAGTATCTTCAGACAAACCTTCCAGAATCTCCTTGGTGATTTTTTCTGTGTTGGTCTTCGACATTGCTATAAGAAACCCCAAGTTTTTCTCTTCATCAAGAGTCAGCTTCGTCTCAGCAACAGCCTTCTTAGCAGCTTCAGACATCTTCGGAAAACGCTAAAAAACTGTTTTCAAAAGCCGAAGCTTCAAAACTAAAAGCTCAGCAAATCTTAGCGCACAAAAGCTAAAAATTGAGTAAGCGGGAGTGGTTGGCCAGAAAGCGTGCCAAATAAGTTTGCGGTATGACTGTATTTATACGCTCGGTGCGTTGAAAATTGAAAGACCCCACTTGTCAGTGGATGTTGCTATTCTAGCAAAGGGAAGGTGTTTTTTCGGACCTTCGGCGTAAAGCCTTCGTCCATATCGCAATCTGAATTTATTATTTCGAACAAATTAATATTGCGAGGGGCTACTGTTGGGGACCTTCGGCATCCGAAGGTCCTCAAAAACATGATTTAACAGCGTTTCTGGAGTATAATTTGTGAACAGGTATCTTCGGATTTGTATCGGTACCATAGAAGGAGAAGCTCAAAAGATACGAAGGTTGATACAGCGCCGAAGCTGTGAGCAGGAAAGCTTCGGCATGATCACAGAAAAGGGAACCGACTTAAAGATGAAAAGGCCATTTAGACCTCGATAGAATACTATAGAATTATTATCAAATGTAAAGGGCATGAATGTAATTTTGTAAGGGCTGTGTCCTGTGCCTATAAATAGGTGAACAGTATTCCCGTACTGTTCACGCTGACTTGGCATTTATTACTGCGTCACGCTTGTACTTTTCTCTTCCTTCAAGACCGAAGGTACATTTGTAATTTGAAATCATTTCTATTTTCCCATGATAATAAAATAGAAATGATTCTGTCATAATATTTAATGTTTGCTTTATACTTTGTATTTTATACGAAACCTTCGTCATTTATTGCCATATTTACGAAGGTAGGTCTTTCATGACCTTCGTCCGAAATTATTATTTCCCGAAGGGACATAATAATTAAAAGGACGAAGGACTTTAACACTTAACACTTTTTGTGTTGCCTTGTTCTTAACTCGTAGCATTTGAGAACAAGTCTCCAACACTGGGTCTCCCATGCTAGCTATGGTGGGTACAAGTGCGGTCACTGCACGGCGGCAGTCGGGGTCAGTGGAGCATTGTATGCCAAGGCGGTGAGGCCTAGACGCGAACGGGGAATCGATGGGGACGGTTGTCATGTGTAGGGTCAGAGTACCCTGACATGCCGTGTGTTTTGGTTTACCTTGCAAGGTTTAAAACTCGATTCGAATCGTCTGCTTCTCGCAGCTAATGAGACTGCTTGATTCCTTGTACTACATCGAGTAAGAAGTGAAATGTGGTTACATGAGATAACTTGTTGTTTGATCTAATTGATTGTTACCATGAATGCTTAGAAGGAGCAAATCTAGCTAAGTTAATAATGATAGAATTTGAAAAGCTAAAAATTGATTTTAGAAACAGCTAGTGCTTTTGGCAAACCAAACCCCTCAGCCAAACAGCTGCATAGTCTAGAGGTAGAGGAGTAGACTCCTCACACCGGTTAAGTCTAGCTGAGTATTAGTATACTCAGCCTTGCTTGTGGCACAATTTTTGCAGGTACCATGCAGGAATTGGTTGATGGTGTGACTTGGCCTACCACCCTGCCACCGGGTTGGACGGTCGAGTGGGATGTTGCTCCGGCAGGAGAGGAGCATGAGGAGTAGTGGGCTAGGCCTTGCCCATTTCCTCATTACCGACGACATCGATTATCCGCTGCACTTTAATTTATGAACATTATTTGCTACTCAAAAACTCTGATTTATGTAATAACTCAGTACTTAATTTGAGGTTTCCTGTTTTATTGTATTTCTTCTGTGACTCACCTTCGAGTGGGATTGTGGAATTTGATCCTGGTTAAGTGGCTCTATCAGACTAGATCTGAGGGACTGACGGGTTATTCCGATTTAAGTGTGTTACGGCCCCGGAGGCGTGACTTAGGCACTTAAGCTGGAATAATTCGGACGGTTCTGCCACACCAGGGCTCGGACTCGTCCTCGGCTTTGGAAGACGACGAACTCCGCCTCACCCGACCCCAGGGCTCGGACTCAGCCTCGGCTCCAGAAGACGACAAACTCCGCCTCGCCCGACCCTAGGGCTCGGACTCGGCCTCGACTCCGGAAGATGACGAACTCCGCCTCGCCCGACCCCAGGGCTCGGACTTAGCCTCGGCTCCGAAAGACGATGGACTCCGCCTCGCCCGAACCCATGGCTCGGACTCAGCCTCGACCTCGGAGGAATCGCCACCTCGCCCCAACTCGGGTTCGGACCAGCCACGTCGCCAGGGGGGCCATCATTACCTTACCCCTAGCTAGCTCAGGCTATGGGGAACAAGACCGGCGTCCCATCTGGCTCGCCCCGGTAAACAAGTAATGATGACACCCCGCACGCTCCATGACGGCGGTAGCTCCCAGCCTCTTATGTCAGCAAGGAGACGTCAGCGTGGACCCGACAGCCCCGACAGCTGTACTTCCGCAGGGCTCCAGCGCTCCTCCGACGACCACGACATCACATGAACAGGGTGCCAAAACCTCTCCGACTGCCACGACAGCATGTACTTAGGGCTCTAGCTCCTCTCTGCTAGACACATTAGCACATTGCTACACCTCCCATTGTACACCTGGGCCCTCTCCTTACATATATAAAAGGAAGGTCCAGGGCTCTCGTACAGAGAGGTTGGCCGCGCGGGAGAACGGGCCGGCGCGTAAGGCTCTCGTTCTCTCTCTCGCTCCCGCGCGAACGCTTGTAACCCCCTACTACAAGCGCATCCAGCCACCCTGGGCGCAGGACAACACGAAGGCCGCGGTTTCCCCTCGCTGTTCTCCCCCCTTTGTGTCCCATCTCGCGCCGACCCATCTGGGCTGGGGCACGCAGCGACAATTTACTCGTCGGTCCAGGGACCCCCCGGGGTCGAAACGCCGACAATTATGCACTTGTAAATAACACTTAGGAAAATAATAATCTATTTTCAAATAAAATTAATGTATGCCACAGTTTATGTTATACTCTGAATTCATTATCCCTTATGTAGTATTGTGTCTTTTTAAGATGTGTTCCAATGTTTGTACATGTTTGGTGTGATGTTCATTTGTACTTTCCAAATGTATTGAATGCATGGTCGCTTTATTTAGACAACGAGCAGTCCGAAGTTCCTGAGTGTGTTGTTGGAGACCTCCTTGAGCAGCAACCTGGTGAAGGCAAGTGTCCTCTGACCTATTATGTCCTACATACTTTATAATTCACTGTCCCGCATTACTTTATGAAACCTAAGGATTTACTAGTCTGTATTCACTTATCCTTGTTTACCTTTTGGGTTACCATGGTTAGCATGTTGCTATTGCCTTAACATAATCAATGAACATGATGTGAACATTTATGATATGATACTGTTATCTTGATTATGTGGATGATTTTGTGATACCTTAGGGGACTCAGGCCTTTTTCCTGAGTACTGCTCCGTAAGGACCAGTTCATGGAGTGACCACCCGGGATAACAGTGCAACCATGATGGTGGAATGGGACGCCCTTAGCTGATTAATTAGATGAACCTAGGGGTGTAGTTGGCTTTGCCGGAGGGCCGTCAATGGGGGCTAGGGCGCGCTCTGCCAAGGTTGGGGTGTAGAGGTTCTTTCGATTTGGTTTTGTTAGTCACCCACCTTGGGGAGGTGTACTTCGTTTGTACGATTGGTGAAACCTAACGAGCAGCTATGCACCAGGGGAGTCTTTGTAAAGGCTACATAGTGAAACCTTGCCGACTCACCTTGGTAGTGTTTGAGAGTTTAATAGACCCGAGGCATAAAGGGATCACGACTTGTGGGTGAAGTGTACAACCTCTGTAGGGTGTTAAAAACTGGTATATTAGCCAAGCTCACGGTTAAGAGCAGCCTTGGGATCCTCTTCGATTAGAAGAACAATGGTTACTTTTATGATGATGATTAACAATGATGCTATAAAATCTAATCTTTGGTATTTCCTCTTTTGAGGAAGTACTTTTGGGTAATAACTGGGTTTATTACTAAAAGTTGGCTCTACTAATAATAATAAATACTTGACTAACCTAAAAGCAACTGCTTGACCTCAACCCCATATACAGCTAGCCCACTTTAGCCAAACGGAACATTTGTTGAGTACGTTGATGTGTACTCACCCTTGCTTTACAAACCACCCCACCCCAGGTTGTCCCCACTGTTCTCAGTGCTCAGGAGGTGAAGCTAGCAACATGGATTATTTCCAGGAGTTTCAGGACTACGATGAGTTCTAGTTCTTTCTTAGTGGCAAACCCCCAGTCAGCTGCCTGTGTAGGCTTAGCATCTATGTTTCGCATTTCCACACTTTGATAATTATGTTGAACAATGGTTATGTATTAGACTCTATGGATGTCTTGGACATCTTGATGTAATAAAGTACCTTTCCGCTATTTATTTCAAGCATTGTGTGATGATGTCCAATTATGTAATCGCTGTGTACGTGAGTTTATGATCCTGGCACGTATATGGTTCGCATTCGGTTTACCTTCCAAAACTGGGTGTGACACCCAGCTCGCCTTCCACCAGTTCCATCTTGGTAATCATGGTGGCATCATTACCCTCGTGAGAGATCATGAGGGTATCCCATATTTGTTTGGCATTGTCCAAGCCGCTCACTTTGTTGTATTCATCTCTGCATAGAGATGGTAGCAAAACAGTAGTAGCTTGGGCATTTTTATGTATTTGCTCATTAATAAATACAGGATTGTCAGTGCTATCGAAATGCATTCCATTTTCAACAATTTCCCAAATACTAGGATGGAGAGAAAATAAGTGACTGCACATTTTATGACTCCAAAAAGAATAGTCCTCTCCATCAAGTTATGGGGGTTTTCCAAGTGGAATAGATAGTAAATGGGCATTTGAATTATAAGGGATGCAAGAATAATCAAAAGAATAGTTTAGATTAACCATTTTATTTTTTGACGAAGAATCTTCGTCGTCATCATCCCTTGGTGAAGAAGAGGAGGCATTGCTGTCGTAGTAGATGATCTTCTTAATGTGCCTCTTCTTCTTTCCATCCCTCCTCTTGTGACTCGAGTCTGAGTCAGTGGGCTAGTTGTTTTTTGGCTCGTAGAGGGTCTCCTCCATGTCGTTGATCACCATCCCCTTGCCTTTAGGATCCATCTCTTCGGGCGGTTAGTCCCTTAATGAAGAGTATGGATCTGATACCAATTGAGAGCACCTAGAGGGGGGTGAATAGGTGATCCTGTAAAAACAAACACTAAATAGCCCAAACTTGGCTATGAAATGTTAGTAAGATTAAAACCAAGTTGATATAGTGAGAACTCTTCCCTTGACTGTTCCTTTCGAATGAGTATTGAATTTTGGAACAATGGCACAAGTGATTAAGCGGGAACTTTAGAAGAGAAACCAATCACAATGAAAAGAGACACATGAGACATGGTGATTTTATCCTATGGTTCGGCCATGTAGAACACTTGCCTACTTCCATGTTGTGGTGTCCCAATGGACGAGGGTTGCACTCAACCCCTTTCAAGTGAGCCAATGATCCACTTGAATACCACGGTTTTCTTCCTTATAGTTGTTTCCCGTTTGTGAGGAATCTCCACAAGTTGGAGCCTCTCACCCTTACAATGTTGATCACAACAAAAAGCACAAGAGTAAGGGAGGGAAAGAAACACACGCAAGAGCTAGAATCACAGCAATCCCATGCACACAAGTCAAGAAGAGAGCACACAAAAACAACACAACAAGTCTATAGCTCACAAAGTACTCAATTCTCAATCACGATGATCCGGATGCGTGTTTGTGGAGTCTAAGCGTCTTAGGATGTTCAATAGAGGCTTGGTATACTGATCCATGCGCCTAGGGGTCCCTTTTATAGCCCCAAGGCAGCTAGGAGCCGTTGGAACTCCATTTGGTAGAGAATTCTTGCCTTCTGCCGGTTGGCGCACCGGACAGTCTAGTCCACCATCGGACATGAACAGTGCCCGATCTCCTTCCTTTTCTGGTGAAGCCGACCATTGAGCCATCGGTCCACTTGGCACACCAGACAGTTCGGTGCAACCAAGTGGCCGTTGGCCCTGGCCACGTGTCGTTCGCTGATCGCGCTGCCGACCGTTGGCACGGGCGATGTTGGCTCACCGGACAGTCCGATGAATTTTAGCCGCAGCGCCCTCAGCGATTTCCGGAGAGTAGCGAGTTCGCCAGCCGAGTAGCCTGGGCACCAGACAGTCCAGTGCACCCGCATGGCTGCTTCAACTAGACTTCCTTTGCTCCTTTTGGACATGGCTCAATTTGGTTCCTGGCACTTAGACAAGCACGTTTAGCACATAAAATAATTGACTAAGTGTCTAGAGCTTACCTTCCCAATTGATCCATCTTTATATTCCTTTGCTTAGTATTATGTTAGTTCACATATTGTGTTGTGCATGTAATCACCAAAACATTATAGAAATGGCCCAGGGGCACATTTCCCTTTCAATTGAGACCTATGGCTCCATCTCTTCCGGGCGAAGCCCTTCTCTCCTAGCAAGGTGAGGAGGGTACGCCACGCCGTCCAGGCCAGCGGCGGCACACTTCAGCTACGCTCGGACCGGGTGCAGTTTTACATCCCTGCCACCATTCCCTCGTCGAACAAGGGGTGGCAGAGATAGTGGTTCTACCTCCGCAACGATGACGGGCGGCTATTAGCGTTCACACACCACGTCGACCTTGGAGTGGAGGAATGATAGAGGTGGGGCCTGCCTTGAAAGATTTAGACCCACCTGAAGTTGTTGTTGGACGCCCTGCGGAAGCTCTGGGACCGTGGTCTCACCACGGCCAGAGTTGCCATAGCCTTCCACCGACAGTGGGTTCTGCCATTGACTGACCGTCGGCTTCGCCTTGACAAGATGACACCCAAGGCCTCCATGGAAAGCTCCTGAATGGCCTCAGCCGCCCTTCCTATCGACGAACTCCTCTAGCGAGTGAAGGGAACGGTGGGGAAGGCTGGACTACTCCATCGTGGTGCCGATGCACCCCGAGTAGGGCTACATGTCCTTGGTGGGTCCCCTATTTTTGTCTATGTTTTGGGTTTTCCTTCTTCTCGTCTTACCCTTCTCATCTCCTCTATAGGGGCTGCGAGGCTTCCAAACCGCCCGACCCCCAATCTCGGAGGACACGGTTGCCAAGGAGGTGCGTCGGCTGGCGGCCGAGGAGAAGAAGAAGGACAGGGATAAGAAGCGGGCCCGCAAGAAGATGCTGGCCCACCATTCACTCGAAAAGCCCCACAGACCGTAGGCAAGGGAGGGGCTTCTACTCGAGGCCTCTCCCAGTATCATGGAGGAGGAGGAGGATGACGACGACGATGACGAGGGGATAGAGGTTTAGATGGGCTTTAGCCCCAAGGTTGGGCCCAAGTCTATGCCGGCCTTAGCAGGCCCTTCTAGCAGCGTGGTCCCATCCGTGCAGGGTCGACATCGTCCCTGTCTAGGGCGCGGGCATCAGCCAAACCTACCCCTATCCCTACCTCGGTGGAAGAGGCAGGGTCCATGGAGGGGGAAGTCGCCCCTCTCCCCGAGGAAGCCATTAGGGCGACTGCAGGTGCATAGGCCGGAACCCCTCAGCGGCCGCCCACTACGGGGAACATGGAGGAGGGGCCCATAGTGGTCTCGATCATCATTCCGCCCCCTGCCCCTGCCCTGGGGCCTGTAGAAGAGAGGTCCACCGCCCCATCGCCTACGTCTAAGGCAGGGCGGCAAGGACAGGGGAGCTAGAGGCTCAGGCCTTTTGCCATGCCTGTCTCCGGGTAAGTTGTTGAAATATGAAAATGTCTTGTGTGTAAAGTTTTTTCTCTAACTGTCATCTTGTCCTTAGCTCCAAACGTCAAGCTCATACGCCAACCTTTACTACCACCAAGGTGGTGAAGCGTGGCGGCAGGACGTCTGCGGGGGCCTCGTCCCGCCCCCATTCTGCCTAGGAGACACCTCAGGAGGGCACTGAGGTGGCTGTGCCTGCTCCTAGGGCATCGGTAGAGCCTGGCACTGCCACAGCGAGGTGGCTCCCATGTGCCCCACGTCATCGACGGAAACCATCATCGTCTCCTCTGTTGTCTTATCGTAACCGAAGCACCAGGTCTCCTTCTTGGAATCATCGGGGTTGGACACGCCTTTCATGGTAGCACCGAAGGGACTGCTAATATTTGGCTGAATGAAGGAGTGCTACGTCCCGAGCTTCCTCCAGCTAGTCAAGCGAATCTTCATGGCTGACTTGATTGTTGCGTTTGTTTTATGCTCGTAGCCTCGAGGAACTATACTCTAGGTCGGTGAGTAAGACAGCCTCGGCCCCATAGACTAGGAAGAATGTTGTAAACCTTGTGGCTCGGCTCAGAGTAGTCCTCGGGCTCTAGATCACCGAGGGTGGTAGCCGTACGTCTTGTGGTGTCGAACGCGTCCGTTGAGATGGTCGTGAACCATTTGGGGTTAGCGGTTGTCACAGAGATGATCGCGCACCGTGGGAGCCCTCTCTCTGGTAAGCACAGGGTGCACCGAGGCTTCCCTCTCGAAGCGAGAGGGCCCCACCTAATGACTTGAGGCAGGCTCTTGGAGCCAAGAGGCAGAGCTCTTAGCTTGCTGGACTGCGACGCATTCCAGAAGCCCCTGAAGTTCACCATGGATGCAGCGTCCCTCAGTGGTGGAAGGCTCCGGCATGGTGTGGAGTAAGAGTGTTGTCGCTGCAAGGCTTTGACTGGCCCGGTTGAGGATAGGAGGTGCAACAGCGTCGACGTCTTCCATGATGCGACGCTGGACGTCACGTGCCTTCGCTCGCGTGCCCCCGTCGAGGGCTTTGCTAGCGTCTTCCTTCTCTAGAGCTTGTCGTAGCTGCTGCAGCTATTGCTGTTCCTCCCCGAGTTTGTCGAATAGCTCTCGGAGTTGCTCGAGGTGAGCCATGTGGCTCCCAGGAGGAGTTTGGACCCCGTCTAGTTTGCGTGGTAGAGGCTGGTCGCCTTCCCGTGGCATGCCGAGGTGATCTCCTTATCAGGGACTCCGAGTCGATGTGGAGGCATTCTAGGGTCGGGTCATAGCCTTCCCCACCAGTGCTATAACCTTTCGAGCTCTCAGAGAGCATTTTGTCGCATGCATACAGGAACTGCAGCATGGACTCAAGATCTCGTAGCCCGAAGAAGTCTAAGCCGAAGCTCAGACCGTCTTCTTCCTCAGAGTCCAAGCTCCTCGAGGGAAAAGGAAGCCCGACATACATCTTGGTGATAGAGCTAGTGTCAAAACTTGGCTGGAAGGGGATGGGGTTGAACACGAACGGTTCTCCCCTGACCCTTGCCATGTCTCACCAAGGAACAACCGGCTCCTCCTGACCCACGGGTGGGAGGACCGGCATGGCTGGTACCGCTCGCTCAACGACGTGGGGAACCAACGCATCCCACACCAAAGGAGGTGGTTCCATAAACATTGGCGCAGGTGCCACTAGTAGCGCTCTAGGTGCAATGCTGGTATTGGCTAGGTCCCTTGAGAGGGAGTCTGTGCCATCGTCCATCCTAGGGACTCCGCAAGGGCACAGGGTGCCATGAGTGGTACGGTCACGGTTGCCCTGTCTCTACCTCCTGCGACGAGAAGGGCGGTGACGGGGTGCTGGGGCACTCGAGAGGGACAAGTGGGAGTCTTACTTGATGGCACGGGGTGCCATGAGTGCTGGGGAGCTCTAGGGCATGGGATGTCATACTCGATGCCGAGTGACATGAACTCCAAGCTCCTGAACCTGATCACCATCGCAAGCCTAAGCGGATGATGAAAGCGTGCCATATAGAGTCTTGGTGGTAACTAGAAGTGTTTTACGTGACAAACCCCTACTTGGCGTGCCAACTGTCGGTGTTTGGACTAACGGTCCTAACCAACTAGTAAATAATGTCGTGTGGCTAGAGTCTAGATGGTGTGCAAGTTGACACAAGCACAGCAGGATAGGGGAAGTCCCCAAGTCCCTGGAACTGATTGAGGCAAGTGCCAATATCCTAAGACTTAGTGGAGAATAACTGAGTGTTCGCTGGTGTGTCTCTCTTCTCTCTCTATCTCCTTGGAAGGACTCCACTACCCTATTTATACATGATGGAGACGTCTGCCGTGAAGCCTGGAGTCGTTGTATTCAAAGGGGAGGTGTCTTGGCGCCCTGTAAGCCGACGTGATGATGCACTATATGGTTGACTTGTGTCTGCTGGTTTCCTGCTGAGAGCCAAGGCAGAGGGCGAGGGGTTTGCGTATGCCCGAGCCCCCGGGGGAGGGATTGCCCATACCGTAGTTGTTGTAACAGCGTCGAGGTATGGGCAAAAGGCCTGCTTACTGGGTGCGTCAGTGCCCTTGCGTGGGATGACATCGTGATTCCTTGCTGCGTTTATCGAGGTCAGAGCCCTGCTCGGGCGAGGCGGAAGTCTTCCTGAGGTGTTGGTTGTGCCATCCCTTGATGTGTGCCACAGTCGGTGGAGTGGCCACCCGCGGGATTCGCGGTGGAGCAGGTAGCCGAGGCCGAGCTCGGGCGAGGCGGAGAAATCACCCGAGTCCGAACTTAGCCTTGGGCGAGACGAAGATTGCGTCTGAGGGCCAGACTCGGCGTCTGTTGGGGTCCTTCCTCTTCCGAAGGTCCTCAAAAACATGACTAACCATCTTCTTTTAGCATAACATGGATTACTATAGGGAGCTTCAGCTTCAAGATGGAAATTCTCTCCCATGGCAAAGGTATACAAGACGAAGATATAGCTCGAAGATGACAAGAATGAACACTGAAGCTATAGCCAAAGAGTAACAACTTCGGCTTAAAATGATGATAAAGACCAAACATGATGCTGATCCAAAGAGGAAAAGACTAGCTAGTCCCTAATGATTTATGTTATAGTTGTGAATAAGTGTTGAGGACACAAATGTACTTTTACTCGGGGTGCGTCCCATGCCTATAAATAGATGAACAATAGCACCGTGCTATTCACGCTGAATTGTAATCGCTCTCGCATCAACACCTTCGAACAAGCCAAAGGTATCAATGTAATATAAATTGTTCTAATGCTCATATGCGTGTTATGGAATACATATGTGTATGAGCCAATAGATTACATTCATTGTCTTTTCATATCCCAATTATTATGAATCATGAAGGCATGTCATTCATGACTATGGCCGAACCGCCCGAATTATTCCAACTTAAGTGCCTGAGCCCCGCCTTAGAGGCTAGACCACACTTAAATAGGAATAAACCGTCAGTCCCTCGAATCTAGTCCGATACGGCCACTAACAGGATCAAGTACCACATACTCACTCGAAGGTGAGGCACAAAGCAAATACAATAAAGCATAAAACCATAAATTAAAGAAGTACTAAATGTTATTACAACACCATAGGAGTTTTGCAAAAGTAGTAGCCATTGTTTTTTATGCAGCGGAAATTAACTAACAGGGAATAAAAGGGAGGATGGGGAAGCCTGGCCCATCACTCCTCATGCTCCTCTCCGGCTGAGGTAGGGTCCCACTCGACTGTCCAACCGGTGGCAAGGTGGATGGCCAAGTCACTCCAGCAACCATATCCTCCAAAGAACATGTAAAAAATTATGCCACAAGCAAGGCTGAGTATACTAATACTCAGCTAGACTTACCTGGTGTGAGGAGTCTACTCCTCTACCTCTAGACATGCAGATGTTTGGCTGAGGGGTTTGGTTTGCCAAAAGCACTAGCTTAGTCTAAAATTAAGTTTTAGCTTTGCAAGTTTTAATATGATCCTTTTAAACTAGATGAGCACCTAGCTAATCATACATGGTATCAAACATTTTATCAATCAACATCTTTTGCTAGTCACCACATTTCCATTTGTTACTCAATGTAGCAGCATGGATCAAGCAGTCTCATTAGCTGCGAGAAGCAGACGATTCGAATCGAGTTTTTAAACCTTGCAAGGTAAACCTAAACACACGACATGGCGAGGCACTCCGTACCCACACATATCAACCGTCCCCATCGATTCCCCGTCAACAGAACAGGGCTCACCGCCTTGGCGTACAATGCCTCACTGACCCCGAGTGCCGTCGTGCATTGACCGCACTTGTACCCACCATAACCGGAATGGGAGACCACGTCTTAGGTCGCGTGAGGAGTAAAGTCTATGGGCAGGTTCACTCAGGTACTAGGCTTCCCGATTTACCATATTTCTCGGCATGTGTTTAGTACGTTCAAATGCTTGACACACGGTACCACACCTTAATCCTTATTCCAATTTCTGTCTCTTAGACAACGCATCCCCATGGATCGTTGTCCACAGACCATCATCATTCCAATATAAAAACGGATATAACCAATTCCAGACCTCGCACGAGTGCTAGAAAAATCACTTGACTTCTACCGAGATCCTTAATTAGTAAAGCAGCTACTCGACCTAGCATACTAGTATCCATCTCAAAAGGGATCCTGAGTTCATGCAACTAGGGTTTTAGAGAACTCCTACACTTAAGTGCACAGTACAAGCCTACAATCATTAAGTGCAGTAAAATAACATATATATAATAGTTATGCATAAAACCAGGGCTTGCCTTCAAAAGCTAGGGCAGGCAGGTCCTCAGTAGCAGGCTCTGGTGCGGGCTCCTACACTACCTCCTAAGCAACTCCTTGCTCTGGAATGAGGACGTACTCTCCGTCAGGGATTTTACAATCTATTGAATGCAATTAATAAGAGACATGTATATTAATAACATGTCAATTCAGTAGATACTATGTATGGTGAAACAATATTAAAACAGTGGGTAAACTAGGATTTCTTTATCAGATGGTGCTCTTAGTGTTTTGTAAACAACTATTTTTGGGTTTTGAGTGAATTTAAGGATTTTAATCATCTCCTTTATGTTTTATTGGACTATTAGAGAGACTAATTGTATAAAAGTAAGGTCTTCCACAATTCCCTTTTTACCTTCTATTTAGGCTTATTTTTGAGTGCTCTTGAACTACAATGGTGATTTAGAATTTTCCAAAAATGTTGCAAAAATTACAGTGGGTAGACATTGGTCTCTGTAGTTCATTCTAAAATTTTGAGGTTAGAATGAATTAAGGTAAACCTTGGGCAAAAATAACAAAAGTGAGGGTAGATGGTCACTTTGCACTACAGCTCTAATTTAGGTGAGGGTTTTGTACTAAAAATTATTTTTTCAATATCCGTAGGTAATGACAAGTCTCTGTGCTAAAAATCACAGAAAGTGGTCTAATGGTATTTTGGTTGTGATTTTCTAAAGTTTAAATGTCAAAAAGGCACTTATAACTAACTTGTTATTTGAAAAATATCAAACAACATAACTTATATTTTTTCCTAGATTCTTACTAGCATATCAGTAGTTATCCCAAGGGTTGGGGTGGTTTCTCCTTAGGGTTATTTTTCTAGGATTTTTCTAAATTCTTATTGTTTTTTAATGAAATAAAATGTGGTGCATTTCTTTTATAATAAAAAGGGTTCAACAAAATTTTCTTATGAACTATGTTACTTAAGCAAGCTAGGAAAAATGTGGTTGCCCTCTGGTTCTTATTTTCCATTCCCTTTTTCATTTTCTTAAGGTTTGGACCAAAACAAGTTTTAGTGGTTAATCCCTCCTTAACCTGGTATACTGAGGAGTTTAACATTTTTAAACAGGGTAGTTAGTAGTTAAGCATATCTCTGATTTTTCTCACCCTCAGTCCAAAAGTATTTCTATTTTTCCTCTATTTATTTAGTTTTGGGCAGTATATTATTTAAATTAAAACTCTAAAAACTGTTGCAGTACTCAGGGTGTTATTTTTCCTAAGTAGTTCATAATATTTAGGACTTAGCAAAATTGGTTTGACCAAATTTAGTTACATAAAACTCAAGTTATAAATTTTTCAAGTTCTGTACTCATTTAAAAGAATAAATCATAAAGGTTTTAGGGAAAACCGGTTTGCACCGAGGCCCCTGGGGTTTCCTTTAACTAATCCTTTAAACGGTGCCCCTGTGGAACTGTTTCCCTGAGTCACTAACATCACGAAAAACCCCCTGACCTTTCTTTCTCTCATCCCGAGCTCCTTCCCCGCCGTAAAAGTGACCGCAGAGAGGAAAAAGGGTGGTGCGGCTTACCGGCGGTGAGAGAGGTCCAGTGGATGGTCGGGTGAGGTCCGTGAGGTCCTGGCGGTCACGTCGAGGTGCGGATCACCGGCGGTGATGGCCGAAATAGGGCTGGCCGCGTGCGCAGGCGGTCGGGCTCGTCGGCGGCGTGTGCTCAGGCCTGCTCATGGTGGTAGGGTTCAATCAAATGGCACGGGGAGCTTCACTGGATGCTAAGGATGTCGTAGGTACAAGGAATCGATGAATGGCTTACCGTGTGGCTTGTTCTACGTGCGACGGCGGCTGGTTGAAGTCCGGCGACGTCGATCCGGCGTCTTCGTGAGGTGGTGTCCAATCCATGGCTCGGGAAACGTCACTGAGCTCCGGGGAAGCTAGCCAATGGGTCGACCGGGGTGGAGGATGGCTGGCTTGGCTGGTCTACGGTGGCTGGGGCTTGCGCGGCGGCTGGCACGCTGTTCTCTGGCTAAATGCCGGTGAACTCGTGCTCAGGCAGGGTTAGGAGCATGCGGGGGTGTACGGTCGAGACCGGGGTGGGCTTTATAGCTGCTAGCGCGGGCGTGGGTGCAGGGTTGACATGGTGCGGGGCTACGCGCACAGGCCGAGCGCCGAGGGCGTGCTCTGACGTTGCCAGGGCGCGTCGAACACGTGGCCGTGTTCATCTGCCCAAGTTCTTGCGCCTGCAGAGCTCCCAAACGTGCGAATCACACCATATGTCTTGTGCAAGATTTCTTCCTGGCACCTAGAGCTAGCTAGTTCATGTGAGTTCCAAGGGAAGATCTGGCCTAGCTTAGAAGATATGGTGGCGCCAAGTCTTCTCTGTCTACACTGTTCATCAGCGACAAAAAGGATGCCAAACCGTGTCAAACGACCCTGGTTTGGTTTCAAATTTTTCAGGGGTGTGCCTTGGGTAGTTTGGCCACTTTTTGTTATTTGGACCAAGTGGTTTTGGTGTCAGGACAAAGATGAACACATCCGATCTTTAGGTTAGGGCTGATTTTGTGACTTAGGGAAAATGGATGGCTCTAGTGTGCTCTCCGCTTAGGGGCTTGATTTGGGGTTTTTGTTGGGCCTTTTTGTAATACTTTCCTTACTACTTTTTGTAGATTTATTAATGTACTTCATCTTTGGTAAAGGTTTCATTTCATGAATTGGCCATTTGCATAATTTTTCCCTTTAATCCCATGTTTAGGGTTTAATGGCTCAAGAGGGGGAATTAGGGTTCTAGAATCTTTTTCATGTGTGAAGATGCATGAAGGCTAGGGCATCCATCTCCTTATGATCAAAACTTAGCTTAGCCATGATTCTAAAGCTTTTAGTGCCTTAACTAACTACTTAACATATTGGATAATAGGCCATAGGTGTGTTCATTGAGTTAGGGTCTTGGGTAACACCTAGGGTGTTACAATGACCTTCGTCTGAAGATTATTATATCCGAGAGGAGATAATACTTTGGAGAATGATGGTCCTTGACCTTTACAATCGTGTTGGCTTGTTCTTGATTCACAGCATTTGAGAACAATTGACCAACATTGGCGCCCACCTCAAGTGAACTCAAACGACCACCTTCGGCAAGCATTCACCTTCATCATGCCACCGAAGAAGGCAATAGCGCCAGGGGCTGCCCTGCAGCCACTAGACACCAACCAAGAGACTCTCTCGCTGAGAGAAGCTCGGAGCTAGAAAAGGAAGGCTACCAGCCCAACACCACATGAGGAGGAGTTAGACCAAGAAATCAGAGACCTGGAAGCCATACACCAACAGGTGCAGAGGAAGAGAGAAAAGATGCTTCGGTTAGCTAACCTTTAGAGGAAGATCGACGAAGCTACTGAAGAAATGCATCACATCACCCAAGATGACCAAGGATGAAGGCCTCAGCAAAGAGAGCTTCGTCAAGAAAGTCCAATCAATGATGATGAATGGTATGATGACTTTCATCATGGTAACTTTGCTTTTGATGATGCTTCTCCTCTAGCAGCAGAATTGCAGGCTACCCCATGGCCACCATCTTACAAGCCACCGTAGCTTCCCATGTACGATGGGCATTCGGATCCGAAGCGGTTTCTCATGAGTTACGAAGCAACCATATCCTCATATGGTGGCAACACGAGTGTCATGGTGAAATCCTTTGTCATGGCAGTCAAGAGTGTAGCTCACACATCATATTCTTCCCTTCGCCCGAGAACGATCATGTCATGGCAAAAGCTCAAGGACATGCTAGTAACTAGCTTTCAGGGTTTCCAAATGAAGCGAGTAACTGCCCAAGCCTTGTTCTAGTGTACGCAAGACCATGAAGAGTACTTGCAGGCATATGTTTGAAGATTTCTGCGACTCAGAGCCCAGGAGCCAACGGTGCCAAATGAGATTGTCATTGAAGCTATGATCAAGGGGCTTCGACCAGAACCGATAGCACAGTATTTCGCTAGAAAGCCATCGTAAATTCTAGAAAAGCTATTACAGAAGATGAATGAGTACATCTAGGCTGTTAATGACTTTCGACAGAGAAGCATGGAGGCCTACATGTATTCAGAGATGACTAGGGGTGTGACGGAACCTCCCAAGTTACTTGTCCACCCGGGTTTTGGGGCACCAAGACCCGGGCGCGAACAATCACCAGGTGTGCTAGGACCAAGTCTCACACATATGATGAATCATGGCACAGGATCGAATGTCACATCTTTACTACATAACAAGAGTTCTATACAAAATAAATAAATAATTACATTATAAGGAGACAACGGTCCAGCAACCCAAAGTTGACTGGGAGACGACGGCCTAGACCTCTCACGTACTCGTCATAGCATCCTCCATGCGCCTCATCCTGTGGTACCTGTTCTTGACCTGTGGGGGGGTGTGAGACAGCAAGAGTGAGCTGACATACGTTCATAGCTCAACAAGTTGTGGGGAATAATGTGTATGAACTCGCCAAAGGTGGGAGCTCACGTGAAGTGTAAGGCTTACTAAAGAGGATGGTTAGAGCTGAGCATTGCTTTTAAAGTTGGTCAAAATTTTATTAGTAGTTACTAAGTATAGGTAAATACAAACCCAATTAAATAGTAGAACAAAAATAACAACCTCACCTGCGATGCAATGCATATGACAAATTGAATTTAGTTCCATAATTTAATCATGTGAGTGTCCGAGCTGCTCATGACCGTGAGCACGGCTAGTATACCAGTTTTACACTCTGTAGAGGTTGCGCATCTTTACCCACAAGTCATGTTACCCATCTACCAAGAGACGACCAATCCCATACACCTCTACCGAGGAGGCGAGGCAGGGTAACACTACGAGGCCTTTACAAAGTTCCACTAGCTTCAGAAAACCCACTACAGTTTATAGGAAGATCCAATGCAGGAATCCCTCGTCTGACCGCCATCGCAGCAAAATCAACCCGAGGACCTCCCTACACTGACCACTCCCCTACTGCCCTTGCCCCTTTCGGGTAAGGTAGTCTTCCACTAGCTTTCCTAGTTAGTTGGCCAAGGGTGTCCCATTAAACCCTTGTGGTAGCACTGTTTTCCCGGGTGGTTCTCCATGTTCCAATTAACATAATGATCTTATCATGAACAGTAAATAACAACTGATAACAAAAGTGTAAACATGAATAATGTATCTCCATACACAAAAGCACATATAGCACTAGCAAGTACTACCTAGAAAGTTCAGTGGTAAACAAGGTATAAAGATAGACAAACTAGGGTATCCTATTGGGTCCCATCAAAATTAACCTATGCAGATCATTATGATTAATTAGAACATGAGTGGGTAAAAAGAAGTCATCAAGGGCACAACTTGCCTGGGACTTGAGATTCCAGGTACCAACTTGCTCTTTAAGTGACTCGTGACCTCACTGCTAGTCGTAGTAATACAAACAAACATGGTATATGCAAAATTAACATCACACCAAACATAAAAATAAACTGCGTAATAATAATCTACGTGTTGCTGCGAGATCGTAGAAACAAGAATCACTAAATTCGGAGCTACGTTTACCGAGTTATGATTTTCCGAAGATCCACGTGGTTAAATATAGAATAAACTAAATGCAACATTTTAACCTATATTTCAAGACAAAACAAAGTTACTAGATGATAATAAATATTATTGTGAGACTAATGCAACTAGAATGGATCAAAACGGAGTTACGGTTATTGAGTTACAAATTTCTAAAGATTTAACAGTGGTGTATAAAAGAAATTAAGTACAAAATCTCAGTTTAGGTTTCATAACAAAATAAAGTTACTGGATGATAAACAATATTATTACAAGTCCAATGCAACTGGAATGAATTAATTTGGAGTTAAAATGGATTTAATATGAATTAAACAAGCTTCTTGATTTATTTTTAAACTAAAAATCATTTTCCTATCTTAATTACTTGATTTAATCAATTCCTAGGCTGCGGCCACAATTCTAGAGAAGCGCAAGGGCTAAATCGAAATGTTTCCTAGACACAGACTACCCACGTGGTGGACTGTGGGTTTATTTCTACGAAGCTCAGGGACTCATATGTTAACCTGCCACAACGAAGGGGTATCGCTGCGCCGGGACCATTGGATCCACAACCAATGGCACAGATTAGATCCCACTTTAAACACAACCCATACACTCCACCGTGGCCATCCGATCAAGATCCCAAGGCGCAGATTCAATTTGGTCGAAGGGGTAACCTAGAGCCTACCAGAGCTGTCCATCAGGGGATCAACGGATGAAGTCCTGCCTTCCACACCGAGCGCCCAGGGCGGCGGCGCCCAAGCTCTACACGGTGGAGCGCATGCCGGTGATGGTGATCTAGCGCCCTGGGTCGACATCCAGTACCCCAAGGGCGGAACAGAGAGCCCCAACACAAACCTTAGGAGATGGCGAATGGACAAGGGGTAGTCTTACTGGCAGTGGTGGAGAGTGCGGGGTCGCCCACGGTGCACTGTTGTTTCACGACGGTGACCAACCTTCTTCTCTCTCCCACCGCGTTCCTAGTGCTGGGCAGAACCGCGACGAGGAAGCGACCCAGTTTCCGATTGATGGCGAGGGTCACACTCCCATTTTATACTATCCACGGTCGAACCGACCCTGAGAATCCCGGCGAAGAGATTAGATAGGCATTGAATCAGGTGAAGAATCCCAGCAAAATCCATGGCGGCATCCTCAGTGTTCATTCACTGGGTCCGGCGAGGGTGCAGGGTGGTCACGGGCTCAGGATTTATGGTGCCGCGGATTTCGCAAGGGCAAGCGGTGACCGGTAAGCTCGGCCCGGGACCTACGGATCGAGATGAACAGACACCAAGTCTGTTGCGGCGACGTTGAAGATGACCCTGGACAGTGGGGTCCATTTGTTTGTGAAGCATAGGACGTGTGTTCTGGGTGGGAAGCGGCTGACGATGTGGGTCATGATGCCAGTGAGTGAGCGCGCGTAGATCCCCTGGCTGGGCCGCGCGGGACTGCCGTGGAAGTGGGCTAGGGAGAGGGGAGAGGAAAAGAAAGTGGGCCGGACGAGGAACTTGGGTCAAATCTATTTTAGTTTATTCTTTTCCTTTTTCTTATTTCTATTTTATTCTCTATTTCAAGTTTACAACATTCAATTAAAATTCAAATTTCCTATTTTGAAGTTCAGATCCCCAGTATCAAAATAAGATCCAATTTATGAATATAAACGCCACTATTTTTTTATATTAGTATTTTTCCTCCTTCCCCTTATTTAATTCTAGTAATAAGTGACTTTATCCCAATTTCCTTTCTCAATTTTCTATTTTACGTTTTCATTTAAAATTCTAAGGTCAAACTCAAGTTATGTCTTCACTAAAATGCCTTAGCCAAAGTGATAAGCAAGGGATGCATTTTCTTCATTTTTAATGGTTGCTTAACTTAATATTATTAATTGATTATAAATGGGAAGGATCCTAATAAATTCTCAAAGGTTTTGAAAATTCTAGAAATACTATCCTAGATATTCTTATTTCTTTATTTTATTATTTTATGATATACAGATTTTTTTCTTCTACTAATTTTAGGTCTTACAAATCCTACCCCCCTTAACAAAAATCTCGTCCTCGAGATTTGTAAGAAAAGAGGTATAGGAAGAGTGGTTTGCAATTTAGCTTTCAGTTTCTAATTATTTCAAAAATCAAAAGCCTCTCTTTTTTTTATTAGTGAGTGCTTAGGAGAGCATGGGTATATATATGTATAGTCATTTCATTATGTAGGATAAAAGATGGGTAGGTTAGGGCAAGAATAGCCTGGGGTAAGAAAGTTTATGGTGAGAAGAACTCCGTGTTGGATGGTAATGCATCTAAAGATCTAGTTTGACTTCTCTCCTTTCTTGACAGGGTTGAGATTTCCCCCCATGAGCATTGGTGTATCCAATAGATCGGTAGGTGATAGATGGGTAGTGGGTTTAGTAGGTAGCTATATACTAGATGGGAGTAGTTATGTAACCTGTTTGGTAGATCAAGTGGTTGGGTGGGGTCAGGTAGGTTTAACAGAGTTTTACTTTGCTTTTGTAACAAATGGACTAGGCGCTTGTGATGTAGGTTATGTTGCTGTTTACAGACGGGTTAGTATAAGACATTAATTTAGGTTAAGGTATGTTTGTAGAGACAGTGTCTAACCTATATCACCAACTTAGCTAACCTGTTAATAACTCACTTTAGATTGGATCATATTAGATTAGGTAGAATCTAGATTAGGTTGGATATGACTAGATTAGACTAGATAATATCTAATTACTTTGGATTAGATCATGGTTGTTATTCTAAAGTGGGATAAATATATTAACTATGTCAAGATGAATCTATAGGGATAAGGTAGAATTTTTTTAAGGTTAGTTAGATCTATTAGGGTGACATAAGATCTTTTCAAGATAAGATGAATATCTTTTAAGATAAGATAGATCTATGAGTGTAGGATAGACTCTTTCAAGATGAGATGGATATTGTTAGGCTAGATACTTTAATGAGTGATAATCTAGTTTATCTAGTTATTTTTATAAGCATTTTTTTATATGCAGATTACTCAACAACTCATCCTACTCAATCAAAGATCCAAATCAGACAAGTATCATAAGAATAAGCATTCAAGCATATAGATAAAAAATAGTTTTGTTTTTGTTCCTAAGATTAGGTCTCCTATTCCTAAAGGTCACTTTAGGTATAGGATTTCAAAGTGTGAAATCCACATTTGCCTTTGGAAAGAAAATGTAAGATTAATCAGAGTAAAGCGGAAATAGATGAGAAAAGATTAAGTAAAGTTTTAGAAAGAATCAGAGTAGCAAAGGTAAGTAGAAAATGGTTGTCCAGTTCTATCTAGGTTTTGTCCTACAGTCAACATTCCTCTGATACCACTTCTGTCACACCCGGGTTTCGGGGCACCAAGACCCGGGCGCGAACAATCACCAGGTGTGCTAGGACCAAGTCTCACACATATGATGAATCATGGCACAGGATCGAATGTCACATCTTTACTACATAACAGGAGTTCTATACAAAATAAATAAATAATTACATTATAAGGAGACAACGGTCCAGCAACCCAAAGTTGACTGGGAGACGACGGCCTAGACCTCTCACGTACTCGTCATAGCATCCTCCATGCGCCTCATCCTGTGGTACCTGTTCTTGACCTGTGGGGGGGTGTGAGACAGCAAGAGTGAGCTCACATACGTTCATGGCTCAACAAGTTGTGGGGAATAATGTGTATGAACTCGCCAAAGGTGGGAGCTCACGTGAAGTGTAAGGCTTACCAAAGAGGATGGTTAGAGCTGAGCATTGCTTTTAAAGTTGGTCAAAATTTTATTAGTAGTTACTAAGTATAGGTAAATACCAACCCAATTAAATAGTAGAACAAAAGTAACAACCTCACCTGCGATGCAATGCATATGACAAATTGAATTTAGTTCCATAATTTAATCATGTGAGTGTCCAAGCTGCTCATGACCTTGAGCACGGCTAGTGTACCAGTTTTACACTCTGCAAAGGTTGCGCATCTTTACCCACAAGTCATGTTACCCATCTGCCAAGAGACGGCCAATCCCATACACCTCTACCGAGGAGGCGAGGTAGGGTAACACTACGAGGCCTTTACAAAGTTCCACTAGCTTCAGAAAACCCGCTACAGTTTATAGGAAGCTCCAATGCAGGAATCCCTCGTCTAACCGCCATCGCAGCAAAATCAACCCGAGGACCTCCCTACACTGACCACTGCCCTACTGCCCTTACCCCTTTCGGATAAGGTAGTCTTCCACTAGCTTTCCTAGTTAGTTGGCCAAGGGCGTCCCATTAAACCCTTATGGTAGCAATGTTTTCTCGGGTGGTTCTCCATGTTCCAATTAACATAATGATCTTATCATAAACAGTAAATAACAACTGATAACAAAAGTGTAATCATGAATAATGTATCTCCATACCCAAAACCACATATAGCACTAGCAAGTACTACCCAGAAAGTTCAGTGGTAAACAAGGTATAAAGATAGACAAACTAGGGTATCCTATTGGGTCCCATCAAAATTAACCTATGCAGATCATTATGATTAATTAGAACATGAGTGGGTAAAAAGAAGTGATCAAGGGCACAACTTGCCTGGGACTTGAGATTCCAGGTACCAACTTGCTCTTTAGGTGACTCGTGACCTCACTGCTAGTCGTAGTAATACAAACAAACATGGTATATGCAAAATTAACATCACACCAAACATAAAAATAATCTGCGTAATAATAATCTACGTGTTGCTACGAGATCGTAGAAACAAGAACCACTAAATTCGGAGCTACGTTTACCGAGTTATGATTTTCCGAAGATCCACGTGGTTAAATATAGAATAAACTAAATGCAACATTTTAACCTATATTTCAAGACAAAACAAAGTTACTAGATGATAATAAATATTATTGTGAGACTAATGCAGCTAAAATGGATCAAAACGGAGTTACGGTTATCGAGTTACGAATTTCTAAATATTTAACAATGGTGTATAAAAGAAATTAACTACAAAATCTCAGTTTAGGTTTCATAACAAAATAAAGTTACTGGATGATAAACAATATTATTACAAGTCCAATGCAACTGGAATGAGTTAATTTGGAGTTAAAATGGATTTAATATGAATTAAACAAGCTTCTTGATTTATTTTTAAACTAAAAATCATTTTCCTAACTTAATTACTTGAATTAATCAATCCCTGGGCTGCGGCCACAATTCCAGAGAAGCGCAGGGGCTAAATCGAAATGTTTCCCAGACATAGACTACCCACGTGGTGGACTGCGGGTTTATTTCTATGAAGCTCAGAGACTCATATGTTAACCTGCCATAACGAAGGGGTATCGCTGCGCCGGGACCATTGGATCCACAACCAATGGCACAGATTAGATCCCACTTTAAACACAACCCGTACACTCCACCGTGGCCATCCGATCAAGATCCCACGGCGCGGATTCAATTTGGTCGAAGGGGTAACCTAGAGCCTACCAGAGCTGTCCATCAGGGGATCAACGGCTGAAGTCCTGCCTTCCACACCGAGCTCTACACGGTGGAGCGCACGCCGGTGATGGTGATCTAGTGCCCTGGGTCGACATCCAGTACCCCAAGGGCGGAACAGAGAGCCCCAACACAAACCTCAAGAGATGGCGAATGCACAAGGGGTAGTCTTACCGGCAGTGGTGGAGAGTGCGGGGTCGCCCAATGTGCACTGTTGTTTCACGGCGGTGACCAACCTTCTTCTCTCTCCCACCGCGTTCCCAGTGCCAGGCAGAACCGCGACGAGGAAGCGACCCAGTTTCCGATTGATGGCGAGGGTCACACACCCGTTTTATACTATCCACGGTCGAACCGACCCCGAGAATCCCGACTTAGAGATTAAATAGGCATTGAATCAGGTGAAGAATCCCAGTGGAATCCATGGCGGCATCCTCGGCGTTCGTTCACTGGGTCCGGCGAGGGAGCAGGGCGGTCACGGGTCAGGATTTATGGTGCCGCGGATTTCTCAAGGGCAAGCGGGACCGGTAAGCTCGGCCCGGGACCTACGGATCGAGATGAACAGACACCAAGTCTGTTGCGGTGACGTTGAAGATGACCCTGGACAGTGGGGTCCATTTGTCTGTGAAGCACAGGACGTGTGTTCTGGGTGGGAAGCGTCTGACAATGAGGGTCATGATGCCAGTGAGTGAGCGCGCATAGATCCCCTAGCTGGGCCGCGCGGGACTGCCGTGGAAGTGGGCTGGGGAGAGGGGAGAGGAAAAGAAAGTGGGTCGGGCGAGGAACTTGGGTCGAATCTGTTTTAGTTTATTCTTTTCCTTTTTCTTATTTCTATTTTATTCTCTATTTCAAGTTTACAACATTCAATTAAAATTCAAATTTCCTATTTTGAAGTTTAGATCCCCAGTATCAAAATAAGATCCAATTTATGAATATAAACGCCACTATTTTTTATATTAGTATTTTTCCTCCTTCCCCTTATTTAATTCTAGTAATAAGTGACTTTATCCCAATTTCCTTTCTCAATTTTCTATTTTACGTTTTCATTTAAAATTCTAAGGTCAAACTCAAGTTATGTCTTCACTAAAATGCCTTAGCCAAAGTGATAAGCAAGGGATGCATTTTCTTCATTTTTAATGGTTGCTTAACTTAATATTATTAATTGATTATAAATGGGAAGGATCCTAATAAATTCTCAAAGGTTTTGAAAATTCTAGAAATGCTATCCTAGATATTCTTATTTCTTTATTTTATTATTTTATGATATACAAATTTTTTTTCTTCTACTAATTTTAGGTCTTACATTACTAGGCCCAGCTACAGTTGTCCTTGTCCAATGGACTTTGGACAACCCTATAGATGCACCTAATTAATTGGCAAGTTCGGTATCTGTATTCTCATTACCTCGCCCAAGAGCGCTTCACCTGTCACGCATATATTACAACACATCGGAGGAAAGAATAGCGGAAGCAGTTACAGTAACTTAATTTACATTTATTCAAATATAGAGAAAGAGTGTTATAGTTATTACCAAACCATGGTATATGAGCGCATAGAGTATTATTATTACAAACCCGGGAGGCAAAAACCCTGCCCGCACGAAAGTATATTGTTTTTCAAGGGGAGGTCAACATCCTCCCATAACCACTTCACTGTTGAGGTTCATCCTTGGGCACCACCTTAGAGAAAAAACAGGAAAAGTCTGTTGTTTCCTCACCTACAACAACATGGGTTCGAAAACTCTGAGTATGGAGTGTACTTTCGCAAGTCTTACCCAACAAAAAGAAAAGACTCTCAAGGATATGCTGGCTTAAGGGAGTCAAGGTAAGGCTTAATCAAGAATCAAGACTCTATTTGCAAAAATGCTTGCTAATAGTGGATCCTTAAAAATCCAAATTTATTAGCAACTTAAGTCATTACCTGTAGCTAGAGTTCTTTCTACCCTAGTTCAAGCACTTGGCCTATACTAGCCGTCTTTTGTCACCCTTTTACTTAACTAGATTGCTACGTGTAGGGCAGTGACCAAATCTTCATATCAGAGAAGTAACGACGATCCGAATCAATTAATACTCAGCTGAGGATCTCCAATCACACGACATAAGTAGCACTTAACCCTTGCATATGTCAACTCGCCACCGGGTTTCTTAAGACCAGACCGGGTTCAGACCAACCGAGAGCACAGATACACCACCGTCTAGCCTCTTGCCACAGAGGGTACACGCTACTCTCACCATCTCTCCACTCCCATTGTGTGTTGGCCTTTCTGGTATTAGTCTGCCCGAGGCAAAGCTTATCCATGACGAGGCATGTGACCAGTTAAAAGGTCCTCGATTAGCAAGCCTACATCGGTACGGTCCTTAATTGACTCAGACGGAGACACTACACCGAGACTCTCTTCTCATGCAAGTCACCCGCCCGGTCTTGGCTTTATCATTTAAAAACCCAAAGTTTGGTACCTGTCAGAGGTACATCCTCTCCGATGTTGAACCCATCACGGCCATGATGGATCCACCATCACGATTTATTTTTAAAAACATCCCAAACCACTTGAGGCATCATCTTTTGTTCAAAACAAAACATTTGTTTTTCTAAAGCAAGACTAAGCATCAGAAAAACTTTTAATAAAACAGGGAATCAAGGAATGGTAAACAGTTCCAAGGAAGGAAATGCAGCAATTGGTTTGGCACACAACTCCTATCACCTAATGCATCATACAAGATGATAAAGATTAAAAAACAGCAAGGAGGTGGCAAATGCATCGGGGCTTGCCTTGTTTTGTAGGGCAGTCGGGCTCTGTTCCACAAATGTCAAAGTAAAAACAGTTCCCGGCAGGTGGATTCTCAGGTGGTGGTGTAGCTTCTTCTTCTTCAACCACTACTTCTTCCTCGTTCTCTATACATAACCATATATAACCATGAATGCTCATGTGATGCTTATGAAAATGCAATGATAATAGGGGTATATCAAGTTATGTCTTGAATACACTTTTCATTCACAGTGCACTAGGGAAACTAGGGTTTTTAGAGTCAGTATCATATTTCCTTAAGGTAATTATTACCTAGCAGGCCAGGGTTTTGGGTTTAGGAATCAAACAATGTCCAAAACATGTCAAACTTTACCCATGGGCTCTAAATACCATGTTAGGCTTAGCCAAAAAGTTTTGTGATTTTTTGGAGTTATTAAATAATTTCTAAAATTCCAGAAGTTTAGGTTTGGGCTTCCTTAAATACTACATAATTCCTGGTTAGGTTTAAAAATCTTAGAACTATTTTTATTAAATACTATGTAAATTTATAAGTCCAGTAAAATTTGTCTCATAATTTTATCATTTTCTACAATTTTCTATGAATTCTCTAATCCTGGCAGAAAAAGAAAAAGAGAAAGCATAAACAGTAATGGACTCAATCTGGTCCGAGCCGGCCCCCGACAGGCGAAAACGCGCCCGCACGCGCCCACACGGTACACTTTGCGAAGAGGACTTAGCCTTTCAAATAACTGGTAAGGAATCCCGTGCACTATTCACATGGGTCACTGACAATTATGCCGAGGCCCCTCCCTTTCTATTCTTTCGCAAGTTGAGGTCCCCGACCATGGACGGCGGAGCAGTGGCTCAAACGAGCCTGTACCGGCCGGATAACGCAATGACCGGTGCTCCGGTGCGGCTAACACCCAATTCTACCTATAAAGACTATAACCCCTCAATCAATTGCAAGATTCCAGCTCCTAATCGTTCTGTCCACGGTGGCAATGGAAACTAGAGATAACTTAACGTGTTCTGGGTGATTCAAGGCGGTCTAATTCAATCGGATGGTTCTGTGAGCAACAGGGGACATGAGGGAGGCTAGAACATCCCTCAGAAGAGCATGAGCTAACCTGTAGACGTCTGGCCACGGCGAGGTGTTCACGGGTGCGGAAAACCAATTTGGGGAGAAAGAGGAATTAGAGAGCTATGGTGGCTAACCGGAGGCAGGAGCGAGTGCTCTGGCTTCATGATTATCTAACGGAGCTGATGGCACACTTAATTTATAGGGCTCGAGGGCGGTGACTCATGAATTTGGAATGGCGCGGTGGCGACCGGAGAGAGAGGAGAGCACTGGTGCAAAGGATTCGTGGCTTTCATCGTGGCAAGGTCACCGGCGATGACCGGACACGCATCAGTGGTTTACTACGACGTGGTAATGCCCTAAGGCATGTGGCGCACGGTCGGTAGGCGGCCAACTCCGGCGATGTTATCTGGACCGGCTGTGAGACAAGCAGACACGGTGGCTAGGGCAAAACAGTGTCTCAAGCTCATCCTCCGCGCCTGATTTTTCACCGAGGATCATTATCCGCGTTCGATCGGGCGTGAATCGCGACACCGACGTGAATCTGGGAGCGAGGTAACTAGCGGTGAGGGGGGCTGAACCTATGATCTGATTCAGTTACTGTACCATTAGAATGTCATTCAGAGCATCTGACAGAACATATTTGGGGGTGATTTACTCCAAGATTTATGTAGCAACTTAACCATCCATCTGTATCAAAGTTGTAGCTCTATAAACCAGCTACAATTCTGCTATAAAGACCTTGCTCATTTGCTTACTCCCTTGAGCTAGAATCGAGTCCAAAGTTCATCTAACTTCACTGTAAGTCTAAAGTCAGTTTTAGGGTGGTCTAACAGTCAGACTTTAAACCTATTTATCTCCCATTTTTGTACAACATCAAGGCTTAATCACTTAAGCAAAGTTGTACTCCTATCTTAGCTCTACAGATTTGATGTGTTGACCTAGAGCAAATTTCTTATGAATTGGGAGATATAGAGCTCCAAAGTCGACCCTATTCACTGAATTCCAGACTTAGGCATATATGGTTCATGGGGTGCTTTTTGCAAATAGGTCCAAATTCCACTATTCAACTTGCAAATTCTCCAATATTAAAGATATTTGGTTTGAAATGCTCTTTTACCTTGATATTTGCACTTTGGTCCAAAAGTGCCCAAAATTTACATCTACCCCCCTAGGGTTTCAATTAGGGTTTTCCATGGGTCTTTTTTAGAGTTTTGAGTAGTTTAGGGTTTTTGTGCCACTAACCTTCATCAAATGTGATATCTTGTGAGAATTTATGATGGCTTATGAGATCTTTACTCATTTTGGCTTCCCTTTCATCTATAAGCCCTAATTTAGGGTTAAGTACCCTACCCTAGAGTTCATAGTACATCAAGCCCTAACATCACAACCTCTTTGAAATTTTTACCAGTGAATGCATTCTAGGTGTAACAAACAATATGAAATGTCAATGCACATGATTTCATGCTCAAGTTTTAGTGCTAGTAACACCAGGGGCGTTACAAGGGGCTTCAGAGGAAGGCTCCACCCTAGGCATGTCACAACAATCCACAATCCCAGCTGAAGTGATGACAGGGCAAACCACACTCAAGGCAACCAACAAAGCTCCCAATCTTCAGGAATGCAACAAAGCTCTTACAGGCCACCAGCTCCAAGGGGTAGAGGAGAAAGAAGCTTCGGAGGAAGGTTCAGCTCCCAACTGAAAAGGAAATGTGCCCCTGGGCTATTTATATAATGTTTTGGTGATTAGATGCACAACACAATATGTGAACTAACATAATATTGAGCAAAGGAATATCTAGATGGATCAATTAGGAAGGTAAGTTCTAGACACTTAGTTAATTGTTTTATGAGCTAAACATACTTGTCTAAGTTCCAAGGACTCAGCTAAGTGAAGTCCAAAAGAATCAAAGGAAGTCAAAGGAAGGAACGTAGAAAAGGTGCTGGACTGCGCAGCACCAGACGGTCCGGTGCCACCCACCAGAAGTCCGGTTTGCACCGGACAGTCTAGTGCACGGTCCGCCCAACTCTCTGCTCTCAGGTTTTCCTGGCTACGTCGGCTATAATTCACTGGATAGTTCGCGTGAGGCGCCGAACAGTCCGGTGTACCAGCCATGCAACGACTACCTGCCATGTCGACCAAGGGCCAACGATCATATGGCGCACCAGACCGTCCGGTGCCCCACAGAAAATGAAACCAACCAATCAGGTAATTCTTTTCTGTGTCCTGTGCTTGTACTATTCATTGTCCGGTGTGCACCGGACAGTCCGATGCGCCCACGGACAGAAGGCAAGAATTGCCTACCAAATGGAGCTCCAACGGCTCCTAGCTGCCTTGGGGCTATAAAAGAGACCCCTAGACGCATGGAACAGGACACCAAGCCTCCATTGAACATCCTAAGATGCCTAGACTCCGCAAGCACGCATCCGGATCATTGTGTTTGAGATTTGAGCACTTGTTGAGTTGTGAACTCATTGCGCTGTGTTTGTGTGCTCGTTTCTTGACTTGTGTGCGTGTCATTGTTGTGACTCTAGCTCTTGCGTGTGTTTCTATTCCCTCCCTTACTCTTGTGGTTTTCATTGTGATCAATATTATAAGGGTGAGAGGCTCCAACTTGTGGAGATTCCTCACAAAGGGAACATCTGCTATAAGGAAGAAAACCGTTGTATTCAAGTGGATCATTGGATCGCTTGAAAGGGGTTGAGTGCAACCCTCGTCCATTGGGACGCCACAACATGGAAGTAGGCAAGTGTTCTACTTGGCCGAACCACATGATAAAATTGCTGTGTCATCTATTGTTATTTGTCTGCGATTCTCTCTACTTCTACTCACTTGATAATTGCTCTAAGTTTAATACTCACCTTGTGAAGAGCAATTAAGTGAAGAAGTCATCTCTTTCTCTCTAGACATAGCACCTTGGTTTTGATTCCACTGACATTTCATAAACCAAGTTTGTGCCATTTAGTGTTGATTTTTACAGGATCACCTATTCACCCCCCTCTAGGTGCTCTCAATTGGTATCGGAGTCGTACTCTTCATTTAGGGACTAACTGCCCGAAGAGATGGATCCTAAAGGTAAGGGGATGGTGATCAACGACAAGGAGAAAGAGACCCTCTACGTCGACGAGCCAAAAGGAGTCAAGCCTACTGACTAAGGCTCAAGTCACAAGAAGAGGGATGGGAAGAAAAAGAGGCGCATAAAGAAGATCATCTACTACGACAGCGACGCATCCTCCTCTTCACCAAGGGATGACGATGACGAAGACTCTTCGTTGAAAAAGAAAACGGTTAATCAAAACTATTCTTTTGATTATTCTCGCATTCCTTATAATTCGAGTGCCCATTTACTATCTATTCCACTTGGAAAACCCCCACACTTTGATGGAGAGGACTATTCATTTTGGAGTCATAAAATGCGCAGTCACTTATTTTCTCTCCATCCTAGTATTTGGGAAATTGTTGAAAATGGAATGCTTTTCGATAGCACTGACAATCCTGTATTTATTAATGAGCAAATACATTAAAATGCCCAAGGTACTACTGTTTTGCTAGCATCTCTATGCAGGGATGAATACAACAAAGTGAGCGGCTTGGACAATGCCAAGCAAATATGGGATACTCTCAAGATCTCTCACAAGGGTAATGATGCCACCATGATTACCAAGATGGAACTGGTGGAAGGCGAGCCGGGGAGGTTTTCCATGATAAGGGGAGAGAAGCCAACTCAAACATACAACAGGCTCAAGACCCTGGTCAACAAGATTCAAAGCTTTGGGAGTACAAGATGGATGGATCATGAAGTAGTCCGACTCAGGCTAAGGTCTTTTACCGTTATTGATCCTCATCTTGTGAATCTTATCCGTGAGAATCCCATGTACACCAAAATGACGCCCGAGAAAATTCTCGGAAAATTTGTAATCGGGCGCATGATGGTGTTGACCTAGGGCAAATTTCTTATGAATTGGGAGATATAGAGCTCCAAAGTCGACCCTATTCACTGAATTTTAGAATTAGGCATATATGGTTCATGGGGTGCTCTTTGCAAATAGGTCCAAATTCCACTATTCAACTTGCAAATTCTCCAATATGAAAGATATTTGGTTTGAAATGCTCTTTTACCTTGATATTTGCACTTTGGTCCAAAAGTGCCCAAAATTTACATCTACCCCCTAGGGTTTCAATTAGGGTTTTCCAGGGGTCTTTTTAGAGTTTTGAGTAGTTTAGGGTTTTTGTGCCACTAACCTTCATCAAATGTGATACCTTGAGAGCATTTATCATGGCTTATGAGATCTTTACTCATTTTGGCTTCCCTTTCATCTATAAGCCCTAATTTAGGGTTAAGTACCCTACCCTAGAGTTCATAGTACATCAAGCCCTAACATCACAACCTCTTTGAAATTTTTACCTAGTGAATGCATTCTAGGTGTAACAAACAATATGAAATGTCAATGCACATGATGTCATGCTCAAGTTTTAGTGCTAGTAACACCAGGGGTGTTACATCCTTCCCCCCATAAAAGAATCTCGTCCCAAGATTTAAGGTCCTAGGGTAAGTAATGGAAAAGGAAACGTGTCACATCTTTATTTCCTTAATTGTATTACAAGGCAGAGGGTGGTATGGGGTTTACTTCTTCTTTACAATCCAATGTACATATCTTACAAGTTACATGAAGCTAAAAAGCCAGGGAAATTCTTTTCTAAGAAGTCTTGAGTCTCCCATATAGCTTCATTTTCAGTATGTTGGTTCCACTCTATCTTGTAGAATTTAAGAGTCCTTTTTCGGGTGATCCTGTCCTTCTAATCCAAGACTCGAATAGGATGTTCTGAATAGGTCAAGTCTGGTTCTAACACAACATCCACTACATCAATGGTTCGATCCGAAACCCGAAGACACTTCTTCAATTGAGATACATAGAACACATTATGCATTGCAGACAATATTTTTGGCAGTTGGAGTTGGTATGCCACTGGTCCGTATCGTTCAAGAACAAGGAACAGACCAATATATCGGGGTGCCAACTTTCCTTTTACCCCGAAACGGCTCACACCCTTCATTGGTGACACTTTCAAGTATACATGATCATTTACTTGAAAGACCAAAGGATGTCGTCTCTTATCCACATAATTCTTTTGTCGAGCTTGTGCCTCTTTTAAGTTATGTATGATTCGTTGGACTTTTTCTTCCATCTCCTTAATCATATCAGGCCTGAAAAACCACCTTTCTCCTAGTTCAGACCAGTTTAAGGGTGTTCAACACCGTTATTCGTATAATGCTTCAAATGGTGCCATCTTGATGCTTTCTTGGTAGCTGTTATTATACGAAAATTCTGCCAAAGGCAGATAGTCATCCCATTTCTGTGGAAATTCTAGAACACATGCCCGCAACATATCTTCAAGTATCTGGTTTACTCTCTCAGTTCGTCCACTGGTTTGAGGATGATATGCCGAACTGTGGAGCAACTTGGTACCCAGAGATTTGTGAAGTTCTTCCCAGAATTTGGATACAAATTGTGATCCGTAGTCCGACACAATTGTTTTTGAAACCCCATGCAACCTGAGAATACGAGCAATGTAAAGTTCCGCTTATGTGGCCACTGTATACTTTACTTTGACGGGAAGAAAGTGGGCGATCTTTGTAAGTCGATCAATTATAACCCAGATAGAATCAAAACCTTTAACTGTCCTGGGTAATCCCACAATGAAGTCCATACTAATATCCTCCCATTTCCAGGTTGGGATGGGTAAAGATTGCAGTGGTCCAGCGGTCTTCATATGTGATACCCAATTTTCTGAAAAGAAGTTAAATTTATTTTTCCCTTTTCTTTCATGATCTGTGTAGTTGGGGTTGGAGTTTTTTAGGAAGCATTCACCACTAAAACAGTAGAGTACTTGTTGGACTTGTGCGCTGGGGTCGGGAGCAGACGTGAGAGCGAGTTTGGGCTGTGGATCTCGATCCGGCGGTGGGGAGCCCATTAGTTTCCCCCCCCCCTCCCCTTAACCCTAGCCGCCCCCTCCCTCTCACTCCCCCAGCCCTTTGGCCGCCCCCTCTCTTTTCCTCTCTTCCACTCTTGCAGCCGCCCACTCCCCATCAAACCCTACCCACCCCCTTCCCCAATCCCCCTCCCAAGGTGCAGCCCCTCTCCTTTGGGATCTCCATCGACTGGTGCAAGCCTCTAATTGGAGAATTGGTGGAGGAAGAACAAAGAGGTGAAGGAATAACTCAAGGTGATCTTATGTTTATTTTGTATTTTTGCTGCAATTACGTTTGATTAATCGTTCCCCTAAGCGAATTGGTGGTAGTGCTGTCCTGATTTTGGGTGGCAGGCGGACAGAAGTATTGTGGGCAGTTTCTGGGGATTTTTCGTGGGAAGTTAGTGATAATCAATATGATAATCATGTATAGCTTTGTCATACCTTTCCAACGAGTACTTATGCGCTCGATTCGGAGTTATAATTTAGGAGATATCGCTGTTTGAATCCGGGTATGTTGCTGTCCAAAAAACAGATTTCCGCAGGTGGGCGAACAACATTAGTATTAGCAGATTCTGGGTATTTTTCGTGGGAAATTAGTGATAATCAATATGATAATCATTTAGAGCTTTGTCATACCTTTCTAACGAGTACTTATGCGCTTGATTCGGAGTTATAATTTAGGAGCTATCGCTGTTTGAATCTGGGTACGTTGCTGTCCAAAAACAGATTGCAGGATGTATCTTGTGAACGGTTATGGGCTAAGTAGATGTGGGAATTTAATTATCTTTGGAATACAAAACTTGTGGGGAATTTTATGTAGATGCTTCCGGAGTTTTTGATTGATATCACTGCTGTTATAATTTTAAAGTTATGAAATTATCAAGCAGCGCCGCTGCAATTTGGGGGTGATGGGGAGAGTTGTCGCTCGCGACGGGTTGGAATTGTGCGTAGGTGCGGCATTGTTTATTAGCGTTTGTTATGTGAATTTGTGCACTAAGGTGTGTGTCAAAAATAGGTGGTGGACTTCCGGATCATACTTAGTACCATTCCAAATTTCCGGTGAAGGCAAGTAAATACAGTGGTGATTGCTACCGTTTGGTTTGCATCCTATTCCCTGTCATTGGGTATGCATAAGTTTTAAATATATTAATCATTGAATTCTATGATGAAGTTTATTGGTTTGAATGTATTAATTCTCAATTGTCTAATATTGTGGATGATCATAATTTGGTAATGATATAGATGGTTGATTCCTATCTTGGATGAAGTTGAAGTGTCTTTTTTTGAATCACGTTATATGAAGTGTTGTAGGCATATCATGCACATCGCATCATCCATCTTGCATTTTGAAGTTATGTCGTGATCTTATGGTCCGACCGTACCGGTACATTTTTAGCATCGTACGTTGCCCGAGGAGGGGTACGATGCGGCTTCATATCCTTAGAGGTATGAAGGCAGAAGTCATCCTTGCATTTGCAGACATTTGCACTCATGAGGAATATATGAAGTGTGACATTACTATGTTACTATTGTGGTTTCTACCTGCGAGGTGTGGTAATTAGGTGTGTTGTACGTTGTATACGTGCTGCACCTTCGTAATAAGAAGGTTGTGGAATCAAGTGGTGGTAAAACAATGTTCTTATGTGGTTAAACAGTTTGATATTATTTTACTTGCTGAGATGTGTCATCTCACTCTTGCATTACTCAATGTAGGTACTTGATACATGTTGGGAATGAGGGGAGTAGCAACACGTCCACTTTCACTCTCACAATAACGCTACCCAGGCGCAGCCATAATTTAATTAGAAACTTATTGTCAAAGGAAGTTTGTTTTTTTTATATAGTCGTGCGCACTGGTTAATTCAGTTCAGGTCATATGTTTATCTTTCCTTGCTAGCCGATTAATAATACTTAGTATGTTTTTGTCATGATATATGTTTATACACTGTTGCCCCCTCATTTATGCAATCTTGCAAAGGGGATGCTGCCGAAATTTTATGTATGGACGTCGGAAGTGTAGTTCAGTAGCATTCCAGGTTGTTTGTGGAACCCGGAGTGTTACAGTTGGTATCAGAGGATAGGATTTAGATTCTACGCAATTTGAAGATAAATTTGACACACTTGCACATATAGGAAGGGTATGGGTTCATATATCTTTCATATTAGTATTTTATTGTATAGATGACTATAATTTCCTTACTCCAAATCCCTTTATGGTTTGATGGGGTATGTCGTTAACGACGTAATGCTTGATATGAAATGTTACTTCTATTTAATATTGGTTTCTTGATGTGGTTGTTATTGAAATTATTATGCAAGTGAAGCTACTAATGTACTTGTTTTATATACATATCGTCATGATGTTTTTTTTGGATGCAATGTTTACTAATCTCTGAGCTATTACTATCATACATTTCTGTATGCTTGACTGTGGATGTTTTTTTTCCAAAAGGATTCTTGGGTTCTAGTACTTGTAGGACCGATTGTTTATTGAGCTTGTGTATAGAGGATCTAATCCGACTTGGTGTAGTGTGAAAACACTATACAATGTAGTTTTATGGTGTTGTTGAGTTTGATTGACTGTTGGGTTACAACCCAACTTATCAATGTAATATTTCCATGGGTGCAGTGCTTTACACCTCACCTTTTTTTGGCTAGTGTGGCTACTTGCCAACTTGATCTTAGAGTACAATAGGTTTGTCTCCATAGAGCAAAGGCAATGTTGTACTGTCTATGAAATCTTGAGACTGGTAGAACTCAAGTGAATTTGTAAGATGACGTGGATAGATAAGTTCAACCATGTTTACATGATAGGTTTTCTTATTGTGTGCAACCTTATCTTTAATAATAAATAGGGTGATTTCAAGTGGATTTTATGTCTATATTATAGTTGAAGAGGCATGCATGTTTTCCTTCTATGGTTTGTTTCTATAGCCAAAAAGGTTATGTATAATTTTTATTTGTTGGAGGCTAGTCATGTGGACGATATGGACAACCCGTTTTATATTGTTTTTAATCGCCGATGATATATGGTAGTTTTTTTATATGATCAGTTCTATATGCATGCTTGTTGAATTATTATTTGGACCGCTTTATCTTAAACAAAGTCAATGTTTAACTGGAAGTTGCTTATGTTTGTTAGTCATCTATCTCTATAATGATGTGGTTGTTGCATCAGATGGAGATTTTTTTTATATAAATGATGGTTTGATAGATCATGTATGTCTACTACTTTGAATTCATCCTATGACATCACTAGGTACAAATTGTTCAAGTGCAATAATAGGAGGTATTGTTGTATGTGAGGTTAATCAAGGTAGTTTGGTTAGGTGGATTGTCTTATTGAAGTCCAATTACTCTTGTTGAGCATAGTATCGTGTTATTATTTAAGTGTTGAAAGTAAGATTTATGAATCTTTTGCATGAGTCTGTGTCAAGAAGTACATTAGTTTTTCTTGTTGTTATCCCTCCATTGCTTTATGAGTATTGCAAATTTTATCTCTTTTGAGAGGAGAAAAAGATGTTATATGACATGAGCACCATTTGCTTCACGTCAACAGAATAGTTTTGGAGATTTCTAGTAGTTGGATTCTAGTGTAATAACAACCATGTTTTATAGTGCTGGAGACGGGTATGTCAGGTGTTTCATACATTGTCGATACATGGATGTTTGACCTTAGTGGCATTAACAAACGAGGTTGTTGAATTCATTGATTGTTGTGCTTAGTGTTCTAACCTATTTGGTAGAGTGTTATTTAAAGACTTTGTGGAGTTTCATCCCAGTTTGGTAGTGGAAAATCCTAGTGTTGATTGCACCTACCAATGACTTAGGTTTCATTTTATATTGTTTTTTTATTGTTGATAATGTGTTGTTTGGTTTCGGGAGGCATTTTAAATTAGTTGGAGGCTGAATCAGGCTTCACTTATCTAGAATGTTTTGTAGTATGTTTCTTCATCTTTCCATAGGATGCTTAATCACCATGTTTGGTCTAAACATTTGAGAGATATGGGTTTCTTAAAACATCCTTGTTGGTGTCTCTAGCAGAGTGAGTCTTTAATTTTGTACGGAAGAGTAGACATTGAAGACAGTATAATTTGGACTTTGTGGATTATGAAAGTTTTATTAATTTCATGATCTTTTCAAAGAGTATGGGTTTCTAATTCTCATTGCATATAATTGGAGTTAGGTTGCTCTGAAGTTGTTGCACTGTTGTGTCTGAACTTTAGGCGTCGTTATAATCACCAATAAATCGACCGCGTTTTGATAGTTGCAGAGCCCAAATTTGTGAATTCTCTTTAAGCAAAACTTGTAGGTCTTTTCATTACCTTTTTAATGGGTATTTAATTGTAACTGTCTGTTAAATAGATTTGGAGAGGTGGTTGCCCGGATATAAGTCGAATCTCTAATGTGCAGTATCTCAGGCTGAGTTTAGCTATAGGTCATGCAGAGTTGAGGGCTATAAGGATAAATTTGGGTGCAACTTTATTGCAAAAGTCGTGGACAATTTTCAAAACTTTTCCAACGCGTGTTCGTTGTAGTTTAAGTTGAGTATAGCAGGAGTTATAGGTTTTTGAATTTGAGTTGTCCATTGTTTCAATCCTATCAGTTTTGCAACAAAAGAGTTGCATTGTTTTATCGGTTTGGAAACCAATTCCGAGACACTCATTATAATAAAAGTTCTAGGGAATGTTATAATCTTTTCAACGAGTTTATATTTGCAAAATTTTGTTAGCTACAGGGAGTTATGATATAATGTATAGAATGTGCTTGGATGAATATGTGGGCAGACATAACATGCTTAAATTGATTCTTGTTTGCATGATGTGAGATTAGGCTTAAATGATTTAAAAAGTTATCATATTGCTTCTATACTTATATTTGTTCTAGGTGTCTCGTAATGAAGAACCTAAAGTTATTAGTCTTTCAATGAACGCTTAATCTTAGAAGAGTAATGAACCTGATAAAATCTATTGCTTGCTGTTGGGACTGCATGACCTGTTTTAGTTATGCAGCTAGTTCAATGAAGTAAACCATCTTTTATGTAGATATGTTATATATAAAAGTTGTAGCCAACTTCTTTATCTTACTTGTGTAAAAATTTCATGACCATAGGTCTAGTAGTTTGGGAGTTATGATTTTCTCAAGTCCAGTCTTGAAATCTGTGCAGATTCTGTACAGATTTCGAAGCTGACCTTGTTTGCCCAATTTAAACTTTGAATAACTTATTATAAATTATAAAGAAGTTGTAGTACTTTTCTTAATCTTTTCAACAAATTTTGGATTAATTTTTTTTGGAGATCTATAAGTTAAGTTACAGCTGTTTTAAGTGTGATCTCTGAATCTGTCCAAATTTGGACAGCACAGCCTTTCTCGTGTCTTTTGACATTAATATGCATTGAATTAACTTGATATGTTTATAAATGAATTATAGACAATTCTACTAGGTTTCTAAAAAGTCCGGGAGCACCTGAATTGGATGATTGAGACTCCAATTATGGATTTTTGAAATTGAGTAGTTGAATTATGTCCAAGTCTGGACAGAATTTACGTTTAGCATTGTTTGACCTTTCTAAGTGTCAAATCTTGTTGTGATGATAATACCAAGGGTATAGTGGACTTTATAAGCTTTCCATAAAGTCCTAGTTTACTAATTTTCGATGCATATTTTGTGAGTTAGGAGCAAAACAATTAACCGCTGTGCTGCTATCTAGAAATATGCAAGCATTAAGTTGCTCTCTTGAAGTTGCTCTTGTTTGGCTAAGTTTGGTTTAGGCTATAGGAACATTATATGCCTTGCATTCATATATACATTCCTTGAAGTACTTGCATATGTCAATGATTGATTTGGTGTCAGGAAAGCTTGGTCCGAGGTATATAGGACCGTCTACTATCTTGGCCGAGTTGGCAGCTGGGCTTAGCACATGTAATTGTCGGAATCTATGATCAGAGTACACCATGTATTCCATGTCTTTATGTTGAGGAAGTATTTGCGGAATCTAGACCAACAAATCGAGCTAGAGCCGATTCCTGTGTAGCAAGACCAGACTCTAGAGTGTCGTCTGCTGCGTATCTTAGAATCCTAGGAGCTTGAGGAGCTGATGCGGCAGAAGTACTCGAACTTTTCTTTATGTGTGAGTTTTGTTGATTCATTAATCTTTCTTTTGTTGTTCCGATAGAAGCGTCGGAATTCGAGGTCGAATTTTTTTAAGGGGGGTAGAGTGTGATACCCAATTTTCTGAAAAGAAGTTAAATTTATTTTTCCCTTTTCTTTCGTGATCTGTGTAGTTGGGGTTGGAGTTTTTTAGGAAGCATTCACCAGTAAAACAGTAGAATACTTGTTGGACTTGTGCGCTGGGGTCGGGAGCAGACGTGAGAGCGAGTTTAGGCCGTGGATCTCGATCCGGCGGTGGGGAGCCCATTAGTTCCCCCCCCCCTTAACCCTAGCCACCCCCTCCCTCTCACTCCCCCACCCCTTTGGCCGCCCCCCCTCTCTTTTCCTTTCTTCCACTCTTGCAGCCACCCCAATTCCTCTCCTCTTGGCTGCAGCCGCCCACTCCCCATCAAACCCTAGCCACCCCCTTCCCCAATCCCCCTCCCAAGGTGCAGCCCCTCTCCTTTGGGATCTCCATCGAGTGGTGCAATCCTCTAATTGGAGAATTGGTTGAGGAAGAACAAAGAGGTGAAGGAATAACTCAAGGTGATCTTATGTTTATTTTGTATTTTTGCTGCGATTACGTTTGATTAACCGTTCCCTTAAGCGAATTGGTGGTAGTGCTGTCCTGATTTTGGGTGGCAGGCGGACAGAAGTATTGTGGGCAGTTTCTGGGGATTTTTCGTGGGAAATTAGTGATAATCAATATGATAATCATGTATAGCTTTGTCATACATTTCCAACGAGTACTTATGCGCTCGATTCGGAGTTATAATTTAGGAGATATCGCTGTTTGAATCCGGGTATGTTGCTGTCCAAAAAACAGATTTCCGCAGGTGGGCGAACAGCATTAGTATTAGCAGATTCTGGGTATTTTTCGTGGGAAACAAGTGATAATCAATATGATAATCATGTAGAGCTTTGTCATACCTTTCCAACAAGTACTTGCACTTGATTCGGAGTTATAATTTAGGAGCTATCGCTGTTTGAATCTGGGTACGTTGCTGTCCAAAAACAGATTGCAGGATGTATCTTGTGAACGGTTTTGGGCTAAGTAGATGTGGGAATTTAATTATCTTTGGAATACAAAACATGTGGGGAATTTTATGTAGATGCTTCCAGAGTTTTTGATTGATATCACTGCTGTTATAATTTTAAAGTTATGAAATTATCAAGCAGCGCCGCTGCAATTTGGTGGTGATGGGGAGAGTTGTCGCTCGCGACGGGTTGGAATTGTGTGTAGCTGCGGCGTTGTTTATTAGCGTTTGTTATGTGAATTTGTGCACTAAGGTGTGTGTCAAAAATAGGTGGTGGACTTCCGGATCATACTTAGTACCATTCCAAATTTCCGGTGAAGGCAAGTAAATACAGTGGTGGTTGCTACCGTTTGGTTTGCATCCTATTCCCTGTCATTGAGTATGCCTAAGTTTTAAATATATTAATCATTGAATTCTATGATGAAGTTTGTTGGTTTGAAAGTATTAATTCTCAATTGTCTAATATTGTGGATGATCATAATTTGGTAATGATATATATGGTTGATTCCCATCTTGGATGAAGTTGAAGTGTCTTTTTTTGAATCACGTTATATGAAGTGTTGTAGGCATATCATGCATATCGCATCATCCATCTTGCATTTTGAAGTTATGTCGTGATCTTATGGTCCAACCGTACCGGTACATTTTTAGCATCGTACGTTGCCCGAGGAGGGGTACGATGCGGCTTCATATCCTTAGAGGTATGAAGGCAGAAGTCATCCTTGCATTTGTAGACATTTGCACTCATGAGGAATATATGAAGTGTGACATTACTATGTTACTATTGTGGTTTCTACCTGCGAGGTGTGGTAACTAGGTGTGTTGTACGTTGTATACGTGCTGCACCTTCGTAATAAGAAGGTTGTGGAATCAAGTGGTGGTAAAACAATGTTCTTATGTGGTTAAACAGTTTGATATTATTTTACTTGCTGAGATGTGTCATCTCACTCTTGCATTACTCAATGTAGGTACTTGATACATGTTGGGAATGAGGGGAGTAGCAGCACGTCCACTTTCACTCTCACAATAACGCTACCCAGGCGTAGCCATAATTTAATTAGAAACTTATTGTCAAAGAAAGTTTGTTTTTTTATATAGTCGTGCGCACTGGTTAATTCAGTTTAGGTCGTATGTTTATCTTTCCTTGCTAGCCGATTAATAATACTTAGTATGTTTTTGTCATGATATATGTTTATACACTGTTGCCCCCTCATTTATGCAATCTTGCAAAGGGGATGCTGCCGAAATTTTATATATGGACGTCGGAAGTGTAGTTCAGTAGCATTCCGGGTTGTTTGTGGAACCCGGAGTGTTACATCATATGTATTGCCTTGACACGCCTACAGGTGTCACATCTTGCCACATGGCATGCAATCTCAATCTTCATTTTTGTCCACCAATAGTGTTGTTTTAAATCTTGATACATCTAAGTACTTCCGGGATGAATGGAATATCGACTAAGATGAGCTTCATCCAAAATTTGTTGGCGGACTTCCGTATCCTTAGGCACAACTATGCGATTATTAAACCATACTATACCCTGATCATCTTTTCTAAAACAATTAGCTTTGCTGGCTTCTATTTTCTCATGAATAAGTTTCATACCCTTATCACTTCTTTGGGCATCAATAATTCTTTGCAGAAGAACAGACTAAAGCTTCAATTGGGTCAAAGTTCCATGTTGTATCATGTGACGGAACCTCCCAAGTCATTAGGCCCACCTACAGTTGTCCTTGCCAACGGACCTCAGACAACCCTGTAGGTGCCCCTGAATCACTTGACAAGTTTGGTATCCGCTTTTCTTACCTTTCCCAAGAGCGTTTCACCCGTCACACAGACATTACAAGCATCGGAGATACGAAAATGCGGAAGCAGTTACAATAACTTATCTTATATTAAAAGTAAGAAGGAGTTGGATTATACAGACCAGAAACAAATATAGGAGTGCTTAGTATTATTATTACAAACCATGGGAGGCAAAAACCCCTCCCGATAAGTTTTAAACAAAAGTTTTATGGAGGATCCTTTCCTCCCGCAGCTTTACTCCTGGTGCTCTTCCTTTGGTACCACCTTTGAACAAAAGCAACAAAAGTTTGTCGCTTCTTCACCTAAAAACAACAGGGAATAAAACCCTGAGTATGGAATTACTCAGCAAGTCTTACTCGACTAAAGAAAAGACTCTCAAGGTTATGCTGGTTTTCAGGGAGTCAAGGTAAGGCTTAACAATAGTCAATGACTCTGTTTGCAGAAATGCTTACTAAGAGTGCATCCTTAAAAATCCAATTTTACTTGTTAGGTTAAGTAATATTACCTGTATCTATAGTTCTTTCTATCCTAGTTCAATCACTTGACCTGCACTAGCCAATTTCTTAACAACCCTTTATCTTTACTGGAGTTCTACATATAGGGCAGTGACCAAGTCTTCATAACCGCGAAGGTACGGCGATCCGAATCGATTATACTCAGCTGAGGATCTCCAATCACATGACATATGTAGCACTTAACCCTTGCATATGTCAACTCGCCACCGGGGTTCTTAAGACCAGATCAGGTTCACGCCAACTGAGAGCACAGATACACCACCGTCCAGCCTCTTGCCACGGAGGGTACACGCTACTCTCGACTCTCTCCACTCCCATTGCGTGGTATCTTATTCAGATATTAGTCTGTCCGAGGCAAAGCTTACCCATGACGAGGCATGTGACCAGTTAAAGGGTCCTCGGTCATCAAGCCTACATCGACACGGTCCTTAATCGACTCAGACGGAGACACTACATCGAGACTCTCTTCTCGTGCAAGTCACCCGCCCGGTCTTAGCTTAATCATTTCAAACCCCAAAGTTTGGTACCTGGCAGAGGTACATCTTTTCCGATGTTGAACCCATCATGGCCATGATGGATCCACCATCAAGTTTTATTTTTGAAAACATCCCACCCACTTTGCAACATCATCTTTGAGAAAGCAAAACATTTTGTTTTTCTAAAGAAAAGCTAAGCATAAGAAAACCTTTTTGTAAAACAGGGGTTAGGAAGTAATCCAAGGAAGGAGATGCAGTAATAGTTTAGCACACAACTCCTATCAACTAATGCATCAAGTAAGTGAGAAAGATTTAAAAGGAACAAGGGGGTGGCAAATGCACCGGGGCTTGCCTTGTTTTACTAGTGAATCAGGCTCGGTCCCGCAGATATCAAAATAGAAACAGCTGATTGCCTGATGTTCCTCAAGTGGTGGTGGTGAAGTCTCCTCTTCTTCTACTTCTTCTTTGATTTCTAAATATAACCATACATAAGAATGAATGCTCATGTAATGTTCATGAGAGTGCAAATATAATAAAAGTCCATTATCTAAAGTCTTGAATACAACTTTCCTTCACGGATCTCCGAGAACTTAGGGTTTCCGGAGTTAACAGTGAAGTTCACAGGGCAGGGGGTAGGGTTTTTTGGTTCTAAGTATCAAACATGGCTCAAATCATATCAAACTCTACCCAAAGCTTCTAAATAATATATATGGGTCATCCAAAAAGTTTGGAGATTTTTGGAATCATTATCTATTTTATAAAAATCCAAAAACAAGATTTTAACCTGTTTTAAATACTCTATAATTTCCTATTTGGATTAAAAATCCTAAAATTATTTTTATTAAATTCTATAGGAAATTAGAAACCTAGCAAAATTGTTTTGGTATTTTTAGGATTTTTCTATAATTCTCTACATTTTCTTTAGCTCTGATAGAAAAGGAAAAAGAAAAAGCATGAACAGTGTTGGACCTAAACTAGCCCAGTCGGCCCAATCTGCACAGGAAACAGGGACGCGCACACGCGCGCACGCTTGCGATGGTAGGTTTCACCGAGGCCCTCGCTGTTGTGAATATCCGTTAAGAATCCCTAGTTACAATTCAACGTCTCACTGACATTCGAAGAAAAACCCCTGCACTTCTAATTCTTCACCACCCGGAGTCCTCGACGGCGAACGGCGTCGCGCAGAGCTCCGGCGAGCCCGTGTACTGGCCGACTCACACAATGACTGGCATCTTGATTTGATCGAGACCGAATTCAAGACCTAATAATCGTTTCCCCCAAATCAATTTCTAGATTACAGCCCTACAGCGCTCTGCCCACGGTGACCGCAAGCACTATGGCCAACCCTGCGCGTTCCTGGTGGTCTATGGGGTCTTAACTTAGATGACCGGGTCGAGAAGCATCACCAGCACACAAGGATGATAAAATAATAGTAAGGAGGGCATGATCGGACCTGTGACGGGCTGACCGCGGCGAGCCCAAACACACGGTGTTCTTGACCAAATTGGGGGAAATTCCAATTTGGGGAGTTGTGGGGAACGATTGGAGGTAAGAGCTGGTTTACTGGACGCACAATTACCTAGCGGAGCTCTAGGAGGCTTCAATTTATAGAACGTGACGGCGGTGGCGCTCAATTTGGCACAGAAGTGCTGGCGGCCAGAGAGAGGGGAGATTACTGGCGCAGTGGATTCGTGTCTTTCGTCGTGGCGAACTCACCGGCGATGAGTAACTATCGCAAGCCGAGCTACTGCGACGTGGTAAAGTGCTTAGCACGTGGCGCACGGCAGTGATCGGCCAACGGCGGTGTAACACCCGGATTTTAGGGGTCCAAAACCCGGGCGCTAACACAATCACCAGGTGTGCTGGGACCAAGTCTCACACATATGATGAATCATGGCACAGGATCGAATGTCACATCTTTATATATCACAGGAGTTCTATACAAAATAAATAATTACATTATAAGGAGACAACGGTCCAGCAACCCAAAGTTGACTGGGAGACGACGGCCTAGACCTCTCGCGAACACATCGCAGCATCCTCCATGTGCCTCAACCGGTGGTACCTGTTCTTGACCTGTGGGGTGTGTGAGACAGCAAGAGTGAGCTCACATACGTTCATCGCTCAACAAGTTGTGGGGAATAATGTGCATGAACTCGCCAAAGGTGGGAGCTCACGTGAAGTGTAAGGCTTACCAAAGAAGATGGTTAGAGCTGAGCATTGCTTTTAAAGTTGGTCAAAATTTTATTAGCAGTTACTAAGTATAAGTAAATACCAGCCCAATTAAATAGTAGAACAAAAGTAACAACTTCACCTGCGATGCAATGCATATGACAAATTGAGTTTAAGTTCCATAATTTAATCATGTGAGGGTCCGAGCTGCTCTTGACCGTGAGCACGGCTAGTATACCAGTTTTACACTCTGCAGAGGTTGCGCATCTTTACCCACAAGTCGTGTATCCCATGTCGCCAGGGTTTGCAAGGCCCTTAGACACTTCCGAGGTGAATAGCTAGGGATCCACTACGAGGCCTTTACAAAGTTCCACTAGCTTCCGAAAACCCGCTACAGTTTATAGGAAGTTCCAATGCAGGAATCCCTTGCAGGACCGCCATCGCAGCAAAATCCTCCCGAGGGCCTCCCTACACTGACCACTCCCCTACTGCCCTTGCCCCTTTCGGGTAAGGTAGTCTTCCACTAGCTTTCCTAATTAATCAGCCAAGGGCGTCCCATTAAACCCTTGTGGTAGCACTGTTTTCCCGGGTGGTCGCTCCATGTTCCAATTAACATAATGATCTTAACATGAACCATAATTAACAACTGATAACAAAAGTATAATCATGAATAGTAATATGTATCTCTATACCCAAAACCACATAAAGCGATAGCAAGTACTACCCAAAGATTCAGTGGTGAACAAGGTATAAAGATAGTCAAACTAGGGTAACCTATTGGGTCCCATCAAAATTAACCTATGCAGATCATTATGATTAATCAGAACATGGCTGGGTAAAAAGAAGTGATCAAGGGCACAACTTGCCTGGGACTTGAGATTCCAGGTACCAGGATGATCTTCAGGTTCTCGTGGCCTCACTGCTAGTCGTAGCAATACAAACATACATGGTATAGGCAAAATTAACATTACACCAACCATAAGAACAAAATACACATTAATAATATACATATTAAAATAAGATCATAGGAACAGGAATCATTAATTTTGGAGTTATAGAATTCAAGTTATGATTTTCCTAAGGTTTAATGTGATTAAAATATGATTAAATGATAAATAAATTTTCTGACAGAGTTCATGTCAAAACAGAGACACTAAATGATAGAGAATATTATTACAAAATTTTAGGAATTGGAATGACTCAATTTGGAGCTAAAATGAATTAAATATGAATTATACAAGTTTTAAGATTTATTTTTATACTAAAAATCAATTTTTAATATTAATAATCTTATTTCTCTGTTATCTGGACTGCGCGTCAAATAAAAAGAAACCCAGGGGCCACAGCGCAAGAAACCCGAGACTCAGTCAACAGTGCCCGTGGGACGGCGGGTTGATTCACTGGAACCCGAGGGGCTCTTTAACAAAAATGGACGCGCGAAGGGGTATTCACTAATCTGGACCGTTCGATCAAACGCGGATGGCTTGGATTAGATCCACCCATCACCCAAACCGGTATGCGACATGAGCGCTCCGATCTTAATCCAACGACTCGAATTTAATGAAGCCGAGATCTACTCACAGCCATCCGATCCCGATCGGACGGCCCGCGCTAATCTAACCCAATCGGTATGCGATGATCTAATCCGAGCCGCATATCAGGGATCCAACGGCCACAGCGCATTCCCCCCAATCCCAGCTCGGGACGGTGGCGCCGCCCGCAATCACGGCGAACCATCGCCGGAGAAATGGCAATCCGACGCCCTGGCGCGATATTCTAGAAATTAAATGGTGCGCCACACAGCCGAGGGTATGGCGAATGTAGTAGAGGGGTTATTACCGACAGTCACGGCGCGCAGAGGGTCCGGCGACGGCGAAGGCGGACCCGCGGCGAAGATGAGTCGACGGTGACGAATTCCGGAGCCGCCGGTGTACAATCCTTGGTAATTCAGTCGCGGTTGCCTTCAATGCAGCCGAAGGGAGCCCCTGGTTTCCCCAATTCGAGCCCGGTCGTCGGCGAGCCCGGATTTGCCCGCGGCGGGTATCTCACGGCGGACGCGATTATGGTGGTGGCGGCGGCTCACGGGTGGATGGAGTGAAGGGGTCGCGGAGCTTCGGCTTTTATGCACCACGGTGAAGTCCGAGGGGTGACGGCGGTAGGAGCGAGATCCCCGGCGGTGAGTTCGCGCGGTCCGCCCGGCGCGCTCGGCAAAGCTGTTGAAGACGAGCCTGACGTGCGGGCCCCGAGGATCAGCGAAAGAGGCAGGGAGAAGCGAGCGCGGTGGAGACCGACGAGTAGGGCCCACAAGGCGGTGGGATAGCAGGCGCGCGCGCGAGGAGCGGCCGACGCGCTGGCCCCACCCCGCAGTGACTGAACACCAGAGCGCAGGAGAGCAGCAGAGGGAACGGCTGACGGGGCGGGCCCACCTGTCGGCGCCGCGGGGATGGAGTTGGGCCGCGCGGTGATGATTCCCTAAGTGGGCCGAAAATGGTGCAGCGAGCCCAGGTAAGGTTTTTATTCTTTTTTCTTTTTATTTTCTATTTTCTTTTCTCCATTTTCATACCCAATTTGAGTTCAAGTTTAAATTCAAACTTTGTGAATAACTTGTCCTCAGTTTGAAAGGTATAATTTAATAATATAAGTGTGAAGGATGTTTATTCTGATTTTTATTTTATTTTATGTAGTATTTTTCTTAGTTCCTCCCTTCTCCTTTATTTTCTATTTTCTATTCCAAATTCAAATTTATACTTCTATTTTAGTTTTCAGATTTTTCAAATGTATCAATTGAAACCCAAAGGTGAATATAAACCATACTATTTTAATTTTACTAATTTAAGCTTTATTCTCCTTGTTATTTATTTCATGGGATGTATAAATGGTTTCCTTTAAAAGAAAAATCCTTTTCTCATCATTTTTCTTATTTTCCTAATTTCCAAAGCATTATGATACTTTGCTCAGATTTCTTCTACCAATCCCAAATTCAGAATTTGGGTGTCACAAATCCTACACCCTTAAAAATAATCTCGTCCTCGAGATTTGTAAAAAAAAGGGATGTACACTCATATTGCTCTCGGAACATATGCACAAACAAAGAAATCTCAGCATGAGGTATAATTCTTTAACAAAACATAGGGTCAATAGACCTTATTGTTCCTTCTAAAATAATATCATATCATCTACTAACTAAAGTAACATCTAGATCTTATAAATCATCATAATTTATATCTATGTAGCTTGGTAGAGCTGGTGGTGGTGGTGGAGGTTGTTGTTGTTGTTGTCTCTCCAACCGCGCTTGCCTTATTTCTTGGCGGGCCTGACGTATTTCCTCGCGTTGTTGTCTTATCTGATTCTGCATCTCGGTCACCAGGTCTGTTAACTGTTGTATTACCAGTCTCTGGGTAGCAACCACTTGATTGATTTCAACAGGTGGAGGATTTGGAGGATTCATTTCTGTTTGCTGTTACGTGATAATCTTTCCTTTCCTGGTATTGACCATGAAAGTTAGAAGCATATGGTAATAGTTTTTGCAAAGGAAATTATTTAATACGTGGAATGAAATAAGCTAGTAGCTGGTTATAATCTGAAGATTCTTTAGTAGGGATTTAATCTTTGTTTTATGTCCAGATTGGGGTAACCAGTTGCATAAGGTGAATATTCAAGGGTAAGATGGATTCTGTCAAGATGAGAGATATATATGGGTGAGATAGACTACATGTTGTAGGTCAAAATTTGGTTTGATGTCAGGTGGTGGTTGATAGATTATGCAATCCATTAAGACTATTGATTGGGTAAGTTATGTAACTTGTTATATAGGTCAAGTTGTTGGGGTATGGTCTTATCCTTTGTATCAGCATTAAGTAACTCAATCTAGCTTAGATCATATTGGATTAGATAGAACCCAGATTAGGTTGGTATGACTAGATTAAACCAGCTAAGATTAGCTAGATCTACCAGGGTAGGATAAATATTATTAGGATATGTTAGAATCTTTTAAGATAGGATGGATTATATGATGTAGGTAGGTCATTGTTCAAGGATGAGTTGGTATAAGACATTAATTTAGGTCAAGATCTATTTGTAGAGACAGTGTCTAACCTATATCACTAACTTAACTAGCTTGTTAATAACTCACTTTAGATTGGGTCATATTTAGATTAGATAGAATCTGGATTAGGTTGGATATAACTAGATTAGACTAGATAATGTCTAATTTCTTTGGATTAGATCATGGTTGTTACACTAGTGTGGGGTAAATATGTTTATTAGGGCAAGATGCATTCATAGGGATAAGGTAGAATCTTTTGAGGTCAGTTAGGTCTATTAGGGGGAAATAAAATCCTTTCAAGATAAGATGAATCTATTAAGGTGAGAGGGGTATCTTTTAAGATAAGATGGATCTATTGAGATGAGATAGATCTATTAAGATAAGGGAGAATCTTTAAGATAAGATGGGTATTGTTAGGCTAGATACTTTATTGAAGGATAATTTAGTTTGTCTAGTTATTTTATTATACCTATGTGTATATGCAGATGCAATTGTGGACATTACTCCACAACTCATCACACTCAAACAAAGATCCAAATCAGACAAGTATCATAAGAACAAACATTCAAGCATATAAATATTTACAAAATTAGTTTTGCTTTTGTTCCTAAGAGTAGGTCTCCTATTCCCAAAGGTCACTTTAGGCACAGGATTTCAAAGTGTGAAATCCAAGTTTGTCTTTAGAAGGAAAAAGATAAGAATAATCAGAGTAAGCGGAAATAGATGAGAAGAAGATTAAGATAAGTTTAGAAAAGAATCAGAGTAAGGTAAGTAGGTATTGGTTGTCCAGTTCTATCTAGGTTTCGTCCTACAGTCAACATTCCTCTGATACCACTTCTGTAACACCCGGATTTTAGGGGTCCAAAACCCGGGCGCTAACACAATCACCAGGTGTGCTGGGACCAAGTCTCACACATATGATGAATCATGGCACAGGATCGAATGTCACATCTTTATATATCACAGGAGTTCTATACAAAATAAATAATTACATTATAAGGAGACAACGGTCCAGCAACCCAAAGTTGACTGGGAGACGACGGCCTAGACCTCTCGCGAACACATCGCAGCATCCTCCATGTGCCTCAACCGGTGGTACCTGTTCTTGACCTGTGGGGTGTGTGAGACAGCAAGAGTGAGCTCACATACGTTCATCGCTCAACAAGTTGTGGGGAATAATGTGCATGAACTCGCCAAAGGTGGGAGCTCACGTGAAGTGTAAGGCTTACCAAAGAAGATGGTTAGAGCTGAGCATTGCTTTTAAAGTTGGTCAAAATTTTATTAGCAGTTACTAAGTATAAGTAAATACCAGCCCAATTAAATAGTAGAACAAAAGTAACAACTTCACCTGCGATGCAATGCATATGACAAATTGAGTTTAAGTTCCATAATTTAATCATGTGAGGGTCCGAGCTGCTCTTGACCGTGAGCACGGCTAGTATACCAGTTTTACACTCTGCAGAGGTTGCGCATCTTTACCCACAAGTCGTGTATCCCATGTCGCCAGGGTTTGCAAGGCCCTTAGACACTTCCGAGGTGAATAGCTAGGGATCCACTACGAGGCCTTTACAAAGTTCCACTAGCTTCCGAAAACCCGCTACAGTTTATAGGAAGTTCCAATGCAGGAATCCCTTGCAGGACCGCCATCGCAGCAAAATCCTCCCGAGGGCCTCCCTACACTGACCACTCCCCTACTGCCCTTGCCCCTTTCGGGTAAGGTAGTCTTCCACTAGCTTTCCTAATTAATCAGCCAAGGGCGTCCCATTAAACCCTTGTGGTAGCACTGTTTTCCCGGGTGGTCGCTCCATGTTCCAATTAACATAATGATCTTAACATGAACCATAATTAACAACTGATAACAAAAGTATAATCATGAATAGTAATATGTATCTCTATACCCAAAACCACATAAAGCGATAGCAAGTACTACCCAAAGATTCAGTGGTGAACAAGGTATAAAGATAGTCAAACTAGGGTAACCTATTGGGTCCCATCAAAATTAACCTATGCAGATCATTATGATTAATCAGAACATGGCTGGGTAAAAAGAAGTGATCAAGGGCACAACTTGCCTGGGACTTGAGATTCCAGGTACCAGGATGATCTTCAGGTTCTCGTGGCCTCACTGCTAGTCGTAGCAATACAAACATACATGGTATAGGCAAAATTAACATTACACCAACCATAAGAACAAAATACACATTAATAATATACATATTAAAATAAGATCATAGGAACAGGAATCATTAATTTTGGAGTTATAGAATTCAAGTTATGATTTTCCTAAGGTTTAATGTGATTAAAATATGATTAAATGATAAATAAATTTTCTGACAGAGTTCATGTCAAAACAGAGACACTAAATGATAGAGAATATTATTACAAAATTTTAGGAATTGGAATGACTCAATTTGGAGCTAAAATGAATTAAATATGAATTATACAAGTTTTAAGATTTATTTTTATACTAAAAATCAATTTTTAATATTAATAATCTTATTTCTCTGTTATCTGGACTGCGCGTCAAATAAAAAGAAACCCAGGGGCCACAGCGCAAGAAACCCGAGACTCAGTCAACAGTGCCCGTGGGACGGCGGGTTGATTCACTGGAACCCGAGGGGCTCTTTAACAAAAATGGACGCGCGAAGGGGTATTCACTAATCTGGACCGTTCGATCAAACGCGGATGGCTTGGCACCCAAACCGGTATGCGACATGAGCGCTCCGATCTTAATCCAACGACTCGAATTTAATGAAGCCGAGATCTACTCACAGCCATCCGATCCCGATCGGACGGCCCGCGCTAATCTAACCCAATCGGTATGCGATGATCTAATCCGAGCCGCATATCAGGGATCCAACGGCCACAGCGCATTCCCCCCAATCCCAGCTCGGGACGGTGGCGCCGCCCGCAATCACGGCGAACCATCGCCGGAGAAATGGCAATCCGACGCCCTGGCGCGATATTCTAGAAATTAAATGGTGCGCCACACAGCCGAGGGTATGGCGAATGTAGTAGAGGGGTTATTACCGACAGTCACGGCGCGCAGAGGGTCCGGCGACGGCGAAGGCGGACCCGCGGCGAAGATGAGTCGACGGTGACGAATTCCGGAGCCGCCGGTGTACAATCCTTGGTAATTCAGTCGCGGTTGCCTTCAGTGCAGCCGAAGGGAGCCCCTGGTTTCCCCAATTCGAGCCCGGTCGTCGGCGAGCCCGGATTTGCCCGCGGCGGGTATCTCACGGCGGACGCGATTATGGTGGTGGCGGCGGCTCACGGGTGGATGGAGTGAAGGGGTCGCGGAGCTTCGGCTTTTATGCACCACGGTGAAGTCCGAGGGGTGACGGCGGTAGGAGCGAGATCCCCGGCGGTGAGTTCGCGCGGTCCGCCCGGCGCGCTCGGCAAAGCTGTTGAAGACGAGCCTGACGTGTGGGCCCCGAGGATCAGCGAAAGAGGCAGGGAGAAGCGAGCGCGGTGGAGACCGACGAGTAGGGCCCACAAGGCGGTGGGATAGCAGGCGCGCGCGCGAGGAGCGGCCGACGCGCTGGCCCCACCCCGCAGTGACTGAACACCAGAGCGCAGGAGAGCAGCAGAGGGAACGGCTGACGGGGCGGGCCCACCTGTCGGCGCCGCGGGGATGGAGTTGGGCCGCGCGGTGATGATTCCCTAAGTGGGCCGAAAATGGTGCAGCGAGCCCAGGTAAGGTTTTTATTCTTTTTTCTTTTTATTTTCTATTTTCTTTTCTCCATTTTCATACCCAATTTGAGTTCAAGTTTAAATTCAAACTTTGTGAATAACTTGTCCTCAGTTTGAAAGGTATAATTTAATAATATAAGTGTGAAGGATGTTTATTCTGATTTTTATTTTATTTTATGTAGTATTTTTCTTAGTTCCTCCCTTCTCCTTTATTTTCTATTTTCTATTCCAAATTCAAATTTATACTTCTATTTTAGTTTTCAGATTTTTCAAATGTATCAATTGAAACCCAAAGGTGAATATAAACCATACTATTTTAATTTTACTAATTTAAGCTTTATTCTCCTTGTTATTTATTTCATGGGATGTATAAATGGTTTCCTTTAAAAGAAAAATCCTTTTCTCATCATTTTTCTTATTTTCCTAATTTCCAAAGCATTATGATACTTTGCTCAGATTTCTTCTACCAATCCCAAATTCAGAATTTGGGTGTCACAGGCGGTGAGGTTTATCCCGATCGGTCGGTGAGCAAGTGGTACGGGGAACCTAGCCGCGGCCGAACCCATGTTGATCCGGGCGCCATGATCTTTACTCGTTCATCGTTATCCACAAGTCACAGCGCACGAATCACGGCGACCGACGTGAATCACAGCGCGACGGTCGTCGGCGGTGAAGGGGAATGAACTAGGTATCTTCTTTAGTTACTGTACCATGGCATTCATCTTCAGTTGACCTAACAGAGCAACTTGAAGCTGGATTTTCTCCTAAATTCACTTGGCAACCTACTAATCGACCAGTATGAAAGTTGTCGTCGTATGATCCATCTACAAACCAACTGTAGTCACCATACTCAAACATCCATGGAATCATCTTCAAAATAGCCCCCAAAGTTCATCCCATAATACTGAATATCCAGTTTCAGGCTTCAAACAGACTGACAGCCTAACTTTGGGTGTATTTTTCTTCACATTTTTCATAACAACAGTGTTGAATCCCTTAAACAAAGTTATTCTCCTTTGATAGATCTACAATATTGATGTGGTGACCTAGGGTAAAATCCCTTTTGTTTGGAAGTTACAAGGCCCCAAAGTTGAACCCATTATACTGAAATTCAGACTTAGTCAAAAGAGTTCAAATGTGGCTCTTCTGTAAATAAGTCCAAAACTCAGGGTTTAGGTTGCAAATCTTCATAATTGTGGACCATATGACTTAAGATGCTTTAACTTCATAGTTTTTGCACTTTAGTCCAAAAGTGCACTAATTTTGCACTTAGCCCCCCTAGGGTTTAGGTTTAGGGTTTTCTAGGGTTCTTTTTGAAGTTTTTGATACTTCTAGGGTTTGGATATCCCATAAGTCTATTCAAGGTGACATTTTATGGTTATTTCAATTGAGTTTTGAGGTTTTCTTTTGTTTAAGCCTTATTTGTTCTATTACCCCCAATCTAGGGTTGAGTTCCCTACTCTAGGGTTTTATTTGCAAAAGGTCATATCAATACAACTTGTTTGAAATTTTTGCCTAGTGAATGCACTCTAGGTGTGTCAAACACATGAAATGCCAATGATTATGATGTTATGCTCAAGTTTTAGTGACAGTAACACTAGGGGTGTTACATCCTTCCCCCATAAAAGAATCTCGTCCCGAGATTAAAAGTCCTAGGGTAAGTAATGGAAAAGGAAATGCTTCACTCTTTTATTTCCTTATTCTTGGTACAAGGCAGGGGTGGTTTGGGGCTCAGTTCTTTATCACAACAATTGCAAACACTTTACACATTACATGAGGTTAGAAAGCCTAGGAAATTCTTTTCTAAAAAGTCTCGAGTTTCCCATGTAGCCTCATCTTCTGAATGCTGGTTCCACTGTATCTTATAAAATTTGAGAGTTCTTCTTCAGGTAATTCTGTCCTTTTGATCCAAGACTCGAATAGGATACTCTAAATATGTTAAGTCTGGCTCTAAGGAAACATCTGTTACTTCAATGGTTCGATCAGGAACCCGAAGACACTTCTTCATTGAGACACGTGGAACACATTATGTACTGCAGACAAGGTTTCAGGTAGCTGAAGTCGGTATGCCGCTGGTCCACATTGCTCAAGTACAAGCAAAGGACCAATGTACCAGAGTGCAAGCTTCCCTTTTACCCCGAAACGTGTTAGCCCCTTCATTGGTGAAACTTTCAGGTAGACATAATCTCCAACCAGAAAGTACAAGGGCATTCGTCGTTTGTCTGCATAACTTTTCTGACGAGCTTGAGCTTTTTTCAAATTATGAATTATTCGCTGAACTTTTTCTTCGGTCTCCTTTACCATATCTGGCCTGAAGAAACTTCTTTCCCCTGGTTCAGACCAGTTTAACGGAGTGCGACATCGTCGACCATACAAAGCTTCAAAGGGTGCCATATTAATGCTTTCTTGATAGCTATTATTGTATGAGAACTCCGCTAATGGTAAACAATCATCCAATTTATGTGGGAATTCCAGAACACATGCTCGCAGCATATCTTCAAGTATTTGGTTTACCCTCTCAGTTTGACCACTAGTTTGAGGATGATAGGCTGAACTGTGGAGCAATTTAGTACCCAGTGCTTTGTGAAGTTCTTCCCAAAATTTGGACACGAATTGTGGTCCACGATCCGACACTATTGTCTTCGGAACACCATGTAAATTGAGAATACGAGCAATGTACAGTTCTGCATATGCAATTACTGGATATTTTACTTTGGCTGGAAGGAAGTGGGCGATCTTTGTAAGTCGGTCAATGATAACCCAAATGGAGTCAAAGCATTTTGCTGTTCTGGGTAATCCCACAATGAAGTCCATACTAATATCTTCCCATTTCCATGTTGGTATTGGTAGAGATTGTAATGGACTGGCAGTCTTCATATGTATGGCTTTGACACATCTGCAATTGTCACATCTGTCCACATAGCGTGCAATTTCAATCTTCATCTTTGTCCACCAATAATGTTGTTTTAGATCATGATACATCTTAGTGCTTCCGGGATGAATAGAATAGTGACTAAGATGTGCTTCATCTAATATTTGCTGGCGGTTCTCTTCATTCTTTGGCACAACTATGCGGTTGTTGAACCATACAATGCCTTGATCGTATTTCCTAAAGCACTTGGTTTTTCCAGCCTCTATCTTCTCACGGATGTGCTTCATACCCTCATTATCCTTTTGAGCATCCATTATCCTTTGTAAAAGGACTGACTCAAGCTTTAACGAATTTAAGGTTCCACGTTGGATCATTCCCAGGTTTAACTTCTCCATCTCCTGGCATAAGGTAATGTCAGAAGTCTTCAATGTAAGACAGTGACAGGAAGCCTTATGGCTGAGTGCATCTGCCACTACATTGGCCTTGCCTGGGTGATAATGAATTTCCAATTCATAGTCCTTAATAAGCTCGAGCCATCGCCTTTGTCTCATGTTCAACTCTGACTGGGTGAAGATATGCTTTAGGCTTTTATGATCTGTATAGATATGACAGATATTCCCCAACAGATAATGACGCCAGATTTTTAGGGCATGAACCACCACAGCTAACTCCAAATCATGAGTTGGATAATGTTCCTCATGCCGGCGTAACTGCCTTGAAGCATAAGCTATCACTCACCCTTCTTGCATTAGAACACAGCCGAGACCATTGCCTGATGCGTCGCAATACACATCAAAGGGTTTTTCAATATCCGGTTGAGCCAATACCGGAGCAGTGGTTAATAATACCTTTAGTTGTTCAAAGGCTTCATTACACTTCGAAGACCAAATAAATTTAGTATCATTCTTTAATAAACTTGTGATTGGTTTCACAAGTTTGGAAAAATCTGGTATGAATCGTCGGTAATAGCCAGCTATTCCAAGGAAACATCAGACTTGATGTACAGTGATTGGGGGTTTCCACTCCAAAATATCCTTGACTTTGCTGGGATCCACCGCAATCCCCTTGGCAGATAATACATGTCCCAGAAATTGGATTTCTTCCAGCCAGAACGCGCACTTACTGAACTTAGCATATAATTGGTGCTCCCTTAAGCGCGTCAATACGATCCGTAAATGCTGAGCATGCTTCTCTTCATTCTTGGAATATATCAAGATATCGTCAATGAATACCACCACAACCTTATCCAGCTCGGGCATAAATACCGAGTTCATAAGATAAGTGAAGTGGGCAGGAGCATTTGTCAGTCCAAAAGACATAACCAAATATTCAAATAAACCATACCACATAGTGAATGCGGTCTTCGGTATATCTTTGGGCCGGATACGAATCTGATGATAGCCCGATCTGAGGTCAATCTTGGAGAATACCCTCGCTCCAGTCAGTTGATCAAATAGAATGTCAATCCGTGGAAGAGGGTACTTATTTTTGATAGTAACCTCATTAAGGGGTCTATAATCCACGCACATCCGAAGTGTTTGGTCCTTCTTCTTAACGAAGATGGCTGGACAACCCCATGGTGACGAACTTGGCCGGATGAATCCCTTCTCTAGTAAATCTTGCAATTGGGTCTTGACTTCTGCCAGCTCATTTGGAGGCATTCGGTACGATCTTCTAGAAATGGGAGCTGTACCGGGCTTTAACTCAATTACAAATTCTCACTACAAGAAACTGGTTAAAGAACGTGGGTGAAAAACCGTCGAACTTAATGTAATAAGCCGTCAAACTTACCGTAAGAACGTGGGTTTACCGACGAATATAGCCGACGGTGATTTTTGGACGAACTTAAAGAAGTAAGTTCGACGGCCCCCACGTTCTTAACGTTAAGAACGTGGGTACCGTCGAACTTAACATTAAGAACGTGGGTACCGTCGAACTTAAGGTTAAGAACGTGGGTTTTTAAGTTCGACGGGGACCGTCGAATTTTTTCCCATAAGTTCGACGGCACCCACGTTCTTATATTTAAGTTCGACGGGGCCACGTGGCCGTCGAACTTATGGGTCCTATGTGGGTCGGCGAGGGCTGCCCATTAAGTTCGACGGTACCCACGTTCTTAACCTTAAGAACGTGGGTACCCACATTCTTAACTCTTTTCCAAAAAAAATAAAAAATACAGAAATGAAAAATTAGACACACATAATATCACATGCAACACATAATATCACATACAATACAGATTTCGAACACATGGATATATGTTCATATCACAAATTCACACAAGTCCAAATACATAAGCTCAGGTATCGGGGATGCGAGAGCGACGACGAACAGAGACGAGGAGGCTATGTGCACAGGATAGGAATAACAATCACGTCTCCTGCCACAGGGATAACAAAACAGTTCAAGTAGCGACTGGGATTTGAGATAATATTATACACACACTTTCCTCAAATGAATAACAATCTAAAAAATCTTAGTGAAAATTTACTGCTTCAACTCGAGTCCACGTACCAATGTGTGGCACATTCATGCGCACAACCTCCAGTAAATCATGCACCAGTATGTGCGCTGTGGAGACCCTTGACAAAGTGGCCTCGGAGCTTCTCCTAGTCGTGCCTCTGGGTCCAATCCAATCATGTTGAAGTATCTAATTTATAAAGAGCAAGAAACATGTTAGACTATTCCATGGGTTACAGTTTAATATATGTTGTTGAAAACAAACCTTAAGATCATGACAGCCAAGTCTGATTGCTTCTTTAATTTTGTAAAATCTAGGATGATGTCCTCTACCCTCTTCTTTGCCTTGCCATATGTTAGAAACTTGCCTGTCATCAACAAAAATGTTGCCCCAACCGCTTGGCCAGGGTGGGGCTGGAAGCCATAGCCAAGTAATAATTATGATGCTCAAACAAGAATACAGTCTTTTCACATCTTATTTCAGCATTATGAACATTAACAATAACAAGTAAATTTTACAAAAGAAAGGGACAGCTCAGACATCATATTGAAACTCGAATGACTAGATATTGCCTTCAATCATTAGACACAGGTGAAGCAAACATAAGCATCAGAAAAAAATGCTATGAGTTATGAATGAAAATTAAAAGCCCGGTGCCCTCACAAAACATAGTATTAATGACTAAAGCGCAGTTCAAACAGAGCAAATGCACACAACAAACCCTGGCATAGGTTTAAGCTAAAGTGCGCACATAACTCTGTAAAGTTATCTTCAACTACGAGAACTAGACATGTATAACTAAAAACCAGTGTGGACTTCAAGAGGGTTTCTATTGCAACACTAGATTAAGATTACATCCTCCAGTAACCCATTGCTAGGGCTGGGCAAAAAACCCGTAACCCGAAACCCGAACCCGGAATACCCGAAATACCCGAAACCCGAATTTTGTTTGGGAATTTCGGGTAGCAACTTGCAAAACCCGAATTTAGTTCGGGTAATTCGGGTATCACAATCGGGTACCCGAAATACCCGAATTACCCGAACTTTAATGTGTCATGTACTCATGTCATGCTTAATTATTAATTTGTACATTTATAATTATGTGTATGTGTGCATAACTTGTGATTGTAGATTGCTTGTGTTTCATATGTCCATGTGTATCATTATTCAAACTATATTTTTATACTAATTTAATAGGGTGTATGTGTTTTTATGAAGGTGACACAATAGTTCGGGTAGTTCGGGAATACCCGAACCCAAAATTTCGGGTACCCGAAATTTTGGGTATTGCAAAACCCGTTGTAATTTCTGGTATCGATTCTCAAAACCCGAAATTTTAAAAACCCGAATTACCCGACCCGAAATTTTCGGGTTACCCGAATGCCCACCCCTGGCCATGGCACACTAATATACTATGTGCAGTGCCTCTTCTATAAACAGAGAAGTTTTTTTTAAAAAAAAGTTTTGTACTCCATCTGATCTTTTATGTAAGATATGAATTAGTTCAGTTTAGAATGGAAGGTGTAGCAAACATCATAAAAAGTGTGTGGTGTGCATAAACAAGAATACAGTCTTTTCACATCTTTGTGTTTAGGCTTGCTAACAGAGAGGTACAGTGATGTGTCTGATCCATCAGCACTGCAAAAGAAACAATGTTGAGAGTTTGTTACCTGGAGAGAAATAGACATGGAATTACTTCATAAAGAGATTCAAAACAATAATATTACCTTGAATTATCATCTGGCAGCGTCTCTTCCCAAATACTGTTGACAAACATGTAGACTAATGACTGAAAGAGATTGATTACAGATGGATCCCAAACTCTGACATCAAGTGTCAGAGATCTAACCTGAAATAAGATGCATGTGTTTAAGCAAACTTTAATGGTTGATGTCAATAAATTTACAGTATGCCGTGCAACAGACTTTTCATCATGTACAATGCCATGGTAATGAGATGAGAACAATCTGCTCAACAACCCAGAACCATGTTCAAGGGGGTTAACACTTCTTTGCATGGAGCAACCAGCCTATATGATCAAAGGCAAATGGTTGAGGTAAGTATCTGAATTAAATATATATCATGCATCATTGAACAAAATATTGTGCCAATTTAATGAGCATTTCAACAGCGAATGTTACAATAGAGACCTACAGGTGGTCTAGTAATTTGTTTCCGATAGTAGTACAACATTCCTCGACTATCAAGTACAAAGAACCTTCTTTTCCAGTTGGCTCTCAAGTTTGAAGATCTTTTCGAAAGATAACCTTGACGAATGTCTGAACCTGGAAATAGTACATTACGAATTTAACTTTGTTTTTCAAACTGTAAACCTGCTTTGGATCTCTAGTGTATTAGTGCCTTACCTTGCCTTTTGAAGTTGACTGCATAACTGACTCGATCTGTTTATGTGAACTTCTGCCAATAGTATCTAATGCTTATTTATACCCACCTTGCAACAAGAACCCTCGCAATGAGATGCTACTTGAGAAGTTGAAGGAATCAGATCACGGTCCTAATAATAAACAGAAGCAACAACAATAAACATCAAGCCAATCGCAACAAAATACTAGCAACCGAACTTTTGCACTTACTGTCTGGTAGTATGCCTCCTGACAACCGCTGATTGCAGAAAATTCCTCACCATTGGGGTAATTGTAATTTTGACCACACAACTTACAATCTGGCAAGTTCTATGTGCCCTCTCCTGGTATGAATGTCCATACTTGATCCTACGGTATCATCTCGCTCCATGGTTTCATGCATCGCATATCTGTGTTTTGGATATTTACTAGTGTATCGTCCCTCAGCAAATTCTTCGCTGATTCTGGTCTCTAGATGTGTCCTTCCGTATTTATAGCTTGGAGCTACATCAGACATACAAAATAACAGTTAATTCATGCAGAGATAGAAAGGAAGATGGAAACAAGTTAATTTGGTTGTATACTTCAGAAACCGACCATGCACTGGAGAGTCTCTTCTATAGTAAGCTCTGTATCCTCGCACAGAAGTATGCCTCTCTTCAACATCAATAGAGTGACGACGAGAATGATTATCTGAATACGAACGCCTTACAGGACTAAAATGCCTATATCTGTCCGAGTGGTGTCCTCTACCACTAGAACTTTTATCTTCTGATGCCTAGCAAGGAACTTGAGCCTTGCCAGGAATACTTCTTGAAAGCATGCCTTGGCCTTTGTAAACTAGCTTTTATGGGAACCTATAAATTCAGTTGAGACATAGTAATTAAACATATATGGATCAAACGGTGAGAAATGGCAACACAGAAAATAAATGGCGCTAAAGTGGTTACCTTTCCACTACCTTCACCAACACCATCTTTATTGACCATCTTAATGCAGTCTAAAGCTGACTGTCTTGCTATAAAGCCAATGAAACCAAAATCTTTTCGTGCTGTCGTGAACATATTTCTAGCAAGTTGTATGCTATCAATTTCACCAAATTTCCCGAAAATTTCTCTCACTTTGTCTTCATCCCAGTGAGGTGGTACGCCATCCAAGAAAACAGATTTCACCTGCATTGCATGACAAAATTGAAGACATTGTAAAAGATAATAAAAGAATGATGGAATATATGCATGTGAATTGTCCAGATTGAGGGTTTTGCAAAAGGCAAACAAACCCCTATATAAAGCAGTTGTTCATTCATGTAACTACCACAAAAGATTAGTTCATAAACATCCCCAATACACAGTTGCTAAACAGTCTTTTTGTGACAGCCATTAATCATACCAGCACAACACTAGTAAAAGAACAACATGCCTTTTGCAGGTAAGCCCTATAACTGAAGCAAGGATTAGTGGCAACAACATAAATGTGAGCACCTTTTGATACTCTCAGAGCTAGAACTAACTATTTTGAGGGTGCAAAGTAGCGCAAAACCAAACCAAGGTATCATGTATGGTTATCCCCAAAAAATTCCTCGCCTACACTGCCATCTAAAAAGTCCAGTAAGCCTTCGCCACACTGTTGCCTCAGAACCAGCATTAGCTTGCACTCAACTCCTCATCAATTCCATAATCGATGCTCAGCTCACGCATGGGTGGGATGGTCTCCATGGCAAAAACCATTAGGTGACGGAACGATTCGTCCTCATTGCCCCGCAACACAAACTGAAGGAACACATTAGGGGGTCGAAAGTGGAGCTAACGACCCTGTAGAGGCCGTTGTAGACGTAGACCTTGCGGTGGGGGCCTTGGTCGACGTCGCGGCACCGGATGACGCACACCTCCACGACATACTGGTAGCTGTTGCGGAGCTCGAGGTTGCCACGCTCGAGCGTCTGGTCGGCGGAGTTGTTCACGCGGTTGCGCTGGCGGGCGCCGCTGCCTGTATAGACGAGGACATTGTCGGTGTCCTTGTCGTCGAGGTACCCTCCGGAGGAGACGATGCTTGTGGTGATGGACTGGCCCATGTCGAGGAGTCTACGGGGGACTTAGCCGATGCCGGCCTGAGGCGCGGTGTGGTGGCCGACGACGCAGATCTCGGTGCGGTAGTAGAAGGCATCGCCGACGAGGACGCCGGGGATGTCGCCGACGAGGCGGACCTCGCGGTGGAGCCAGTGGCCGGCGGAGAGCATCTGGCTGGAGGCGCGGAGGTCATGGCGGTTGCGGACGCCAGTGGAGGTCTCCTGGCGCTGGTACCTGCTGCGGAGCGCCTTGAAGGTGAGCCGCGCGCGGCGGACGAGGCCTGCGCCTGCTTAGAGCTCGAGGTGGTGCAGCAGCGGCGCGGCGTGGCGCTGGTGAGAGAGGATAGAGGAGCGTGTGTGGGCGGGATGAGACAGGGTGATTGAGAGCCGCGCGCGTGGGATTTTTAGATCTATGTTTTTTCAGGATTAAGTTCGATGGTGTCCACAAACCCGACGAACTTAACTTAAGAACGTGGGTACCCACGTTCCTAACTCGTTAAGTTCAACGGTTTTATCTAGGACCCACGAACTTAACTTAAGAACGTGGGTATCCACGTTCTTAACATAACCCATGAACTTAACTCAAGTAAGAACGTGGGTACCCACGTTTTTAATTTTACCCACGAACATTTATCAGTATTTTGTAGTGTCTACCTCTCTTTCTGGTGGCAATCTAGACAAATCTTCTGGAAAGACATCTGGGAACTCACATACTATCGGAATATCTTTGATCTCCGGTATGATGGCTTCATATACTCTTCCAAATGGTTTAGCTGAAATGGCTATGGGGATGGTCAAGAGAACCTCTTCTTGGCCATAAGTCAATTTGATAGTTCTCAATTCAGTATTGAGAATAGCTTTATGTCGGGTCAACCAATTCATGCCCAGAATTACATCTATGTCTTGGCCTTTCAGAACAATCATATTAGTAGGAAAGTCCCGTTCAACCAATGTTACAGGCACTTGGAAAGCCACTTCTTTAGTAAATATTTGTCCCCCAAGCGAATGAATTTTATACCCTTCCCTTGATTCATGGTATGGAATGCAATATTGCTCCACAAACTTCTTGCTTATGAACGTATGCGAAGCACCAGAATCAAAAAGAATAATTGCAGGGTGATTGGCCACTAGAAACGTACCCATCATAACCAGTTCGCCGTCCAGTGTTGTGGCCACTTGAGTATAATAAATTTGTCCCGTCTTCCTTGTATTTTTGCCCGCGGTATTGGTTGCCGCATTTCCCTTTCCTTGAGCGGAATTCCCAGAACTCTGCTGATTATATGAGCGATTCTGCTTCTGATATGGACAGTCTTTGATAAAGTGTCCAGACTTTCCATAGTTGAAACAGCCAGTTGAAGAGCTGGGGATGGTAGGGAAACGAGTGCCAGGGGCACCCGGCTGATTTGTAGCGGTGGGGGCAGTAGCGGGGCAAATGAAGACCGGTTGCTTGAAAGGTTAGGAGGGTGGACGTGGGGAAGAGCGATTTGAATTGAAAGGTCGGATTACCAACCTTTGTCTTTTCTCGGGGCCTTGAGTGGGCCTATCGCCTCCATAACCCTTGGATTTTTCCGGAACCTGCATATTTAGCCTCAACTGCCAGCGCTGCGCTGATAGCCCTTCTGTAAGTAAGATCGATGCAGGTGGCCATCTTTCTTTGCATTCGATCATTCAAGCCTCTCATGAAGCAATTCCTTTTTTCAAATCTGTATTGACTTGATTGATCGCATATTGGGATAAGTGGTTGAATTTATTGACATACTGGGTGACAGTATCCCCACCTTGTTTCAACTTCATGAACTCTTCCTGCTTCATGTGGAGCACCCCTTCAGGTATATAGTGCTCACGAAAAGCCAACTTGAACTCATCCCAAGTTATTTGATGACCAGCCAGTTGAACGACTACAAAATTTCCCCACCAGGTACTGGCAGGGCTACGCAATTGTTGTGTTGCGAATAGGGGCTTTTGAATCTCCGAACACCGAAGAAGCCCGAACTTCTGTTCAATGACGTAGATCCATTCATCCACTTTCAGAGGATCTTCTGCCTTGACAAACAATGGAGGGTGTGTCTCTGAGAAATCCAGGTATGATGTTTCGCGTGGTCCTTGTGGATATGCCCGCCCGCCTTGTTGCTGCATCTGTTGCCCTATCATTTCCCGCATAAAGCTGGTATTGTCGGTCGTAGCGTTAACCAAGGCAGCGATGGCCTCGGCTAACGTGGGAGATACTGGAGGTGGATTCGGGGTTGCTTCCCTCCCACTGGAGGTTCCTGCTCCATCCTGTGAACGAGTCTTGGAAGGCATCTGAGGCAACAAACATTTGGAAAAAATATAATATGCCAAAGAAAACCATCCATTATACATTACTGAAAAGGGTAATGTTACAGACTCGAATTTTACAACAGGATTACATTACCTATTATACATTATTACTACTTCTACACTATACTACTCTTGCTTCTTGTCACTCTTAGTAGTCTCGCTGTCGGGCGTAGGAGACCATTCATCCACCAACTTCATAGAGGGAGGGGGCCTGAACAAGTCCAGTTCACCACCGAGTGCTTCTCCCGCTACTCCAGATGGTCCCGCTTCCATCCCGATAGGATCCGCAGGTACGTTGGGGTGTAGTTGGGAATATAATACATGAACTTCTTCATGTAGAGTATTACAATAAACCTGCAAGTCATCCACGGCTGAGCTAAGCTCCTCCACGCGGGCTCGAGCTTTTTCCTCCTTAGCCCAGGCAAGCGAATGAGAGTTAACCGCCCAATCGAGCGCTAGATCTCGCTCCGCGAGCTGATCTTGCAGGTAGCGGATGTCTGCTCTTAATTCGTTTATTCTTTCACCATCCGCAACCCATATGTCGTTCCTGCAATGGAGTTCTGTTCGAAGCTGATCCACTTGGGCCTCCAGATCCTCGATTGGATCGTTGCTACCACTACTGCTATCTTCATGCTGTGGGGCAAGCTGATGACGGGGTACGCCAATCGGCCCGGTAGACTTGCGCGCGGTCTTTCTCGTGCGCGGTGACATTTCTTAAGGGGGAAAACCTTATTAGCATAGTTTTTAGCATGATGCATGTGTAATTACAGAATCAACCTTAGTCGATTCACACCTTCTATACATTGCACTCTACCATCTGGTCTTTAAATAAGTCCTTCAGAAGGAAGCTAGATAAGAAAGAAAGAAATTTTCTAGATAAGTCTTGGAAAATTCTTTTTGAAAATGCCTCATAACCTCTGCAGAGATGGGCTTCGCTCCGATACCAGCTGTGACGGAACCTCCCAAGTCATTAGGCCCACCTACAGTTGTCCTTGTCCAACGGACCTCAGACAACCCTGCAGGTGCCCCTGAATCACTTGACAAGTTCGGTATCCGCTTTTCTTACCTTTCCAAGAGTGTTTCACTCGTCACGCAGACATTACAAGCATTGGAGATACGAAATTGCGGAAGCAGTTACAATAACTTACCTTATATTAAAAGTAAGAAGGAGTTGGATTATACAGACCAGAAACAAATATAGGAGTGCTGAGTATTATTATTACAAACCATGGAAGGCAAAAACCCCTCCCGATAAGTTTTAAACAAAAGTTTTATGGAGGATCCTTTCCACCCACAACTTTACTACTGGTGCTCTTCCTTTGGTACCACCATTGAAAAAAGCAACAAAAGTTTGCCGCTTCTTCACCTAAAAACAACAGGGAATAAAACCCTGAGTATGGAATTACTCAGCAAGTCTTACCCGACTAAAGAAAAGACTCTCAAGGTTATGCTGGCTTTCAAGGAGTCAAGGTAAGGCTCAACAATAGTCAATGACTCTCTTTGCAGAAATGCTTACTAAGAGTGGATCCTTAAAAATCCAATTTTACTTGTCAGGTTAAGTAAGATTACCTGTATCTAGAGTTCTTTCTATCCTAGTTCAATCACTTGACCTGCACTAGCCAATTTCGTAACAACCCTTTATCTTTACTGGAGTTCTACGTATAGGGCAGTGACCAAGTCTTCATAACCGCGAAGGTACGGCGATCCGAATCGATTATACTCAGCTGAGGATCTCCAATCACATGACATATGTAGCACTTAACCCTTGCATATGTCAACTCGCCACCGAGGTTCTTAAGACCAGATCAGGTTCACGCTAACTGAGAGCACAGATACACCACCGTCCAGCCTCTTGTCACGGAGGGTACACGCTACTCTCGCCATCTCTCCACTCCCATTGCATGGTATCTTATTCTGGTATTAGTCTGCCCGAGGCAAAGCTTACCCATGACGAGGCATGTGACCAGTTAAAGGGTCCTCGGTCATCAAGCCTATATCGACACGATCCTTAATCGACTCAGATGGAGACACTACACCGAGACTCTCTTCTCGTGCAAGTCACTCGCCCGGTCTCAGCTTAATCATTTCAAACCCCAAAGTTTGGTACCTGGTAGAGGTACATCTTCTCTGATGTTGAACCCATCATGGCCATGACGGATCCACCATCAAGTTTTATTTTCGAAAACATCCCACCCACTTTGCAACATCATCTTTGAGAAAGCAAAAAAATTTGTTTTTCTAAAGCAAAGCTAAGCATAAGAAAACCTTTTTGTAAAATAGGGGTTAGGAAGTAATCCAAGGAAGGAGATGCAACAATAGTTTAGCACACAACTCCTATCACCTAATGCATCAAGTAAGTGAGAAAGATTTAAAAGGAACAAGGGGGTGGCAAATGCACCGGGGCTTGGCTTGTTTTACTGGTGAATCAGGCTCGGTCCCGCAGATATCAAAATAGAAACAACTGCCTGCCTGATGTTCCTCAAGTGGTGGTGGTGAAGTCTTCTCTTCTTCTACTTCTTCTTTGTTTTCTAAATATAACCATACATAAGAATGAATGCTCATGTAATTTTCATGAGAGTGCAAATATAATAAAAGTCCATTATCTAAAGTCTTGAATACAACTTTCCTTCACGGATCTCCGAGAACTTACGGTTTCCGGAGTTAACAGTGAAGTTCACAGGGTAGGGGGTAGGGTTTTCGGGTTCTAAGTATCAAACATGGCTCAAATCATATCAAACTCTACCCAAAGCTTCTAAATAATATATATGGGTCATCCAAAAAGTTTGGAGATTTTTGCAATCATTATCTATTTTCTAAAAATCCAAAAACAAGATTTTAGCCTGTTTTAAATACTCTATAATTTCCTATTTGGATTAAAAATCCTATAATTATTTTTATTAAATTCTATAGGAAATTAGAAACCTAGCAAAATTGGTTTGGTATTTTTAGGATTTTTCTACAATTTTCTACAGTTTCTTTAGCTCTGGCAGAAAAGGAAAAAGAAAAAGCATGAACAGTGTTGGACCTAAACTAGCCCAGTCGGCCCAGTCTGCATAGGAAACAGGGACGTGCCCACGCGCGCGCGCCCGCGATGGTAGGTTTGCACCGAGGCCCCCGCTGTTGTGAATAGCCGTTAAGAATCCCTAGTTACTATTCAACATTTCACTAACATTCGCAGAAAAACCCCTGCACTTCTAATTCTTCACCACCCAGAGTCCTCGACGGCGAACGGCGTCGCGCAGAGCTCCGGCGAGCCCATATACCGGCCGACTCACGCAATGACTGGCGCCTTGCTTTGACCGAGACCGAATTCAAGACCTAATAATCGTTTTCCCCAAATCAATTTCTGGATTACAGCCCTACAGCGCTCTGCCCACGGTGACCGCAAGCACTACGGCCAACCCAGCGCGTTCCCGGTGATCTATGGAGTCTTAACTTAATTGACCGGGTCAAGAAGCATCACCAGCACACAAGGATGCTAAAACAAGAGTAAGGAGGGCATGATCGGACCTGTGACGGGCTGACCATGGCGAGCCCAAACACATGGTGTTCTTGACCAAATTGGGGGAATTCCAAATTGGGGAGTTGTGGGGAACGATTGGAGGTAAGAGCTGGTTTACTGGACGCGCAATTACCTAGCGGAGCTCTAGGAGGCTTCAACTTATAGAATGCAACAGCGGTGGCGCTCAATTTGGCAGAGAAGTGATGGCGACCGGAGAGAGGGGAGATTACTAGCGCAGTGGATTCGTGTCTTCTGTCATGGCGAACTCACCAGCGATGAGTAACTATTGCAAGCCGAGCTACTGCGACGTGGTAAAGTGCTTAGCACGTGGCGCACGATAGTGATCGGCCAACGGCGGCGAGGTTTATCCCGATCGGCCGGTGAGCAAGTGGTACGGGGAACCTAGCCGCGGCTGGACCCAAGTTTATCCGGGCGCCACGATCTTTACTCGTTCACCGTTATCCACAAGTCACAGCGCGCGAATCACGGCGACCGACGTGAATCACGGTGCGACGGTCGTCGGCGACAAAGGGGAATGAACTGGGTATCTTCTTCAGTTACTGTACCATGGCATTCATCTTCAGTTGACCTGACAGAGCAACTTGAAGCTGGATTTTCTCCTAAATTCACTTGGCAACCTACTGATCGACCAGTATGAAAGTTGTCGTCGTATGATCCATCTACAAACCTACTATAGTCACCATACCCAAACATCCAAGGAAACATCTTCAAAATAGCCCCCAAAGTTCATCCCATAATACTGAATATCCAATTTCAGGCTTCAGACAGACTGACAGCCTAACTTTGGGTGTACTTTTCTTCACATTTTTCATAACATTAGTGTTGAATCCCTTAAACAAAGTTATTCTCCTTTGATAGATCTACAATATTGATGTGGTGACCTAGGGTAAAATACCTTTTGTTTGGAAATTACAAGGCCCCAAAGTTGAACCCATTATACTGAAATTCAGACTTAGTCAAAAGAGTTCAAATGTGGCTCTTTTGCAAATAAGTCCAAAGCTCAGGGTTTAGGTTGAAAATCTTCATAATTGTGGACCATATGACTTAAGATGCTTTAACTTCATAGTTTTTGCACTTTAGTCCAAAAGTGCACTAATTTTGCACTTAGCCCCCCTAGGGTTTAGGTTTAGGGTTTTCTAGGGTTCTTTTTGAAGTTTTTGATACTTCTAGGGTTTGGATATCCCATAAGTCTATTCAAGGTGACATTTTATGGTTATTTCAATTGAGTTTTGAGGTTTTCTTTTGTTTAAGCCTTATTTGTTCTATTACCCCCAATCTAGGGTTGAGTTCCCTACTCAAGGGTTTTATTTGCAAAGGTCATATCAATACAACTTGTTTGAAATTTTTGCCTAGTGAATGCACTCTAGGTGTGTCAAACACATGAAATGCCAATGCTTATGATGTTATGCTCAAGTTTTAGTGACAGTAACACCAGGGGTGTTACATATCATCCCCAGATTTAACTTTTCCATTTCTTGACATAGTGTGGTGTCAGAGGTCCTTACTGTAAGACAATGGCAGGAAGTCTTGCGACTTAGTGCATCTGCCACCACATTGGCTTTTCCTGGGTGATAGTGGATTTCCAAATCATAATCCTTAATTAGCTCAAGCCATCTTCTCTACCTCAAGTTCAGTTCTGACTGGGTAAAAATATACTTCAGACTTTTATGATCTGTATATAAGTGGCAGGTATTTCTCAGCAGATATTGACGCCATATCTTGAGGGCATGAACAACTGTGGCTAACTCCAAATCATGAGTTGGATAGTGTTCCTCATGTCAATGTAACTATCTTGAGGCATACGCTATGACTCTGCCCTCTTGCATTAAAACACATCCGAGTGCACTGCCCAATGCGTCATAGTACACATCAAAAGGCTTTTCAATATCCGGTTGAGCCAATACCGGAGCAGTGGTCAATAGTATCTTCAGCTGCTCGAAGGCTTCATTGCATTTTGAGGACTAGTAAAACTTGGTATCGTTCTTCAATAAACTTGTGATAGGCTTCACAATCTTAGAGAAATCTAGGATAAATCTACGGTAATAGCCAGCCAGTCCAAGAAAGCTTCGAACTTGATGGACGGTCGTTGGTGGTTTCCACTATAGAATATCCTTGACCTTGCTGGGATCAACCACAATCCCATTTGCAGACAATACATGTCCCAAAAATAGGATTTCCCCCAACCAAAACGTGCATTTGCGGAACTTAGCATATAATTGGTGTTCCCTTAAGCGCGTCAACCCGATCCGTAAGTGTTTGGCATGCTCCTCTTCATTCTTGGAATAAATTAATATGTCGTCAATGAAGATCACCACAAATTTATCCAACTCGGGCATAAACACCGAGTTCATTAGATATGTGAAATGGGCTAGAGCATTTGTGAATCCGAAAGACATAACCAAATATTCGAACAATCCATACCGCGTAGTGAATGCGGTCTTGGGTATATCTTCGAGCCGAATACGGATCTGATGATAATCTGATCTGAGGTCAATATTGGAAAATACTCGAGCACCAGTAAGTTGATCGAACAGAATATCGATCCGGGGAAGAGGGTACTTGTTCTTAATAGTGACCTCATTAAGGGGTCTGTAGTCCACGCACATTCGAAGTGTTTGATCCTTCTTCTTGACAAAAATGGCAGGACATCCCCATGGTGATGAACTGGGCCTAATGAATCCCTTCTCAAGCAAGTCATGTAATTGAGTCTTGAGTTCTGCCAATTCATTAGGTGGCATTCGATACGACTTTCTAGAAATAGGAGCCGTACCGGGCTTCAGTTCAATCACAAACTCTACATCCCTTTCTGGAGGTAATCCAGGCAGATCCTCAGGAAAGACATCCAAGAATTCACACACTACCGGAATATCCTAGATTTCGGGCACGATAGCTTCATAAATTCGGCCAAATGGTTTAGCTGGGACAGCTACAGGGATAGATAAGAGAACCTCTTCATGACCATGGCTCAACTTGATAGTCCTTAAGTCAGTGTTGAGGATAGATTTATGCTGGGCTAACCAATTCATGCCTAGAATTACATCTATGTCTTGGCCTTTTAAGACAATCATGTTGGTGGGGAAGTCCTGTTTAGTCAATGTTACTGGCACATGGAAGGCTACTTCCTTAGTAAATATTTGTCCCCTAGGCAAATGGATAATAAGCCCTTCCCTTGATTCAGTGCAAGGAATGCAATGCTTTTCCACAAATTTCTTACTTATGAATGTATGTGAAGCACCAGAATCAAAGAGAATAACTGCTGGGTGATTGGCCACAAGGAACGTACCCATCATTACCGGCTCTCCTTCCGGTGTATTAGACGCTTGAGTATAATAGATTCGTCCCATCTTCTTGATATTTTTGCCCGATGAATTATTAGTCGTGTTCCCTTTGCCTTGATTGGAGCTCCTAGAGTTCTGCTGATTGTTGAACTTATTCTGCTTCGGGTATGGACAGTCCTTTATAAAAATGACCAGACTTCCCATAGTTGAAGCAGCCAGTTGAAGAACTAGGGAGAGCGGGGAAACGAGTACCAGGGGCACCCAGCTGATTTGTAGAAGTGGGGGCAGTGGTAGGACGAATGTAAACTGGCTGTTTGAATGGATAGGAGGGTGGATGAGGCGAAGAACGATTCTGATTAAAAGGTCGGATTACCAATCTGATTCGCTTTTTAGGTCCCTGATTAGACCTATCACCTCCAAATCCCTTGGACTTTCCATGGCCTGTATTCTTGGCTTCTATGGCCAATGCTGTACTGATGGCTCTGCTGTAAGTAAGGTCCAGGCAAGTAGCCATTTTCCTCTGGAGCCTATCGTTGAGTCCCCTCATGAAGCAATTCTTTTTCTTCAGATTAGTATTTACTTGGTCGATGGCATACTGTGATATATGATTGAACTTGTTGAGATACTGCATTAAAGTATCTCCCCCTTGATTTAGTCGAATGAACTCCTCTTGTTTCATCTGATGTACTCCCTCTGGAACATAGTGTTCACGGAATGCTGACTTGAATTCATCCCAGGTGATTTGATGTCTAGCTGGTTGAACTGCCACAAAATTTCCCCACTAGGTACTGGCAGGGCCTCTTAGTTGTTGGACAGCGAACAACGGCTTCTATGTTTCTGTGCAACGAATTAATCCGAACTTCTGCTCCATTACCCTTATCCACTCATCAGCTTCAAGAGGGTCTTCTGCTTTAATAAAAAGTGGGGGACGAGTTTCTGAGAATTCCTGGTATGTAGTTTCATGGGGTCCTTGCGGAGGAACTCTCCCACCATGTTGCTAGAACTGATTACCCGCCATTTCTCGTAAGAAGCGGGTATTATCTGCAGTAGCATTGACCAAGGCAGCGATAGCCTCGGCCAACGTTGGTGGTACTGGCGGCGGGTTAGGAGTACCTTCCCGACCATGGGAAGTCCCCACACCATCGTGCGCGCGAGTCCGTGATGGCATCTGAGGCAAACAAATATTTGGGAAAAATATAACATGCCAACATATACCATCAAATTACATTACCAAATGTAATTATACAGACTCTAGCATACAACCAGACTTTTAGTGCTTATTTTACACAAGTACCATAACTAACTATACTATTCTAGTCTTTATCGTCTTTTGTCGCTTCACTGTCTGATGCAGGAGACTGCTCGTCAGCCAGGTTCATAGAAGGAGGGGGCTTAAAAAGGTCCATTTCCCCACCAAGTCCTTCATTTGCTATTCCCGAGGGTCCAGCTTCCATTGCAACAGCGTCAGCGGGCACGTCTAGGTGCAGTCGACCATACAGTACATGTACTTCCTCATGCAGAGTATTACAGTATACTTGCAGGTTGTCAAGGGCCGCGCTAAGCTCATCCACTCGAGCCCGGGCTTTTGGTTCAATATGCCAAGCGATCGAGCATGAGTTGATGGCCCAATCAATGGCTGAGTCTCATTTGGAGATCTCAAACCGCAAGCGGCCGACTTCGGCTGACAATTCAGCTATACGCTGACTGTCCTGCTCCCGTGCCCTGTTCCAATGGCATAGCTCTGTTCGTAGTTGCTCCACCTTAGCTTCCAGGTCTCCAATGGGGTTGTTGGAGCCATACTGCTCCCTTCATGTCTGGGGGCTAACTGATGGCGAGGCACACCAAAGGGTCCCATAGATTTGCGTGTAGTTTTCCTTGTATGTGCCATATCTCCATAAGAGGGGAAATTTATTAGTAGATTCTTAACATGATGCATGCATATCCTAATAACTATGCAATCAACTTTTGTTGATCCCAACACCCTATATATTGCACTCTGTTACCCTGTCTTTACTAGGTAAGGAATTACCAGAAAGTGGTAAGGTAAGAATGAAAGAATATTTCTTGGATAAGTATTTGAAAATTCTTTTGTAAATACTTCGTAATATCTGAAGAGATTGGCTTCGCTCCGATACCAGTTGTGACAGAACCTCCCAAGTTACTAGGCTCGCCTACAGTTGTCCTTGTCCAACGGACTTTGGACAACCTTGTAGATGCACCTAATTACTTGACAAGTTCGGTATCTGTATTCTCATTACCTCGCCCAAGAGCGCTTCACCCGTCATGTAGATATTACAACGCATCAGAGGAAAGAATAGCAGAAGCATTTACAGTAACTTAATTTACATTTATTCAAATATACAGAAAGAGTATTATAGTTATTACAAAACTAGGGTATATGAGTGCATAGAGTATTATTATTACAAACCTGGGAGGCAAAAACCCCTCCCGCACCAAAGTATATTGTTTTTCAAGAGGAGGTCAACATCCTCCTGTAACCACTTCACTATCGAGGTTCGTCCTTGGGCACCACCTTAGAGCAAAAACAGCAAAAGTCTGTTGTTTCCTCACCTACAACAATATGGGTTCGAAAACCCTGAGTACGGAGTGTACTTTCGAAAGTCTTACCCAACAAAAGAAAGGACTCTCAAGGATATGCTGGCTTAAGGGAGTCAAGGTAAGGCCTAATCAAGAATCAAGACTCTGTTTGCAAAAATGCTTACTAATAGTGGATCCTTAAAAATCCAGTTTTATTAGCAAGTTAAGTCATTACCTGTAGCTAGAGTTCTTTCTACCCTAGTTCAAGCACTTGGCCTATACTAGCCGTCTTTTATCACCCTTTTACTTTATTGGATTGCTACGTGTAGGGCAGTGACCAAGTCTTCATATCCGAGAAGTAACGACGATCTGAATCGATTAATACTCAGCTGAGGATCTCCAATCACACGACCTATGTGGCACTTAACCCTTGCATATGTCAACTCGCCACCGGGTTTCTTAAGACCAGACCGGGTTCACGCCAACCGAGAGCACAGATACACCACCGTCCAGCCTCTTGCCACGGAGGGTACAAGCTACTCTCACCATCTCTCCACTCCCATTGCATGTTGGCCTTTCTGGTATTAGTCTGCCGAGGCAAAGCTTACCCATGACGAGGCATGTGACAAGTTAAAAGGTCCTCAATCAGCAAGCCTACATTGGTACGGTCCTTAATTGACTCAGACGGAGACACTACACCGAGACTCTCTTTTCGTGCAAGTCACTCGGCCGGTCTCAGCTTTATCATTTAAAAACCCAAAGTTTGGTACCTGTAAGAGGTACATCTTTTCCGATGTTGAACCCATCATGGCCATGATGGATCCACCATCAAGTTTTATTTTTAAAACATCCCAAACCACTTGAGGCATCATCTTTTGTTTAAAACAAAACATTTGTTTTCTAAAGCAGGACTAAGCATCAGAAAAACTTTTAATAAAACAGGGAATCAAGGAAAGGTAAACAGTTCCAAGGAAGGAAATGCAGCAATTGGTTTAGCACACAACTCCTATCACCTAATGCATCATATAAGGTGATAAAGATTTAAAAACAGCAAGGAGGTGGCAAATGCACCGGGGCTTGCCTTGTTTTGTAGGGGAGTCGGGCTCTGTTCCATAAATATCAAAGTAAAAATAGTTCCCGACAGGTGGATTCTCAGGTGGTGGTGTAGCTTCTTCTTTTTCAACCACTACTTCTTCCTCGTTCTCTATACATAACCATATATAACCATGACTGCTCATGTGATGCTTATGAAAATGCAATGATAATAGTGGTATATCAAGTTATGTCTTGAATACACTTTTCCTTCACGGTGCACTAGGGAAACTAGGGTTTTTAGAGTCAGTATCATATTTCCTTAAGGTAATTATTACCTAGCAGGCCAGGGTTTTGGTTTAGGAATCAAACAATGTCCAAAACATGTCAAACTTTACCCATGGGCTCTAAATACCATGTTAGGCTTACCCAAAAAGTTTTTTGATTTTTGGAGTTATTAAATAATTTCTAAAATTCTAGAAATTTAGGTTTGGGCTTTCTTAAATACTACATAATTCCTGGTTAGGTTTAAAAATCTTAGAACTATTTTTATTAAATACTATGTAAATTTAGAAGTCCAGTAAAATTTGTCTCATAATTTTATCATTTTTCTACAATTTTCTATGAATTCTCTAATCCTGGCAGAAAAAGAAAAAGAGAAAGCATAAACAGTAATGGACTCAATCTGGTCCAAGTCGGCCCACGACAGGCGAAAACGCGCCTGCGCGCGCGCTCGAGCGGTACACTTTGCGCAGAGGACCTTAGCCTTTCAAATAACTGGTAAGGAATCCCGCGCACTAGTCACATGGGCCACTGACAATTACGCCGAGGCCCTCCCTTTCTATTCCTTCGCAAGTTGAGGTCCTCGACCATGGACGCCGGAGCAGTGGCTCCAACGAGCCTGTACCGGCCGGATATCGCAATGACCGGCGCTCCAGTGCGGCCGACACCCAATTCTACCTATAAAGACTATAACCCCTCAAACAATTGCAAGATTCCAGCTCCCAATCGTTCTGTCCACGGTGGCGATGGAAACCGGAGATAACTTAACGTGTTTTGGGTGATTCAAGGCGGTCTAATTCAATCGGATGGTTCTGTGAGCAATAGGGGACATGAGGGAGGCTAGAACATCCCTCAAAAGAGCATGAGCTAACCTGTAGACGTCTGGCCACGGCGAGGTGTTCACGGGTGCGGAAAACCAATTTGGGGAGCAAGAGGAATTAGAGAGCTTTGGTGCCTAATCGGAGACAGAAGCGAGTGCTCTGGCTTCGTGATTATCTAATGGAGCTGATGGCACAACTTAATTTATAGGGTCCAAGGGTGGTGGCTCTTGAATTTGGAATGGCGCGATGGCGGCCGGAGAGAGAGGAGAGCACTGGTGCAAAGGATTCGTGGCTTTCACCATGGCAAGGTCACCGGCGATGACCGGACACGCATCAGTGGTTTACTACAATGTGGTAACGCCCTAAGGCACGTGGCGCACGGTCGGTAGGCGGCCAACTCCGGCGAGGTTATCTGGACTGACCGTGAGACAAGCGGACACGGTGGCCAGGGCGGAACAGTGTCTCAAGCTCATCCTCCGCGCCCGATTTTTCACTGAGGATCGTTATCCGCGTTCAACCGAGCGTGAATCGTGACACCGGCGTGAATCTGGGCGCGAGGTCACTGGCGGTGAGGGGGCTGAACCTGTGATCGGATTCAGTTATTGTACCATTAGAATGTCATTCATAGCATCTAACAGAACATATTTGGGGGTGATTTACTCCAAGATTTATGTAGCAACTTAACCATCCATCTGTATCAAAGTTGTAGCTCTATAAACCAGCTACAATTCTGCTACAAAGACCTTGCTCATTCGCTTACTCCCTTGAGCTAGGATAGAGTCCAAAGTTCATCTGACTTCAATGTAAGTCCAAAGTCAGTTTTTCAGGGTGGTCTGACAGTCAAACTTTAAACCTATTTATCTCCCATTTTTGTACAACATCAAGGCTTAATCACTTAAGCAAAGTTGTGCTCCTATCTTAGCTCTACAAATTTGATGTGTTGACCTAGGGCAAATTTCTTATGAATTGGGAAATATAGAGCTCCAAAGTCGACCCTATTCACTAAATTTCAGACTTAGGCATATATGGTTCATGGGGTGCTTTTTGCAAATAGGTCCAAATTCCACTATTCAACTTGCAAATTCTCCAATACGAAAGATATTTGGTTTGAAATGCTCTTTTACCTTGATATTTGCACTTTGGTCCAAAAGTGCCCAAAATTTACATCTACCCCCTAGGGTTTCAATTAGGGTTTTCCATGGGTCTTTTTAGAGTTTTGAGTAGTTTAGGGTTTTTGTGCCACTAACCTTCATCAAATGTGATATCTTGTGAGCATTTATGATGGCTTATGAGATCTTTACTCATTTTGGCTTCCCTTTCATCTATAAGCCCAAATTTAGGGTTAAGTACCCTGCCCTAGAGTTCATAGTACATCAAGCCCTAACATCACAACCTCTTTGAAATTTTTACCTAGTGAATGCATTCTAGGTGTAACAAACAATATGAAATGTCAATGCACATGATTGCATGCTCAAGTTTTAGTGCTAGTAACACCAGGGGTGTTACAAGGGGCTTCAGAGGAAGGCTCCACCCTAGGCATGTTACAACAATCCACAATCCCAGCTCAAGTGATGAAAGGGCAAACCACACTCAAGGCAACCAACAAAGCTCCCAATCTTCAGGAATGCAACAAAGCTCTTACAGGCCACCAGCTCCAAGGGGCAGAGGAGAAAGAAGCTTCGGAGGAAGGTTCAGCTCCCAAGTGAAAGGGAAATGTGCCCCTGGGCTATTTCTATAATGTTTTGGTGATTAGATGCACAACACAATATGTGAACTAACATAATATTGAGCAAAGGAATATCTAAATGGATCAATTAGGAAGGTAAGTTCTTGACACTTAGTTAATTGTTTTATGAGCTAAACATACTTGTCTAAGTGCCAGGGACTCAGCTAAGTGAAGTCCAAAAGAATCAAAGGAAGTCAAAGGAAGGAACGTAGAAAAGGTGCTGGACTGCGCAGCACTGGACGGTCCGGTGCCAACCACGGAAGTCTGGTTTGCACCGGACAGTCTAGTGCACGGTCCACCCAACTCTCTGCTCTCGGGTTTTCCTGGCTACGTAGGCTATAATTCACCGGACAGTCTGCGTGAGGCGCCGGACAGTCCGGTGTACCAGCCATGCAACGGCTACCTGCCATGTCGACCAAGGGCCAACGATCATATGGCTCACCGGACCGTCCGGTGCCCCACAGAAAATGAAACCAACCAATCATGTGATTCTTTTCTGCGTCCTGTGCTCGTACTATTCATTGTCCGGTGTGCACCGAACAGTCCGGTGCGCCCACGGATAGAAGGCAAGAATTGCCTACCAAATGGAGCTCCAACGGCTCCTAGCTGCCTTGGGGCTATAAAAGAGACCCCTAGACACATGGAGTAGGACACCAAGCCTCCATTGAACATCCTAAGATGCCTAGACTCCGCAAGCACGCATCCAGATCATTGTGTTTAAGATTTGAGCACTTGTTGAGTTGTGAACTCATTGCGATGTGTTTGTGTGCTCGTTTCTTGACTTGTGTGCGTGTCATTGTTGTGACTCTAGCTCTTGCGTGTGTTTCTATTCCCTCCCTTACTCTTGTGGTTTTCATTGTGATCAATATTGTAAGGGTGAGAGGCTGCAACTTGTGGAGATTCCTCACAAAGGGAACATCTGCTATAAGGAAGAAAACCGTGGTATTCAAGTGGATCATTGGATCGCTTGAAAGGGGTTGAGTGCAACCCTCGTCCATTGGGACACCACAACATGGAAGTAGGCAAGTGTTCTACTTGGCCGAACCACATGATAAAATTGCTGTGTCATCTGTTGTTATTCGTGTGCGATTCTCTCAACTTCTACTCACTTGATAATTGCTCTAAGTTTAATACTCACCTTGTGAAGAGCAATTAAGTGAAGAAGTCATCTCTTTCTCTCTAGACATAGCACCTTGGTTTTGATTACACTAACATTTCATAAACCAAGTTTGTGCCATTTGGAGAAAACAGGCGATTTTCTATAGGTTCGGGCCGCTTGGAGATGCGTAACACCCTACTTCCTGGTGTGGATCTTTATGTGGTGGGTTACAAGAGAAGTCTCCTATATGGAGAAAAGCTAGTGGGCTAAGTAGATGGTCGATGGAAATGATGGGGTACCCCCTAGGCCTTATATACTTGACCATGGGACATTACATGCGTGTATGATGATGATGTATATCTAAATAATAGTGAACCAACAGAACTTATCTTCCTATAATTTTGCCGACCAATCTCTAGTTTGCTCCGATATTCAAGGTCGCCCTACGCGGGAAAGTCGGATCAACGCTGCGGATAGCACTTAAATCCACCGAGCCACTTGGGTCCGAGTTTGCTTCTTTCTCACGTCAGCCCATTCCACCAGCGGTTCTCCCCTGGCCCACGAAGGGATGGCCCTGCGAGACAATAGGCCTAAAGCCTCTCGCGAGGCCTTCTTGCCTTCTAGTGGACTCGGGGGATATCTGTCCCCCACAAGCCCCCAATCTTTGAGTTGATTTTGAAATAATCAGCCCAAAGATTCTAGGTCTAGCTCGCAAATCTGTGGCTTGACTTCCATTTTGGTGATGGGCTCACCGAAGTTTTCCACTTCATGCTTTACAAATCAGCATTCTGTCATTAGCTTGTGCTTTAGAGATCAACATTCTTTCTCCTGGGATTAAAAATCTATTGGGCGCACCGGAGGTGCCCCCAATGGGTGTAGCCCCCAAGCTTTGAGTGGATTTTTGAAAATAATCCACTCAAAGATCTGAAAGGGAAATGTGCCCTTGGGCCATTTCTAAGTATTTTGGTGATTGAATGCCAACACAAGAGCTTAAGTGTTAATCTATGCCAATTGATGGACAAAGTGCAAATCAAGAGTAAAGGTATGTTTCTAAGACTTAGTACATTGTTTTGGAGACTAATGTATTGTGTCTAAGTGCTAGAAACAATAAAAGACCAATTTGGAAAAGTCTTGGCTACGCAGCCAAGACTCTGCGCAGTCTGGGTGCACCGGACTGTCCGGTGGTGCACCGGACAGTGTCCGGTGGTGCACCGTATAGTGTCCAGTGCGCCAGGTTGGCGACTGTCAACTGGCTGCTCTCGGGAAGCGATCAACGGCGTATGGCTATAAATCACCGGACTGTCCAGTGGTGCACCGGACTGTCCGGTCAGCCATTCACAGGCGAAGTCATCGCTCTCGGGAAGCGATTAACAGCGTACGGCTATAAATCACCGGACTGTCCGGTGGTGCACCGGACTGTCCGGTGAGCCAACGGTCGGCCGAGCCAACGGTCGGCCGTGTAACCCGTGCGTGACGCGTGGTCGAGCCAACGGTCAGAAGGGGCACCGGACTGTCCGGTGTGCACCGGACAGTGTCCAGTGCGCCAACGGCTCTGGATCTTCAACGGTCAGCTGCGCCACAGAAGGAAAGAAATCCGCACCGGACAGTGTCCGGTGGTGCACCGGACTGTCCGGTGCGCCAGGCGACAGAAGGCAAGAATTGCCTTCCTGGAATGCTCTCAATGGCTCCTAGCTGCCTTGGGGCTATAAAAGGGACCCCTAGGTGCATGGAGGAGTACAACAAGCATTCTCTAAGCATTCCTAAGCACCAAGACTCCAATTCCGCGCATTCGATTCTTTGTGATAGCAACTAGAGCTCCATTTGAGTAGAGAACTCTTTGAGTTGTGTTGAGAGCTCTTGTTGTGACTTGTGTGCGTGTTGTTGCTCTGATTTTGTGTCTTGTGTGCGTTGCTTATCCCATCCTTACTTATGTGCTTCTTTGTGACAATCAAAGTGTAAGGGCTAGAGGCTCCAAGTTGTGGAGATTCCTCGCAAGCGGGATATAGTAATGTGAAAGCAAAACACCGTGGTATTCAAGTGGGTCTTTGGACCGCTTGAGAGGGGTTGAGTGCAACCCTCGTCCGTTGGGACGCCACAACGTGGAGTAGGCAAGTGTTGGACTTGGCCGAACCACGGGATAAGCCACTGTGTCTATCTGTGTTGATCATCTTGTGGTTATTGTGTTTTGCAAGAACTCCTCTCTAGCCACTTGGCATTATTGTGCTAACTCCTAATCAAGTTTTGTGGCATTAAGTTTCAAGTTTTTACAGGATCACCTATTCACCCCCCTCTAGGTGCTCTCAATTGGTATCAGAGTTGTTCTCTTCACGTGAGGGACTAATCGCCCGAAGAGATGGATCCTAAGGGCAAGGGAATGGTGGTCAATGATAACAAGAAGGAGTCCTTCGTCAACGATCCAAAGGATGACAAGCCAACTGACTCAGGCGCGAGTCACAAAAGAAAAGACGGGAAGAAGAAGAAAACGAGGCGCATCAAAGAAATTGTCTACTACGACGACAGCGACGAGTCCTCTTCTTCCCAAAAGGACGACGACAACAACTATGAGAAAATGAAGACGGTTAATTCAAACTTCTCTTTTGATTATTCTCGTATTCCGCATAGTTCAAATGCACATTTGCTTTCCATTCCTCTTGGCAAACCTCCTCACTTTGATGGAGAGGACTACGGATTTTGGAGTCACAAAATGCGTAGCCACTTGTTCTCTCCCCATCCAAGTATATGGGAGATAGTAGAAAATGGAATGCACTTTGATAGTACAGATAGTCCCATGTTCATCAATGAACAAATCCATAAAAATGCACAAGCTACTACTGTCCTTTTAGCGTCTTTGTGCAGGGAAGAATACAATAAGGTGAGCGGCTTGGACAATGCCAAGCAGATCTGGGACACCCTCAAGATATCACATGAGGGAAATGACGTCACCATGCTCACCAAGATGGAGTTGGTGGAGGGGGAACTTGGGAGATTCGCAATGATCAGGGGAGAGGAGCCAACTCAAACGTACAACCGGCTCAAGACCCTCATCAACAAAATAAGAAGCTATGGAAGCACACAATGGACGGACCACGACGTCGTCCACCTAATGCTAAGGTCTTTTACTATCCTTGATCCACATCTTGTAAACAATATTCGTGAGAATCCCAGGTACACCAAGATGTCGCCCAAAGAAGTACTTGGGAAGTTTGTAAGCGAGCGGATGATGATCAAGGAGGCAAGATACGTCGACGATGCATTGAATGGCCCAATCCACGATCCTCAAACCATGCCTCTCAAAGCAACAAGGAGCAAGGAGGCGCTACCTAGCAAGGTGGCGCAAGTTGAGGCGGTCGGGCTTAATGAGAAAGAAATGGCCCTCATCATCAAGCGGTTCAAGACGGCGCTAAAGGGTCGCAAGGAGCAACCCAACAAGAACAAGATGAAGGGGAAGCGCTCCTGCTTCAAATGTGGTAAGATTGGTCACTTTATCGCTAATTGTCCCGATAATGATAGTGACCAGGAACAAAATAAGAAGAGGGAAAAGAAGAAGGCTTACAAGAAGGCTAAGGGCAAGGCACACCTTGGCAAGGAGTGGGATTCAGATTGCTCCTCGTCCGACTTCGACAACGAAGGACTCGCCGCCACCGCCTTCAACAAATCATTTCTCTTCCCCAACGAGCGTCACACATGCCTCATGGCGAAGGAGAAGAAGGTATGTACTCGAAAGTCTACTTATGCTTCTTCTAGTGATAATGAATCTAGCGATGATGAAATAGATTACTCTAGTTTGTTCAAGGGCTTAGATAGATCTAAAATTGATAAGATCAATGAATTGATTGATGCTTTGAATGATAAGAATAGATTGCTAGAAAAGCAAGAGGATCTTTTGTATGAAGAACATGATAAATTTGTAGAGGCCCAAAAATCTCTTGCTTTAGAAGTTAAAAGGAATGAAATGCTTTCTTGTGAACTATCTACTTGCCATGAGACAATTTCTAGTTTAAAAAGTGTTAATGATGATTTAAATGCTAAACTAGAAGTAGCAAATAGATCTAACTCTTGTGTAGAACATGTTGTGATGTGCAATAGGTGTAAAGATTTTAATGTTGATGCTTGTAGTGAACACCTAGTTTCTATTTCAAAATTAAATGATGAAGTGGCTAGTCTTAATGCCCAACTTAAGACTAGCAAGGATGAATTTGACAAACTAAATTTTGCAAGGGATGCCTACACTATTGGTAGACACCCCTCAATTAAGGATGGGCTTGGCTTCAAGAGGAAAGCCAAGAACTTAACAAGTCATAAGGCTCCCATCTCCACCAAGGAGAAAGGGAAGGCCCCTATGGCTAATAGTGCTCAAAAGAATCATGCATTTATTTATGACAGGAAATTTTCTAGAAACGTTCATCATGATAGGAGTAGTAATGCTTATGAGCCAAATGCGATGTTTGCTTCAAGTTCTTCCTATGTGCATGGTAGAGATATGCCTAGGAGAAATGTCATTCATCATATGCCTAGGAGAAATGTTGCTCATGTTCCTAGGAAAATTAATGAACCTTCTACAATTTATCATGCTTGCAATGCTTCCTTTGCAATTTGTAGAAAGGATAGAAAGGTGATTGCTAGGAAATTAGGGGCAAAATGCAAGGGAGATAAAACTTGCATTTGGGTCCCTAAGGATATTGTTACTAACCTTGTAGGACCCAACAAGAGTTGGGTACCTAAGACCCAAGCCTAAATTTGCCTTGCAAGTTTATGCATCCGGGGGATCAAGCTGGATTATCGACAGCGGATGCACAAATCACATGACGGGGGAGAAGAAGATGTTTACCTCCTACGACAAGAACAAAGATTCCCAAGACTCAATCATATTCGGTGATGGGAATCAAGGCAAGGTGAAAGGGTTAGGAAAAATAGCTATTTCATCCGAGCACTCCATTTCCAATGTGTTTTTAGTCGAGTCGCTTGGATATAACTTGTTGTCTGTGAGTCAGCTTTGTAATATGGGATATAACTGCTTATTCACAAATGTAGATGTGTCTGTCTTTAGAAGGAGTGATGGTTCACTAGCTTTTAAGGGTGTATTAGACGGCAAACTCTATTTAGTTGATTTTGCAAAAGAGGAGGCCGGTCTAGATGCATGCTTAATTGCTAAGACTAGCATGGGCTGGCTGTGGCATCGCCGCTTAGCACATGTGGGGATGAAGAACCTACACAAACTTCTAAAGGGAGAACATGTGATAGGTCTAACAAATGTTACTTTCGAAAAAGATAGACCTTGTGCAGCTTGTCAAGCAGGCAAACAGGTGGGAAGCTCTCATCATACCAAAAATGTGATGACCACATCAAGACCTTTGGAGTTGCTTCATATGGACCTCTTCGGACCCGTCGCCTATCTAAGCATAGGAGGAAGTAAGTATGGTCTTGTTATAGTTGATGATTTTTCCCGCTTCACTTGGGTATTCTTCTTGCAGGATAAATCTGAAACCCAAGGGACCCTCAAGCGCTTCCTAAGGATAGCTCAAAATGAGTTTGAGCTCAAGGTGAAGAAGATAAGGAGCGACAACGGGTCCGAGTTCAAGAACCTTCAAGTGGAGGAGTACCTTGAGGAGGAAGGGATCAAGCACGAGTTCTCCACTCCCTACACACCACAGGAAAACAGTGTGGTAGAGAGGAAGAACAGGACGCTCATTGACATGGCGAGGACAATGCTTGGAGAATTCAAGACGCCCGAGCGATTTTGGTCGGAAGCCGTGAACACGGCTTGTCACGCCATAAACCGGGTGTACCTTCATCGCCTCCTCAAGAAGACTTCGTATGAGCTTCTAACCGGTAACAAACCTAATGTGTCGTACTTTCGTGTATTTGGGAGCAAATGTTACATTCTAGTAAAGAAAGGTAGAAATTCTAAGTTTGCTCCCAAAGTTGTAGAAGGGTTTTTATTAGGTTATGACTCAAATACAAAGGCGTATAGGGTCTTCAACAAATCATCGGGTTTGGTTGAAGTCTCTAGCGACATTGTATTTGATGAGACTAATGGCTCTCCAAGAGAGCAAGTTGTTGATCTTGATGATGTAGATGAAGAAGACATTCCAACGGCCGCAATACGCACCATGGCGATTGGAGAAGTGAGGCCACAGGAACAAAAGGAGCAAGATCAACCTTCTTCCTTAGCGATGGTGCATCCCCCAACTCAAGACGATGAACATGTTCATCAAGAGGAGGCATGTGATCAAGGGGGAGCACAAGATGTCCAAGTTGAAGAGGAAGAAGCACCACAGGCACCTCCAACCCAAGTTTGAGCGACGATTCAAAGGAATCATCCCGTTGACCAAATTTTGGGTGACATTAGCAAGGGAGTAACTACTCGCTCTAGATTAGTTAATTTTTGTGAGCATTACTCTTTTGTCTCTTCTATTGAGCCTTTCAGGGTAGAAGAGGCTTTGCTAGATCCGGACTGGGTGATGGCCATGCAGGAAGAGCTCAATAACTTCAAGAGAAATGAAGTTTGGACAGTGGTGCCTCGTCCCAAGCAAAACGTTGTGGGAACCAAGTGGGTGTTTCGCAACAAACAAGACGAGCACGGAGTGGTGACAAGGAACAAGGCTCGACTTGTGGCAAAAGGTTATGCCCAAGTCGCAGGTTTGGACTTTGAGGAGACTTTCGCTCCTGTGGCTAGGCTAGAGTCTATTCGTATTTTGCTAGCATATGCCGCTCACCATTCTTTCAGGTTGTTCCAAATGGATGTGAAGAGCGCTTTACTCAACGGGCCAATCAAGGAGGAGGTGTACGTGGAGCAACCCCCTGGCTTTGAGGATGAACGGTACCCCGACCACGTATGTAAGCTCTCTAAGGCGCTCTATGGACTTAAGCAAGCCCCAAGAGCATGGTATGAATGCCTTAGAGACTTTTTAATTGCGAATGCTTTCAAGGTTGGGAAAGTCGATCCGACTTTATTCACTAAGACTTGTGTTGGTGATTTATTTGTGTGCCAAATTTATGTCGATGACATAATATTTGGTTCTACTAACCAAAAGTCTTGTGAAGAGTTTAGCAGGGTGATGACTCAAAAATTCGAGATGTCGATGATGGGCGAGTTGAACTACTTCCTTGGGTTCCAAGTGAAGCAACTCAAGGACGGCACCTTCATCTCCCAAACGAAGTACACGCAAGACTTTCTAACGCAGTTTGGGATGAAGGACGCCAAGCCCGCAAAGACTCCGATGGGAACTAACGGACACGTCGACCTCAACAAAGGAGGTAAGTCCGTTGATCAAAAAGCATACCGGTCCATGATAGGTTCCTTACTTTATTTATGTGCTAGTAGACCGAATATTATGCTTAGTGTATGCAGTGTGCTAGATTTCAATCCGATCCAAGGGAGTGTCACTTAGTGGCTGTGAAGCGAATTCTTAGATATTTAGTCGCTATGCCTTGCTTCGGGATCTGGTATCCAAAGGGGTCTACCTTTGACTTAATAGGATACTCAGACTCCGATTATGCTGGATGTAAGGTCGATAGGAAGAGTACATCAGGGACGTGCCAATTTCTAGGAAGGTCCCTGGTGTCGTGGAGTTCTAAGAAACAAACCTCCGTTGCCCTATCCACCGCTGAAGCCGAGTACGTTGCCGCAGGACAGTGTTGCGCGCAACTACTTTGGATGAGGCAAACCCTCCGGGACTTTGGCTACAATCTGAGCAAAGTCCCACTCCTATGTGACAATGAGAGTGCTATCCGCATGGCGGACAATCATGTCGAGCACAGCCGCACAAAGCACATTGACATCCGACATCACTTTTTGAGAGACCACCAGCAAAAGGGAGATATCGAAGTGTTCTATATTAGCACCGAGAACCAGCTAGCCGATATCTTTACCAAGCCTTTAGATGAAAAGACCTTTTGCAGGCTGCGTAGTGAGCTAAATGTCTTAGATTCGCGGAACTTGGATTGATTTGTAGCATACATGTGTATTATGCTTTGATCATGTTCCCCTATGCATTTTATTTATTTATGGCGCTCAAGTTGTACAAACATTCCCCGGACCTCAAAAGTCCATGTGTGTGTGATGCACATATTTAGGGGGAGATGTGCTACAACTTGACACTTTAAGACTAACCGTGTGCTTGAGTTTGCTTGATTTAGTCTCAAAGGTGGATTGAAAGGAAAAGGTGGACTTGGACCATGCAAGACTTCCACTGCACTCCGATGAGAGGGTAACTTACTCCAAGTTCATCTTAATATCCTTATTGCCTTTGTACTCTTACTTGAAGATTTTTGGTGAGGCAATGGGGTTTGGGGGCCAAGATTGATCCCGTTTTGGTGCTTGATGCCAAAGGGGGAGAAAATAAGGCCAAAGCAATAAATGGGTCAGCTACCACTTGAGAATTTTGAAAATAGTAGAATAGAGCTTTTGGTTTGTCAATACTCTCTTGTTGTCTCTTTTGTCAAAAGTTGGCCTCTTGTGGGGAGAATAGTTGATTATGGGAAAAGGGGCAGTTTTTGAAATCTTTGATCAATTTCTTTTGGAACAACTCTCTTTATGTCTCAACAAGTGTGTTTGACTTAGAGATAGGAAATTGAGGTCATGACTTGCAAAAACAAAACCAAGTGGTGGCAAAGAATGATCCAAATATGCCAAATTTGAATCAAAACAAATTTGTGTTCTCATTTGCATTGATGTTGCACTTCTTTAGTTGCTTTTTGTTGTGTTGGCATAAATCACCAAAAAGGGGGAGATTGAAAGGGAAACGTGCCCTTGGGCTATTTCTAAGTATTTTGGTGATTGAATGCCAACACAAGAGCTTAAGTGTTAATCTATAACAATTGATGGACAAAGTGCAAATCAAGAGTAAAGGTATGTTTCTAAGACTTAGTACATTGTTTTGGAGACTAATGTATTGTGTCTAAGTGCTAGAAACAGGAAAAGACCAATTTGGAAAAGTCTTGGCTATGCAGCCAAGACTCCCCGCAGTCTGGGTGCACCGGACTGTCCGGTGGTGCACCGGACAGTGTCCGGTGCGCCAGGCTGGCGACTGTCAACTGGCTCCTCTCGGGAAGCGATCAACGACGTATGGCTATAAATCACCGGACTGTCCGGTGGTGCACCGGACTGTCCAGTGAGCCATTCACAAGCGAAGTCGTCGCTCTCGGGAAGTGATTAACGGCGTACGGCTATAAATCACCGGACTGTCCGGTGGTGCACCGAACTGTCCGGTGAGCCAACGGTCGACCGGGTAACCCACGCGTGACGCGTGGCCGAGCCAACGGTCAGAAGGGGGCACCGGACTGTCCGGTGTGCACTGGACAGTGTCCGGTGCGCCAACGGCTCTGTATCTTCAACGGTCGGCTGCGCCACAGAAGGAAAGAAATCCGCACCAGACAGTGTCCGGTGGTGCACCGGACTGTCCGGTGCGCCAGGCGACAGAAGGCAAGAATTGCCTTCCTGGAATGCTCTCAACGGCTCCTAGCTGCCTTGGGGCTATAAAAGGGACCCCTAGGCGCATGGAGGAGTACAACAAGCATTCTCTAAGCATTCCTAAGCACCAACACTCCAATTCCACGCATTCGATTCTTTGTGATAGCAACTAGAGCTCCATTTGAGTAGAGAACTCTTTGAGTTGTGTTGAGAGCTCTTGTTGTGACTTGTGTGCGTGTTGTTGCTCTGTTTTTGTGTCTTGTGTGCGTTGCTCATCCCATCCTTACTTCTGTGCTTCTTTGTGATAATCAAAGTGTAAGGGCGAGAGGCTCCAAGTTGTGGAGATTCCTCGCAAGCGGGATATAGTAAAGTGAAAGCAAAACACCGTGGTATTCAAGTGGGTCTTTGGACCGCTTGAGAGGGGTTGAGTGCAACCCTCGTCCGTTGGGACGCCACAACGTGGAGTAGGCACGTGTTGGACTTGGCCGAACCACGGGATAAGCCACTGTGTCTATCTGTGTTGATCATCTTGTGGTTATTGTGTTTTGCAAGAACTCCTCTCTAGCCACTTGGCATTATTGTGCTAACTCCTAATCAAGTTTTGTGGCATTAAGTTTCAAGTTTTTACAGGATCACCTATTCACCCCCCTCTAGGTGCTCTCAAGATCTTCATTTTATGCTCTAGAAATCAGCATTTTGTCTTCATCTCATGTTCTTACGAATTCAAACAATATTATCTGCCATTCCTTATTAGGTCTGCAATTTATTTGATCGGTGACAGATTGGACGTTTGGTAGATGGCTCGTGGCTGGTCTTCACTCCGCTCTGTGCTTCAATGCCTCTGCTGACTAGACTTGTAGTTCAGTAGCTATATTTGGATTTCCTTCGATCTCTACCGATGTCTCCCTTCTGTCTCAGTACATTCATTACGTATATTGTATGGATATGACTTCTTCAGAAAATCAAATGATAATTCCTAGCCATCCCCCCAATGGGTGTGACCAAGGGGCGTCTTGGTACGCAGAGCGTTTAGCACGCTGTCTTGGAGTAGTAACTTGATGTGACCACAGGGTGTAATCATGCCATCCGAGCAGTTGACCTTGGTCCAAATGGTGTCATGTTACGCGAAGCGGCGCCTGTTGCCTGACTCATTTTCAGGCGGCTTGAATTGCTTATTGAATACTTACGACTATTCAGTGAGCATGGTAGGAAGTGGACAGTCACTCCCGGCCTCTATAAATAGCCTGCTTGCACCGTTGTTCTCATCACTTATCCTTCGATCATCTATTGCTTTTCTTCTAACTTCCTCTTCTCCTCCATCTGACCATGGGCAAGGACAAAAACGGTCAAGGTTCGCCCTGTCGCTCAGGAAACAAGCGGAAGGGCAAACCAAGTCCTCCATCGGAGGACTTCAGCGACTCTGAGTACACGGAGGAGGAGGTTTCCTTCGAGTCCGAGGGGTCGTCAGTCTACGCTTCCCCCGGCGTCGTCCGATGACTCAGATGACTCCCAAGGGATAGCCGCCGAGGTGTGGACGTACATCCGGTCCATCGAGCACGCCAGGCTCAAAGGCTCGGATGAGTCAGAGGTCTCCTCGAACGAGGAGAACTCTTCCGACTCATCCGAGGAAGGGAGCAGCGGCAACAGTGACGACGAAGGCGACGATAGTGGCGACAACAGCGGCGGAGGTGGCAGTGGCGACAGCGACGACGACGACGGTGAAGGCAGCGATGATAGCAGGAGCGACGATGGCGGTAAGGGCACCAAGGGCGATGGCAGCGACGACGACGGTGGCGGCAAGGGCAGCAGCAGCAAGGCCAGTGGCAAAGCGCCACTGGCTTAAATATTAGTATAGATAATTAGTAGTAGTAGTAGTAGTAGTAGTAGTAGTAGTAGTAGTAGAATAATGTAGTAGTAGTAGTAGAATAATGTAGTAGTAGTTAGTAGTATAGTGTAGTGTAAGTAGTGTAGTAATGTAATGTAGGGTAACGTAATGTAGGGTAATGTAGTGTAGTAAAAAAGGGAAAAAAGCTGACTCAAAATGAGTCGGCTTTTGAGTTTGTGAAAAACCCCTCCAATGTTTAATGAAGAACTTTTAGTTGCTCCGAGTGGTTGCTGTCGTTTGCTGCTTTTTCTATTTACATGTTTGATAGTTTGTCTATATGCTTGTTGCTGCTGGCATTTTAGAGGCAACCACCGAGTAATGTCTGATACTGCCGGCGCTTTAGAGGTAACCGCCGAGTGATGCTTGATACTGCTAGCGTTTTAGAGGTAACCATCGTGTAATGTCTGACACTGCCGACATTTTAGAGGTAACCGTCGAGTGATGCTTGACACTGCTAGCGTTTTAGAGGTAATCGCCGAGTGATGCTTGATATTGCTGGCGTTTTAGAGGTAACCACCGAGTAATGTCTGACACTGCCGACATTTTAGAGGTAACCGCCGAGTGATGCTTAACACTTCTAGCGTTTTAGAGGTAACCGCCGAGTAATGCTTGATACTGTTGGCGTTTTCGAGGTAACCACCGAGTAATGCTTGACACTACTAGAGTTTTAGAGGTAACCGCCGAGTAATGCTTGATACTTTGTTTTCCCGAGTAGTGACTTGGTGCTTTTTAGAAATAGCGCTTGACCCACGAACGTGCGTTTTTTATTTCTGAGCCCTAACTCCACTTTTCCGCCTCGAACTACTCCTCTGCTTCCCTGAGATCTCCATCCTGCTCATTCCGCCGACAAGACTGTGATGGCGCCGAAGCAGAAGAGGCAGAGCTACGTTGCGGCAATCATCCTGCCTATCGACCCCAATAGCCAGCTGCTATTCGCGGGTAACCACATGTCCGTCATCTCATAATCCGACCTCCTTTATCTTGTTGACGCTGGGGTTTTGCTTCCAAAAGAGCTCTGTTCTTGGCGGATTTGCCACGGCGTCACCGTTTCGACAGAGGATACCCATGAATCTATCGTGTACGTCCCTTTCCTCATTCACGGACTTGCTCTTCCCATTTCTCCCTTTTTCTGCGGTCTCCTTGACTTCTATGAACTGAATTTAACACATCTGAACCCCAATTCCATTCTTCGAATTTCCATTTTCGTTCATCTGTGTGAGGCCTTTCTCGGGATTCTTCCCACTTTGGTATATGGAAATACCATTATCACTGTCGGCCCGAGATGGTCGGGGGACAGCACCAGCATGTTGGTGGCGCGAGTCTGGATCTTCGTCGGGGGAGGAAACAGAGTACCTCGACATTCGTCTCAAGGACAGCATCAAAGGGTGGCGCCTTGAGTGGTTCATTATGGAGAACCAATGCAGGTCCCTCCCCCCTCTGTCAGGGAGGCAGTCAGATGTTTGCACACCAAGCTGGATAGAATCTCCGACCCTTTCGGAGATAACAGAGGCTAAAGCGTCGCTGGCTGAGATCTGCTTGCTGAAGGATAGAGGTCTGACTGCTGAGGTTGTAGTTGCTGACTTCGTGTTCAAGAATATTCAGCCCTTAAAGGATAGGGTTTATCCCGCTTACTTGTATAGCGGCGTAAATGACTCCACCAGGGTCACGAATAGAAGAATCCCCACTGGAGATCTACTGAGTCGACTAGACATGATCCTAAGAGGTAGAGTCTCGAATGCTAGTGCTCCTGTGGCCTATTCTGCATGGAACCTGCTGCCACTTAGGCCATTTTTTGAGTTTGTATCCAACCCTCCTGCTTGTGACGGTTGCCCGGGTCATAGAGTGCGACCCTCTCTAGCAGACATAGAAGCCTTGATCACTTCAATTCAGAACCTTCCTAAAGATGAGAGGTAGATTCACTTTGAGATGCTAGCCAGCGCTGATGACGCTGGGATAGATGGTGTGCTTAGCCTGCTGGCAGGGGAATCATCCGACTCTACTCGCACCGAGCCAATGGCCATCACAACTGGGTAAAAATTTGGCGAAGAGGTGGAAATTCGGAAACCTGAAGGTGCCCGCCCAAAGCGTTCACACCGAGCGAAATGCCCAACTACACCTGTCGAGGAGAAGAAGAAGAAGTGGCTTCGGTGACTGTCGTGCTTGGGTCAGGATGTCGGCCCTTCCGCGCTATTTCCTGATGATGTCTCGACAAAGGCCATTCCTGAGGTTGATGCCAAGGGTTGTGATCGTGCACAGGCTGTTGGATGCATGCTTGACAATGATGAAGAGGAAGAAGAAGAAGAAGTCCTGCTGATCCGCAAGAACAGCCGGCACTATAGAGGAAGTGAGGGGAGTAGCGACATCCCTACTCCAGCTCTGTTGGCCCTTGTCAGTCTTCAGGGACTTCCAATATTAGACTTTGATCAAGTATTGGAGGAAGTTGTACCCGAAGACATGCTATTAGAGCCACCTGCAGATGATATCCCGGCCGTCTGTTCAAGGGTCCCAGACAGTGTGCTTTCCTTTCTTGATTTCGCTGGGCAAGAGGTAACCCGAGCTGTGTCTCACGCATCGTCGACTTTGGAGGGCAGTCTTTCATGCCGAGACCCTGGTCTGAGTCACTCGACTCCCATGGAGGTGGTTGAGGAGCCCTCAGCCTTAGAGGTGGCTATTGCAGAAGACCCAGCCCCCAAGGGTGGTGCCGGCAGTTACCCAGCCCCCGAGGGTGTTGCTGGTAGTGATCTATCTCTTGTGGGTAGTGTAAGCTACAACCTAGCCCTCGAGGGTGTTCAGGTGGGCTCTCTTTCCCAAGCCTCCATGAACGTCCATGTTGGGTCGTTCCCACCTCGGTCCGATGGGGGCGACGGCGGTACGTGCTTCCACAGTTTAAACCGAACCTGTCGCCTTAGAGGTCGGCGATCTAGATGCAAGGAACCTGCTGTCTGCTGGTGGGGCTGAGGTCGCCCCTAATGATGCTCTTCAAATTGTTCCTGCTGATCTTCCTTCCTCAAGTCGTGCCACAGCTCCCCCTGCTCTTGGTCTACCATTGTTCCTCTCCAACCTTCAGGTGAGTCAGTCTTTTGCTCTACATTGTATATACTATTGAATTATCCTTCTTCTACTCATTTGTCTATGATCACAAGACTTTGTTGATGGAGTGTCTGCCCAGTTGAGGTCCTGCGGCGCTGCTGTTCCTGAACAAGCTCCATCTCTAATGTAGTGGAATCCATTGCTGCTTCAAAAACAGATTGATGATCTGAATGCGTCGAATGCTGGTTAGTGAGCTTACAACTTTTCTTAGCTGCCTCGATTGATAAACTTATTCTTAATTGTGCGTTCCCTCTCAGCTGCGTTGTCGGATATGGCTCGATGGTGTTCTGACCTCGAGGAGAAGTATTCTTAGAGTCAGTCCGACCTGGCCTAGACATCTGCCTTTCTAGATGGTGCTCGTTCTCAGAATTCCTCTGTTAATGCTCAGCTTGACTTTGAGAAGATGGCGTATGAGGTAAATTTCCTTGGTTGACCCTGCTTCGTTGTTGTTGCCTTGGTGCTGAATGTCGCTTCATGTTTGTAGGAGGAGAAACAAGCACTTGTTGCCTCCCGCGACAATCTAGACAGGCTATATCATGATGCTAGCAACTCATTGACTATCCTAGAGAGGAGCCATCGCTTCACCATGTCAGACCTGGATCATCATCGTCACGAGCTGCAAGTATCCCAAGATGAGGTTCTGCAACTTGGACAGCTGTTATTGACCAAGAATTCCACCATCAAGGATCTGCGTGATTCTAAGAAGCTTGTCACGCAGGAGCTAGAGACCGCTCGACTGATTGTCAAAGCTTCAGAGGACAACTGTGCCGTCTTGAAGGCTCAACACGACAAGGCTATGGACAAAGCCGTTCGCGCCGGACAGATCTTGATGAGGAGGCCCAACGTCGTGGTGCCTGACAATATTGTCACCAATGTCAAGGCTGCGCCTAATGCTTCGAGTCGTCCTTCCTCTTCCATCGCTCCTGCGAAAGACATTGCTGACAAAGGCGTTTCGATGCAGTGATGTCTTGCAAAACATTCGATGTAATATGAATTCTATGTGCACGTGATTGTTATGTTAGAACTCAAATATTTTGTGAGCAAGGCGCCCGAATATGCCCCTGGTGCCAACAAGTAAAACATTCTTTTTCCCTAAAGGGCTAGTTGTTTTGCTGTTAGGGTATAGTAGTCACCCTGAACAGTTGTGAGAGCAAGTGAGCCATGCTGGTTTTAAGGTGTTTTCCAACTTAAGCCGATCGCCTGACTAGTATGGCATAGTGGTCGCCTTAAGATGAGTAGACGTGAGCATGTTGCACCGTCTTAAGTCGTTGTCGACTTAAGTCGATTGCTCCCTTAGTAGGGTATAGTGGTCACCCTAAGTCGAGTAAGCGTGAGCATATCGCACCGACTTAAGCCATCGTCGACTTAAGCCGATTGCTCCATTAGTAGGGTATAGTGGTCACCCTGAGTCAAGTAAGCGTGAGCATGTCGCACCGACTTAAGTCGTCGCCGACTTAGGCCGATTGCTCCGTTAGTAGGGTATAGTGGTCACCCTGAGTCAAGTAAGCGTGAGCATGTCGCACTGACTTAAGTCGTCGCCGACTTAGGCTGATTGCTCCGTTAGTAGGGTATAGTGGTCACCCTGAGTCAAGTAAGCGTGAGCATGTCGCACCGACTTAAGTCATCGCTGACTTAGGCCGATTGCTCCGTTAGTAGGGTATAGTGGTCACCTTGAGTCAAGTAAGCGTTAGCATGTCGCACTGACATAAGTCGTCGCCGATTTAGGCCGATTGCTTCGTTAGTAGGGTATAGTGGTCACCTTGAGTCATGTAAGCTTGCTGATTTCATGTCCAATCAAGTTGAGGTCAGCCGAAAGTCAAGAGTCTGAATGCCTTTGAAAAGGAAAACTTTATTGATGATGAAGTCTCCCGATTACAGAGTACAATGTTTCTTCGAGGATTTTCGAGGCCTTGCTAGGGATAGAATTTTGTAAGATGCTCTATGTTCCATGAGTTCCCCACTTCCGTGCCATCCATTTGAGTAAGTCAGTATGATCCTGGTCGGGTGACCTCTGATACAATGAATGGTCCTTCCCATAGTGGTGACAACTTGTGACGTCCTTCCCCTGTTAGAATTCGGCAAAGGACCAAGTCTCCCACTGCAAAAGACCGGTGTCGAACAGCTTTATCATGATAGCGCCTCAAGGTGTGCTGGTACCTAGCCTATTGAATTACTGTGTTCAATCGTTCTTCTTCTAGCACATCGATATCTTCTAGTCTGGTGGCTTCTACCTCGGCTATGCTTTTGAAAGTCAGCCTCGGCGCCCCGAATATTAAGTCGGCGGGCAACACTGCCTCTGACCCATAAACGATGAAGAACGGGGTATTTCCATGCAGATCTCGACTGGGTTGGGTTCTCAAGCTCCAAACCACATATGGCAGCTCTTTGATCCATTTTCCTGCAAGCTTTTCATTCTTGTCAAATATTTTCTTCTTGAGTGCTTCCGGTACCATTCCATTGGCCCTTTCCACTTGGCCATTGGCTCTTGGATGTGCTACTGATGCATACTTGATCTGGATGCTTCGTTGCTGCAGAAATCAAAGAATTCGGAACTAGTGAAGTTGGATCCTAGGTCAGTGATGATGCTATTTGGTATCCCAAATCTGAATATTATGTCTTGTATAAACTCCACCGCTTTGGCTGAGGTCAGAGAAGCGATTGGCTTGTACTCTATCCACTTTGTGAATTTGTCAATGGCAACCAGTATGTGAGTATAGCCTCCTTGAGCTTTCTTGAAAGGTCCAATCATGTCCAGTCCCCAGCATGCAAAAGACCATGTTACAAGAATGGTATTGTTGCTTTGATAAGAATTGGCAAGCTTCACATCTCTGGACTAACTCGGCAGCATCACTTTCCAACCAGAGTTCTGGGTGATGCATGTATTCCGCACTCCCAGCATGGATTTCTTCTAATAGTTGCTTCCCAATAGTCGAGTGAATGCACTTCATGAGGACTCCCATCGCACCTCTTCTGTACAGTGTGCCCCCTATGAGGGTGTAGTGGGCTGACTGTCTTGCGATGTGTTCTGTTGCTGCCTTATCATCCGGTTCCTCTTCATTTTTTATGTACCTGATGATAGGCTCTCTCCAATCATTGGGGTCCAACTCTGGTTGGCTCAAGGTGTTGCACTCTTCCATCTGATCTGAGAGAATACTCGGGCGTGATACTTCTTGGACGAAGATCCCAGGTGGGACCTGGGCCCGACTGGATCCTAGCTTCGAAAATGCGTCTACTGCCGTGTTGCGGTCTCTTTCCACATGATGGAACTCCAACCCTTCGAATTTGTCCTATAATTTTTGGACGGTTGCATAGTACTTGCCCATAGATTCAGTCGAGCAATCCCAGTCTTTATTTATCTGGCTTATGACCACTAGAGAATCTCCATATACCATTAGTTTCTTGATGCCGAGTGATACAGCGATGCCTAACCCATGGATCAGTGCTTCATACTCCGCTGCATTATTTGATGCTCGAAACAATAATTGGAGTGCATACTTGAGTTGTTCACCTCTAGGAGCAATGAAGAGGATCCCTACACCTGCTCCCTGCAGCTTCAGCGAGACGTCAAAGTACATTCTCCATACTTCGGTAGCCTCTCGGTTGTCTGGGACCTGATGTTCAGTGCACTCGGATATGAAGTTGACCAGTGCCTGAGTCTTAATTGTCGTGCGAGGTCGGAACTCTATGTCATGAGCTCCCAACTCGCACGCCCACTTGGCTATCCTTCCGATGGCTTCTTTGTTGTGGAGAATGTCTCCTATTGGAAATCCTGTGACTACTATAACTTTGTGGTCGTCAAAGTAGTGTCGGAGTTTGCGTGTGGTTAGAAGTACCGCATACAGCAACTTCTGGATTTGAGGATACCTTATTTTTGAGGGCCCAAGGACTTCACTAATGAAGTAGACTGGATGCTGTATTGGGTGCACATGTCCTTCTTCCACCCACTTGACTACTAACGCAGTGCTTACCATGTGAGTCGTGCAGGAAATGTATAATAACAGATCTTCTGCTGGCTGATTCGATGTGGCTCGGCGTGGTGGCTTGAGTACTAGTGGTGTGGTCAGGAACTTTTTTAGCGCCTCTAGGGCTTCTTGTGACTCTATGGTCCACTGAAACTTGTCCACCTTTTTGAGCAACTTGTAGAATGGCATGCCTTTCTCGCCTAGCCTTGATATGAATCTACTCAGGGCTGCCATGCATCCAGTAAGCCTCTGTACCTTTTTCTGTGATCGCAGCGCTTCCATTCTCATGATGGCCTCGATTTTCTCTGGGTTGGCTTCACTTCCCCAATGGCTGACAATGAATCCGAGTAACTTTCCTGCTGGTACTCTGAAGACACACTTTTCTAGATTGAGCTTCCACCGGTATCGCCTCAAGCTGTTGAAGACCAGCTGCAAATCTTTGATGAAGTTTTCTGAGTTTTCTATTTTGATCACCACATCATCAACATAAGATTCCACCCGCTTGCCCTAGTGATCGGCTAAGCATGTTTGAATAGCTCTTTGGTAGGTCGCTCCTGTGTTCTTGAGGCCGAATGACATGGAGGTATAGTAGAAGGCTCCAAACGGGGTGATGAATGTCGTTTTCTCCTCAGCTTCTTTTGCCAAGCTGATCTAATGGTATCCAGAATAGCAGTCTAGGAAGGAGAACATAGAACATCCAGCAGTCGAATCAACCACCTGATCTATTCTGGGGAGCCTGAAGGGATCCTTCGGACAGTGTTTGTTGAGATCGGTATAGTCGACGCACATGCACCAATCCACTTTATTCTTTTTTAGTACAAGAACAGGATTTGCCAGCCACTTAGGATGCAGCACTTCTCTAATGAACCCTGCCACCACGAAGCGAGCTAACTCGGCGTGAATAGCTTCTCTTTTGTCAGGCGTGAAACGACACAGTTTCTATCGAATCAGCCTTGCTTGAGGAAAGACCTTCAATTTGTGCTCGGCTAGTTCTCTCGAGACTCCTGGCATATCCGCAAGTTGCCATGCGAATACGTCTCGGTTATCTTGCAGGAACCGAGCGAGCGTGCTTTCCAATTTGTCGTCGAGGCTAGAACTGATGATGGCGGTCTTGCGTTCATCAGCGAACCCCAGGTTGATCCTCTTTGTCTCCTCAGTCGGCCGCATAGAGGTCATGGCCTGAGCTTCATTCGCAGGTATTGTGAAGTCTTTCTTAGGCTTTGTGTTTGCCTGCACGGAGGAAGTCGTCGACGGTCTAGTAGTGAGGGCTGCCTTGATGGCTCCCCGAAAGCATTCCGCGGCACCTTGGAAGTTAGCGCGCACGGTGATGATTCCTTTTGGTCCTAGCATCTTCAATATCATGTAAGAATAGTGTGGAATGGCCATAAATTTTGCCAATCCCGGCCTGCCGATGATGGTGTTGTACCCGCAGTCAAAACTTGCCACCTCGAACCTTAGGAACTCGGTTCTGTAGTTTTTCGGAGTTCCAAAGGTGATAGGCATGTAGATGTGCCCGAGCGGGTACTCTCCTTCGGTCGGCACAATGCCGAAAAAGGGGTGTTTGACTCGGTGAGGTCTTTGAGTGCGACCCCCAAGCCCAGGAGCGTCCGGGGGAAGGTAATGTTGATGCTGCTTCCCCCATCCACTAGTACTTTCTTTACCCTGCTCTCTCGGATCACCGGATTGACGAGGAGCGGGCATTTGCCAGGATGGTCGAAGTTAAGCCAATGATCTTCTCGACTGAAGGTGATTGTGTGCTCCGACCATCGATATGGAGTTGGAGCACTAGTGGTCGCCACCAGGACCTGCCGGTCATTGAGCTTTTGCTGCCTTCTATTCTCCTGCGACCCGTGTCCTCTGAAGATGATGTTGACCTCCCTGTCAATGCGTGGGAATGCCCCACCCCCTCCCCCTTCCTGTTGCTGAGGTTGCCTGAGCTCGCTAGGCCCTCCTCGCGGTGGGGGAGGTGGTAGAGGTTGGAATGGTTGGCCATTCGCGACGGAATGCTTAAAGTCTCGGCAGTTCCGCAAGGTGTGGCACATGTCCTTGTGGTACGAGCACTGGGCGTCGAGGATGTCGTCCAGTGTCCGCTCGCCTCCATGGGGTGCCCCTCGAGCACGAGCGACGGGTGGTCCGGCGGCATGGACCTCCTCACGAGGCCTCTTCTCCCAACGCCTGTCGGGTTGCTGGTTCGTGTCGCGCTGTGGTTCTGGTGGTGCAGGTTTCGCTCCCCTAATGAGGTCCTAGGCCCACTCGTCGGATGTGATGTAGAGGTCCGCTTCTCGAAATAGTTGTTCGGAGGAGGTTAGCGCTTTCTATAGTATGGCTCGGACGAAGGCTGAGTCATTAGATCCCCAGTAGAAGTCCTCAATCACCGCTGCTTCAGTGACCTTGGGGATACAATTTCTCATGGTCTGAAACCTCTTGAGGTATGACTGAAGTGTTTCATCCCCACGGCGCCTGATGGATTTGAGGTCCCATGGCTGCGCCGTCTTGTCGGAGAGGGACTGAAAGTTGGCGATGAAACACTGACTGAAGTCACTCTAGTCATCGATGCAGTGTCGCGGCAGGTGTCGTAGCCACTGTAATGCGTCCTGCCCAAGAACGATGGGCAAATATGCAGTCATCACATCTTCAGTCACCCCAGCGGCCTGAGTGGTTGTCGTATAGACAACTAACCAGCCTCCCGGGTCCTGCTTAGGCTCGAACTTGTCGACATTGGAGACCTTGAAGTTTGGGGGCCACTGGATGGCCTTGAGACGTGGAGTAAGTGCAGATACTCCACATGTGTCTTCCTATCGTCGTTCATGATGTCGATCCTAGGGAGGGGAGTCGGTGATGTGTCGTCTCGACTGTCCATGGATTGGGCCACTGGTTGAGGCTGTAGCTGACTCAACTCGGGTGGCGTGACTTCGAGCCAGGATGCCATGGTCCCGATCATACTCCTCCTGGCTCCTTATCTCGTTCTTGTGTCACCGGTCGCGTGAAGCATTGATGGAGCTCTGTGCGTCCCACCGACTATTGATGGCGTGTCGTAAGTCGCCCAGGGGATGAGCGAGGGGTAGAAGGTGACTAGCTGCATGAGTGAGCAGCCACCGATAGCCTTCAGCATCCGGAGTCTGTGGGAGGCCAACAGCTATCTGAGCCAACACTCCTCCGACTTCACTTGGCGTGTTCATTGCGCGAGCAAAGTCAGGGTTCAGGTTTCGAGCGAAGAGAGGGTTCTCTCGGTGTAACCTCGCACCCTGCTCAGCTTGTTCTCGATCTCGGTCTTGAGCTTGCCGGTGGTCACGTCGGCGAGAATTCCTCCTTTCTCTGAAGACCCGTTCGTTGGGAGTTTCTCCCACTTCTGAGACTTCATCCCGGGATATGGGCTGCATTGGGTCCTTCTCTCTAGCTTCGTGATGTCACCAAATATTCTGGCGTTTGTTCCTCCGTCACCGATCTTCTCGCTGGGGAGGCTCTTCCCCTGGTATGGTTGGCTCGTCGTCAGAGATGGTAGATGATTCAAATCTTCCCCCGATGAAGAGGACGTCAGGGGTAGAAAGGAGTTGCTGCAGTGGTGAATTCCTTTCCGTCCTTCTTTGAGGGCGAAGGTGTGGGAAGGATAGCTTGATGGGCTTCCGTCCTTCTTTCAGGAACGCTTGCTTCTTTCTTTCTTGTAATCCATGTCCACTCATTTGTGGATGAAGTGGACAACGGGGTTCTTCGGGCAAGTGAATTCCCGGTTCTCGACTTGTAGGAGGTAGTCTTTGTCTGGGGCGTAGGAGGTCGCGCTATCTACTGTCTTTTCCGGCTTCCTTGGGAATTCTCGAGGAGGACTTCTTCTCCGGTGGATCTGCTATGCGGTGCAAAATTCCCCTCTCATTTTCTACGAACAAGATGGTCCCAAAGCAGAGCACGGATCCAAGGCGAAGAGCAATCTTACACTGGGAAGTGACAGCCATTGAGCTAGCTTGGATCAACGACACACCCCCTACCTGGCACATCAGCTGTCAGTGTTTGGAGCCCGACCACACACCCGGGGTTGCCCCTTGCGGTGCTTTTGGGTAGGACGATGCTGTTGACTGTAACTCAATGGTTCTTGCGAGATGCACGAGAGATGACAGGCTTTTTTCTGCATGTTCGGGCCACTTTGAGATGTGTAGCACCGTACTTCCTGGTGTGGATCTTTATGTGGTGGGTTACAAGAGAAGTCTCTTATATGGAGAAAAGCTAGTGGGCTAAGTAGATGGTCGATGGAAATGATGGGGTACCCTAGGCCTTATATACTTGACCATGGGACATTACATGCGTGTATGATGACGATGTATATCTAAATAATAGTCAACCAACTAAACTTATCTTCCTATAATTTTGCCGACCTATCTCTAGTTTGCTCCGATATTCAAGGTCACCCTACGCGGGAAAGTCGGATCGGCGCTGTGGATAGCGCTTAAATCCACCGAGCCACTTGGGGCTGAGTTTGCTTCTTTCTCACGTCGGCCCATTCCACCAGCGGTTCTCCCCTAGCCCACGAAGGGATGGCCCTACGAGACAATAGGCCCAAAGCCTCTCGCGAGGCCTTCTTGCCTTCTAGTGGACCCAGGGGATATCTATCCCCCATAGTGTCACCTTGTGACTGTTAAGCGACTTCTTAGATATTTGGTTTCTATGCCTTGCTTCGGAATCTGGTATCCAAAGGGGTCTACCCTTGACTTAATCGGATACTCAGATTCCAACTATGCCGAGTGCAAGGTCGATAGGAAGAGCATATCAGGGACTTGTCAGTTTCTGGGAAGGTCCCTGGTGTCCTACTGATTTAAGAAACAAACTTCCGTTGCCCTATCCACCACTGAGGCTGAGTATGTTGCCACAAGACACTATTGCACGCAACTGCTCTGGATGAGGCAAACCCTCCGGGACTTTGGCTACAATCTGAGCAAAGTGCCACTCCGATGTGATAATGAGAGTGCAATCCTCTTGGCGGATAATTCTATTGAACACAGTCGCACTAAGCACATAGACATCAGGCATCACTTCTTGAGAGACCACCAGCAAAGGGGAGATATCGATATTGATCATATTAGCACCGAGAACCAGGTAGTCGATATCTTCACCAAGCCTTTAGATGAGAAAAGGTTTTGCAAGTTGCATAGTGAGCTAAATGTCTTAGACTCGCGTAACTTGGATTGATCTATAGCATACATGTGTTCTATGCCTTTGATCATGTTACTTTAAGCATTAATGTCTTTAATTGCTTATTTTTAGTTCTCAAGTTGTACAAGTCATCCCCGAACCTCACAAGTCCCTATGCGAATGATGCACATGTTTAGGGGGATGATGTGCTACAACTTGACTCCCTTGAGACTAACTTGTTTGTTGAGTACTCTTGAAATAGTCTCAAGGGTGTCTTGAAAGGGAAAAGTGAACTTGGACAAAGAGAGGGCTTCCACTGCATTTCGGTATCAATGTATCATGTCCCGAGTTCGTATTTGTGTTCTCATTGCTCTTTGCTCTTAGTTGATATTTTGGTGAGGCAACGAGTTTAAAGGGCCAAAAAGGTCTCCTATTTTGGTGCCTAATGCCAAAGGGGGAGAAATTAAGGCCAAAGCAACTGGCTCAGCCAACCACTTGTGAATTTAAAAAATTGTAAAGTTAGAATCTTTGTGTTTGATATCAAAACTCTCTTATTGCGTAAATTGTTCTCTTATGTGGGAGAATTTTAATTATGAGAAAAAGGGGGAGTTTTTGGCATTTGATCAAATTTACTCTTGAAAGAATCTTTTGATTTGCCAAAACAAGTGTTTTTGATATAGAGATAGGAAAAAGAATTGTTTTGTGAAAATAAACCAAGTGGTGGCAAAAGTGATACAAATATGCCAAATTCCTTGAAAATCTTATTGGTCCTCAATTTGCATTTTTAAGTTCTTCTAGATATGTTAGTTCGAAATAATGTGTTGGCATAAATTACCAAAAAGGGGGAGATTAAAACGGAAATGTTCCCCTGGGCTATTTCTATAATGTTTTGGTGATTAGATGCACAACACAATATGTGAACTAACATAATATTGAGCAAAGGAATATCTAGATGGATCAATTGAGAATATAAGTTCTAGACACTTAGTCAATTGTTTTATGAGCTAAACATACTTGTCTAAGTGCCAGGGACTCAGCTAAGTGAAGTACAAAAGAATCAAAGGAAGTCAAAGGAAGGAACATAGAAAAGGTGCTGGACTGCGCAGCACCGGATGGTCCGATGCCACCCACCGGACAGTCCGGTGCACGGTCCGCCCAACTCTCTGCTCTCGGGTTTTCCTGGCTATGTCGGCTATAATTCACCGGACAGTCCGCGTGAGGTGCCGGAAAGTTCGGTGTACCAGTCGTGCAATGGCTACCTACCACGTCGACCAAGGGCCAACGGTTATATGGCGCATCGGACCGTTCGGTGCCCCACAGAAAAGGAAACCAACCAATCAGGCATTTCTCTATCGCGTCCTGTGCTCGTACTGTTCACTATCCGGTGTGCACCGGATAGTCTGGTGCGCCCATGGACAGAAGGCAAGAATTGCCTACCAAATGGAGCTCCAACGACTCCTAGCTGCCTTGGGGCTATAAAGTGTCACACCCGGCTTTAAGGAACAAAGCCAGGTGCATCTCATACATGCGCCAAGAAGACAACATATATAATAACAGAGTGTATAGAGATAAATGTCACAAAACCACAGAGTACTTATTACATAGCGGAAGACTTATTACAAAATAAAAGAATAAACATAAAACGAACTAAGGATCGTCGGCGCCAATGTCAACTGAGAAACGCCACCTAGATCAGATCATACTCCTCGCCTTGTGGCTCCTCCTGAACCACCTGCTCTTCTCCTGTGGGGGGGGGTGTGAGACAGCAAGGGTGAGCTCACACATGATCATAGCTCAACAAGTTGTGGGGAACCAGTGGGCATAAACTCACAAAGGTGTGAGTTCATGTGGTGTGTAAGGCTAATCAATGATAGGGGTTTAAAGCTGAGCATTGCTTTTAAGTAGTTGGTCAAACTTTTATTAGAATTTACTAAGTGTAAGTAAATACCAAACCATAAATAAAGTAATAGAACACAATTTATAATAAACCCATGCAATGCATATGACAAAATTGAATTTAAGTTTCATAATTTAAACATCAGAGAGTCCTGAGCTGCTCATGACCATGAGCTTGGCTAGTATACCAGTTTTACACTCTGCAGAGGTTGTACCCTTTACCCACAAGTCATGCTACCCATCTGCCAAGGGGTCGCGAATCCCATACACCTCTACCTAGGAAGCGCGGCAGGGCAACACTACGAGGCCTTTACAAAGTTCCACTAGCTTCCGAAAACCCGCTACAGTTTATAGGAAGTTCCAATGCAGGGTTCTTGTCTGACCGCCATCGCAGCAAAATCAACCAAGGACCTCCCTACACTGACCACTCCCCTACTGCCCTTGCCCCTTTCGGGTAAGGTAGTCTTCCACTAGCTTTCCTAATTAGTCAGCCAAGGGCGTCCCATTAAACCCTTGTGGTGGCACGTGTTACTCAAGTTAAGCTCTATGTTCCAATTAACATCAATGATCTCAACATGAACATAAATAGAATAACAAAAAGAATTGGAACATAGAGGTAATAAATGATTATCCCAAAACCATATAAAGCAATAGCAAACTACCCAAGTGATTCAGGGGTAAACAAGGTAATGAGATAAACAATCTAGGGTGACCTATTGGGTCCCATCAAAATTAACATATGCATGGATAAGTGATATTAAAGGACATTATTAAGTAAAAAGTGGTCAAGGGCACAACTTGCCTTCAATGAGCTCCTGCTCAGCTACTTCAATCTGCTGCTCACCAGGGTCCTCGGTCACGGGCTCTTCTACTCGCCACAATACAAACAAGCACAATGCATATAGAGAAATTAACATTACACCAAACATATATACACAAAATACACAGTAATAATCTACATATTAAAATAGAATCCTAGGAACAGGAATCATAATTTTTAGAGTTACAGATTTTAAGTTATGGATTTTCAAAGGTTTTATGTGCTTATAATAGGATTAAGTGAGAAATAACTTTTCTTACTGTTTTCATGATAAAACAGAGGCTCTAAGTGATAGAGAATTAAATTACAAAATTTTAGGATGTGGAATGAAGTAATTTGGAGTTCATATGCATTTTCTATGAATTATTGAAGTTCTAGCCATTATTTTCCTATTAAAAATTCATTTATAAATCATTTTCTCTGGTTTTATAATGTTCTGGACTGGGCGTCATTTTCCAGAGAGTGCAGGGGGCTCGGCGTAAGTCTTTCCAAGACACAGAGTGCTGAGCACAGGACGGCGGGTTAGTTTTCTGGAATCCTGGGGTCTCTTTTACAAAATCTGCTCAGCGAAGGGGTAAGTTCTAATCTGGACCGTCCGATCAACAAAGTGTGGCGCAGATTAGATGTAACTCAAATGAAACGGTAAGCGCTATTAGCCGCGGGATCCGAGATCCACGACCACGATTTAATGAAGCTAGATCTAGTCTGAGCCGAGGGATGGCAGATCTACAGTGCCTGTTGATCGCGCGAACGGGTAAGGGAATACCTAATCTCGATCACCCATCATCAGATCAACGGCCAGTGGCCATCATCCAATCGTGATCGCCCGAGTTAAATCGGACGGCGCAGGCATGGCCTCACCAACCCGACGGCGAAACAGAGGCGCCGCTGGTCCTTACGGCGGCGGACACTCCGGTGACGGCCATCCGGCCAAGCCCCCGGCCAATCCCTACGCCCACGAGGCTAAATGCAGAACAGAAAACGAAGAACGTGTGAGAACGGTTGATACCAGGATCGGTGGCGCGAAGTCCCCTGGCCATGGCGGGGTGATGTCCCATGGCGGAGAGAAGATTCCGGCGAGAAATCCCCCACGCCAGGCCAAGCTCCGGGCACGAAAAATTCCGTGGACAGGTCCCAGACATCCCGGTGATTCTCCATGGCCACATCACGAGTCTTCACCGTCGAAGCCCTCTCGGTTCCCCGATAGCGGCAATCGGCGGCTTCCTCATTCTCTCGCTCTCATCTCACCTCCCGGTGTTCGATAATGGCATCCTCGCCCACGGCGAGCTTGCCGCAGCTAGATCCTATGGCCAAGGAAGGGTGCGACCTGGTCCCATATATGCTCCCAGGGCATTCGGTTGGACGGGAGCACGCACCGTGGAGCGCGCCGAAGACTCTGGGTTCCGTTTTGCTAGAGTGGAGAAGAGAAGGGTGAAAGACCTGACAGTGGGTCCCAACGGTCACAGACAGAGTGAAAGGAGCGGGCGTGAGAGGGGATAGCGGGCGGCGGCTGACAGTGGGCCCGCACGTAAGTGAGACCGGGCATGGCTTTGGGCTGGCGGGAGGTGAGGTGTGAAGTGGGCCAAATTTTGGTTCCCAGGCCCAAGCGGTTTTCCCTATTTATTTTCTTTTTTATATATATTTTGTTTTGTTTTCCCTTTGAGTTTGGAGTTCAAAATTCAAAATTCAAACTTACAATGTGGTAAAGCTCCCTCAGATTAAGGGTACAATTTTGCTTATACTATTATTTTATTTATTTATTTATTTATTTGTCCATACATTTTCTTCTCTTTCTCCACTTATAAATTCTAGTTTATCTTTTATATTCCACCTTCCCCTTTTGGGATTTTAATATATTTATCGTCATATTATTTTTTTTATGTTATCACAAAATGCACACAAAAATAAAATCCCAGCATGATGCATGTATTTTTTTTGGGTGTCTTTTATCATTTATTTATTTGTTTAATTGTGGTGTTCACATGAAATGATAAATGTAGGTAACACACATATATACACAGGAATATTATTTCTCCATTTACATTATCTCTTACAATTTACAAATTGGGTGTTACATAAAGAGACCCCTAGGCACATGGAGCAGGACACCAAGCTTCCATTGGACATCCTAAGACACCTAGACAATGCAATCACGCATCCAAATCATTGTGTTTGAGATTTGAGCACTTGTTGAGTTGTGAACTCGCTGCGCTATGTTTGTGTGCTTGTTTCTTGACTTGTGTGCATGTCGCTATTGTGACTCTAGCTCTTGCGTGTGTTTCTATTCCCTCCCTTACTCTTGTGGTTTTCATTGTTATCAATATTGTAAGGGTGAGAGGCTCCAAGTTATGGAGATTCCTCACAAAGAGAACATCTGCTATAAGGAAGAAAATCGTGGTATTCAAGTGGATCATTGGATCACTTGAAAGGGGTTGAGTGTAACCCTCGTCCATTGGGACACCACAACATGAAAGTAGGCAAGTGTTTTACTTGGCTGAACCACGAGATAAAATCGATGTGTCATCTGTTGTTATTCATGTGCGATTATCTCTACTTGTACTCACTTGATAATTGCTCTATGTTTAATACTCACCTTATGAAGAGCAATTAAGTGAAGAAGTCATCTCTTTCTCTCTAGACATAGCACCTTGGTTTTGATTCCACTAACATTTCATAAACCAAGTGTGTGCCATTTAGTGTTGATTTTTATAGGATCACCTATTCACCCCCCTCTAGGTGCTCTCACCAACCGAGGAGGTTGTTCTGTTTATTCTGTGGGGAGGATAAGGGACATACAACAAGAACGTGCCAAGTCACGATCCAAAAGCAAAAAGAGATAGTTGAAGCCGAAGCACGACAGAATCAGCCGAAGCAGGTCCTGCATACTACTTCATGTTGTTTGCCATATATCCTTGAGTATGTGGGTAACCAGCAACCCACAACATCAGTTGCTTCGGCAAGTCATTCTCAAGCTGCATGGGCTCAGCTACCACCACCACCACCTATGGCACCAACCTTAATTCACAATCAGCAGCTAGAAGGGCATCATCAAGCGCAGCAACAGCACGACACACGAGAGGAGTTCGAAGCTCGCACAATCAACAACACTGTGCCCGAATCGAGACATATTTACTAAAGCAATACAGGGGCTCGACCAGAAGGCTTCCAAGTTCAATGTATTTTTTACTTTTCTGTCATTATATTTCCCCTTCAAAACAATATAAGAAGGTTCAACCTTTGGCATGTTGTAATAAATTTGTGGTTACACCATCGAGTGTAACAAGAAGGGTGACGAAGCTCCAAAGTCGTCCCTAAGGGAATGCAGAGCTAAAATACCACCTAAGTAAAAGGTGAAGAAGCTCCAAAGTCGTTCCTAAGGGGATGCAAAGCTTAAATACCACCTAAGTAAAAGGTGAAGAAGCTCCAAAGTCGTTCCTAAGGGGATACAAAGCTTAGCTCCAAAGTCGTTCCTAAGGGAATGCAGAGCTGAAATACCACCGAAGTAAAAGGTGAAGAGACTCCAAAGTCATTCCTAAGGGGATGCAGATTCTTATTTGCACATCAATGTCATTTGCATCATATAATCACATCATATTGCATAGCATCTCATCATCATCATCCTGCATCAACATAAACAATGCAAAAAGAAGGAAAATTGCTCCTTCAGACATACTGCTTAACCCATGAGGTTAATCCTATTTCGGCAAAAGAGGCATATCAAAAATACAAGATACATGCTTTTGACAGGTGTTGTCATATGAAGCTTATATTTTCGACAACAATATTATTATGCAACGATCAGGGCAAAACCTTTAGTGTTACTTCAGCAAAAGAAGGGATTTATTTCTTCGTGAAGTGTGAAAAAGGGAAGGTGTTTTTTTGGCCAGCGGCTCAAAAAACGGTACGGACGAAGGTTTCACGCATCACAAATAAATATATTACATCAATACATATGCAAATATTTGATAATTGTTTCTTACGAAAAACGAAAACTACGTACAAAGACCATAAACTCTCAAATATACAAAACTTTAACCATCTTTTAAGACTTTATCGGCATCTTCGTTCAACAGTCTGTTGACAGCTTCATCAATGGCCTCGTTAGAAATTCTAATTATGTTGAGCGCCCCCTTTAGAGATGGATCAACTTTAGGATCGTATGGCTCTAGAGGTGGAGAAAGCTCAGCTGCATCAAAATACAAGTATCTGTTAGTATTGAAGCTACAATAACTTATGAAGCTAAGTTGTAATGGATATACCTATAAGCCTGGCGCGTTCAGCAGTTTCTTCAGCTCTCTTAGCCTCTTCTAAGGCTTCGTGAGACTCTTTCTCATTTCTTCTAATGGCTTCGTCAGCTATCTCTCGGCCACCCTTCAGCCATACTTTGGAATAGAACTTTTCGCTTAATGCAGTAGCGTCAGCCGAAGGGTTTTTAATGTCATCAGCTAAAAGCGAGAATCCTGGCTGGACCACAGCCTTAGCACGTTCACAGCCGACCTTTTCAGGACTGACACAGCCCCTTAGACACTGGCAAAGGCACAGAAATCTCCTCTATCACTGAGAATTTCTTTGAAAGCTTCGGTTTCGCCGTTAATCCAACGGATAACACCATCAGGATCACCGCGAATGAAATTCTGCTCTATGGAAAATGCACCAACTTTAGAAAAGCTATTCTTCAAATTCTTAGCACATTGTATAGCAACATTATAGCATTCTTCCTTAGCTTGACGAAGCTCTTCAACATTTTTCTGTACCCTTGCGCGTTCAATATAAGATATTTCACGTTTTGTTAGTTCTACATTAAATTTTCAGTTGCTTCGGCAAGTTTCTTTTCTAATTCTTGCACTTCCGCTTTGTGCACTTATGCTTGAGCGGACAGTTTAGCTTCACTAGATTTCAGATTTTTGACCAAAGATAATAAAATCTTATCCTTTGCAAGAGCTTCGTTTCTCAAAGTTATAACCTCCGATCGGAGGTTTCCAAGTGCTATCTGGCAGCTTTTGTCCTTTGCATCTTTTTGATGCCTTCAGAGCCTTACTAAGGATTAAACCCTATCAAAAAGAAGAACAAACAACCAATAACAGTAAGAATTACCAAAAAAATAGTTCACTGTAACAAAAAGTACCAAATACGAAGCCAAAATGTACAAACCTTCAAGCTATTGTAAGCAAGGCTATCCACAAGTTGATCCTTCGTCATAGCGGACAAACCAAGATCAAGCTTCAAAAATCCCATGTTGTTCATCATCTCGCGGCAAAAATTAACCTCCTTACTATCTGGCAGACAGTAGAGAAAGTCGTCTTCATCATTTCCTCTGTATACCAAGGACCCTCGGGGGTATTTCAAGTCCTTGGCATAGTGTTGCACTTCGGCAATTTGTTCTAATGATAACTGCTTTCCCGAAGCATGTCAAACAATGTATTCCAAATCAATATGGGGAGGTGCTTCGGGAGCAGGAGATGTAGACTTTTCAGGAAAATTCTCTTCCATCAGTCTTACTGGCTTAGCTTTCAAAGGTCCGGCTTCAGCGAGAGCAGTAGCCGCGCTTGCAGTAATCACTTGTCTTGCATCTTCAGATTTTTCGCCATATGCTTCGGCAAAAGCGGGAGTTAGCGCTTTCATGGATTCTAAAACATCTAAAATGCTAGCCATTCTTCTCTTCCTTGGAGTCGCTGTTGTAGTAGTCGATAGCTTCGACAGCCCTATTACAGTTGGAGGGCTCAGCACCTTTGGCTGTTCTGCTGTATTTTCTGATTCCGGCTCTTTTACCAGATTTACACAAGCTTCAGTTGACATGGCAGGAGCTGATTCCATACTTGAGGGGTCAGCCTCGACACTTTCAATAAGCTTCAGCACCTCGGCCATCCTAATAGGCCTCGGTTTGCGGGTCAAGATCTTAACTCTCTTCGATTTCGACGCACTGGAAGAGGTTGAGGTGGCAATTTTCCTTTTCCCTCTTTGCTTTCGGATAGGGAAGCAATAGTCAGGATACACAAATCCGATCATATCAAAAACTCTATTCAGTCTCCTTTTTCCTCGGGCACCAAATGCAACGGTCATGGCCTCGTCCTCTGCCTTCGTGTAGCCTCCCAGCAGCTCATCACTGGTTGCCTCAATAGCATCTAACCAATCATCATTTGGCTCATCGAACTGACTTCTGTAGCGGAAGGTGTATTTAAGATAAACCAAACCACCTTGGCTGGAGCCAACAGCAGTTTCCTTCGGCATCTCCCACTCACTTACAAGAGGCCATACCTTGAAAGCAATGTTTTCCTGTACCAAATCCCTGGTACTGATGCAAGTACACACGGTGTTGAAAGCCATTAAGCACGCTTGCACCTCGTTCCCAATTGCAATTGATGGCCTTCTAATGCCGAAGCGTGACCACAGGGGACGCTGAATAATGCCCCTCACATCCTCCCTCTCGCTCAGATCATTCTTTACATAGAACCATTGCTTCATCCAAGAACCCGATCATTTCTTCCGAAAGGTTGGCATGGGATAACTTGTCTCAGAGCGGGCCACGAAGCTATAGCACCTGAAGTTGTTATGGTACTGCTCCTTCCTAGTTGCCTTTGTCTGGTAGGATAATTCGTGTATATTGCAAAAGCACCTACCATCTGGCTCTAGCCCTTGGCTCCTCATAACCCAAATAAAAACCCCCACTTTAATCAAAGCTTTGGGGGTAAGTTGGTGAAGGTATATTTCAAATGTTTTCAGAACTTCAACCGGCATTTTGTGCACTGGGAAACGAAGCCTAGCCTTCATGAAGCTTTTAAAGACTACCACTTCATTAGCTTCAGGAAGAGGAACAATGCTTTCTCCCCCCGGCCCTCACTATAGATATATCATGAAAATATTTGCACTCTCCACATCAAAACTGTCCACTCTCCACATCAAAATTGTCACTGTCACTGGAATCCCCAGACAACCCAGCTAGCATCTCATTGGTGATCTTTTCTGTGTTGGTATTTTCCATAGCTTCATAAAACCCAGCCATTGTGGGGTCTGTAAGCTTCTTGCCCTCAGCCATTTGGATGATGGTTGCGGCAAATGCTGAAGCTCAGAAGTCAATCGAGCTCAAAAAGAGAAGAAGGCTAAAATAGCAATCACAACACAAATAGCTAAATGGCACTAAAAATATTCACGACACAAGCTTCTATATATATACTCAGAGCTCCACTGATCCGTGGGTCCCATAGTTTAGAATGATTCGATGTTCTAGTGAAGGTAAGGTGTTTTTTCTGACCTTCGGCTGAAGGCCTTCATTCACGTCACAGTCTGAATTCATTAAAAAGAAGCAAATTAATACTGCGAGGGGCTACTGTCAGGGGCCCTCCTCTTCCGAAGGTCCTCAAAAACATGACTAACCATCTGCTTTTAGCATAACATGGATTACTATAGGGAGCTTCGGCTTCAGGATGGAAGTTCTCTCCCATGGCAAAGGTATACAAGACGAAGATATAGCCCGAAGATGACAAAAATGAACGCTGAAGCTATAGCCGAAGAGTAACAAACTTTGGCTTAAAATGATGACGAAGATCAAACATGATGCTGATCCGAAGAGGAAAAGACTAGCTAGTCCCTAACGATTTATGTTATAGTTGTGAATAAGTGTTGAGGACACAAATGTTCTTTTACTTGGGCTACATTCCGTTCCTATAAATAGATGAACAGTAGCATCGTACTGTTCACGCTGAATTGTAATCGCTCTCACATCAACACCTTTGAACAAGCCGAAGGTATCAGTGTAATATAATACAAATTCTGTTAATGCTCATATGCGTGTTATGGAATACATATGTGTATGAGCCAATAGATTACATTCATTGTCTTTTGATATCCCAATTATTATGTATCATGAAGGCATGTCCTTCATGACCTTTCATCTGAAGATTATTATATCCGAGAGGAGATAATACTTCAGAGGACGAAGGTCCTTGATCTTTAACAATCGTGTTGGCTTGTTCTTGATTCACAACATTTGAGAACTAGTGACCAACAGGGTCGGGCAAGGCAGAGATTTGCGCCCGAGGGCCAGTCTGCTTCACTTGTCATATTAGATGTCCCATTGGAGGATGGTAGGGAGCGTGCGCTGTAACATCTCTGGTGTTACTATTACTAAAACTTGAGCATAACATCATGTGCATGGGTATATCATTTTTTTGTTACACCTAGAGTGCATTCACTAGGTAAAAATTTCAAAACAGTTGTACTGAAGTGACCTGATGTGTGATTAACCCTAGGATAAAGTGCTTAACCTCATATCAGGGCTTATCGATATAAGTGAAGCCCAAATATGTGAAAACCTCAAAAGACATGAGACAGATCATAAAATATCACATTTGAGGGACTTTAGTAACACCAAAACCCTAAAGTGCTAAAAACTCTGAAAAGATCCCTAAAAACCCCAAGTTGGAATCCTAGGGGGCTAAGTGTAAAATTGGTGCACTTTTGGACCAAAGTAATATAACACCACAAACTATGTGTTTCACACATTTAAGGATTTGCAAGGCAAATTGTGAGATTTGGACTTATTTGCAAAAAGGAAACCCCATACCTCCATGTGCCTAAGTCTGAAATGCAGTGCATAAGGTCAACTTTGGAATCCTATATCTCTCAGTTCATAAGGAATTTGCCCTAGGTCAACACATCAAATTTGCATAGCTATAATAGGAGTACAACTTTCCTTAAGTGATTAAGCCTTGATCACATATAAAATTTGGAGTAAAATGAGCTCAAAGTTGAGCTGTCAGTCACACTGATAACTAAATTAGGGTCACTAGTGACATTGGCAGGACTTTGGGGTCAAATTGGAGTGGGATCTAGTGATCAATTGAGGCTGGATTTGAGACTAACAACTTTGTTACAGAAGGAGTAGCTAGTTACCATATAGAAATTAGAGATCAAAGCTCTGCAAAGTGCTCTGACAGAAACTCTAAATAGGTATTCCCATGGTACAATGCGCAAAAGATCTCAGGATTCAGTCCCCCTCACCGTCGGTGACCTTTGCGCAATGATTCACGCTGGTCGCGGTGATTCGTGCCGGATTCAGGCAGGATAGCACCGGGAGGGTGAAAAGATCATATGGGGAGCGAATTGGGTCGCGGGGTAAAGCTTATCAACCATGCCTGTAGCCGTGCGACGTGGTCGGACCGCCAGTGTCATCGTGGAAACTCCGGTGACCTCGGTTTTGCCACGCCGTGGCTCGTTACTACGCGGAAGTAAGCGTGGCACAACTAGGATTACAATCTCTGAACCGCCACACCGGTGAAAGCCATGACTAAGCCACCAGTGACCTTCTTCCTTTCCGGCCGCCAGCGCGCCATCTCAAATTCACGAGCCACCGCCCTCAGGCCCTATAAATTGAGCGTGCCATCAGCTCTGCTAGGTAGTCAAGCATCCAGCGCACCCGCTTGTGACTCAGATTGTCCACTAGAGAGCTCCAATTTGGGATTTCCCCCAAATCAATCAAGAACACCGTGTGAGTGAGCTCACCGTGGCCATCTCTCCACAAGTCCGATCATGCCCTCCTGTCACACCCGGGTTTCGGGGCACCAAGACCCAGGCGCGAACATAATCACCAGGTGTGCTAGGACCAAGTCTCACACATATGATGAATCATGGCACATGATCGAATGTCACAACTTTACTATATAATGGGAGTTCTAGACAACGGTCCAGCAACCCAAAGTTGACTGGGAGACGACGGCCTAGACCTCTCACGAACACATCGCAGCATCCTCCATACGCCTATCCTGGGTACCTGATCTTGACCTGTGGGGGGGTGTGAGACAGCAAGAGTGAGCTCACATACGTTCATAGCTCAACAAGTTGTGGGGAATAATGCGCATGAACTCGCCAAAGGTGGGAGCTCACGTGAAGTGTAAGGCTTACCAAAGGAGATGGTTAGAGCTAAGCATTGCTTTTAAAGTTGATCAAAATTTTATTAGCAGTTACTAAGTATAAGTAAATACCAACCCATTTAAGTAGTAGAACAAAAGTAACAACATCACCTGCGATGCAATGCATATGACATATTGAATTTAGTTCCATAAATTAATCATGTGAAAGTCCGAGCTGCTCATGACCGTGAGCACGGCTGATATACCAGTTTTACACTCTGCAGAGGTTGCGCATCTTTACCCACAAGTCATGTTACCCATCTGCCAAGGGATCACGACTTCCCATACACCTCTATCGAGGAGGCGAGGCAGGGTAACACTACGAAGCCTTTACAAAGTTCCACTAGCTTCAGAAAACCCGCTACAGTTTATAGGAAGCTCCAATGCAGGGACCCCTCGCATGACCGCCATCGCAGCAAAATCATCCCAAGGGCCTCCCTACACTGACCACTCCCCTACTGCCCTTGCCCCTTTCGGGTAAGGTAGTCTTCCACTAGCTTTCGGAGGGCAAGGACTCGCCCCTGGCGGCGGCCTTGGCCAATGCGTCGGCCTCCTCGTTCTTGGCCCTATCCACATGCTGCAAGGTGAATCCCTTGAATTGTCTCTCGAGACTTCGGATGGCCGCGAGGTATTGCATGAGCGCGGGGTCCTTTGCTGCATAGTCTTTTTCGACCTGGCCGGCAACTATCTTGGAGTCTGTTTTGATGATACAGGTGGTGACTCCGAGGGCCCTTAGCTTGCGGAGGCCGAGGATGACTGCTTCATATTCTGCTATATTGTTTGTGCATCTGTCAGACTCCAGAGCGAAGCTGAGGCGTGCTGCATGTCTGTGCTTGACCCCGGCTGGTGAGGTGACGACTACAGCGGCGCGTGCCCCCGCATGGCACCATGCGCCGTCGCAATGGATAGTCCAAACCTTTTCTGTGGACGGGTCTGATTGTGTTATTGGCCCAGTCCAGTCGACGACGAAGTCTGCCAGGACTTGTGACTTGATGGCTGTCCTGGGCTCGAAGCTGATGTGGTAGCCGGATAGTTCGGCTGCCCACTTGGCAATCCTCACCGATGCCTCCGGGTTTCTGAATAATTCGCCGAGTCCCCTGTCTGAGGTGACTCGGACCTTGAATGCTTCAAAGTAGTGGCGCAGTTTGCGCGAAGACATAACAACTGCGTAAGCAATCTTCTCCAGCTCTGTCATGTTGCACTTGGACGGTGTCAGTACCTCGGAGACATAGTAAACAGGGCACTGCCTGAACACGCCCTCAACTGTCTGCTCCTGCACTAGTGCCGCGCTGACAGCGTGCGGCGAAGCCGCGACGTAGAGCAATAGGGGGAGCGAGGAGTCGGGGCTTGTGAGGATGGCCAGCTCTAACAGGTACTGTTTTAGTGAGGCAAAGGCCGCTGCCTGCTCTGGTCCCCAGGCGAAGTCCTTTGCACCGCGGAGTGTTTTGAGGAAGGGGAGACTTCGCTCGGCGGACCTGGAGATGAATCTGTTGAGAGCGGCTAATCTGCCTGTCAGACGCTGGACGTCCCTGACGGACTGCGGAGGCGACATGTCTACGATGGCCTGGATCTTGGTTGGGTTGGCCTCGATGCCGCGGCGTGATACCAGGTAGCCCAATATTTTGCCCTGGCGAACGCCGAAGACGCACTTTTCCGGGTTTAGGCGGAGTCGTGCGTCTCGCATGTTCGCGAATGTCTCGGTGAGATCGGGCGAGGTGGTCCTCCTTGTTCTTGCTGGCGACGACGATGTCGTCCACATATGTAAATATATTTCTGCCAACCTGCCCTTCGAGTACTGTTTTGGTGAGTCTGGAGAAGGTGGACCCGGCGTTCTTGAGTCCCTCCGGCATTCTGATGAAGCAATATGTGCCGAAGGGTGTTATAAAGCTGGTGCTAGCCTTGTCTTCCTCCTTCATGTATATCTGGTGGTAACCGGAGAAGCAGTCGAGGAGTGACATGACCTCGCATCCGGCCGCGCTATCGACTATTTTATCGATCCGCGGCAACGGGAAATTGTCCTTTGGGCAGGCCTTATTGAGACTGGTGAAGTCTATGCACATTCGCCATTTCCCGCTTTTTTTCTGCACCATTACAACATTGGAGAGCCAGGTGGGGTAAGCTATTGGCTCGATGAATTTAGCCTCTAGGAGGCGGTGCACCTCCGCCTTGGCAGCCTCTGTCTTTTCGTCGGACATTTTGCGAAGCCTCTGCTTTTTTGGTCGCACCGAAGGGTCAATTCCCAAGCTGTGCTCAATTATGGATCGGCTGACTCCGACCAGGTCGAGGGCGGACCAGGCGAAGACATCTTTATTCTTGGACAGGCAGCAGAGGAGTTTCTCTTCTTCATGCGAGGTGAGGTCTTCGCTGATAGTGACTGTCTGCTTGGGCGTGGCCTGATCAAGGGGGACAGTCTTGGTCCCGTCTTGGCTCTGCAGCTATGCCTTGTCGTGCTGTTTATCGGTTGGGCTGGCGGGCGCAGGGACCTCGCGCTGGGCCGTGAGGCAGTGCACGTTCCTCTGACCGGGCACGAAGTCCCGCTCTATGTTGCGCGCCGTCTGCTGATTGTCGTAGACCGTAATGGCGCCTAGCGGACCTGGTATCTTCATACATAGGTACAGTCCATGGATGGCGGCTTCGAACTTATTGATGGAGCCCTGGCCCATGATGGCGTTGTATGGATATACCATATCCACGATGTCAAAAGTCACTTGCTCACTTCGGGCATTGGGTGCTACACCGAAGGAGAGGGGCAACTCTATTTTGCCGACGGGAAAGGTGCCCTTGCCGCCGAAGCCATACAACGGGTTGTCCGAAGGCTTGAGCAGGCTGTGGCTTATACCCATGCGGTCGAAGGCGTGGAGGAAGATGATGTCCGCCTGACTACCGTTGTCGACTAGGACTTTGTGTAGGTCCCAGCCTGCCACGCTGCAATTGATAACCATAGCGTCGATGTGGGGGGCGCTGCGCAGGTCAACGTCTCGTGCGTCGAAGGTTAGCGGTATGTGGGACCACTTTGTCTGCACGACGGGGCCAGTGACGGCGACATGGTTGATGCTGCGGTAGTGGTCCCGCTTCTGCCGCTTGGTGTCGAAGTCAGTGCTGGACCCCCCAGTTATCATGTGAATGACTCCGCGATATGGTTGATCGGCGAAGTCTTCTTGCTTTGGGGCATGGGGGATGTTTTGATGTTGCTGGTGTGGTGGTGGGGGTGGAGGAGGTACGATTTGTACTTCCTGATGGTGTTGGTAAGCGTGGTGCGGTGGATGCGGGGCGGGAGCGTGGATATATGGCGGAGGGGGTTGCTGGTAATTGTGCGCGATAATTCTGGGTTGTCGGCTGGCTGCGCCCGTGCCATTCTGTCTCTGGTGGCCTTCGTTTCGGGGCAGTCTTTAGTTTGGTGGGCGCAGTCTTCGCCATGGAAAAGGCAGTAGAATCGGCGCGGCGGCTGCGCACGCCCTCGGCCCCTACCACGAGTTCCATTTCCGCGGCCCTGGGGGGGATATTCCTGGCGACGAGGGGGGTCAGCAGCGGGATGCTGGTTGGCGATGTTGTGCACTTGCTGCTGACTGCGGCCGTCTCGACCGGAGTCTGGCTGCGGAGTCCTCGTCCACGTGCGGCTGGACTGCGGGGCATCTTTGGGTTTCCGCTGTGACTCAACCTTGCGCTGGTGGAGCTCTTCGGATTTGGAATATTTTTCAAAGAGCTGATATAGCTCCTGGAGGTTCTTGGGCGGATCTCTGATACAGTGACTGTAGAGGACGCCGGCGCGAAGGCCACTGATGGCGTAGTGGATAGCAATCTGATCATCAACGGAGGGCAGCTGTGACTTGAGTGTTAAAAATTTGCGGTAATACTCCCGCAGAGTCTCCTTTTCCAGCTGCTTGTAGAGCGAGAGCTCGGCCAAGGCGTCGGTGTCTGGGCGGTACCCTTGGAAGTTGAGCAGGAACTTGTCCCTGAGACTTCTCCAGGAATCAATGGACAGCGGAGGCAATCTGGTGAACCAGGTGAGAGCTGGGCCCTCGAGGGCGATGATGAAAGACTTCGCCATTGTGGCGTCGTCCCCTCCGGCGGATGCAACGGCGACCTGATAACTCATTATGTATTGCGTCGGGTCGGTGCTGTCGTTGTACTTGGGATAGGTCCCTGCTCGGAAGTTGGCTGGCCAAGGCGTCACTTGCAGGTGTGGCGCTAGGGGACTTCGCTCGTCGAGATAGTTGACCCCTTGGAATGGCGCGGTGTGCTGGAAGGTGTAGTCGCGCTGGGGGAAATGCGGGTCTTCCGGTTGTGCTCGGTGTTGCAGGGTTGGCCCATGCTGCAGGCCGAGGTGGCTCTCGTGGGTGTCTTCCAGTTGTGCGCGCTGCTGGATGGGTGGCTCTTGCTGCAGGCCAAGGTGGCCTTCACGCTGCATCAGCGCGATCTCGCGCTCGAGGTCCTGGGCCTTCTGCTCTTCGTCGCGTATCATTTGCCGCACTTTGGCTAGTGCGGACACACGCTAGCGCTTGGCCTCCAGTATCTCTTTCTGCCTCTGGAGATTGCGGTTCTTGAGGCGCAGGGCGCGCAGCTGTAGTTGTTCTTCCGCTGAGACGCCGAGGACTTCACCATCCTCGGTGAGGTCCGCGCCTTCCAGTGGGGCGAAGCCTGGGGGTGGCTACGATTGTCCTTCAGGGCCGCAGGTGTGGAAAGTGTCGTCTTCGCAGGTGTGGGGAACATTGTCTTCAGTGGCCTCTTGGTGGGTGGATTGGGTGAGGGCGAGGGCCTTGCCCTTTCTTGCGGCGAGCAGTGCTGCCTTCGCAGCCTCGTCAGCCTTCGGGTTAGCTCTCTTGGGTGCCATCGCGGGTGGTTTTCTCGTAGCACGAACGGTGGGTGCCAAATGTTGGAACTTGCTCTCAATCGCAAGGAGGCCAACACGAGTGAACAGTGATGACAACAGGGTTATGTGCCAGGAGGCAATAGCTCTGTTAATCTGCCCTCCCACGGGCACTGTGCAGGGGTATTTATAGGTACCTGAGTGCCCAGCGCCTTGTGCTAAGGACGCATGTGCCCTCAGCTACCTAGGTTATCCCCAGAATATTCCCATAAAGTGGGGTTACAGACTGTAATTACAGGGATGCCTTTACAAATTAGGCCCGTAACGCGCGGCGGCCACGCAGGGCCCGTTACAATGGGCCGGATCGCACGTGGGCCTCTGAGCTGGACGAGGCCGCACTGAGGGATGACTTCGTCGCTGGTCTTCGTCTGGTGCCGATCAAGCGAAGTGTGTCCCTGCCTGTTTTGTCTCTATCAGAGCAGCGGCTATCAGCGAAGGCTTCGAGCGAAGGGTGGCGTCTTTGCCTTCGCCCCAACAGGCGTCCCATTAAACCCTTGTGGTAGCACTGTTTTCCCGGGTGGTCGCTCCATGTTCCAATTAACATAATGATCTTTTCATGAACAGTAATAATAAACAGATAATAAAAGTGTGATCATGAATAATGTATCTTCATACCCAAAACCACATAAAGCACTAGCAAGTACTACCCAAAAAGTTCAGTGGTAAACAAGGTATAAAGATAGACAAACTAGGGTAACCTATTGGGTCCCATCAAAATTAACCTATGCAGATCATTATGATTAATTAGAACATGAGTGGGTAAAAGAAGTGATCAAGGGCACAACTTGCCTAGGACTTGAGATTTCCAGGTACCAGGATGATCTTCAGATGACACGTGTCCTCACTACTAACGTATCAATACAGACAAACATGGTATAGGCAAAAATTAACATTACACCAAACATAAGAATAAACTATGTGATAATAATCTACGCGCCATAACGAGATCGTAGAAACAAGAACCACTAAATTCGGAACTACGGTTATTAAGTTATGAATTTTCGAAATTATTTAGCACCTAGAATAGATTAATTCAATTGAGCAAATTTTAATTCAAGTTTCATGGTTAAACAAAGGTACGAGGTGATAAACAACATTAATACAAAATTATTGCAACTGAAATGACTCAATTTGGAGTTAAAATGAATTAACTATGAATTATGCAAGTTTAAGGAATTATTTTCATACTAAAAACCTATTTCTTTATTAATTCCTGAATATCCTAAGTGTTCTGGACTGGGCACCAAATAATACAAAACTCAGGGTTCAATCTGTAACAATTCCCTAGACTCAATGATCATCGCCCACGGACGGCGGGTTGATTTGTGAAAAGGACAGGGGCTCTTTTACAAAGACGATGCGGCGAAAGGGTATGTCCAAATCTGGACCGTGAGATCTGAGATGGAGGGTTCGGATTAGATCGGATCTTAGGTGAAATGGTATTCAACCCGGGCCGCAGGATCCTAGATCGACGGCCCGCGATTCCCCAAGTTAGCTTCAGTCCACGCGCGACCCAGTCCCCACGATCCCGATCAAACGGTCCAAAGCTCAACACTGCGCGATACGATCACACGCGTTGGCAGTAGATCGAACGGTCGCGGGATGGTCTTCTTCTCCACGCCAGGCAAGCCGAGCACTCACACGGCGGCGCGCGGCGGAGCACGCCAAGGGATGATCCCAATGCCTGAACTTCGCTTTAAACGCATGCTATGCAGAGCGGTGAGGATGGCGAAATCAATGGAGGGGTTCTTACCGGCGGTAACGACGTGCAGAGGCCCGCCCACGGAGGATTTGTGGTCCGCGGTGGAGCCTTATCGCCGGTGAGTAATTCCGGGTCGAGCGGGATGTAATCTGTCCAGGTGAGGTCGCGGTCAGGTTCCTCGCGACTTGGTGAAGTCCCTAGACCCGATGCCGGGGTGCTATCGACGGTGAATCGCAGATCACACCGACAGCAGCCACCCTGGATTCCAGCACTGAGCTCCAAGTGCTCCGTCGCGGTTGCAGAGGGAAAGAGGAAGCGGTGGACATAGGGAGAGGGAAGGGGTCTGTATTTTATACTCCCAGGTGACCGAAACTTCCCCCCGTAACAACCGGATCGACCAAACGGATCTGCGCGATTCATGGCTCTCGGTCGCGTTTTGTTGGTAGGGATAGAACTGACTTTAGGGGCCCACACGTAGGTGATACTGGTTTAGCGGGTGGATACCCGACTAGTGGGGTCCACATGGAGGTGGCCGACTGATTAAACGCTCACAGGAGGAGGTGGGCCGGCGGGGAAGGCTTTCAGCCCAAGCAGCCATGCAGAGGGGGGGGGGAGATGAGTGGGCCGAAAGGAATGAAGTTAGCCCACATGCTGGTTTGCCCATTTTTTTATTTCTTTTTTTATCTCCAATTTGAAGTATTCAACCCAAATTCAAATTCCTGTTTTGATATTTTTTCCAATCTCAACATAATTCAAATATGAATATAAATCTTACTTATTTAATATTATTATTTATCTTTCTTCCTTTTATTTGGCAATGGAGAGGATAGTGGTCTTAGTTAGAATTTCTCTTTTTTTATTTCCTTTCCTTAAGTAAGTATGCACAAAGAAAATCAAATAATTCTCACAACATTAACATATAAATATATTTTTTCTCCTATACAGAATTTGGGCTTTACACCTCCTCGCTCTTATTTTAGCATCCCTGTGTGCTTGTGATGCTTCTCGACCCGGCCAATTGAGCTAGAACCCATGGGATCATCGGGAACGCTTCGAGTTGTCCGTTGATCGCGCTGGCACCGTGGGCAGAGAGATTAGGGGCTAGAACCTTGAAATTGGTTGAGGGGAAATGGTTATTAGTGGTCGAATTAGGTGTCAACCACTCCAGAGCACCGGTCATTGTGTGTCTTGGCCGGTACAGGCTCGCTGGAGCCGCTGCTCCGCCGTCCTCGGTCGGGGACTTCAGTTTGTGAAGAATTAGAAAGTGAAGGGCCTCTACGCAAAGAGTCAGTGACACATAGGAACAGTGCGCGGGGCTATTAACCGGTTTTTTCAAACAACCAAGGACCCCTATGCAAAGTAGACACCGCGGCCGCGCGCGCGGTCATGTTCTGCCTATTTTGGGCTGACTCGGGCTAAATTGAGCCCATCACTGTTGATGCTTTTCCTTTTTCTTTTTCTGCCAGACTTAGGAAATCCATAGAAAACTATAGAAAAATGATAAAAATATGAGACTAACTTTGTTGGACTCCTAAATTTCCCTAGTATTTACTAAAAAGGGTTCTAAGATTTTTAGTCCAAACCAGGAATTATTTAGTATTTAAAATGGCCAAAACCTAGTCTCCTAGAATTTTAGAAATTATTTAATGACTCCAAAAATCACCAAACTTTTTGGGTAAGCCTAAAATGGTATTTAGAATCCATGGGTAAAGTTTGACATGTTTTGGACATTGTTTGATTCCTAAACCCAAAACCCTGGCCTGCTAGGTATTAATTGCCTTAAGGGAATATGATACTGACTCTGAAAACCCTAGTTCCTTGGAGTACCATGAAGGAAAATTGTATTCAAGATACAACTTAATGTATCTCTACTATCATTGCATTTTCATAAGCATTACATGAGCATTCATGGTTATATATGGTTGTATATAGAGAACGAGGAAGAAGTAGTGGTTGAAGAAAAAGAAGCTACACCACCACCTGAAGACCCACCTGCTGGGAACTGCTTTTATTTTGATATTTGTGGAGCAGAGCTCGACTCTCCTACAACTCAAGGCAAGCCCCGGTGCATTTGCCACCTCCTTGCTGTTTAAACTATTTATCACTTGAATGATGCATTAGGTGATAGGAGTTGGGTGTTAAACCAATTGCTGCATTTCCTTCCTTGGAACTATTTACCATTCCTTGATTACCTATTTTATGAAAAGGTTTTTATGATGCTTAGCCTTGCTTTAGAAAAACAAAATGTTTTGTTTTTAACAAAAGATAATGCTTCAAGTGGGATGGAATGATTTTGAAAAATAAAACTTGATGGTGGATCCATCATGGCTGTGATGGGTTCAACATCGAAAAAGATGTACCTCTGTCAGGTACCAAACTTTGGGTGGAAATGATAAAGCTGAGACCGGGCGGGTGACTTGTATGAGAAGAGAGTCTCGGTGTAGTGTCTCCGTCTGAGTCGATTAAGGACCGTCTTGATGTGGGCCTGCTGACCGAGGACCCTTTAACTGGTCACATGCCTCGTCATGGGTAAGCTTGGCCTCGGGCAGACTAATACCAGAAAAGGACAACACACAATGGGAGTGGAGAGATGGCAAGAGTAGCGTGTACCCTCTGTGGCAAGAGGCTGGACGGTGGTGTATCTGTGCTCTCGGTTGGCGTGAATCCGGTCTAGTCTTAAGAAACCTGATGGCGAGTTGACATATGCAAGGGTTAAGTGCTACATATGTCGTGTGATTGGAGATCCTTAGTTGAGTATTAATCGATTCGGATCGCCGTTACTTTTCGGACATGAAGACTTGGTCACTGACTTACACGTAGCACTCCAGTAAACAAAAAGGGATTGATAAAAGGATGGCTAGTATAGGCCAAGTGCTTGAACTAGGGTAGAAAGAACTCTAGTGACAGGTAATGACTTAACTTGCTAATAAAACTGGATTTTTTAAGGATCTACTATTAGTAAGCATTTTTGCAAACAGAGTCTTGATTCTTGACTAAGCCTTACCTTGACTCCCTTAAAGCTAGCATATCCTTGAGAGTGTTTTAATTTGACGGGTAAGACTTGCGAAAGTACACTTCGTACGCAGAGTTTTCGAACCCATGTTGTTGTAGGTGAGGAAGCAGCAAACTTTTGCTGTTTTTGTTCTAAGGTGGTGCCAAAAGAAGAATCTCAACAGTGAAGTGCTCTTGGGTGAGGAAAAGGATACAGATACTGAACTTGTCGAGTGATTATGTGCATCTATAGGGTTGTCCAAGGTCCGTTGGACAAGGACAACTGTAGGTGGGCCTAATGACTTGGGAGGTTCCGCCATAGCTGGTATCGGAGCGAAGCCCATCACTTCAGATATTATGAAGCATTTCAAAAAGAATTTTCGAATGCTTATCTAAGAATACTCTTTCGTTCTTACCTTGCCACTTTCTGGAGGTTCTCATCTTGTAAGACCAGGTAATAGAGTGCAAAATATAGGAAGTGGGATCAACGAAGGTTGATTTCGTAATCATTGGGTTATGCATGCATCATGTTAAGAATCTACTAATAAATTTCCCCTCTTATGGAGATATGGCGCGCACAAGGAAAACTGCACGCAAATCTATGGGACCCTTTGGTGTGTCTCGCCATTAGTTAGCCCCCAGACATGAAGGGAGCAGTAGCGGCTCCAACGACCCCATTGGAGATCTGGAAGCTAATGTGGAGCAACTACGATCGGAGCTACGCCATCGGAACAGGGCACGGGAGCAGGACAGTCAGCGTATAGCTGAGTTGTCAGCCAAAGTCGGCCGCTTGCGGTTTGAGATCTCCGAACGAGACTCGGCCATTGATTGGGCCATCAACTCGTGCTCGATCGCTTGGCATCGTGAAGCAAAGGCTCGGGCTCATGTGTATGAGCTCAGCACGGCCCTTGATAACCTGCAAGTATACTATAATACTCTACATGAGGAAGTACATGTACTGTATGGTCGACTGCACCCGGATGTGCCCGCTGATGCTGCTGCAATGAAAGCTAGACCCTCGGGAACAGCAAATGAAGGACTTGGTGAGGAATTAGACCTTTTCAAGCCCCCTCCTTCTATGAACCTGGCTGACGAGTGGTCTTCTACAGCAGACAGTGAAGTCACAAAAGACAATGAAGACTAGAATAGTATAGTTTAGTTATTGTACTTGTGTAAAATAAGTACTGTAGGCAGGTTGTACGCTTGAGTCTGTATCATTACGTTTGGTAATGTAAAATGATGGTATGTATCGACATGTTATATTTTCCCAAATGTTTCTTTGCCTCAGATGCCATCATGGACTCGCGCGCGCGACGGTGCAGGAACCTCCCATGGTCGGGAGGATACTCCTAACCCGCCACTAGTACCACCAACACTGGCCGAGGCTATCGCTGCCTTGGTCAATGCGACGGCAGATAATACTCGCTTTTTACGAGAAATGGTGGGTAGTCAATTCCAGTAGCATGGCGGAAGAGCCCCTCCACAGGGACCGCGTGAAACCTCATATCTGGACTTCTCTGAAACACGTCCCGCACTCTTTGTTAAAGCTGAAGACCCTCTTGAAGCTGACGAGTGGATAAAGGTAATAGAGCAGAAGTTTGGCCTGATTCGTTGCACGGAAACACAGAAGCCGTTATTTGCTGCCCAACAACTGAGAGGCCCTGCTAGTACCTGGTGGGGAAATTTTGTGGCAATTCAACCAGCCAGACATCAAATCACCTGGGAGGAATTCAAGATAGCATTCCGTGAGCACTATATTCCAGAAGGAATTCTTCACATGAAACAAGAGAAATTTATTCGACTAAAACAAGGTGGAGATACTGTAATGCAGTCTCTCAATAAGTTCAACCATCTGTCTCAGTACGCCATCGATCAAGTAAATACTAATCTAAAGAAAAAGAATTGCTTCATGCGAGGACTCAATGATAGGCTCCAGAGGAAAATGGCTACTTTCCTGGACCTTACTTATAGCAGAGCCGTCAGTACGGCATTGGCCGTAGAAGCTAAGAATACAGGCCATGGAAAGTCAAAGGGATTTGGAGGTGACAGGTCCAATCAGGGACCTGAGAAGCGAACCAGGTTGGTAATCCGACCATTTAATTAGAACCGATCTTCGCCTCGCCCACCCTCCTATCCGTTCAAACTGCCTGTTTTCATTCGTCCCACCACTGCCCCCACTTCTACAAATCAGTCGAGTGCCCCTGGTACTCGTTTCGTCGCCCTCCCTAGTTCTTCAACTGGCCGCTTCATTTGGGGAAGTCTGGTCATTTTATAGAAGACTGCCCATATCCAAAGCAGAATAAGTTCAATAATCAACAGAACTCTGGGAGCTCTAATCAAGGCAAAGGAAACACGACTAATAATTCATCGGGCAAAAATATCAAGAAGACAGGACGAATCTATTATACTTAAGTGGCCACTACACTGGAAGGAGAGCTGGTAATGATGGGTATGTTCCTTGTGGCCAATCACCCAGAAGTTATTATCTTTGATTCTGGTGCTTCGCATACATTCATAAGAAAGAAATTCATGGAAAAATATTGCATTCCTTGCACTGAATCAAGGGAAGGGTTTATCATCCATTCGCCCGGGGGATAAATATTTACTAAGGAAGTAGCCTTTCATGTGCCAATAACATTGGCTGAACGAGACTTTCCCACCAACATGATTGTCTTAAAGGGCCAAGACATAGATGTAATTCTGGGCATGAATTGGATAGCCCAGCATAAAGCTATCCTTAACACTGACTTAAGGACTATCAAGTTGAGCCATGGCCATGAAGAGGTTCTCTTGTCCATCCCTATAGCTATTCCAGCCAAACCATTTGAATGGGTCTATGAAGCTATCATACCTGAAATCTAGGATATTCCGGTAGTGTGTGAATTCCCGAATGTATTTCCTGAAGATCTGCCTAGATTACCTCCAGAAATGGATGTAGAGTTTGTGATCGAACTAAAGCCTAGTACAACCCCTATTTCTAGAAGATCGTACCGGATGCCACCAAATGAATTTGCGAAGCTCAAGACTAAATTACAAGACTTGCTTGAGAAGGGATTCATTCGGCCTAGTTCATCACCATGGGGATGTCCCACAATCTTTGTCAAGAAGAAGGATCAAACACTTTGAATGTGCGTCGACTGAAGACCCCTTAATGAGGTCACTATCAAAAACAAGTACCCTCTTCCTCGGATAGATATCTTATTTGATCAACTTACTGGTGCTCGGGTATTCTCTAAAATTGACCTCAGATCGGGCTATCATCAGATCCGTATTCGACCCGAAGATATACCCAAGACCGCATTCACAACACGGTACGGATTATTCGAATATTTGGTTATGTCTTTCGGACTGACAAATGCTCCAGCCCACTTCACATATCTAATGAACTCGGTGTTTATGCCCGAGTTGGATAAATTTGTAGTGGTCTTCATTGTCGACATCTTGATCTATTCCAAGAACGAAGAGGAGCATGCTAAACATTTACGGATCGTATTAACGCGCTTAAGAGAGCACCAATTATATGCTAAATTCAGCAAATGCACGTTTTGGCTTGAGGAAATCCAATTTTTGGGACATGTATTGTCTTCAAATGGGATTGCGGTTGACCCCAGCAAGGTCAAGGATATCCTAGAGTGGAAACCACCAACCACTGTACATCAAGTTCGAAGTTTCCTTGGGCTAGCTGGCTATTACCGCAGATTTATTCCGGATTTCTCCAAGATTGTGAAACCAATCACAAGTCTGTTGAAGAATGATACAAAATTCAATTGGTCCTCAAGATGCAATGAAGCCTTCGAGCAGCTGAAGGTATTATTGACCACTGCTCCGGTATTGGCTCAACCAGACATTGAAAAGCCTTTTGATGTGTATTGTGACGCATCAGACAGTGGTCTCAGGTGTGTCTTAATGCAAGAAGGCCGAGTTATCGCATATGCTTCAAGGCAGTTGCGCTAGCATGAGGAACATTATCCAACTCATGACTTAGAATTAGCTGTTGTGGTTCATGCTCTTAAAATATGGCGTCATTATCTGCTGGGAAATATCTGTCATATATATACAGATCATAAAAATTTGAAGTATATTTTTACCCAGTCAGAATTAAACATGAGGCAGAGAAGATGACTTGAGCTGATTAAGGATTATGAATTAGAAATCCACTATCACCTAGAAAAAGCTAACATGGTGGCAGATGCACTAAATCGCAAGGCTTCCTGCCATTGCCTTAGAGTAAAGACCTCTGACATCACATTATGTCAAGAAACGGAGAAGTTAAACCTGGGAATGATTCAACATGGAACCTTGAACCAATTGAAGCTTGAGTTGATTCTTCTGCAAATAATTATTGATGCCCAAAGGAATGATAAGGGTATGAAACATATTCATGAGAAGATAGAAACCGACAAAGCAAACTGTTTCAGAAAGGATGATCAAGGCATAGTATGGTTTAATAACCACATAATTGTGCCCATAAATGGGGAAGTCCGCCTACAAGAGTATTAAACATATTCAAGAGAAAATAGAAGCCGGCAAAACAAATTGTTTTAGGAAGGATGATCATGGCATAGTATGGTTTAATAATCGCATAGTTGTGCCTAAGGATGCGGAAGTCCGCCAGCAAATTTTGGATGAAGCTCATCTTAGTTGCTATTCCATTCATCCCTGCTGCAGTAAGATGTATAAAGATTTAAAGCAACATTATTGGTGGACAAAAATGAAGATTGAAATTGCACGCTATGTGGCGAAATGTGACACCTGTAGACGTGTCAAAGCCATACATATGAAGACTGCTGATCCATTGCAATCTTTACCCATCCCAACATGGAAATGGGAGGACATTAGCATGGACTTTATTGTGGGATTACCCAGGACAGCAAAAGTATTTGATTCTATCTGGGTTATAATTGATCGACTTACCAAGGTATCCCATTTTCTACCCGTCAAGACAGATCACCCAGTTGCTGTCTATGCCTAGTTATATATTGCTCGTATTCTCAGTTTACATGGGATTCCAAAAACAATAGTGTCGGACCACGGACCACAATTTGTATCCAAATTTTGGCAAGAACTCCACAAATCTCTGGGTACTAAGCTAATCCACAGTTCAGCCTATCATCCCCAAACAAGTGGACAGACTGAGAGAGTGAACCAAATACTTGAAGACATTCTGCGGGCATGCGTTCTGGAGTTCCCACATAAATGGGATGAATGCTTACCATTGGCAGAGTTTTCATATAACAATAGCTACCTAGGGAGCATCAAGATGGCACCCTTTGAAGCTTTGTATGGACGACGGTGCTGTACTCCCTTGAATTGGTCTGAACTAGGAGAAAGGTGGTTTTCAGACCTAATATGTTAAAAGAGATGGAAGAAAAGGTTCAACAAATCATACATAACCTGAAAAAGGCACAAGCTCGACAAAAGAGTTACGCAGACAAACGACGCCAACCCTTGTACTTTCAAGTCCAAGATTATTTGTACCTAAAAGTATCACCTATGAAGGGTGTGACCCGTTTCAGTGTAAAAGGAAAGCTTGCACCCCGATACATTGGTCTGTTTCCCATTCTTGAAAGATGTGGACCAGTGGCATATCGACTCCAACTACCCGAAATATTGTCTGCAGTGCACAATGTGTTCCATGTATCCCAATTGAAGAAGTGCCTTCGGGTTCCAGATCGAACCATTGATATAATGAATGTTGCTTTGGAACCAGACCTAACATATTCAGAACATCCTATTCGAGTCTTGTATGAAAGGACAGGGTCACCCGAAGAAAAGTTCTCAAATTCTATAAGATACAATGGAACCAACATACTGAAGATGAAGCTACATGGGAAACCCAAGACTTCTTAGAAAAGAATTTCCCTAGCTTTTTAGCTTCATGTAATTTGTGAGATATGTACAATTGTTGTAAAGGATAAGTAAACCCCACCCTGCCTTGCAAGACAATTAAGGAAATAAAGATGTGGTGCGTTTCCTTTTCCATTACTTACCCTAGGACCTTAAATTTTAGGACGAGATTCTTTTATGGGGGGAAGGTTGTAACACCTCTGGTGTTACTATTACTAAAACTTGAGCATAACATCATGTTCATGGGTATATCATTTGTTTGTTACACCTAGAGTGCATTCACGAGGTAAAAATTTCAAAACAGTTGTACTGAAGTGACTTGATGTGTGATTAACCCTAGGATAAAGTGCTTAACCTCAGATCAGGGCTTATGGATATAAGTGAAGCCCAAATATGTGAAAACCTCAAAAGACATGAGACATGATCATAAAATATCACATTTGACAGACTTTAGTAACACCAAAACCCTAAAGTGCTAAAAACTCTGAAAAGACCCCTAAAAACCCCAAGTTGGAACCCTAGGGAGCTAAGTGTAAAATTGGCGCACTTTTGGACCAAAGTGCAAAAACCAAAGTAATATAACACCACAAACTATGTGTTTCTCACGTTTAAGGATTTGCAAGGCAAATTGCGAGATTTGGACATATTTGCAAAAAGGACACCCCATAGCTCCATGTGCCTAAGTCTGAAATGCAGTGCATAAGGTCAACTTTGGAATCCTATATCTCTCAGTTCATAAGGAATTTGCCCTAGGTCAACACATCAAATTTGCAGGGCTATAATAGGAGTACAACTTTTCTTAAGTGATTAAGCCTTGATCACATATAAAATTTGGAGTAAAATGAGCTCAAAGTTGAGCTATTAGTCACACTAATAACTGAATTAGGGTCACCAGTGACATTGTCAGGACTTTGGGGTCGAATTGGAGTGGGATCTAGTGATCAATTGAGGATGGTTACTATAGTTGAATTGTAGCTGGATTGTAGATTAACAACTTTGTTACAGAAGGATTATCTAGTTACCATATAGAAATTAGAGATCAAAGCTCTACAAAGTGCTCTGACATAAGCTCTGAATAGGGATTCCCATGGTACAGTGCGCAAAAGATCTCAGGATTCAGTCCCCCTCACTCCCGGTGACCTTTGCGCAAGGATTCGTGCTGATCGTGGCGATTCGTGCTGGATTCAGGCAGGATAGCACCGGGAGGGTGAAAAGATCATATGGGGAGCGGATTGGGTCGCGGGGTAAAGCTTATTAACCGCACCTGTAGCTGTGCGACGTGGCCGGACCGCCGGTGTCATCGTGGAAACTCCGGTGACCTCGGTTATGCCACGCCGTGGCTCGTTACTACGCGGTAGTAACCGTGGCACACCTAGGATTACAATCTCTGAACCGCTGCACCGGTGAACGTCACGATTGAGCCACCAGTGACCTTCTTCCTTTCCGTCCGCCAGCATGCCATCTCAAATTCACGAGCCACCACCCTTGGGCCATATAAATTGAGCGTGCCATCAGCTCCGCTAGGTAGTCAAGCATCCAGCACACCCACTCGTGACTCGGATTGTCCACTAGGGAGCTCCAATTTGGGATTTCCCCCAAATCCGTCAAGAACACCGTGTGAGTGAGCTCACCGTGGCCATCTCTCCACAGGTCCGATCATGCCCTCCTTGCTCTTGTTTTAGCATCCCTGTGTGCTTGTGATGCTTCTCGACCTGGCCAATTGAGCTAGAACCCATGGGATCACTGGGAACGCTTCGAGTTGTCCATTGATCACGCTGGCACCGTGGGCAGAGAGATTAGGGGCTAGAACCTTGAAATTGGTTGAGGGGAAATGGTTATTAGGGGTCGAATTAGGTGTCAACCACTCCAGAGCACCAGTCATTGCGTGTCTTGGCCGGTACAGGCTCGCCGGAGCCGCTGCTCGCGGGAGGATGTTGGCCTCCCTTTTGAAAATCAATATACTTTTATGCGGGAGGAGTTTTTGCCTCCCAGTTCTGTAATAATAATACTTATGCACTTATACCCTGGTTTTGTAATAACCTTAATACTCTTTCTCTATATTTTAATGAATGTAAATTAAGTTACTGTAATTTGCTTCCAATTATTCGTTCCTCCGATGTGGTGTAATATATGTGTGACGGTTGAAACGCTCTTGGGCGAGGAAAAGGATACAGATACCGAACTTGCCGAGTGATTATGTGCATCTACTGGGTTGTCCAAGGTCTGTTGGACAAGGACAACAGTAGGTGGGCCTAATGACTTGGGAGGTTCTGTCACATGCGCGTATTGTAGCAGGGGGCGTAATCATGCTGTTGCGCCCGGATGTTATTGTTGTATTGTTAGCCATTGTGCTCCTACTTTCAGGCGCTTTCGAGTGTAATCCTGCGGCGTGGGGTAGGTATGCACATTAAATGTGAGTGTTCCCCCTCCTATTTTTGGGCGCTTTTGTCTTATTTGCCAGGGATTAGCTCGGGCGAGATGGATGGAGCGGTGGTGACCTCGGGCGAGGCGAAGTTCTGCCCAAGGTGGTAGACTCTCGGGGAGGGGCCTCGGTTTAGGAGGTATCTTGGTTGCTTCCCCTCAGGGGTTATGTCTTTACTTCTCCTGAGTGCGCCCGTCGGGGGAATAATTTGGGTACCCCTAATTACCACCCTCGATAGGCGTCTCCTGTTCGAAAGAGATACAGTGTAGATATGCAGATCCTTGCATATCTACAAATGTATATGTTTCGAATTGTCCACATTTTTGGACAACCCGCGGTTGCGTAGATGGTGTTAGTTTCTATGCTCTACTTCAGTTCGATACAGGGTTTCGACGTCTCATCCCTATTGTTCTCCGGACAATACACTCTCCCTGCCAGGACGTGTATCTGGAGAACAACGGGGAGGTGCTTCTGAAACTCTGTCTCGGAAGGAGTAGAGCATGGAAACTAACCCTATCTACGCAACCGTGGGTGGGATTAGGACCTATACTCACCTATTAGAAGGTAGGAACATAGTGTACATGCATTACATGTTTATATTAAACTATACTCGATTATATATGTTAGAGGATGGAGGACCATGAGTGGATGTACATGGGCCGTGTAGGAAGGAATGATGCCACCCCTGAATGGTTTAGAAAGACCGAAGCTTTCATGGAACTGGCATTTGGCGAAGCTGCTAAAGGAGCGAGTCTAGTCCCATGCCCGTGCAGCAAATGTGCCAACAGGAAAAGAAAAACAAAGAAGGCCATGGTAGAAAATATTTGGAAGAATGGATTTACGCCGGACTATACTCAATGGATCTTCCATGGTGAAGCACATCGTACGAGAGAGGAGGTGGTGAGACAACACGTCAAGGATTATGGTGTTGATGTCGGGGTAGTGATAATGTTGAACAACTATCACGAGGCACAATTCATCAGAGGACGTATGGAGGATGAGCCAAAGCCGACCGCAAAGGCATTCTATGACATGTTTGATGTGACAAAGAAGCCACTTCATGGCTAGACAAATGTTTCTCAACTGGATGCCATTGGGCGTGTAATGGCGTTCAAGTCGCAGTACGTCATGAGTCGAGACACATTCGATGGTTTGCTGACAGTTATTGGCAGCCTGCTTCCGGAGGATCATGTTCTGCCAAAGAGCATATACGAGGCACAGAAACTCCTTCGTGCACTCAAGATGATGTATGAGCATATACATGCTTGTTCGAAGGGCTGCGTGCTATTTAGGAAAGATTATGCGGAGGCAAAGTACTGTCCGAACTGTAAATCATCTAGGTTCATGGAGGTAGATGTTGGGGGCCTTCCTCTTTCGAAGGTCCTCAAAAGCACGACTAACCATTTGCTTTCAGCATACTACTAAATATTACAGGAGCTTCGTCACCAAAAATGCTTCATCTAGCTGGCTTCATCACGGTGAAATGGAGACGACATAAGGAGAAGGTGTTGTTCAAGTTATTAAATACAAATGGTGATACTGTCCTTGTGACATTTGTAAACTCTGTATGTAATTGTTGAGGGCATGAATGTAATAACGCACAAAGCCTTACGATTGCCTATAAATAGATGAACAGTACCGCCGTACTGTTCACGCGGGATTGTAATTGCCTTCGCGTCATTATGTCACACCCGGTTTTAGAAGGCAAACCGAATGCGAACCATGTACGTGCCAGGATCAGCAATTCACGTACACAACAGTTACATAACTGGACATCATCACACAGTGCTCAAATAATAACATAAAAGAAGGTATAATAGTCGATTACATCATGATGTCCGAGACATCCACATAGTCTTTAACAATTATCAAAGTGCAGAAAAGAAACGTAGATAAACATGGCCTTCACAGGCAACCGACTGGGGGGTTGCCGCTAACCCACGCCTAGAACTCATCGTACTCTTGGAACTCCTGGAAGTCCTCCTCCACGACTTCATTTTCTCCTGAGCAGTGGTTGCAACGTGGACAACCTGGGGGGGTTGGTGTCTAATGCAAGGGTGAGTACACATCAACATACTCAGCAAAATGTCCCGTTTGGCTGTAGTGGACTAGCTTTATGTGGGGTTAAGTCAAACAATTGCTTTTAGTTGGTCAGGTTATTATTACTAGTAGAAAGCCAGGTTTTAGCATTAACCCAAGTTGTTAACCCAAAGTACCCTTTCCAAACAGAAAGAATACCACTTACCATTACCATAAGCATAATCATAACTATCATTCTCGTCACCACCTGTAAACAAACCATCTTTGATCAAGTATCTCTAATCAATGGAGCTCCCTTGGCTGCTCATAACCGTGAGCACGACTGATATATCAGTTTTCATAACACTCTACAGAGGTTGCGCACTTTACCCACAAGTTGTGATTCCCTCTTGCCTCGGGCTGATCAAACCCTTAAACACTACCAAGGTGAGTAGGCAGGGTTTTACTACGTAGCCTTTACAAAGATTCCCTGAGGCTATAGCCGCCCATTAGGTTTCCTAAATGTACCGCACTCCTCTCTAAGGGGCAATCCAACCTTGGTAGAGCGAGCCGCATACATTGAGCCCCATTAACGGCATGACGGCGAAGCGAACTACACCCCAGTTCCTCAAATTATTCAGCTAAGGGCATCCCATTCCACCCTCATGGTTGCACCGTTTTCTCGGGCGGTCATCCAACGAACCATTCCTTACGGAGAGGCACTCAAGAAATAGCTCGAGTCCCCTTAAATGTCACAGTATCATCATAATCAAAAGGGAAAACAACGTATCATAGATAATCTCATCATGTTCATTGATTAATGTGAAGCACTAGGATAAAGCTAAACCAAAATAACCCAACCAAAATAGGTAAACAAGGACAAGATAAACAAAAGCTAGTCAACCCTTAGGTATCAATTGTGTAAATGCGGGGAGTGAATTATAAGAATGAGTAGGACATGGATGGGTCAATGGACACTTGCCTTCACCAACCAGCTGCTGCTCAGGGTCTTCACCTGCAACTCCTTCGGACTCCACCAACTGACCATTATCTATACGAGTTTAAACATACATTCCACAAATTTAATACAAAAAAACAGTACACCATGCAATAAAGAATCATAAATAAACAGACGCTCGGCGCAGGGCTCACACCTACGGCTAAGCGAGAAAGAGAGAGTAACGGTCAAGACTACGGTCGAAGAGCGATCACGTTACGCGATTATAAATCAGAGTACTCATCTAAATAGAATAGTATTAATTTGGCCACCGCGTTAGGTCTAGGATAAACTCATGTTCCTTGTTTAATCATTATAAACATTCCAAAGTAAATTTGAAAGGATTGTTGCGCGGCGAAACGCGCGACACAACACTTAGACTGAATTAAGAATAAAACGACTCGTCGCGTGACGGAGCGTGCCATGAGACACTTGAATTAATTATAACAATGACGTCAAGTGTTGTGTGAAGAAGCGCACGATGGCATACGTCATCTAAACTGAATTTGAAATGAAACGTCGCGCGACTGGACGCGCGACGCCACATATTAAATAATCTGAAATAAAAAATGGATCGTCGCGCGATGAAGCGCGCGAAGAAGCACATTAATAGAATCTGAAATCAAATTAATTCGCTGCACGATGAAGGACGCGACGCAGCACGTTAATTAAACAAAGTTTAAAATTAATTAAAACCAAAAGATCAATCACTGCGCGCATGGGGCTATGCGCGTGGGAACGCATTGCGCGTGCCGGTGGCGTGTGAGGCCACGCAGGCCGCGCCGGGGCCACGCGACTCGTGTCGAGGGACCGCACTGCCGAGGGCAGGGGCCACGCGCAGGGGGTCGCGGGAGGCGTGCGCCGGGGGCCAGGACGGCCGCACGCCGGGGGCCGAGGGACGGCCGCTCGCAGGGGCCAAGGCGGCCGCGCGTAGGGGCACCGGGGGGCGCCCGTGGGGCCGGGGGAGCCGCGCCCGGGGCCAGGACGGCTGCGCCGCCGGGGGCTAGGATGGCCGCGCGCCGAGGGCTAGGGGGCCGCGCCCAAGGGGGCCGGGGGGGCCGTGCCCGAGGGCCAGGGCGGCCGTGCCGCCGGGGGCCGGGAGAGCCACGCCCGAGGGCCGGGACGACCATGCCGCCGAGGCCAGGAGCTGTGCCCAGGGGCAGGCCGCACCGCCAGGGGCACGCACGCAGGGGAGGGGAGGGCGAGACACACGCAGTGAAGAGGAAGGGAGATCGAGAGAGGAAGAGGGGAGGGGGGAGAGCTCACCTCAGGGATCCAAATCTGGCGATAACCATCACTGGAGCACCTAGGGCACCAGGGAGAAGAGAGAGAGGTAGGAGAGAGGGAGTTGTGCATGGGATAATTGAATGAGGGAAAGGGAGAGAGAAGGGGGGCACATGAGGGAGGGGGTGGGGCACCAGGGGCGCATGGGCCAAGGCCGGGCCGAGCTGGGCCAGGCCGGGCTGGGTCGCGCTGGGTCAAAATCTCACGGCACGCACAACCACTGATCGAAATCCAATCGCGAATCGAAATTTGAGACGAGAGAAGACGAACACACGATTAAACATGACATCCGACAAAAGAAATATGCCTCGGCATGATGCAACACTCATGTCAACTTTAGGTTTTTGTTCACACGCAATACGGACACCATTCGCTATACTGCTTTGAAATTGGGAAGAAGGAGCGAAACGGGAAGAGAAAAGAGAGTACGCCTGAATTTGGTGAGTATAAAAGAAGAAAAAATTCTACTCCCAAATTCAGGGCGTTACAAACCTATCCCCCTTAAAAGAATCTCGCCCTCGAGATTCAAGGTTGGCCAGCAAAGAGTTCAGGACACTTAGCCATCAGATCATCTTCACGCTCCCAGGTTGCTTCTTCCTTAGAGTGGTGACCCCATCTGACTTTGCAGATTCTGATAGTTTTCCTCCGGGTGACTCTGTCTGCAGTATCAAGAATCTGTGCTGGCTTCTCTATGTAGGTCAAGTCTTCTTGGACTTCCAGACCTTCTACAGGAAACTGCTCTTCCGGCACACGCAGACACTTCTTCAACTGAGACACATGAAAGACATTATGCTCCGCTAACAAACCTTCTGGCAGACTAAGCTGATAGGCCACTTCTCCGTGCTTTGCGAGAATCTGATATGGACCAACATATCAGGGTGCTAACTTGCCTTTGACCCCAAATCTTCTAACTCCTCTGATAGGCGATACTTTCAGGTAGACAAAATCTCCGACTTCAAAACTTAGCTCTCTCCTTCTTGTGTCTGCAGAACTTTGCTGCCTTGATTGTGCTATCTTCAGGTTCTCCCGAACCATCTTGATGTTCTCTTCAGCTTTGAGCAAAATGTCTGGCCCAAACACTTGCTTTTCTCCAGGCTGATCCCATTGCAACGGAGTTCTACAACTCCTTCCATAAAGCACTGAAATGGTGACATCTTCAAGCTGGCCTGGTAACTGGTGTTATAGGAGAACTCTGCATAAGGTAATCTCTTGTCCCATCCGGACTGATCTTGCAACACACAGGCTCTCAACATATCTTCGAGGATTTGATTAGTCCTTTCAGTCTGACCGTCTGTCTATGGATGATATGCTGAACTGAAATTCAGATGTGTACCCAAGGCTTCATGCAACTGCTGCTAGAAATGAGAGGTGAACTGCGTTCCTCTGTCTGACACTATCTTCTTTGGCACACCATGAAGTCAAACAATCCGGGACATGTACAGCTCCACCAATACTGCACTGTGTTAGTCTTGATAGGTATGAAGTGGGCTGATTTGGTTAAGCGGTCCACCACTACCCAAATGAAATCGTAGCCGGCTCGAGTGCGAGGCAATCCAAATATGAAGTCCATCCCGATTTCATCCCATTTCCACTGAGGAATTCGCAACGGCTGCAACAATCCAGCTGGCTTCTGATGCTCTGCCTTGATCCTCTGACAACTATCACATATGGCCACATGCTCCGCGATCTCCCTTTTCATTCTGTACCACCAGAATTTCTTCTTCAGATCCTGATACATCTTCTCACTTCCAGGGTGTATAGAATAAGCTGTCTCATGAGCTTCCTTGAGGATCAACTCCCGAATGGACTGGACATTGGGAACACACAAACGGTCCTTGAACCATACCACACCTTCTGCATCTTCCCGAAAATATTTGCCTCTTCCTTCTAGAATTAGTTGCCGGATTTCACTGATCTTCTGATCATTCTTCTGTGCTTCCATGATCTCCCGCTCTAAGGTGGGTTCTAACTCAACTATTACTCCTCGCATGCTATTCAGAAATCCGAGGCTCAACCTGTCAAACTCTTTGGCCAACTCATAAGGCATCAGATGCGCGACCATCATATTGACTTGACTTTTCCTACTCAAAGCATCTGCCACTACGTTCGCGTTTGCTTGGGTGGTAATGAATCTCCAATTCATAGACTTTGATCAACTCTAACCATCTTCGTTGCCTCATATTCAGCTCCGACTGAGTGAATATGTACTTTAGACTCTTGTGGTCTGTGTAGACATCACACTTCTGTCCATACAGATAATGCCTCCATGTCTTCAATGCATGAACCACTACTACCAACTCTAGGTCATGGATTGGATAATTCTTCTCATGAACCTTTAGCTGTTGGGACGAGTAAGCCACAACTCTTCCCTCTTGCATCAATACATATCCCAAGCCAGTGTAACAAGCATCGCAATACACCGAGAAGGGCTTGTGCACATCAGGTAAGACTAAAACAGGTGCTGTAGTCAACTTCTCTTTCAGCGCTTCGAAGGCTTCTTAGCACTTCTGGGTCCACTTGAACTCCACTTTGTGGGCTAGCAAAGTTGTCATCAGTTTCATAATCTTCGAAAACCCTTCAATGAATCGCCGATAATATCCAGCCATTCCAATGAAGCTCTTGATTCCTCGGGCATCTGTTGGTGCTTTCCAATTCAGAATGTCTGCCACTTTCTTCGGATCCTTAGACAATCCATCTTTGTTTATTATGTGACCCAAGAACAGGACTTCATCAATCCAGAACTCGCACTTGCTCAACTTTGCATACAGCTAGTGCTCTCGCAATCTCTGCAATACCATCTTCAAATGATCCACATGCTCTTCCTCACTTTGAGAATATATAAGAATATCATCAATAAATACCACCACAAACTTGTCAAGATAGTCCATGAATACACTGTTCATCAGATTCATGAAGAAGGCTGGTGCATTTGTTAGACCAAAGGACATAACAGTGAACTCATACAACCCATACTTGGTAATAAATGCAATCTTCGGAATGTCTGAAGGTCGAATCCTGAGCTGGTGATAACCTGACCTTAGATCTATCTTTGAGAATACGCTGGCTCCTCTTAGATGGTCGAACAAATCTTCTATTCTAGGCAAGGGGTACTTGTTCTTGATCGTGACTTCATTTAGAGATCGATAATCAATGCACATCCTCCTAGTGCCATCTTTCTTCTCCACGAATAGGACATGGGTGGCCCAAGGCGAGGTCCTTGGCCTAATGTAACCTTTCTCTGACAACTCATCTATCTACCCTTGAGTTCAACCAACTCCAGTCCAGATACTCTGTAGGCTCTTTAAGAAAAGGGGGCGGTGCCAGGAAGAAGCTCTATGGCAAACTCAACTTTCCACTCAGGTGGCATACCTGGTAAATCTTTTGGGAACACATCCGGAAACTCTGACACAACCTTGATAGTCTCGAGTGAATCTGCCTCCTTGCTATCAATAGCCATCTGATGACAACCTCCATTCCTTGGCTCAAGTGAGACTAACTCAGCTACCACTTCCTCTCCTAGTGGGGACACCAACTTAATTGTCCTCTTGTCACAGCTGATAATTGCTTGGTACTTATCTAGCCGATTCATCCCTAGGATGACATCTATCCCTGAGTACCCATTACTATGAGGTTAGCGGGAAACTCTATCCCCATATTTCCACACTTACATTCAAGCAAATACTATCGGCTCGAACTTTACCACCGACTAAATCAATTTGAATAGGTGTTGCCATGGTAGTTTTTGGAAGATTATGTGCTTCTACCCATGATGCAGTAATAAATGAATGCATTGCTCCAGTATCATATAATACTTCTGCAATATGGGAATCTACTAGAAACATACCTATTATCATGCCTGGTGTTTCCTGAACTGCTTCAGCCTCCAAATGGTTCAGTCTCCCATGGTTGTAGCGTGTCTGGACGCGGTTGTCTGCTCCTGGCTGGGACACATTTCGCTTCGCTGGGGCACTAGGGCCTGACTGCTGCTGGGCTACCTTCTTTGGACAATGCATCACCCAATGGCCTTGCTCTCCACAATGGAAACATGCTCTGCTTCTGCCTTGAACTGGGGTGCTTGACTGCTCTGGTTGGTTGCTGGGGCGGGGAGGCGAGGTGCCTACTGATTCTGCCTCTGGAACTGACTTCCTCCTAAATGACTGTTCTGGCGATTCTGCTGCTGATGCTGAGGGTACTGCCTCTGAAACTGCTGCTGAGGCGGGCGCTGATTTTGTTTGAACTGCTAAGGTGAGTTGCCTGAGAAACGGGGGCGATTGCTGCTTCCAGGGTGAGGTCCACCAATCTTGCGCTTGCGATCCTCCATCTCCTTGCGCTTCTTCTCTATCATGATTGCTCTGTCAATCACATGCTGAAAGGTGGGGAAGGTACAATTCATCAGCTGAGAATGTAGAGGATCAACTAAGCCTCTCAAGAAATGATACTGCCTCTTGGCATCTGTGTTGACATCTTCAGGAGCATAGCGGGACAGATGCAGAAACCTGTCTCGGTACTCACTGACAGACATAGGCCCTTGCTTGAGCGCTAGGAACTCCTCCTTCTTCATTATCATCAGACCTGCTGGGACATGGTACTGACAAAAATTATCTCTAAATTCCTCTCATGTGATAGTGTCGGGGTTGGTGTGGGTGGCGAGGTAGGACTCCCACCAAGGCTGAGCTGCTCCCCTCAACAAACGGGGACCATACAGAACTTTCTCCCTGTCGTCACACTGAGCGGTGTGCAACTCCCGCTCTACGGTACGCAGCCAATCTTCAGCATCCATGGGGTCAGCAGAGTGGGCGAACACTAGGGGATGACCTCTCATGAATTCAGCACGCTTGTCTCTAGGCATCTGAGGCATCTGAGGCTGAGGTGGGGGCTTATGCTGCTGCTGCATAGCGGCCAGAGTCTGACCAATGGCTTGAACATCTGCTCTATCGTCATCGGGGGCGGTGGTGGCAGCTGCTACTGGGGTGCCTCATCCTGCGGTGCTGGCTACTGCTGCTGAGAACGCCTTCCTCCTCTACTCCTGTTATCTAACATCTGCAGAATGCAATCACACATCAGAACTGATCTTGCAAACTTGCAGCATAAGAAAAGAGTATGGAATCCTTCCACAATACTGAGCAGATAAGCATCTTCACTGACTCCCAACACAGGCAAACACAACTTCTCAGATAAAGAGGAAAGTAGAGTGAAAGGGCTTCCCAACTAGATAACTAATTTTATTAACATTAACAGGTAAACCAAAGTGTAGGGGATACCCACACTCTGGCGACAGTCATTACAAATATCCAAATCCATCATAGTTCATCATGACAAACATAGAAACACAGGATAAGCAAACTACCCTGTCTAACTAAAATTAACTGAGAGTAAGACTAAGGCAAAGACTATAACTTCTATTTTTAAGCATTAATTACAAGATCCAACACTGGTGATCTATGGCTCTAAATTTATCCTGGTCCTGCAGTTGGGGTTGCTGTGGGCATGGTATCCACACTGAGGTGAGCGGTACGGGTGCTGAGTCCCGACAGGGGCGGGAGAACCATCCTCTAGGTGACGATGCTCCACACGCTCAGCCCGCAGGAGGCACGCAGGGAAGAGGGGAAAGGGGAGGAAGGGGAAGAGAGGTCGGAAGAGGGGTGGGGGAGAGCTCACCTCAGGGATCCAAATCCGGCGATAATCATCACCAGAGCACCTAGGGCACTAGGGAGAAAAGAGAGAGGTGGGACAGAGGGAGTTGTGCGTGGGAAAATTGAATGAGGAAAAGGGAGAGAGAAGGGGGCGCGCGCATGGGGGAGAGGGTGGGGCGCCATGTGCGTGCAGGCCAGGGCCGGGCCGAGCTGGGCCAAGCCGGGCTGGGTCACGTTGGGTCGAAATCTCACGACATGCACAACCACTGATCGGAATCCAATCGCGAATCGAAATCCGAGACGAGACGAGACGAACACACGATTAAACACGACATCCGACAAAAGAAATATGCCTCGGCATGATGCAACACTCATGTCAACTTTAGGTTTTTGTTCACACGCAATACGGACACCAGTCGCTATACTGCTTTGAAATTGGGAAGAAGGAGCGAAATGGGAAGAGAAAAGAGAGTAACGCCTGAATTTGGTGATTATAAAAGAAGAAAAAAAATTCTACCCCCAAATTTAGGGCGTCACATATTACCTTCAAACAAGCCGAAGGTATCATTGCAATACAATCTTTGAAAGTGCATTTTATATTCATCATGAGATGAATACGTGACATGAAATTACATCTTGCTAGTATACTCTTATATTTGTGAATAATGTAAACTTGTTATTTATGACCTTCGTCTAAGATTCATTATACCCATGGGGCAATAATGCTTTGCAGAACGAAGGTCTTTAACATACAAATGTGTTGCCTTGCTCTTGATCCACAACAATTGAGAACAAGTGAACAACCTTGGCGCCCATCTCTGATGAACTCAAACGACCACCTTCGTCAAAAGAACTTAAACGACCACCTTCGTCATGCCACCGAAGAAGACAGAGACGCCAGGGGCTGCCCTTGCTCCTGTACACACTAATCAATATGGGCTCCCTCTGAGGGAGGCCCGAAGCCAGAAAAGAAAGGCTATTAGCCCAACACCACAGGAAGAAGAGCTAGATCATGAAATTAGAGATCCAGAGGCTATCCACCAATAAGTGGAGGGAGGAAGGGAGAAAATGCTTCGGCTATCTGAACTCCAGAAGAAGATTGATGAAGTTGTCGAAGAGATGCGCCACATCACACAAGACAACGAACAAGGGCGAAGGCCATAGCAGAGAGAGCTTTGTCAGGAAAGCCCAAGCTATGATGACGTATGGTATGATGATTTCCATCATGAAAACATTGCTTTTGATGATGCTTCCCCCCTAGCCATAGAATTGCAGGCTACCCCATGGCCACCTTCGTATAAGCCGCCGTAGCTTCCCATGTATGACGGACATTTGGACCCAAACCAGTTTCTCATGAGTTACGAAGCAACCATATCATCTTATGGTGGCAACACTACTGTCATGGCGAAATCCTTTGTCACGGTAGTTAGGAGTGTGGCTCAAACATGGTATTCATCTCTTCGGCCGAGATCAATCACATCATGGCAGAAGCTGAAGAATACGCTAGTCACCAGCTTTCAGGGCTTCCAGACGAAGGCAGTGACTGCTCAAGCTCTATTCCAGTGCACGCAGGACCACGAGGAGTACTTGCAGGCGTATGTCCAAAGGTTTCTACGTCTCAGAGCTCACGCACCAACAGTGCCAAATGAGATTGTTATTGAAGCCATGATCAAGGAACTTCGTCCAGGACCAACATCGCAGTATTTTGCCAGGAAGCCCCCACAAACTCTGGAGAAGCTTCTACAGAAGATGGATGAGTACATAAGGGCTGACAATGATTTCCGACCAAGAAGGGAAGAAGCCTACAGATATTCTGAGATGACTAGGTGCTTCGGAGGAAGGCTCCACCCAAGGCATGTCAGGACGATACACAATCCTAGCTCAAGCAAAGACAGAGGCAATCACACCCAAGGGCATCAACACATCTCCCAATCATCTGGGAAACAACAAAGCGCCTTTAGACCACCAGCCCCAAGTGGCATAGGGGACAAATCTTTGGAGGGTGATTCAGCTCATAACCAAGAAGGGTGTTCTGCTTGTTCTATGGAGAAGATAAGGGGCACATAACTAGGACATGCCAAGTTACAATACAGAAGCAAAAGGAGATAGCTAAGGTCGAAGCAAGACAGAATCAACCAAAGCAAGTCCTACATACTGCTTCGTGCTATTCCCCGTACATTCCTGAGTATGTGGGCAAACAACAACCATTTCCACAACCCACAGTGTCAGTAGCTTCGGTGAGCCACTCCCCAGCTCCATGGGCCTTACCACCACCACCACCGGTCATGGCTCCAACTTCGTCTCATAATCAACAGCCTGAAGGGCATCGCCAAATCCAGCAACAATGCGACACATGGGAAGAGTCCAAAGCCTGGACAGTCAACAGCACCATACTGGAATCAAGACACATTTACTGAAACAATAGAGGGGCTGGATCGAAAAACTTTTATACACATCTAATGTAATTTTCATTTCTCTTGATTTCATGTTTTTGCTTAAAAGACAATTTAAGAAGGTACAACCTTCGACATGTTGTAAAAAATCTGGAGTTACACCATCGAGTGTAACAGAAAAAGTGAAGAAGCTCCAAAGTCGTTCCTATGGGGATGCAGAGCTGAAATACCACCATAGTAAAAGGTGAAGAAGCTCTAAAGTCGTTCCTAATGGGATGCAGAGCTTAGCTCCAAAGTCGTTCCTACGGGGATGTAGAGCTAAAATACCACCTAAATAAAAGGTGAAGAAGTTCCAAAGTCATTCCTAAGGGGATGCAGAGCTTAACTCCAAAGTCATTCCTATGGGGATGCAGAGCTAAAATACCACCTAAGTAAAAGGTGAAGAGACTCCAAAGTCATTCCTAAGGGGATGCAGAGTCTTACTTTAACGAAGTGTTTGTTCATTAGCATTTGTTGCATCATATCATCGCATCATGTTGCATACCATCGCATCATTCATCATCTCGCGTCATCCAAAACAGTGGAAAAAGAAGGGAAGTTGCTCCTTCGTCTACAATGGTTAACTCACGAAGCTAAGTATCTCTTTGGCAAAGAATTATGGAAAGGATGATGTAGCTTTACCCGTTGCTATTAAACGGTAAAGAATTCCTCATACCAGACCTACAGCAAGAGCTTCGAGACTAATACTGTTACTTAGGCAATTGTATTGTTTAAGAAAGACTCACAGAAAGTCTTTCAAGTTTGTTAATGCTACTTCGGCAAGAATGGGATCTTTATTTATGAAGCGTGAAAAGAAGGGAAGGTGTTTTTTCGCCTTCGGCTCAAAAACGGTACATATGACAATTTCACGCTACACAAAGAAATATATTACATCATGAGATATATAGTTGGCAATTGATTTTTTACATAAGATAACAACATACAAAAATTCTACAAGTGTTTTTACACAGTCTAATCATCCTCCTTCAAGACTTTCTCAGCAGCTTCGTTTAGGAGCCTATCCATAGCTTCGTCAATCGCTTCATTCGCTATCCGGAGTACACCAAGAGCACCCATCAGGGCTAGATCGGCCTCAGCGAAGCTAAGACATGACAAACATACCTATACACCTTTCAGACTCTGCGGCTTCTTCAGCTCTTCTCGCTTCTTCTGAAGCAATATGAGATTCTTTTCATTTTGCCTAATAGCTTCGTCCACCGTTTCTAGGCCACCAATCATCCATACTTCAGAATAAAATTTCCCACTAAGGGCAATAGAGCTTCGGCTGAAGGATCCTTAATATCACCTGCTGAAACTGAGAATCCTAGCTGAATTACAACCTTCGCATTGTCACAACCAGCTATTTCAAGCAGAGAGGCAGCTCCTCAAGAGCTGATGTAGGCACAAAAATCTCCCCTATCGCTAAGGATCTCATTAAAAGCTTTGGCTTCGCCTTCAATCCATTTGATAACTCCTTCAAGATCACCACAAATAAAGTCTTGTTCAGTTGAGAACGCGCCAACCTTAGGAAAACTACTCTTCAGCTTGTTGCAACATTGCATAGCAACATTGTAGCACTCCTCCTTCGCCTGACGAAGCTCTTCAACATTCTTCTGAACCCTCAAACATTCGGTATCGGATATCTCACGTTTAGATTGCTCGACGTTGAAGTTTTCAGTAATTTCATCAAGCTTCTTCTCCAGCCCTGCTACTTCGGATCTGTGTAATCCCACTTGAATGGATAAAGCATATTCTAGATCAACGATACGCTTTGCATCTGCTTCTTTTTCTTTCTCAAATCTAAGATTTTGTTGTTCCACTTCAGAAAATCTAGCCAATTTAGCTTCGCTAGTCTTTAGCCTCTCGACTAAAGAAAGTAGGATCTTGTCTTTCTCAAGGCCTTCATTCCGAAGTGATATAACTTCTGAGCGCAGATTTTTGAAGGCTATCTGGGTGCCTTCATCTTCAGCATCTTTTTGAGCCTTCAAAGCCTTTCCAAGAATAAGACCCTAATAAACAAAAAGCATACAAACAAATAATAATAAGCATTACCAAAAACCTTCCTAACATAAATTAACAAATACAAAAATAAAATGTGCGAACCTTCAATCTGTTGTAAGCAAGGCAGTCTGCAAGTTGATCCTTAGGCATTGCAGTTAAACCAAGTTCAAGCTTCGGATAACCCATATTATCCATTATTTCCCCGCAAACGTCTATCTCTTTGTTGTCCGGCAGGCAGTAAAGGTAATCATCTTCGTTATTTCCTCCATATACTAGGGTTCCTTGGGGAAATTTCAGGTCCTTTGCATAATATTGCACTTTGATGTTCCGATAATTTTTTCCCCGAAGCATGGCGAACAATGTATCCCAAGTCACCACGAGAAGCCGCTTCGGGCATCGGTAGTGTTTGCTTCTCTAGCAGATTTTCCTTTACTTGCTCCATTGGCCTAGATTTCGAAGGTCTGGCCTCAGCACAGGCAGGAGAAGCGATTGCAACAGCTGCTTCTCTCAATTCTTCGATTTTGTCCTCGGAAACCTCAGTAGGAGCATGAGTAGATACCTTCGAAGTTTTTAGAACAGTGTCCAAAGGCTGGCCATTTTCCTCCCTTTCCTAGGAGTTGCTGCTGGAACGGTTGCTACCTTTGACAACCTATCATTGCTGGAGGACTCTGTATCTTCGGTTGTTGCTCTATCTTAGAAATCATTGGTTCTGATTTTTCTAGCTGAGTATTATCCCCATAGCTGAGGGGGTAGCTTTGGCAAATTCAACAACTTCCGTTTTTTTGTAGTAAGCAGTACAGCAGCCCTCTCTATGGAATAAGACCTCGGCCGATGAGTTCAAACTTTAGTCCTTTTCGGTTTCGTCGTGACTGAAGAGGTTGTAGTTGTGATTTTTCTCTTTGTTCCTTGTTTTCGTGTGGGAAAGCAGTAGTCAGGATAGGAAAATCCAATTACATCGAAAACTCTATTCAACCTTCTCTTTCCATGAGCACCGAAAGCAATATTTATGGCTTCGTCCTCTGCCTTCGTGTAAGCCCCCAGCAATTCATCACTGGTCGCTTCAACGACATCAAGCCATTCATCATTTGGCTCATCGAACTGACTTATATAACGATAGTTGTATTCTAGATAAACCAGGCCGCCTTCACTAGAACCAGCAGTGGTTTCCTTCGGCATCTTCCAATCATTAACAAAGGGTCATACCTTGAAAGCAATGTGCTACTGGACCAAATCTCTGGTGCCAATGTAGCTGCACATGGTGTTGAAGGCCATCAGGCATGATTGAGCTTTGTTTCCACTTGCGATTGAAGGTCTCCTAATGCTAAAGCGCGATCGTATAGGGTGCTGGATTACTCCCTTCACATCTTCCCTCTCACTCAAATCATTTTAACATAAAATGATTATTTCATGCATGAGCTTGGCCATTTTTCCGAAAGGTTGGCACAAGACACCTTGCGTTAGACCAGTACATGAAGCTATGACATCCAAAGTTGTTATGGTACTGTTCCTTCCCAGTGACATTCGTTTGATAAGACAACTCATGAATGTTGCAAAAACAATTAGCGTCCGGTTCCAACCCCTGGCTTCTCATCGCCCAAATAAAAATTCTGACTTTAATTAAAGCTTCAGGAGTAAGTTGATGAAGGTATATTTCAAATCGATTTAACACTTCAACCAACACTTTATGCAGAGCAAACCGAAGGCTAGCCTTCATAAAACTCTTGAAAACAACCACTTCATCAGCTTCAGGAAGAGGAACAATGTTCTCTCCTCTAGCCCTCACAATAGATATATCATGAAAATATATGCCCTTCATTGCTTCAATTGGTCCCTTCTTAACGGTGGATTTTCCAAACACAAAATGACTTGGCCTCCATGGCCGATCTTTGGCAACATTGGTGTCACTCTCGATATCAAAACTCTCGTTGCCACTTGAATCCCCAGACAGTCCAGCCAACATCTCATTAGTAATTTTTCCAACATTGGTCTTTTACATGGCTTCATAGAAACCAGCCAGAGCGGGGTCCACACTTTTATTTTCTTCGGCCATCTCGGTGTTGATTGCAGCAAAAAGCCAAAGCTCCAAAAGCAATCGTGATTACAAAATCAGAAAGCTAAAACGACAAACCCAACACAAATCTTGATAGCACGAAAAATATTTTCAACACAAACCCTCATATATATACGCAAAGCACCACTGAATGACGGCTCGCTATTCTAAAGAAGGGAATGTGTTTTTCGGACCATCGGCTAAAGGCCTTTGTTCTTTTCACAGCCTGAATTTGTTACAAAGAAACAAACTAATACTGTGAGGGGCTATTGTTGGGGGCCTTCCTCTTCCGAAGGTCCACAAAAGCATGACTAACCATTTGCTTTCAGCATACTACTGAATATTACAGGAGCTTCATCACTAGAAAAGCTTCAACATAACACAAGAGAAGTACGACGAAGCAAGCTTCATCTAGCAGGCTTCATCATGGTGAAACAGGGAGACGACGTAAGGAGAAGGTGTTGTTCAAGTTATTAAATACAAATGGTGATACTGTCCTTGTGACATTTGTAAACTCTATATGTAATTGTTGAGGGCATGAATGAAATAACGCATGAAGCCTTATGATTGCCTATAAATAGATGAATAGTAGCCCCGTACTGTTCACGCGGGATTGTAATTGCCTTTGCATCATTACCTTCAAACAAACCAAAGGTATCATTGTAATACAATCTTTGAAAGTACATTTTATATTCATCATGAAATGAATACATGACATGAAATTACATCTTGCTAGTATACTCTTATATTTCTGAATAATGTAAACTTGTTATTTATGACCTTCGTCTAAGATTCATTATACCCAAGGGGGAATAATGCTTCGCAGGACGAAGGTCTTTAACATATAACAAATGTGTTGCCATGCTCTTGATCCATAGCAATTGAGAACAAGTAAACAACATTAGACTCTGGTGATGGACAGAATAGGTAGCTCGACATCCCTATGACAATCCTACGCCACCTTCCGTTCATACTGAGGATCTAGCATCTATACATGACCGAGGAATCCATGAAACAGATGACATGGCACAAAAATGGCAAACGATTCAATCCTGACAAGATGGTGCATGCATACGATGGTGAATCATGGAAACACTTTGATGCCATTCACTGTGAGAAAGCCGAAGAGGCTCATAATGTACGTGTTGCGTTGGCCACAGATGGTTTCAATCGCTATGGAATGACTGTTGTCCCATGTTTGTTATCCCCATCAATCTCCCCTCGACGTATGCTTTCAAAGACAGAACATATCTGTGTTGTTGATAATTTCTGGACACCCGGGGAATAAAATGGGCGTGTACATGGAGCCTCTGATTGATGAATTGGTCCATGCTTGAGAGGAAGGGATATGGATGTATGACCAAGCTGTGAAGACAAACTTCAAAATGCAAGTTTGGTACCAGTACTCCATGCATGATTTACCGGCGTATGGGCTATTCTGCGCCTGGTGTGTTCATGGTAAGTTCCAATGCCCAGTTTGCAAGGAAGTTCTTAGGTTCATTTGGTTGAAGAAGGGTGGCAAATATTCGTCGTTCGATATACATCGACAATTTCTCTCTCCTGACCGTCCATTCTGACTAGACATTAAGAACTTTACAAAAGGTGTTGTAGTGACAGACCGCCCACCTGCAATGATGACTGGTGCCGAAGTTCGTCAATAGATACATGGTCTCGTGGCCAATCCAGAAGGTGATTTTGTGGGATACTGTGAGCAGCATATGTGGACACATAAGTCGGGCTTGACTCGGCTCCCCTATTATGATGAACTGCTCCTTCCACACAACATTGATGTGATGCACACTGAAAAGAATGTCGTCGAGGCACTTTGGGCAACAATTATGAACATTCCTGATAAGTCAAAGGATAACGTGAAGGCAAGAGTGGATCTAGCAATGATATGTGATAGACCAAACCAAGAGATGAAGCTGTCTAGTGGTGGAAAGACATGGAGAACGCCTAAGGTCGATTTCGTCCTCAGCAGGGCCCAAAGGAAGGTAGTACTGCAGTGGATCAAGATGTTGATGTTCCCTGATGGGTATGCAACTAACCTAAGTAGGGGGTGAACTTATCTGCTATGCGAGTCTTAGGGATGAAGATTCATGACTTCCACATATGGATTGAATGGATTCTTCTGGTGATTGTTCGAGGCTATGTCCCTGAGCATGTCTGGCTAGCGCTTGCGGAGTTGAGCTATTTCTTCTGCCAGTTTTATGCAAAAGAGTTATCTCGGACCATGATTCCAGACTTGGAAAGATTGACACCCGTGTTACTGTGTAAGCTTGAGAAGATATTTCCACATGGCTTCTTCAATCCAATGCAGTATTTGATTCTTCATCTCCCGTATGATGCATGGATGGGGGCCCGTGCAGGGACGTTGGTGCCATCCAATTGAGAGATGTCTAAAGACTATTCGAAAGAAATGTGAAATAAATGCAAAATTGAAGCTTACATTGTAGAGGCAAAAAATCTAGAGGAGGTGTCAAACTTCACAACAACTTACTATGGTGACAAACTGCCAAGCATGCATAATCCAACCCCTCATTACAATGATGGCGGCAATGAATCGAACCTCAACATATTTTGAGGGCAACTCAGAAGCGCAAGTGGATCGACCACCAAGACCCTGAGACATGAAGAGTGGCGCCATATTATGCTATATGTATTGACCAACCTTGAAGAGATGACGCCATACATAGAACAATTTCTTCATTAATTCTGGCGTCGATTAAGGGAGCCAACTCCATAGGAATATGATACCCTTCTTAGAAAGGGTGCGGGAAATGGATTACCCAATTTCATTTCCTAGTTGAAACATGAGGTACATGCTTAGTTTGTTATTTGAAGTTGCTCTTACGTGTGAATACTATAACAATCTAGTGTCTTTGAACTTGCACGGCCAAAGAGATCCGTCTATGAGTGCTGAGTTGAGACAAGTAGTCAATGGCTTTGCCTATAGGGTTAGAAAATATTCTGGGTATGACGTCAATGGATACCATTTTCGCACAATAAGCTACGACCAAAGTTGGCCCAATCAAAAAACCACGTGTTTTGGAGTCTTTACGCCTAGGTTTGACGAGGTCGAGTATTTTGGATGAATCAAAGAAATATATGATATCAATTTTCATGGTTCCAAACCTCTTACTCTAGTGATATTCAAATGTCATTGTTTGACCCTAAAGTGACGAGACAGACACATTCTAATCTTGGGCTAGTAAAAGTTCGATAGGATTCCACCTTACCAGGAGAAGATGTCTATATCGTGGCCCAACAGGCACACAAGTGTATTATCTCCCATATGTGTGCTAAACGAAAGAACATATTAAGGGTTCGGATGTTGTGTATAAGGTATCACCACATGGCAAATTACCTGTTCCAAATGATGAAGGTTATAACTTAGAGTTGAACACATATGGCGGAGAGTTCTTTCAAGAAGATGGGCTAGAAGAGTAATTTCAGAAAGACTTAACTGAAGCTATCGGAATGGAAGTAGATATTGAAATGGTTGTTGATGAGGAGGAGGATGAGGTGCAAAATGAGAATAACTTAGGAATACTTGAAGATAATGACATTAATGATGAACTTGCGCCTTCAGATGGTGTTGGCTTTGAAATGGTTGATAGTGATGATGAGACTTATGAACCGACTAACCTGGACACATATGAAGATTATTTTTAATCGATGTAATGCTATATTTTATTTATTTCGCATCTATTTCTAAATACATCTTTTTTATCTGTGCTTATTTGCTTACTCTTAATTGCAGCTTGTTGGACAAAGATGGTGAGTGGTGGGATGAGAACAAGGAGGGGAAGGAGAAGCACCCATAAGACAGTGGAGGAGGCACAACAGGACGACGACGCTCAGCAGCAGGTGGAGCAGCAGGCCACTGTCGATGCAGCACAGCAGGACGATGACGACGCACAGCAGGATGCCTCAGGTTCGAGGAACGTCTACTAGTGAGGTCCAGCGAGTCTCCCTCAACGACCCATACAATAAGACAGGCGGCCACTGATTCGACCCGATGGGGAGAGGCATGTAACTTTAGATGTTCTCGCTGCTTGTTCATATTATGTGTTCAAATTCATAATAGAAACTAATGCTTTTTCTTTATCACTTGGATAGGTCTTGGAAGGTTGTGGAGAATGCAGGGGGTCACACTCGCAACCTCAATGGCATCCTTGGCCTTCTGTGTAGGGATACTCCCCTGGACTGGTTGATTATTCCGGAGTGCCGAGCCCAGCCTACACCTTTGACCACTATATCGTCGCCCCCGAAGCGGTAGATCAGGACGATAGGGAATTCAAAAACAAGGCGGAGTGGGTGAAGCAAGAGATGTGGGTAAGTCTTCCTATATCGTAAAATATGTCACATTCGTTGCACATTCTTGAAATAATGTATGGATACATCGTCTTTGTATGCTGGATTTCTTCAGATGCGAGGCTAGATACGAGACCAGGGTGGATGTGGTGGCTACCACGAGCTATAAGAAGCTCATCATGGACATGCACTATGAGGTGTCAATCCAGGCCATCGTCAGTTACTACGGCTCCGTCATTAGGGAGAAGGTGACCAAGCAGGACGCCCGAACCATGTCGTTGACTCGGGACCAGTACTTAAAGGTAAAAATAGAACTTTAATATTAGTGACAAAACTAGATTAATTTTATCTTCTGATATGCCATGTACTTGTTTTACTTTGTAGATGCTTCCTTATTGGTGCGCCGCGCATCCTCAGTGCTGGGAGCAGATTGTGGATAGGTGGTGCTCGCCTAAGTGGGACGAGGCGCACAACGCTAGCCGAGAATGGCGTCTGATAATGCAAGATCCCTCCCACCACCAAGGCAGCCGCAACCTCAGCGAATATGCGGACGCATGGGTACATGCTATTTTTATTTAGGTATATAACATTCGATTTGGTGTCACACCTAGATTTAAAGGATAAAGCCGGGTGCATCTCATATGTGCGCCAAAGAAGAACATCACATATAATGACAAAGTGTATAGATATAAATGTCACAAGTATCATTATTACATAGCGGAAGTCTTACATAAATAAATGATAAAAATAGAATGAACTAATTAATTATTCCTTGGCGCCATCAAGCTGACTGGGAGACGCCACCTAGATTAACTCGTACTCCTCATTATAAGGCTCCTCTTGGACCACGTGCTCTTCACCTGTGGGGGGTTTATATATCGCAAGAGTGAGCTCACAAAAGATCATAGCTCAACAAGTTGTGGGGAATAATGTGCATGAACTTACCAAAGGTGGGAGCTCATGTGAAGTGTAAGGTTGATCAACAAATAATGATTAAAGCTGAGCATTGCTTTTAATAAGTGGTCAAGTTTTATCAGCAGTTACTAAATATAAGTAAATGCCAAACCAGAGTAATAATAGATCAAATTAATAGTAAACCATAATGCGATGCAAATGATAAATTGAATTTAATTCCATTAATTACTCATGTGAGTGTTCGAGCCGCTCATGACCATGAGCACGGCTGATATACCAGTTTTACGCTCTGCAGAGGTTGCGCATCTTTACTCACAAGTCATGTTACCCATCTGCCAAAGGATCGCGACTTCCCCTACACCTCTACAAAGAAAGCGAGGCAAGGTAACACTATGAGGCCTTTACAAAGTTCCACTAGCTTCAAAAAACCCGCAACAGTATCTAGGAAGCTCCAATGCAGGGATCCCTTGCCTGACCGCCATCGTAGCAAAATCAACCAAGGACCTCACTACACTAACCACTCCCCTGCTACCCTTGCCCCTTTTGGGTAAGGTAGTCATCCACTAGCTTTCCTAATTAGTCAGCCAAGGGCGTCCCATACCACCCTTGTGGTAGCACTGTTTTCCCAGATCGTTCTCCATGTTCCAATTAACAATATGATCTTATCATGAATAGTAAATAACAAACTGATAATAAAAGCCTGAACATGAATAATGTGTATCTCCATACCCAAAACAACATAAAGCAATAGCAGGTACTACCCAAAAATTCAATGGTAAACAAGGCATAAAGATAGTCAAACTAGGGTTACCTATTGGGTCCCATCAAAATTAACCTATGCAGATCATAATGATTAAAAGGAACATTATTGGGTAAATAAAAGTGATCAAGGGCAGAACTTGCCTTCAACGAGCTCCTGCTCAACAGTCTCCACCTACTGAACACCTGGGTCCTCAGTGGCTTGCTCGTCTACTCACAACAATACAAACAAACATGGTATAGCAGAAATTAACATCACACCAAACAACAGAACATAATGCATGATAATATTCTATGCATCGTACCGAGATCGTAGGAACAAGAATCACTAAATTCAGAGTTACGATTATCGAGTTATGAATTTCCGAAGTTTTTAAGTGCTTGGCATGGAATAATTCAAGTGAATAATTTTGATCTATGTTTCATGGCTAAACAAAGTTACTAAGTGATGAACAATGTTAATACAAAATTATTGCAACTAGAATGGATTAAAAAGGAATTAAATTGGATTTTCTATGAAATAAAAGAGTTTATGCAATTATTTTTATACCCAAAAATCAATTTCTATATTCTTTTTCCTAATTTCTCAACTTACTGGATTGCGCACACCATTACCAGGAAGTATGTGGGCTAAACTGTAAATGGCAGGGACCTTATTTATACTCCCTGATACTGCTCCGGGACGGCGGGTTGATAACCCATGATCCCAGGGGTTTCTTATGCAAAAACACCTGAGCGAACGGTTATGGCCAAAACTGGGCCATCTGATCCATACACGACGCCCCAGATTAGATCATCGCCCCCGCAAACCGGTATGAGATAACTAATGTTGGATCGGAGGCCAACGGTGGAGATCTTTCCCTTATCCTAGATTCGCTTCAACTGCCCGATCGAGATCAATGGTTAGAATCAGACGCTGAATCGGTGCAATCTCATGACCGCGAGATCTTGATCCGACGACCCGAACACATTGTTCCCTCTGCCCGGTACTAACCACGGCGGAGCCGTACGCGGTACGGCGGTGCCCTGGCCGGCGTTTGCCAACCTTGCGCCACAATGCCTCGTGCCCAAATTCGACTAGCCCTACACGACGCGGGGAACAATCCGAAAGAGATTAAGGTGTTCTTACTTGATGTGATGGCGCGGGCGATGCTGCTCACAGCATATGGCGATTCTGCGGCGGCAAGGTGATTCTGGCGAGGAATCCTGTGATTGAACCTCCCAAGGTATTAGGCCTACCTACAGATGTCCTTGTCCTAAGTACCTCAGAGAGTCATGTAGGTGTGCATAATGACTCGGCAAGTTCGATTAACTATATATCCATCATATCACCAAAGAGCGCTTAACCCCTCGCGCAGACATTACACATATTCGGAGTTGAGAATGAGGAGAAAGGATTACAATAACCGGGTGTTTGAGTGCGGAACTTATTATTACATTATCGGGAGGCAAAACACCCTCCCTAAATAAGTTTTAGTGTTCTTCCTTCTGCTTGGGAATCACTTTGGAATAGAAACAGCAGAACTCTGCCGTTTCATCACCTACAATAACATGGCTTCGAAAACCCTGAGTACGGAGTGTACTTTTGCAAGTCTTACCCGTCAAAAGAAAAGACTCTAAAGTATATGTTGGCTTTTGGGAATCAAGGTAAAGCTTATCGAGATTCAAAGACTCTCTTTGCAGAAAAGCTTACTATGAGTGGATCCTTAAAAGTCCATTTTTATTATCAGATTAGGTAATTACCTGAATCTAGATTTCTTTCTAATCTAGATCAAACACTTGGCCTATACTAGCCATCTTTTATCATTCCTTCAGTTCACTGGATTGCTACGTGTAAGTCAGTGACCAAGTCTTCATGTCCGAGAAGTAATGGCGATCCGAATCGATTAATACCCAACTAGGGATCTCCAACCACACGACATATGTAGCACTTAACCCTTGCATATGTCAACTCGCCACCGGGTTTCTCAAGACCAGAATGGGTTCACGCCAACCGAGAACACAGATACACCACCATCCAGCCTCTTGCCACGGAGGGTACACGCTACTCTCGCCATGTCTCCACTCCCATTGTATGGTGGCCTTTCTGGTATTGGTCCGTGTAACACCCCATTGCTCCCACACAATGTATGTTACCAAATACCCTTCCCAAATAACTTAAACAACATAAGAAAAGAAATAGAGATAAAAAGTTAAGCAAAATCCGGTAGCACCTCCCCTGAAAGTAGTATAACGAGTGGAACATAAAGTTTATACATAATGAAAAGAAACGATAATCCACGTAGTATAAACTGAATGCAGAGACAACAATGGATAGTCATGACCAAATAAAAAGAGAAGGAATCCGACCAACCCAAAAGCAAATTCGACTATCATGAAGACTAGAACATATTAATCCCCTAAACTTGCACCCCTGTTTAACATCATTACTAAGCAGTGGTACATTTATTTAAATGTGTAGTGGCCATGCTGCTACTTCTTTCCTTTCCCAAAAGCAAGGATCAAGTGCTTGCATCAGACAAAGCAAGAGTGAGATGAGACATCTCAGCAAGTAAAAAGATCAACAACGACTGGACAATGTAAATAAGTCGTGCTTAAACAACCATGTAGTTCACAATCTCCGTCTTGAATATTAAATTGTAGCAAGTAAACAAGTACTAATTACTCAATACCAAAATGAATCATAAATAAAAGATCCACACTATCCACTCCACCATGACAGGTGCTAAACTTCACCCACGAATGTACATGGCTACAGATGCAGTAATGACTTCTGCCTTCATACCTCTAAGGATATGAAGCTGCATCATACCCCTTCTCGGGCCACGTATGATGCTTATTGTACCGGTACGGTCGGACCATAAGATCGCGACGAAACTCCATACAAAGGATGATGAATGCACTATGCATGTCAATAGTCCTCCTCAAATAAAATGTGGGAAACATATACTTTCACCCATTCCAAATAATAAACAACATGAATAACATGATCAAACCACACCCTCAACATAGGTAATCAATAGAACATAGATATCTTTAAACGATGGTACCCAACAAGGAATATGAGTATGAACACAAATAGTATAAATGTAATCAAGTATAAGACACATTAATCGACCGACGGAATAACCACCACAAATTTTACTTGCCTTCACCGGGAAGTTTGGACAAAACCCTAAGTACGATCCGGAAGTCCACCACCTATTTTTGACACACAACTTAGTGCACAAATTTCACATAACAACGCTCATAAACGATGCCGCACCTACGCACAATTTCAAACCCCGTCGCGGTAACAACTCTCCCCACACCCACCAAACTGCAACGACGCTGCTTAACCATTTCATATTTTTAAAATTATGATAGCAGTGGTAACAAACAAAAACTCCAGAGGCATCTACATAAAATTCTCCATAAGTTTTGTATACAATTTATAATTAAATCCCAACATCTAATTAGCCCAAAACCATCCACAAGGTACATCCTACAATCTGTTTTTGGACAGCAACATACCTGGATTCAAACAGCGATATCTCCTAAATTATAACTCCGAATCGAGCAATAAGTACTCGTTGGAAAGATATGATAAAGCTCTACATGATTCTCATATTGATTATCACTAATTTCCCACTAAAAATCCCCAGAAACTGCTAATACTACTGTTGTTCGCCCACCTGCAGAAATCTGTTTTTTGGACAGCAACATACCCGGATTCAAACAGCGATATCTCCTAAAATATAACTCTGAATCGAGCGCATAAGTACTCATTGGAAAGGTATGCCAAAGCTCTACATGATTCTCCCACTGATCCCCACTAATTACCCATGAAAAATTCCCAGAAATCACTAGAACTACTGCTGTTCGCCTGCCCACAAAATTTCTGGACAACACCTCTACCGATTCGCATAGATAAACATATAATCAATTGGATTGCAGCACAATTAAACAAGATACAATCTCAAAAATCACCTTGAATCCTCCTTTCCTCTTTTCTTCCTCCCACCAATTCTCCAATTGGAACTTGCACCCACACGAAGAAGATCCGGCGAGGAAGAACGACACTTGGAGAAGAGGAGATGAGAGGATGGGGGGTGGCGGCTAGGGTTGAGGGGGTGGAGGGCGGCTGCACAAGGGAGAGGGAATTAGGGCGAGGGGATGGTGGCCAAAGCTAGAGAGGGAGGGGGGCGACTGTACAAGGGTAAGGGAAATAGGGGGATGGCGGCTAGGGTTAGGGGGACTAGTGGGCCGGATCAAGAACCACAGCCCAACTCGCTCACGCGTCAACTCCGACCCCGGCGCATGAGTCTAACCAAAATTCTACTATTTTACTGGCGAATGCTACCCAAAAATTCCAAACCCTAAAAGTGCACTACCCGAAAGAGAAACAAAAAAAAACAAAGAAAGAATAAACTCCAACTTCTCTTCTTTGCAAACTGGGTATCACAGTCTGACTGAGGCAAAGCTTAGCCATAACGAGGCATGTGGCCAGTTAAAAGGTCCTCGATCATCAAGCCTACATCAGTTCAGTCCTTAATCGACTCAGATAGAGACACTACACTGAGACTCCTTTCTCGTGCAAGTCAACTGCCCGATCTCGTCTTTATTACTTAAAACCCCAAAGCTTGGTACCTGACAGAGGTACTCTTTTCAGATGTTGAACCCATCATGGCCCTGATGAATTCACCATCACAAGTCTTTCCTTTGTAAAAATTCCCATCCCATATGAAGCATCACCTTTTGTTTAAAACAAAACATTTTGTGTTCTAAAGCAAGGCTGAGCATCAGAAAACTTTAAGTAAATCAGGTAATAAGGAATGGTAATCAGTTTTCCAAGGAAGCAAATGCATCAATTGTTTAACACACAACTCCTATCACCTATTGCATCAAACAAGGTGATAAAGTTTTTAAAACAACAAGGAAAAGGGGTAATGCATCGGGGCTTGCCTTGTGTTACTCCGCAGATGTCGAAGTAGAAGTTATTCTCGGTTGGAGGAATTTCAGCTTGAGTGACAACTTCTTCTTCAACCACAGTTTCTTCCTCGTGTTCTATACATGACAATACATGTACATGAATGCTTATGCAATGTCATGAATATGTAGTTACACAATAGAAACATACTAAGTTGTATCCTAAATACAACTTTCCTTCACTGTACAAACTAATCACTAGGGTTTCCTAAGTTGGTATTCTATTAGTGTTAAGTAACTTAACCCTAGGAGGCTAGTTATTGGGTTTGTGACCAAACAGTGTCCAAATCATTTCAAACTTCACCCAGGGTCTTCAATCATCATACTAAGTTCACCCAAAGAGTTTTACTATTTTTGGAGCTACTAAACTATTTCTAAAATTCTAAAAGGCTTGGTTTGAGCACCTTTAAAGGCTACATAATTCTAGGTTTGGGATAAAAATCTTGGAACTATTTTTATTAAATACTATGTGATTTTAGAAGTCTAGCAAAATTGGTCCCATGATTTTACCAATCTTCTATAAATTTCCTAAGCTAACCATAAAAAGAAAAAGAAAAATCATGAATAGTATTGGGCCAACTCTGGCCCAAGTCGGCCCGCGAATAGGAGAACACGCACGCGCGCCCTCACCCTCGCTGGCGAACATGCGCAGAGGCCCCGGGCCTTTTAATAAACTAGTAAAGAATCCCTAAGTACTATTCATATGTTTCTTTGACCATTGGACTTAAGCCCCTCTATTTCTGTTTCTTCACGACATAGGTCCTTGATGACGGCGTGTTCGCCGCTGGCCACCCCTTGCTAGGACACGCTTCAAACGGCGATGACTGCCAAAATCGAGTATCGGATCATCATCCCCGATCCAAGACGATCCTAGTCCATGTACTAATTGAGCTAATCTGACCCGGAATCCCCCATCCACAACGACGGTGAATACCAAGGATAGGCAAAGCTGTTCCCAACGACCTAGCGAGGTAGCATTCGATTGATCGAGTTTACAAGCAACAGGAGGCCCTAAGGATACTAGAACACAAACTAGAGAAGTATGAACCGACCTGTGGATGGCTAGCCACGGCGAGGTGTCTCACGGCGACGTTCCGGCCGATTTGGGGGAAATTTGAAATTTGCGAGCTATAGTGGTTAATCGGGAGCGAGGAGTGGTGCACTGGCTTCGTAACAAGATAGCGGAGCAGGCAGGGGTGTCAATTTATAGAGATCGACCATTGGTGCTACGAATTTGGGCAAGGTTGAGCTTGCGGCGGTGAGAGGGCGTGAGTCACTGGAGTATGACTACCGTGGCGCTCAGTGGGGTAAGGACGCTAGGCGGTAAGTGGGCTGTCCACTGCGACCTCTCGCAACGTGATCACGACCATAAGTACGTGGCACGACTACAAGGAGCGGCGAACTCCGGTGATGGCTCCTCGGCTGGTCGCGCTGCAAGTGGCGCAGTGAATAGTACAGTGATAAGGCTGCTCTCTGCGCTGAGATCTTTTACCCCCCTTGCGTTGTCCATGCTATCGCAGCGTAGATCTCCCAGGCGAGCGCGAATCGCGGCGGAAGATTGCCGGCGTTGGATTCACTGAATCGAAGATCTTTTCAGCTACTGTACCATTGCAATCCGACTATATCAAAGTTGTTGCTCAACATACCAGCTTTGAATTTGTTATAAAGATCTTGATCAAATACTCACAGGATTACGTATGATTCAGCCTCAAAGTTAACCCGATGCAACTGTTAGTCTGTTTTCAGACTGATACATGACTGACAGCCCATCTTCAAGTCCATTTTCTCCAATTTCTGTACGGCTCTAGGGCTCAACCACTTAATCAATCTTAGACTACTATAGTAGCTCTACAATTTTGTTGTAGTGACTTATGGCAAAATCTCCATGGATCAGGAGATACAGGGACTCCAAGTCAACCTAATCTCACTGTTTTTCAGAGTTAGACCATATGGGTGCCTTTTGGACTTTTTGCAAATTACTCCAATTTGTTCCACAAAACATGGAAATCTCCAAATGTAAAAGTTGCTTAGTTTTTGTTACTCTACCACTTTGATATATGCACTTGGGTCCAAAAGGGCTTAGAAATTGATCTCATCTCATAGAGCACTAATTAGGGTTTCAGAGTCCTTATTAGGGTTTTGAGTGTTCTAGGGTTTATGTGCCACTCAAACTCTCTAAGTTTAGTCTCTTTTGAACATCTCCACTAACCTTTGAGGTCATACTCAATTTGTTATCACACACACCAACATGCTTCTATCCCTTGGGTAAGTACCCTATCCTAGGGTTAAGGATCAACTCAAGTCATCACATCACAACTTGTTTTGGAATTTTAGCCTAGTGGATGCACTCTAGGTGTAACATACATAATGAAATGTCAATGCATATGATGCCATGCCCAAGTTTTAGTTCTTGTAACAACAGAGGTGTTACATCCTTCCCCCATAAAAGAATCGCGTCCCGAGATTTAACGTCCTAGGGTAAGTAATGGAAAAGGAAACGCATCACAACTTTATTTCCTAATTTATCTTATAGAGTAGGGGGTGGTATCGTGGTTTGTTCTAACTTTACAACAAATTACATAATCTCTAAAGATAACAAGAGGCTAAGAACTTAAGAAAACATTTCTCTAAGAAGTCTTGAGTCTCCCAGGTAGCTTCTTCTTTGGTGTGTTGGTTCCACTGTACCTTGTAAAACTTGAGAGTCCTCTTTCGAGTGATTCTGTCCTTCTGATCCAAAACTCAAAGGGGATGTTCTGAGTAGGTTAATTCTGGTTCCAAATTAACATCACCCACATCCATAGTTCAATCAGGAATCTGAAGACACTTCTTTAGCTGAGATACATGGAACACATTATGCACCATGGACAGTGATTCTATCAAGCGAAGTCCGTACGCAACTTGCCCACATCGCTCAAGAATGGGGAAAGGACCAATATATCGGGGTGCCAACTTTCCTTGAACCCCGAATTGACTAACACCCTTCATTGGTGACACTTTTAGATACACATGATCGCCGGCTTGAAAACCAATGGTCGATGTCGTTTATCCGCATAATTTTTCTATCGAGCTTGAGCTTCACTCAAGTTATGTCTTATGCGTTGGAACTTTTCTTCTGTTTCTTTAACCAAATTAGGCCTGAAAACCCACCGTTCTCCTGGTTCCGACCAATTTAGGGGTGTTCTGCATCGTCGTCCATACAGAGCTTCAAATGGTGCCATTTTAATACTTTCTTGATAACTATTTTTGTAAGAAAATTCTGCCAGCGGTAGACAATCATCCCACTTCTATGGAAACTCCAAGACACAGGTTTGTAGCATATCTTCCAATATCTGATTTATCCTTTCAGTTTGTCCGCACGTCTAAGGATGATAGGCCAAATTGTGGAGAAATTTAGTGCCCAAAGATTTGTGTAGCTCTTCCCAAAACTTAGATACAAATTGCGGTCCCTGGTCCGACACTATCGTCTTTGGAATTCCATGCAAATTGAGAATACGAGCCACATATAACTGAGCATAGGTAATGACCGGGTAATATGTTTTGACTGGAAGAAAATGAGTTGTCTTGGTAAGCCTGTAAATTATGACCGAGATAGAGTCAAATCCTTTAGTTGTCTTGGGTAATCCCACAATGAAATCCATACTGATGTCTTCCCATTTCTAGGTTGGGATTGGTAATGATTGTAATGGTCCAACAGCTTTCATATGTATCGCCTTGACATGCCTACAAGTGTCACATTTTGCCACATAGCGTGCGATTTCAATCTTCATCTTAGTCCACCAATAATGGTGTTCCATGTCTTGGTACATCTTAGTGCTTCCAGGGTGAATGGAATACTGACAAAGATGGGCTTCATCCAGGATTTGTTGATGGACTTCAGCATCCATTGGCACCACTATGCGGTCTTTAAACCATATCAATCCTTGATCATCTTTCCTAAAACAATTAGCTTTATCGGCCTCCAATTTATCATGAATATTTTTCATACCATTATCGATCCTTTGAGCATCAATAATCCTTTGTAGAATAATTGACTCAAGCTTTAAATGTGTCAAGGTTCCTTGTTGTATTATCCCAGATTTAATTTTTTCCATTTCTTGACATAGAGTGGTGTCAGATGATCCTACCGTGAGACAATGACAAGAGGCTTTACAACTTAAAGCGTCTTCCACCACATTAGCCTTCCAAGTCATAATCCTTGATCAGCTCGAGCCACCTTCGTTGTCTCATGTTTAGCTCCGACTGGGTGAAGATATACTTTAAACTCTTGTGATCCGTATATAAGTGATATACATTCCCCAGTAGATAATGACGCCAAATCTTAAGGGCATGAACTACTGTGGCCAGTTCTAAATCATGTGTTGGATAATGTTCCTCATGCCGGCGCAGCTGCCTTGAAGCATAAGCTATTACTCGTCCTTCTTGCATCAGGACACATCCAAGCCCACTGTCTGATGTGTCACAATAAACATCAAATGGCTTCTCAATATCTGGTTGGGCCAAAACTGGTGCAGTGGTCAATAATACTTTCAACTGTTCAAAGGCCTCGTTGCACTTAGAGGACCAGTCAAACTTAGCATCATTTTTCAATAACCCAGTAATGGGTTTAACAATCTTGGAGAAATCCGGGATAAATCTGCGGTAATAACCAGCCAATCCAAGGAAATTTCTAACTTGATGCACTGAAGTGTGGGTGATTTCCATTCCAGAATATCCTTGACCTTGCTGGGATCAACCGCAATCCCTTTGGTAGAAAAAACATGTCCTAGAAATTGGATTTCTTCCAACCAAAACGCGCATTTTCTGAATTTGGCATAAAGCTGATGTTCTCTCAAGCGCGTTAATACAATCCGCAAATGTTTTGCATGCTCCTCTTGTAACACTCGTGGTGTTACTATAACTAAAACTTGGGCATAACATCATGATCATTGGCATATCATGTGTTTGTTACACTTAGAGTGCATTCACTAGGCAAAAATTTCAAATAAGTTGAAGTGATGTGGCTTGAAGTGTGATTAACCCTAGGGTAAGGAACTCAACCCTGAATTAGGGCTTATGGATGTAAGAGAAACCCAAATAAGTTAAAACCTCAAAACTCATTAGAAATGATCATAAGACATCATCTTTGATGGACTTTAGTGAAACCAAAACCCTAAAGTGCTAAAAACCCTATAAACAAACTCTAAAAACCCTAATTGAAACCCTAGGGGGCTAAGTGTAAATTTTGTGCACTTTTGGACCCAAGTGCAAAAACCAAAGTATTAAAGCACCACAAATCATATGTTTCACACATTTGAGGATTTGCAAATCAAATTATGGGATTTGGGCTTATTTGCAAAAAAACACCACTTAAGCCATCTAAGCCTAAGTCTGAAATTCAGTAAGTTTGGAGCATATTTGGAGCCTTATATCTCATAATCCCTAAAGAATTTGCCTAGGGTCAATACATCAAATTTGAAGAGCTACTAAAGGATTATAACTTTGTTTAAGTCATCAGACACTAGTGTTGTGCAAAAGTTGGAGTTAAATGAACCCAAAGTTGGGCTGTCAGTCAGCTCAGGGTCTGAACTTTTACTCACAGTGACATGGCGTGAACTTGGGAGCTCTTTTGAAGATAATCCAGTGAGTATTTGAGCATGGTTACTATAGCAAGATTGTAACTAGATTGTAGGGCTACAACTTTGATACAGAGAGGTGGTCTAGTCACTACATGAAATTTGAAGCAAATTGACCCGCGAATTGCTCTATCAGGACAACTGAAACAACCCTCATGGTACAGTATCTCCAGAAATATCTCAGGATTCAGTCCCCCTCACCGTCGGTGACATTGCGCCCGAATTTGCGCCGGTCGCCATGATTCATGCTTGGCATGCAGTGGATATTCACGGGGAGGTAAAAAGATCTCGCGGGTGCGGGCGTGCGCGTGTTTCTTCCGTCTACAGGCCGACTTGGGCCAATTTCAGCCCATTACTGTTGATGCTTTTCCTTTTTCTTTTTCTGCCAGACTTAGGAAATCTCTAGAAAATTATAGAAAATTGATAAAAATATGAGACCAATTTTGTTGGATTCCTAAATTTCTCTAGTAATTAATAAAAATGGTTCCAAGATTTTATCCCAAACTAGGAATTATTTAGTATTTAAGAATGTCAAAACCTATACCTTTGGAATTTTAGAAAATACTTGGTAACTCCAAAAATCACCAAACTTTTTGGATAAGCCTAGTATGATATTTAGATCCTATGAGTGAAGTTTGACTTGCTTTGGACATTGTTTGATTCCACAAACCCAAAACCCTAGTCTTCTAGTGTCGGTGTTTTGGGTCCGACCGCACACCCGGGGTGGCCCCTCAAGGTGTTTTAGGAGTAGGACGGTGTCAACAACTGTAGCAAAATGGTTCGTGCTGATCGCACGAGGGACAATGGACGAGTTTTACAGGTTCGGGCCGCTTAGAGGTGCGTAATACCCTACGTCCTGATGAATATGTGTGGTGGATATGGTTACAAGAGATCTCTCTGGATTGAGGGTGCAGAGAGTTGGTGTGGATGGCTCAGTAATGGTCGATCGATCTGAAGGGGTGCCCCCTAGGCCTTATATACTCGACCGTGGGGCAGTACATGCGGATAAGATAACAATAAGTAGCTAAAAGATAGTGAACCTCCTGAAACTATCTTTACGTAATCCTCGCCGACTTATTCTCGCCTACTCCGTTGCATGGAGGCTCCAGCGCGGGAAAGTCGGATCTCCGTTGTGATCACTCGTTCGACGCTGTGGGCCGTCCGGGCATGCACCAATCCGGCCTCACGTCATTCTGCTTCGATGGTTGTTCCTCCCCGGGCCTACGAAAGAATGACCTTACGATTTATTGGGCCCTTGGGCCTTTTCGTGAGGTCCTTTGCTCTTTTAGTGGACCCGGGGGATATCCATCCCCCACAAGCCCCCGATCTTTGGGTTAATTTAGAGGTAATCAACCCGAAGATCCCAGGTCCAACTTGCAGGTGATTTGAAGGAAGATGGCTTCCTGCTGTCCTCTCCTGTTTTGATCGCTCGCTGATCAAGGCTTGCTTTCGTCCCTGTGCCTTAGAGGTCGGCATCTCAATTTCTTGGATTCTGAACTTCATTGGGTGCACCGGAGGTGCACCCAATGGGTGTAGCCCCCGACCTTTGGGTAGATTTTGGAAAACAATCTACCCGAAGGTCTTCCCCAGAAATTATCTCTATTCGCGCTCCTGCATCTTGGTCAAGGGTTAGTCTTCTTAATCTTGCCTCACGCCTTAGAAGTCAGCATTATCTCGATTTGGAATGATCATCCATGGGGTGCACCGAAGGTGCACCCAATGGGTGTAGCCCCCGACCTTCAAATGGATTTTTTAAGGATAATCCATTCGAAGGTCTTCCTTTTGCTTGTAGAAATTGGCGTGAAACTGTTTGCATTATGCTTTGGAGGTCAGCATTATGTCATCAATATTTGGCTGCCGAGGTCAGCAGGTATTTTTGTCTTTTGCAGCCGAGTTTGCAATCCTTCCGTATCTTGCTAGGCAGTATAATTTATTTGCCTTGTGACTGATTGGACATTTGATGGACGTTCTCTGTCTAGTGTTCAAGTCATGTCTGTCGACCGCATTTTGCACTCTGCTGGCTATATTTGGCTTCCCTCTAACTCTTGCTGATATCCCCTTTTTGTCTTGAGGCATTCACTGCCTGCTCTGCACGGATGTGACTAGTTTGAAAAATGTATTGATAATTCCTGGGCGTCCCCCCCCAATGGGTGTGGGCAAGGGACGGCTTGGTACGCTGAGTGTTTTAGCCGGCTGCTTCTGAGTAGTAATGTGATGGGACGGCGAGTGTAATCATATCCTCCGCGCTGTTGACTGGAGTCCCAATGGGTGTAGTGTTGCATGAAACGGCGTCAGCCGCCTGACGTGTCTCCAGACGGGTGTAAGTGCTTATTGAATGCTTTGCGACTGTTCAGTGACCGCGGTTGGAGGTGAGCGGTTGCCTTTCTCTTCTATAAATAACGCTGTTACCCTTCCGGTTTCTTCACATCTCTTCGCTTATTCCTTACTGCTTCCTTCTCTTCTTTCTCGCTTGCTTCTGCCATGGGCAAAAACAACAAACGCAAGCGCGAGCCGACTCCTCCATCGGAGAACTTCGGTGACTCGGAATACTCGGAGGAGGAATTCTCCTCCGAGTCCGAGGGGTCTCCGGCTCCCGTCTCTCCCCCGGCGTCGTCTGATGATTCAGACGACTCCCAGGGGATTGCCGCGGAAGTCTGGACGTACATCCGGGCCGTCGAGCGCTCCGGGCTCGAGGGCTCGGATGAATCGGAGTTCTCCTCGGATGAGGAGGACTCGGAGGGCGGCGAGGACGAGGATGACGACGACGACGACGGCGACGACGACGGCGGTGGTGACGGCGACGGTGACGGCAGCAACGGCGGCGGGGGCAGCGGCGGCGGCAAGGGCAGCACCAGAGGCGGCGGCAAGGACGACGATGGCAGCGGTAGCAGAGGCAGCACCAAGGGCGGCGGCGGCGGCAGGGGCAGGGCCAGTGGCTAGGCGCCACTGGTCCTATTTAGATACTAGTATAGTTTAGTATAGTTAGATTAATGTAGTAGTAATGTAGAGTAGTATAGCGTAGTGTAGTAGTAGTAGTAATGTAATGTAGTAGTATGGAAGTACCAACTCGTGAAGAGTTGGTTTGTAAACTCGTAAACTTCTCTTTAATGAAGAACTATCGTTGATCCCCCCCTTTTCGATGACTTGTCGTTGTTTTTCCTGAATGTTGAACAAGCAATCGAACACAAGATCAGCGTTTTAGAGGCAATGCCGAATGATAGAAGGTCGGTTTCGGCATTTTAGAAGTAATGCCGAGCGACAGAATACGGGGTCGGCGCTTTTAGAGAGGACGTCGAGTGATTGAAAGTCGGCTTCGGCGTTTTAGAGGTAACGCCGAGCGATGGAAAGTCGGCTTCGGCGTTTTAGAGGTAACGCCGAGCGATTGAACACGTGGTCGGCGTTTTAGAGGCGACGCCGAGTGATTGACAATCGGCGTCGGCGTTTTAGAGGTAACGCCGAGCGATTGAACGCGTGGTCGGCGTTTTAGAGGCAACGCCGAGCGATGGAAAGTCGGCTTCGGCGTTTTAGAGGTAACGCCGAGCGATTGAACACGTGGTCGGCGTTTTAGAGGCGACGCCGAGTGATTGACAATCGGCGTCGGCGTTTTAGAGGTAACGCCGAGCGATTGAACGCGTGGTCGGCGTTTTAGAGGCAACGCCAAGTGATTGACAATCGGCGTCGGCGTTTTAGAGGTAACGCCGAGCGATTGAACACGTGGTCGGCGTTTTAGAGGCGACGCCGAGTGATTGACAATCGGCGTTGGCGTTTTAGAGGTAACGCCGAGCGATTGAACACGTGGTCGGCGTTTTAGATGCGACGCCGAGTGGTTGAAAGTCAGCTTCTGCGTTTCTTGGAAATAATTGTCGGATATCCACGTGGCATGCTGGGATTTCGGAAATGACCGCCGGGTGATGACTGGGCACTTTTGAAAGGGTATCTGGCTCGAGAATATCCCATAAGAGTTGCGCTTTTAGCCGCCTTTGCTTTCCGTGCCCTAGTTCTTGCATTTCCGCATCTGAATCTTCTCCGCCACTCGCCTCCTACTCTTTCGCAGGTAACCACATGTCTGTAATTTCTGAAGCTGAGCTTTTCCGCCTTGTCTCCATCGGGGTTCTTTCTCCGCGGGAACTCTGTTCTTGGCGGGCTTGCCATGGGACTACTGTCCCAACCGAAGATACCCACGAGTCAGTAGTTTACACTCCTTTCCTTCTTCGCGGCCTCGGCCTTCCCATATCTCCTTTTTTCCGTGGCCTCCTTGATTTTTATCACATCAACCTGACTCACTTGAACCCTAATTCCATTCTCCAAATCTCCATTTTCGTTCATCTTTGCGAAGCTTATCTCGGCGTGCTGCCGCATTTTGGTTTATGGAAGTATCTGTATCACTGCCGCCCTGGGATGGCCGGGGGGCAACATCAGTTGGTCGGAGGTGCCAGTTTGGAGATGCGCCGTGGGCGGAAGACCGAGTATCTCGAGATACCTCTCAAAGACAGCATTAAAGGATGGCGCCTGGAGTGGTTTATAGTTGACAATTATGGAAATTCTCTTCCCCCCCGGTCAGGAAGACAACCGGATGTTCGCACCCCAAGCTGGACCGAGTCTCCCACAGACGAGGAGGTAGCTGAAACCGGTGTGTTGCTAGCTGAAGTTGGACTGTTGAAGGAGAGAGGTCTGACTGCTGAGGCTGTGGTTGCTGACTTCGTTTTCAAGAACATTCAGCCACTGAAGGATAGATCCCACCCAGCTTACTTGTATCAAAGGCTAGCCGACTCGACTCGAGTTACCAACAGGAGAATTCCTTCAGTAGACTTGGTAAACCGACTTGAAATGATCCTCAGGGGTAAGGTGTCAAATGTTGGTGCCCCAGTGGCATACTCAGCCTGGAACCTGCCTCCTCCCAAAGCCTTCACCCTTTTTGTGTCAAATCCGCCTGTGGCTGATGGCAATTTGGGCCTTAGAGTGCGACCCTCTGCTGAAGAAGTCAGTACTTTGGTTGCTTCGCTTGGGGAGATTCCTGATGATGAACGGCAGGTCCATTTTGAGGTGCCCCTGAACCCTAGTGATGCAGACATAAATGACATGCTTGATCTGCTAGCTGAGGATTCCTCCGACGCTGCTCCTGCTGGTATGTTGGCGGTGGTGCCCCTTCCAGAGGTTGATACAACTTTGGATGTACAGAAACCTGTCAGTACTCGCCCAAGACGCCCTAGCCGAACCAATCAGCCTGAGCCTTCTGCTGATGAGCAAAAGAAGAAAAGAAGACGTCTCCGGCGAGTATCCAGTTTTGATGAGGACGCTGGTACCTCAGTTCCTGCTACTGAAGAAGTGCCTGCAACTGGACTTATTGATGCTGATCCCAATGGGTGTACCCAGACTGCTACTGATCCCAATGGGTGTGCTGCTTGCGTTGTCACCGTGGAAGATGAAGAGGAAGAGAATGAGGCTCCTTTAACTCGGAAAAACAGTCGCCAGTTCATCGCCAGCGGTGGAAGTAGCGGGGTTCCTTCTCCTGCTTTGTCTGCCCTCATTGGTCTGCAAGAGCTGCCTCTGGCCGATTTTGATCAGTCTCTTGAGGATATGATCCCGGAGGAATTGTTGTCAGAGCCAGTGAATGATGACGCGATGGAGGGTTGCACTGCCATGCCTGATGCCGGCTTGAGGTCATCCCGTGCCTCATCGACCTTAGAGCGCGATCTCGAGGGTCGGGATGCTGACATGGATTGTCCTGGTCTCACGGAAGTGGCTACAGGTTCGTCAACCTTAGAGGTGGTCGCTGCGAAGAGTCTGGACCTGAAGGATGGTGTTGACACATGTCCAGCCCCCGTGGATGTCGCCGGGGACGTCTTAGCTCAGGCGAGGAGCATAAGCCACTGCCCAGCCCCCGAGGGTGCTGCCGGGGATGATCCGGCTCAAGTGGGCAGTGCCAACTATGACCCAGCCCCCGAGGGTCTCCAAGCAGGATCTCCTTCTTGCACTTCCATGGACGTTCATGCGGGATCACCTCCATGCTCTGGCTGCATGGTGGTAGCTCAAACCTCAGACCATGGTGTCGCTTTAGAGAGCAACGTCCCCATTGATCGGGCATTTGACTCTGTTGAAGGCGCTGAGCTGATTCCTACTGGTCTGTTGCAAACTGCTTCGGGTGGTGGCTTCGCGTCTGATTATCCGCTGATTTCTCCTGATTTGGGGATCCCTTCGCTCTTTTCCAACCTCCAGGTATTGTGCTGTATTTTAGCTCGTTCTTTTCACTGCATGAACTGTTGTTACTATGTTCATCCGCTTTTTCTCGTCAGGCTTTGGTGGATTGGATGGCCGGCCGGCTGAGATCGCAGGGGGTTTCTATCCCGGAAGTGGCTTCATCTCTTTCGTGTTGGAATCCGGTGTTACTTCATCGTCGTGTATCTGAGTTGGAGGCATCCAACGCCGGTTAGTGCCCTTTTTTCCTTTCTCTGCCTTTGTTGTGGACTGTTTTACCTTCTGACTTCATTTTGTTTGGTTACCTCTTGCTAGGAATGACTCAGCAGATTGCGATTCTTGAGGAAAAACATTCTCGAGATCAGGCTGAACTGGCCCAGCGATGCACTGATTTTGAGGAAAAGTATTCTCAAGGTCAGATTGAGCTGGGTCAGGTCTCTGCCGCCTTGGATGATGCCAATGCCTTGAGTTCTTCTTTACATGCTCGGCTCGACTCTGAAAAGGTGATGTACAGAACTGTGCTTTGCCTTGCTGTGCTCCTAGTATTAGCCTGGTTTTCTGAAGGAACTGACTTGTGCTTGTAGGAAGAAAAACGTATCCTTGCTGCTTCTCGTGACAATCTTGACAGGTTGTATCGAGATTCTAGCAATTCGCTGTCAATCTTGGAGAGGAGTCACCGCTTTACAATGCAGGAACTGGACAATCAACGTTGTAAGCTGCAGGAATCTGCGGATGAAGTGACCCGCCTTAAGCAATTGATATCAGCAAAAGATGCCACCATCAAAGAACTCCGAACTTCCAAGAAATCCATTGCCCAGGAGCTAGAGGCTACTCAGCTGACTGCTGCTACTCTCAAGGCCCAGCGCGATAAGGCCATGGACAAGGTTATTCGGGCGGGGCGAATCCTGATGAGGAGACCCGGCGTAGTTATTCCTGAGGACATAAGAGCTGACGTGAACGCCGCCCCTGATTCCTCGAGTCGTCCTACTTCGTCGGTCGCTCCTGTAAAAGACATTGCGAAATAGAGAAACATTTTGCATGCTCTGAGCGCGCGATTAGCATGATCGAGTATTTGTCAGAAGACATCAGTTTATCATTCGAATGACGTAATTATTCTCTTATTGTATCAGAATTTATTGGTCCGTGAAATTGTGGCAATGACGCGTGATGATTATAAAATTCGTTTGCGGGATATGGAAGTCATCCCCTGAATTACGTAGGCGCGAGTATGCGGCGCCGGTTTAAGCTGCCTTCTGATTTTAGCCGATAGCTCTGTTAGTAGGGCATAGTGGTCACCCTGAGTAAAGTAAGCACGAGCATGTTACACCGCCTTAAGTCGTCGCCGACTTAAGTCGATTGCTCCGTTAGCAGGGCATAGTGGTCACCCCGAGTTAAGTAAGCGTGAGCATGTCGCACCGCCTTAAGTCGTTGCCGACTCAAGTCGATTGCTCCGTTAGCAGGGCATAGTGGTCACCCCGAGTTAAGTAAGCGTGAGCATGTCGCACCGCCTTAAGTCGTTGCCGACTTAAGTCGATTGCTCCGTTAGCAGGGCATAGTGGTCACCCCGAGTTAAGTAAGCGTGAGCATGTCGCACCGCCTTAAGTCGTTGCCGACTTAAGTCGATTGCTCCGTTAGCAGGGCATAGTGGTCACCCCGAGTTAAGTAAGCGTGAGCATGTCGCACCGCCTTAAGTCGTTGCCGACTTAAGTCGATTGCTCCGTTAGCAGGGCATAGTGGTCACCCCGAGTTAAGTAAGAACACAAGTCCGTCATAAATAAATTGAGTATCCTTGAAACCTTTTCTTTATTGATGACATATTTCCACTTTACAGAGTACATCATCGTTATCCCAGCGGTTTTGAGGTACGGCTAAGGATAAAACTTTCTCAGGTGCTCTATGTTCCAGGAGTTCCCAACTTCCGTGCCATCCATCTGAGTGAGGCGATATGATCCGGGCCGAGTGACTTCTGCTACTATGAAGGGTCCTTCCCATAAGGGTGATAACTTGTGTCGTCCTTCTCCCGTTAGAATTCGGCGAAGGACGAGCTCCCCTACTGAGAAGAATCGTTGCCGCACAGCCTTGTCGTGATAACGCCTTAGAGTTTGTTGGTACCTTGCTGATTGAATTACTGCGTTCAACCGTTCTTCCTCGAGTACGTCTATGTCCTCCAGCCGGGTGGTCTCAGCTTCTGCTATACTTTCAAAGATCAGCCTCGGCGCCCCAAACTTGAGATCAGCAGGCAGCACTGCCTCCGAGCCATAAACCATGAAGAAAGGAGTGTTTCCATGCAAAGCTCGGCTAGGTTGGGTTCTTAGGCTCCAAACAACATAAGGTAATTCCCTTATCCACTTTCCTGCGAATTTCTCATTCTTATCGAAGATCCTCTTCCTGAGTGCATCTAATATCATCCCGTTGGCTCGCTCGACTTGCCCGTTGGCTCTTGGATGGGCTACAGATGCATACTTGATCTGAATGCTCTTTTGCTCGCAGAAGTCAAAGAATTCCGAACTTGTGAAGTTGGATCCTAGATCAGTTATGATACTGTTTGGTATTCCGAACCTGAATATTATGTCTTGTATGAATTCCACGGCCTTAGCAGAGGTTAAGGAAGCGATGGGTTTGAATTCTATCCATTTAGTGAACTTGTCAATCGCTACCAGTACATGAGTGTATCCCCCTTGAGCTTTTTTGAAAGGCCCGATCATATCCAGCCCCCAACATGCAAAAGGCCAAGTTACTGGTATGGTCTGCAGTTGCTGTGCTGGCATGTGTTGTTGTTTTGATAAATATTGGCAGGCTTCGCACTTCTGAACTAACTCGGCTGCATCATTCTTTGCTGTTGGCCAATAGAATCCTGACCTGAAGACCTTCCCGACTAGTGTTCTGGAGGCCGCGTGTATTCCACATTGCCCAGCATGGACTTCCTCCAGAAGTTGCCTTCCAGTAGAGGGGAGGATGCATTTCATGAAGACACCTGATGCACCTCTTCTGTACAATGTCTCTCCAATAAGTGTATAGTGAGCCGACTGTCTTGCAATGCGCTCTGCCGAGTTCCGGTCATCTGGTTCTTCTTCATTCTTTATGTACTTAATGATTGGCCTTCTCCAGTCATCAGGATCTGACTCGGGTTGATCTATGATGTTGCACTCTTCCATTTGATCCATTGAGATACTCGGCTGCAGAATTTCTTGCATGAAAACCCCGGGTGGGACCTGAGTTCGACTGGACCCTAACTTGGACAGTACATCGGCCGCTGTGTTCCGATCTCTTTCTACATGATGAAACTCCAGGCCCTCGAATTTGTCCTCCAGCTTTCGGACGGCAGTGCAGTATCTTCCCATCGAATTGTTCGAGCAATCCCACTCCTTATTTATCTGGCTGATGACTACCAGAGAATCCCCATATACCATTAATCTTTTGACGCCCAATGATATGGCAATGTTCAATCCGTGGATCAAAGCTTCATATTCGGCTGCGTTGTTGGAGGCCGGGAATAGCAACTGGAGGGCGTACTTGAGGTGTTCGCCTCCAGGTGCAGTGAAGAGAATCCCTGCTCCTGCTCCTTGGAGCTTTAGTGAGCCATCAAAATACATTCGCCATACTTCTGCAGTTTCTGGGTTGTCTGGTACTTGTTGTTCAGTCCACTCTGATACGAAATCAACTAGTGCTTGGGTTTTGATGGCAGTGCGAGGCCGAAACTCGATGTCATGAGATCCCAGCTCACAGGCCCACTTGGCTATCCGACCGATGGCTTCCTTGTTGTGAAGAATATCCCCTATTGGAAAACTCGTGACTACTATGACTTTGTGGTCGTCAAAGTAGTGACGCAGCTTGCGGGCAGTTAGAAGTACTGCATACAATAGTTTCTGAACTTGAGGATACTTTTTCTTTGAGGGGCCGAGGACTTCACTGATGAAGTAAACAGGATGTTGCACTGGATAGGCATGTCCCTCTTCCACTCGCTCGACTACCAACGCGGTGCTTACCACGTGAGTCGTGCAAGAGATATACAGCAACAAATCTTCAGCTGGTTGAGTCGGCGTGGCTCGCCGGGGTGGTTTCAGTACTGGTGGTGTTGTTAAGAATTTCTTCAGTGCGTCTAGAGCTTCTTGTGCTTCTGAAGTCCACTGAAACTTATCCACCTTTTTGAGTAACTTGTAAAATGGCAAACCTTTTTCTCCCAGCCTGGATATAAATCTGCTCAGAGCTGCCATACATCCAGTTAGTCGCTGAACCTTCTTTTGTGACCGAGGGGCTTCCATCTTCATGATAGCTTCAATCTTGTCTGGATTAGCCTCAATTCCCCGGTGGCTGACGATGAACCCGAGTAACTTTCCTGCCGGTACCCCGAAAACACACTTCTCAGGATTAAGCTTCCATCTATACCGCCTCAGACTGTTGAAAACCAGTTGCAAGTCTTCGATGAAATCTTTTGAGTCCTGTGTTTTGATTACAACATCATCTACATATGCCTCCACCCGCTTGCCCCAGTGGTCGGCTAAGCACGTTTGGATGGCTCTCTGGTAAGTCGCTCCAGCGTTTTTGAGGCCGAATGGCATGGAGGTATAACAGAAAGCACCGAACGGAGTGATGAACGCCGTTTTTTCCTCGTCTTCCTTCGCCAAACTAATCTGGTGGTATCCGGAATAACCATTCTAGAAAGACAGCATAGAACACCCAGCGGTGGAGTCCACCACCTGATCTATCCTCGGGAGCCCGAAGGGATCCTTCGGACAGTGTTTGTTGAGATCAGTATAGTCGACGCACATGCGCCAATCCACTTTATTCTTTTTGAGTACAAGAACAGGATTGGCTAACCACTCGGGGTGTAACACTTCTCTAATAAATCCGGCCGCGACCAAGCGAGCTAACTCGACGCGAATGGCCTCTCTCTTGTCGGGCGTGAAGCGACGCAGCTTTTGCCGGATCGGCCTTGCTTGGGGGTAGACCTTCAGTTTGTGCTCGGCCAGTTCTCTCGGGACTCCCGGCATATTCGCAGGTTGCCATGCGAATACGTCTCGGTTATCTTGCAAAAACTGGACGAGCGCGCTTTCCTATTTGTCGCCCAAGCTGGAGCTGATGATAGCCGTCTTGCGCTCATCAGCGAACCCCAGGTTGATTCTCTTGGTTTCTTCAGTCGGCCGCATAGAGGTCGCGGTCTGAGCTTCGTTCGCCGGTACTGCGAGGTCCTCCTCAGGCTTAGAGTCCGCCAACGTGGAGGGGGCTGCCGACGGCCTGGTGGTGAGGGCTGCTTGAATAGCCACTCGGAAACACTCTGCGGCGCCTTGGAAGTCGGCGCGCACAGTTATGATCCCTTGTGGTCCCGGCATCTTCAGTATCATGTACGTGTAGTGCGGAATGGCCATGAATTTGGCCAATCCCGGCCTTCCGATGATGGCGTTGTACCCGCAGTCGAAGTTTGCCACTTCAAACCTTAGGAACTCGGTTCTGTAGTTCTCCGGAGTTCCGAAGGTGACTGGCATGTAGATGTGGCCCAGCGGGTATTCCCCTTCCGTCGGCACGATGCCGAAGAAAGGAGTGTCTGACTCGTGGAGCTCTTTGAGGTGAACTCCCAAGCCTTGGAGTGTCCGGGGGAAGGTGACGTTGATGCTGCTTCCCCCGTCCACTAACACCTTTTTCACCCGGCTCTCTCGGATCACCGGATCGACGAGAAGCGGGTACTTGCCCGGGTGGTCGAAGTTGAGCCATTGATCCGCCCGAGTGAAGGTGATCGGGTGCTCCGACCACCGGTATGGGGCGGGAGGGCCGGTGGTCGCCACCAGTATCTGGCGATCGTTGAGCTTTTGCTGTCTTTTGTTCTCCTGCGATCCATGCCCACCGAAGATGACATTGACCTCCCTGTCAACGCGTGGAAAAGCTCCTCCTCCTCCTCCCTCCTCCTGCCGATGGGGTTGTCGTGGTTCATCTGGTCCTCCCCTCGGCGGAGGAGGAGGTAGAGGTTGGAAAGGTCGGCCGTGCCCGACGGAGTGCTTGAAGTCCCGGCAGTTACGAAGAGTATGGCGCATGTCCTTGTGGTACGGGCATTGGGCGTCGAGGATGTCGTCCAACGTACGTTCGCCTCCACGAGGTCCTCCTCGAGCGCGAGAGGCAGGTGGTCCAGCGGCGTGCACTTCTTCGCGAGGCCTCTTCTCCCATCGCTTGTCAGGTTGTTGGTTCGTGTCGCGTCGTGGTGCTGCTGGTACAGGCTTTGCTCCTCCGATGAGGTCCTGGGCTCGCTCGTCGGCGGTGATGTAGAGGTCGGCTTCCCGGAACAGCTCCTCGGAGGTAGTTGGTGCCTTCTGCAGTATGGCTCGGACGAAAACCGAGTCATTGGATCCTCTGTAGAAGTCCTCGATCACGGCCGCCTCCGTGACCTCGGGGATACGGTTTCTCATGGTTTGAAACCTCTTGAGGTATGACCGGAGAGTTTCATCCCCCCGGCGCTTGATGGATTTGAGGTCCCACGGTTGCGCCGGCTTGTCGGAGAGGGACTGAAAATTGGCGGTGAAGCGTCGACTGAAGTCGCCCCAGTCGTCGATGCAGTGTCGGGGTAGATGTCGCAGCCATTGCAACGCGTCTTGCCCAAGGACAATGGGTAAGTACGCGGTCATCACGTCCTCGGACGCCCCGGCGGCTCGAGCGGCGGTTGTGTAGACAGCTAGCCAACCCCATGGATCCTGCTTAGGTTCATATTTATCAACATTGGATACCTTGAAGTTGGGAGGCCACTGGATGGCCCTAAGGCGCGGAGTAAGAGCGGATACTCCGCACGTGTCCTCCTGTCGTCGGGGACGATGTCTGTCCCGGGGAGGGGAGTTGTGATCGTGATTCCTCGACCGTCCCCGGGTGGTTCCGCCAGTTGAGGCCGTGGCCGACTCAGTCCTGGCAGCTTGGCTCTGAGTCGGGGCGCCATGATCCCTGTCATACTCCTCTCGACGACGAATTTCGTTCTCGTGCCGCCGTTCCCGCGAAGCATTGATGGAGCTCCGCGCGTCTCGGCGACTGTTGATGGCGTGCCGTAGATCGTTCGGCGGGTGAGCAAGCGGTAGGAGGTGGTTGGCCGCCTGGGTGAACAGTCGTCGGTAGCCGTCGGCGTCAGGAGTCCGAGGGAGTCCCTCAGCTATCCGGGCCAGCACTCCTCCGACCTCGCTCGGCGTGTTCACAGCTCGGGCGAAGTCGGGGTTTAGGTTGCGCCCGAAGAATGGATTCTCACGACGCTGTCTTGCGTCCTGCTCAGCCTGTTCCTGAGCTCGTCGGCGATCACGTCGTCGGGAGTTCCTTCGTTCTCTGAAGACGCGTTCTTCCGGAGTTTCCCCTACCTCCGAGACCTCGTCTCGCGAGACAGGCTGTTCCGGATTCCGCTCTCCGGCTGCGTGATGTCGTCGAACGTTCCTGCGCCGGTTCCTCCGTCGCCGGGATTCTCGTTGGGGCGGTTCTTCCCCGGGTACAGTCGGCTCGTCGTCGGAGATGCTGGGCGATTCCGCCCTTCCGATGAAGAGGATGTCGGGGTAGAACGGTGCTGCTGCCGTGGTGATCTTCTTTCGGAGAACCGGAGGTTGCACTCCTCCGGTATTTTCGGAGTTCGTTGGGGGAGATTCCTTTTTCGGCGGATCCGCGATACGGTGCAGAATTCCTTCTTCGTCCGCTACGAACGAGATTGTTCCGAAGCAGAACACAGATCCGGGACGCAGGGTGATCTTGCCGTAGAAGGAGATGGCCATTGAGCTAGCTTGGATTGTCGACGCACCCCCTACCTGGCGCGCCAGCTGTCGGTGTTTTGGGTCCGACCGCACACCCGGGGTGGCCCCTCAAGGTGTTTTAGGAGTAGGACGGTGTCAACAACTGTAGCAAAATGGTTCGTGCTGATCGCACGAGGGACAATGGACGAGTTTTACAGGTTCGGGCCGCTTAGAGGTGCGTAATACCCTACGTCCTGATGAATATGTGTGGTGGATATGGTTACAAGAGATCTCTCTGGATTGAGGGTGCAGAGAGTTGGTGTGGATGGCTCAGTAATGGTCGATCGATCTGAAGGGGTGCCCCCTAGGCCTTATATACTCGACCGTGGGGCAGTACATGCGGATAAGATAACAATAAGTAGCTAAAAGATAGTGAACCTCCTGAAACTATCTTTACGTAATCCTCGCCGACTTATTCTCGCCTGACTCCGTTGCATGGAGGCTCCAGCGCGGGAAAGTCGGATCTCCGTTGTGATCACTCGTTCGACGCTGTGGGCCGTCCGGGCATGCACCAATCCGGCCTCACGTCATTCTGCTTCGATGGTTGTTCCTCCCCGGGCCTACGAAAGAATGACCTTACGATTTATTGGGCCCTTGGGCCTTTTCGTGAGGTCCTTTGCTCTTTTAGTGGACCCGGGGGATATCCATCCCCCACATCTAGGTAGTGTCTACCTTATGAAAATAAAGTACTGACTCTAAAGACTCTAGTTCCCTGGAGTACCGTGAAGGAAAATTGTATTCAAGATACAACTTAATGTATCTCTGCTATCATTGCATTTTCATAAGCATTACATGAGCATTCATGGTTATATGTGGTTGTATATTGAGAACGAGGAAGAAGTAGTGGTTGAAGAAGAAGCTACACCACCACCTCAGAATCCACCTTCCGGGAGCTGTTTTTACTTTGATATTTGTGGAACAGAGCCCGACTCCCCTGCAAAACAAGGCAAGCCATTTGCCACCTCCTTGCTGTTTTAAATTCTTTATCACTTTTATGATGCATTAGGTGATAGAAGTTGTGTGCTAAACCAATTGCTGCATTTCCTTCCTTGAAAGTTGATTACCAATCCTTGATCACCTGTTCTATTAAAAAGGTTTTCTGATGCTTAGTTCTGCTTTAGAAAAGCAAATGTTTTGTTTTCAAACTAAAGGTGATGCTACAAAGTGGATGGGATGTTTTCAAAAATAAAACTTGATGGTGGATCCATCATGGCCGTGATGGGTTCAACATTGGAAAAGATGTACCTCTGCCAGGTACAAAACTTTGGGTTTGAAATGATAAAGCTGAGACCGGGCGGGTGACTTGCACGAGAAGAGAGTCTCAGTGTAGTGTCTCCGTCTGAGTCGATTAAGGACCTTGTCGATGTAGGCCTGATGACCAAGACCCTTTAACTGGTCACATGCCTCGTCATGGGTAATCTTTGCCTCGGGCAGACTAATACCATAAAAGGACAACACACAATGGGAGTGGAGAGATGGCGAGAGTAGCGTGTACCCTTCGTGGCAAGAGGCTGGACGGTGGTGTATCTGTGCTCTCGGTTGGCGTGAACCCGGTCTGGTCTTAAGAAACTCGGTGGCGAGTTGACATATGCAAGGTTAAGTGCTACATATGTCGTGTGATTGGAGATCCTCAGCTGAGTATTAATCGATTCAGATCGCCGTTACTTCTCAGACATGAAGACTTAGTCACTGACTTACACGTAGCATTCCAGTGAACAAGAAGAGTTGATAAAAGGATGGCTAGTATAGGACAAGTGCTTGAACTAGGGTAGAAAGAACTCTAGTGATAGGTAATGTCTTAACTTGCTAATTAAAACTGGATTTTTAAGGATCCACTATTAGTAAGCATTTTTACAAACAGAGTCTTGATTCTTGATTAAGCCTTACCTTGACTCCCTCAAGCCAGCATATCCTTGAGAGTCTTTTATTTTGACGGGTAAGACTTGCAAAAGTACACTCCGCACTCAGGGTTTTCGAACCCATGTTGTCGTAGATGAGGAAACAACAAACTTTTGTTGTTTTTGTTCTAAGGTGGTGCCCAAAGAAGAACCGCAGCAGTGAAGTCGCAGGAGGACGTGGCCTCCCTTTTGAAAAACTATATACTTTTATGCGGGAGGAGTTTTTGCCTCCCAGTTCTGTAATAATAATACTTATGCACTCATATACTCTGGTTCTGTAATAACTATAACACTCTTTCTATATTTTAATGAATGTAAACTAAGTTATTGTAATTCGCTTTCGCTTATTTGTTCCTTTGATGTGTTGTAATATCTGCGTGATGGGTGAAACGCTCTTAGGCGAGAAAAAGGATACAAATACTGAACTTGTCAAGTAGTTATATGCATCTACAGGGTTGCCCAAAGTCCGTTGGACAAGGACAACTATAGGTGGGCCTAATTACTTTGGAGGTTCCATCACACCTCCTCATTCTTAGAATAGATCAAAATGTCATCAATGAAGACCACCACAAACTTGTCTAATTCGGGCATGGATACCGAATTCATCAAGTATGTGAAGTGGGTTGGAGAATTTGTCAATCCAAAAGACATAACCATATATTCAAATAACCCATACCGAGTGGTAAAAGCGGTCTTGGGTATATCCTCGGGTCGAATTCTGATATGATGATAGCCCGATCTGAGATCAATTTTAGAAAATACTCGGGCTCCAGTGAGTTGATCGAAAAGAATATCGATCCGAGGAAGAGGATACTTGTTTTTAATAGTCACTTCATTAAGGGGTCTGTAGTCCACGCACATTCGAAGAGTTTGATCCTTCTTCTTGACAAAGATTGCTGGACATCCACATGGCGATGAACTCGGACTAATAAATCCTTTTTCCAATAAGTCTTGTAATTGTGTCTTGAGTTCCGCCAGGTCGTTGTGTAGCATACGGTACGATCTTCTGGAGATAGGAGCCATACCGGGCATCAATTTAATCACAAACTCCACATCCCTTTCCGAAGGTAACCCGGGCAAATCTTAAGGGAATACATCCGGGAATTCACACACAACCGGAAAGTCTTGTTTCTCATGCACTATGGCTTCAAAAACTTGTCTAGATACTTTAACTGGGACAGATACAGGGATGGATAGCTTGACTTCTTCCTGTCCATGACTTAATTGAATAGTCCTTTGATCTGCATTGATGATAGCCTTATTCTGGGCTAACCAATTCATGCCTAGAATTACATCTACATCTTGTCCCTTTATAACTATCATGTTGGTAGGGAACTCATGTCCGACCAATGTTACGGGTACGTGGAAGACTGCTTCCTTAGTAAATATTTGACCCCAGGCGATTGAATAACAAAACCCTCTTTTGATTCAATACTATGTATGCAATGCTTCTCCACAAAAGTCTTGCTCATAAAAGTATGTGATGCACTAGAATCAAAAAGGATGACGGTGGGATGGTTGGCAATGAAAAACGTACCCATCATCACCGGTTCTCCTTCCGGGGTGGTTGCCACTTGGATGTAGTAAACTCGCCTAGTTTTCCTTGTATTTTTGCCCACTGGAGCGGTGGCCACATTTGTTAGAAATATTCCCTAGAGATAATCATAGAGATGAGCATATTTCTTTGTATCCATGACATATATATTGCTTAATTGAATATCCATGGAAGGCACCTTGTATTGATTAGCAATTATGTGAATTGTTTGTGAGATTCTTTACTTATATGGTTATTCTAAATGATGTCCCTAGTCAGAGTCGATGACTAGCACATGTATTAGTTGATGACTACATTTCACAAGTCATGAACATGGAGATGTTAAACTTATAATGTGGGCGCATGTATGACATGGGGCTGGACCGACCCAACGTGAGATATTGTAATATAGTTCTCTTTTTGCAACATGAATATTGTATCCTTAGACCTGAGATTGTCGCATGTTCTCAAGATGTGAATTGACTTACTTAGGGACTATCAAACGCTATTCCGTAACTGGGTAGTTATAAAGGTAGTTTTGGGTTTGTCAGGAAGCATGCTATGAGGCATGGTCAGTCAAGATGGAATTTGTCCCTCTCTTTATGAGAGAGATATCTCTGGGCCCCTCGAGTGATTGGATCAAGAAATGCATGGTCGTGCTAGGGTTAAGAGTTAACCATTGAAAGGATTCCAATTCAAAGTATCGAGAAAGAGAGGTCAGCTTAGAGCCAGACCAAATATCGTGAGACAAAGGGAACAACATGTACGTAATGTTGCAATGGTTCGTCTGATATGATCTTTACGTGCGCATAGGAGTTGACATGTCTTGCTAGAGGCCGCTGTCAATTATTGGGCCAAGTAAGAGTACTCGGGCTATGTCTATTTGTACGTGAACCTATAGGGTCACACACTTAAGGGGAAGGAAGCCTAACTCGGATTAGATCCAAAATTAGATTGGGCTTTAGGGTTACTAATGGGCCTCGGTGTCAGAAGCCCACCATAACGCCTATATAATGAGGGGCGGGGGCGCGGTTAGGCTAACCCTATTTCGCCACCAGCAAACGAGTAGCTGCTCGCCTCTTGCCCTCGCCAAGCCGCCGTCGCGAACCTAGCAGTTCGGTACGCGGCGCTTCCTCCCTGTACGTGTGGATACCTCGGAGGTGCTGCATCTGGAGCACTAGGACGAACCGTGCGAGGACGTGAAGGACGCCGACGACTGCACGGCACTGCTCGACGCGTTCGTCTACATCGAGACGTCTTCCGCTGCTCTGCGCATCTAGTGGTAATTCCATGACCTATAACCGCAGTAATTCTTGGTTTTATGGGGTTGAAAATTTTGTTTTGCGCTAGCGTAGCCTCCCCGTAATCCTTCAACATTCCCCTTTCCTTGAGTCGTGTTCCTAGAAGTCTGTTGAAAATTTGATCTATTTTGCTTTGGATAGGGGCAGTCCTTGATGAAGTGTCCGGACTTCCCACAATTAAAGAAGCCATTAGAGGAACTGGGTAGGGCGGGGAATCGAGCACCAAGGGCACTCGGCTGATTGTTCTGACCGGGGGCAGGAGTGGGACGGATGAAAACTGGTTGCTTGAAAGGATGTAAAGCCCAAAATTTATCAAAGAAAAAAATGATGATAAAATAAATGAATAAATATATTTGAGGATTTTGAAACCATGGGAGATTTATTTGGACCCTTCTATTTTCATAGCCAAATAATGGAGTATTATTAGTCGATTAATCCATAAATAAATAGGAATGTGCATCCCATGCTTAAGATATTGTCGGGATACATTTTACTCGACCTCAAATTATAAATGAAAGTGAGAAACAAAGTGAGAAAGGAAAATTTTAACAATCATCTATTATTTCTAGAATTAAAATAATGAGAAGAAGAATAAATAATAACATTGAAAATAGTAGGATCTATAGGATTATGATTGAGAATAAAAGCATGAAATTTAAGAATAGAAAGTTTCATCAAGTTTGAACTTGAAATAGAAATTTGAAAAATGTGAAAGGGATTAAAATAAAAAAGGAGAAGAATAAACCTGCTCTTGGGCCGGCTTTGCTTCTCTACAGCCCAAGTTACCCCCATCCCGCCTCGGCCCATTGAGTGCACGCCCCTGGCCCAACTGGCCACCTCGCGCCGGCCCACCCACTTCTGAGCCATACACGTCTGCTGGCTGCCAGCCGAACCCCGCATGCCAGCCTTAGTCTAGTATCTGCATGGGTAAGAAGCGATCACTGTTTGTGGGCCCCACATCGTTAGTTCTATCATCCCCACGGAGATTTCGCTCGTCCGCTACAAGCTCGCTCCCTGTGAACCGCTCAACGGCCTCCGTATTTGGCGCACCGGCCCACTGTTAGTCATACCCCTAGCCATATATATCGGGCGCTCCAACCTTGGCCATGGGCGCAACTCTCGGCTTCTCTTCTTCGGCACCGTGGGATGAGCTCGATCAGCCAGTCAGGAGAGAGGGCACCATGGGTGGCGCCGTGCGTGGAGATTTCTAGCGCCGACGATTGGAGGCCACTATGTGATGGGTGTGGCATGCGCAGGGTAACTCGGGTCCCATCCCTAACCATCTAGAACTGGGTGATGCTTCGGATGACTGGAATTGCTCGTCGGAGCTTGGCCGTCCCCACCAGGTTGCTGGGCACCGTGTATAGCTGAATCTGCTCCACGGTCGCTGGCAAGACCCTCCCCAATGGTTCGCTTTCTCCTCCTTCCTGCGTAGCTCTAGTCGAAGCCAGGTTTCTTGGACTTGAGCGTTGGTACAGAGGTGCTCCAGCGCGTCGCGGCCTGGTCGGGTGGGGCGCCGTCGTGCCCTGGTGTGCGGCAGGGAGGAAGACAATTTCTGTGCCATCAGATCAATGTTGGGCGGTTTGAATTAGATCTTGGGGTAAAGATCTTGCGACGTAGGATGCTCGTTCGACGATCGGGAATGGGTCCTGGAGCTGAGAGGATAGATGAATCCGGGGCCGTCCGATCGTGGTTGGGCGGATGAGATTAAATCCCGCATACCTATTCGTTGCATTGAACAACAGCCGTTGATCCTTATCCAAGGGCTGCTAGTCCGTACCACGTTAATGAAGACTCAATCTGATCTGCGCCGTGGATCGCCGATTCAACGGCCAGCGTGTGCCGATACCCTTTCGGTGGTTGATTTCCTAAAGAGTCCCCCGGAGAAGTAGAAATCAACCTGCCGTCCATCCAGGTTAATCCTGAGTCATGGAAAAATTTGTAAGTAGACCCTCGAGCTCTCTGTTTATTATGCACACGGTCCCAGAAATAGATAAAACAGGAAAAGGATTATCGAAATTGATTTTTAATGCAAAAATAATTCCAGAAACTTATATAATTCATATTAATTTTATTTTAGCTCCAAATTAATTCATTCTAGAGACATTAATTTTGTTTTAATATTGTCTACCACTTAGTACCTCTGTTTAGCAACGAAACATGAATTAAAACTATTCATCTAAATTAATCTATACCATGTACTCAATAACTTCAGAAATACATAACTTGCAATCCGTAACTCCAAATTGATCCATTCCAATTGCGTTAGCTTCCTATAAATATTACTACGTAGTAACAACATTAATTATATCATGTTGCATACTTGTATAGTTAGATATTTATTTATCCTATGTCTACTAGAGTAACTCTTCTAAATCAAATCTAACCAGTCCATAATTATAATTTGATTAAAAGATGATCTCTAGACAAGATATAATTAAAACTAAAATTGAATTCATTACCTATAGAATATTTTCTCATATGATGTATACTAATCAATTTCTAATAGAGTTTATTATTTAAATCACGTAGATCTCCCATAAATCATAACTTCATAACCATAACCCCGATCTTAGTGATTCTCGAACCCACGATCTTGTAGCAACGTGTAGATTATTATTATATAGTTTGTTCTTATGTTTAGTGTGATGTTAATTTTGTCTATACCATGTTTGGTTGTATTGCTACGACTAGCGCGAGGTCACAAGTCACCTGAAGATCCTCCTGGTACCTGGAATCTCAAGTCCCAGGCAAGTTGTGCCCTTGATCACTTCTTTTACCCAGTCATGTTCTTATTAATCATAATGATCTGCATAGGTTAATTTTGATGGGACCCAATAGGTGACCCCAGTTTGACTATCTTTATACCATGATTGCCACTGAACTTTTTGGGTAGTACTTGCTATTGCTTTATGGGGTTTGGGTATGGAGATACATTATTCATGATCACACTTTTATTATCAGTTGTTATTTACTACTTATGATAAGATCATTATGTTAATTGGAACATGGAGCGACGACCCGGGAAAAAAGTGCTACCACAAGGGAGGAATGGGACACCTTGGCTAACTAACTAGGAAAGCTAGTGGAGGACTACCTTACCCGAAAGGGGCAAGGGCAGTAGGGGAGTGGTCAGTGTAGAGAGGTCCTTGGGTTGATTTTGCTGCGATGGCGGTCAGGCAAGGGACCCTGCACTGGAGCTTCCTATAAACTGTAGCGGGTTTTCTAAACCTAGTGGAACTTTGTAAAGGCCTCGTAGCGGAACCCTGCCTCGCTTCCTTGGTAGAGGTGTATGGGGTCTGATCAACCCCATGGCAAGTGGGTAACATGACTTGTGGGTAAAGATGTGCAACCTCTGCAGAGTGTAAAACTGGTATATCAGCCATGGTCACGGTCATGAGCAGCTCGGACCCTCACATGATTAATTTATGGAACTAAATTCAATTTGTCATATGCATCGCATTGCAGGTGTTGTTATCACTTTTGTTCTACTACTTTTTGGGTTGGTATTTACTTATACTTAGTAATTGCTAAAAAATTTGACCAACTTTAAAAGCAATGCTCAGCTTTAACCATCCTCTTTAGTAAGCCTTACACTTCACGTGAGCTCCCACCTTTGGCGAGTTCATGCACATTATTCCCACAACTTGTTGAGCGATGAACATATGTGAGCTCACTCTTGCTGTCTCACACCCCCCATAGGTCAAGAATAGGTACCATAGGATGAGGCGCATGGAGGATGCTGTGACAAGTTCGTGAGAGGTATAGGCCGTCGTCTCCCAGTCAACTTTGGGTTGTTGGATCATTGTAATTACTTATTTATTTTGTACAGAACTCCTATTATATAGTAAAGATGTGACATTCGTTTCTGTACCACTATTCATCATATGTGTGAGACTTGGTCCTAGCACACCTGGTGATTATTTCGTGCCTGGGTTTTGGACCCTTGAAACCTGGGTGTGACAAAGGACATGTGGGTGGATGAGGAGAAGAGCGATTTGGGTTGGAAGGACGAATGACCAACCTTGATAGCTTTTCAGACCCTTGAGACGATCCATCATCCCCATATCTCTTTGTTTTTCCTTTCTCGAATTCTTGGCTTCCACTGCCAGCGCTGTGCTTACGGCCCTGCTATAAGTGAGATCCAGGCATGTGGCCATTTTGCGCTGGAGTCAATCATTCAAACCTCTCATGAAGCAATTTTTCTTCTTCAAATCCGTGTCCACTTGATCTATGGCATACTAGGAGAGATGATTGAACTTGTTGAGATACTGCATTACCGAGTCTCCCCCTTGCTTTAAACGTATAAACTCATCCAATTTCATCTGTAAAACCCCTTCTAGAACATAGTGTTCCATGAATGCCTGCTTGAATTCCGCCCACATGACAAGATGTCCAGCAGGCTGAATAGCTGTGAAGTTTGCCCACCAGGTGCTGGTAGGACCTCTCAATTGTTGGGCGGCAAACAGGGGCTTCAGGGTTTCAGTACACTGGATCAATCCGAATTTTTGCTCCGTGACCCGTATCCATTCATCCACTTCCAAAGGTTCTTCAGCTTTAACAAAAAGCGATGGACGAGTTTTAGAAAACTCCAAGTACGTGGTGTCTCGGGACCCTTGGGGTTGACCTCGGCCTCCATGCTGCTGAAAATGATTCCCTGCTAATTCACGTAGGAAACGAGTGTTGTCAGTGGTGGCATTAACTAAGGCAGCGATAGCCTCAGCCAATGTGGGAGGTACAGGTGGCGGGTTCGGAGTTTACTCCCCGCCGCGGGATGTTCCTGCCCCGTCTTGAGCACGAGTTCTTGATGTTATCTGAGAAAGGAAAATATACTGGATTATTACAGGCCAAAAATACACCACCTTTATTACATTATGCCAAACTAGTACTAATTATACATACTCATTAGTACAACTCAACTTCCTTATTTAATTTACATAAGGACACCACTTATACTAGACTACTCTAATTATCTTTGTCCTTGGCCGCTCCCGCTCCACTGCCAGCTTCGGGAGAACGTTCATCTACGAGGTTCATCGAAGGAGGGGCTCCAAAAAGATCCAACTCCACATCAGGTCCTCCACTAACTTCTCTAGATGTTTTGGCTCCCATTGCTGCAACTTCCGGTGGCACATTCGGATGCAGCCGGTCGTATAACACGCGCACTTTCTCATGCAGAGTGTTACAGTAAGCTTGCAGATTTTCTAGAGCTACGCTTAGTTCCGCTACCCAGGCTAGAGCATTTGCCTCGCAATCCCAGGTGAAAGAGCGCGAATTTATGGCCTAGTTGATAGCCGTGTCTCGTTCCACGATTTCCTGCTGCAAGCGATCAACCTCCACCGACAGCTCATCAATGCGGCGACTATCTCGCACACTCCCTATTTCCATGGCGCAGTACTGACGTGAGTCGTTCCACCTTGGCCTCTAGATCCCCTATGGGATCATTGCTTCCGCTACTGCTCCCCTCATGTCGAGGAGCCAACTGGTGCCGGAGCACACCTCGAGGTCCGGTTGCTTTTTGTTGGGTAGTTTTGGTACGCGCCATACATCCATAAGAGGGAAAAATTTATTTAGTGTAGTTTATGATGCATGCATGACCTTATGATTATGGAACCAACTTTTTCGTTGATCCCCTACCTCCTACGTATACTATTATTTGGCACTCTGTTACCCGACTTCAAATGATAAGTTACTACCAGAAAGAGGCAAGATAAGAATGAAACAATGTTTCAAGGTAAGTATTTTAAAACCTTTTGAAGTACTACGTAATGTACAAAGAGACAGGCTTCGCTCCGATACCAGTTGTGATGGAACCTCCCAAGGTATTAGACCCACCTACAGATGTCCTTGTCCTATGGACCTCAGACAGTCATGCAGGTGTGCATAATGACTCGGCAAGTTCAGTTAACTGTATCTCCATCATATCACCCAAGAGCGTATAACCCATCGCGCAAACATTACACATATTCGAAGTAGAGAATGAGCGGAAAGGATTACAATAACATAATTCACATTCATACCAAAAATATAGAAAGAGTAGTTATTACATAACCGGGTGTTTGATTGTGGAACTTATTATTACATTACCGGGAGGCAAAACACCCTCCCCAAATAAGTTTTAGTGATCTTCCTCCTGCATGGGAATCACCTTGGAACAGAAACAGTATAACTCGGTCGTTTCATCACCTACAACAATATGGGTTCGAAAACCCTGAGTACGGAGTGTACTTTCGCAAGTCTTACCCGTCAAAGGAAAAGACTCTCAAGGATATGCTGGCTTTTGGGAATCAAGGTAAACCTTATCAAGATTCAAAGACTCTCTTTATAGAAAAGCTTACTGTTGAGGACTTGTTCTCAAATGCTATAAATTAAGAACAAGGCAACACAAAAAATGTTAAACGTTAAAGTCCTTCGTCCTTCGAAGCATTATTTCCCTTGGGATATAATGATCTTCGGACGAAGGTTATGAAGGACATACATTCAACAGCATAACATATAATGATGAAGAAGGAATCATATGAAATATAAAATAACATAAACAATCATGTATTATTATCAACTCATTTCTATTTTATTATTATGGAAAATAGAAATGATATCAAATTACAAATGTACCTTCGGCTTGAAAGAAGGTAAAAGTATAAGCGTGACGCAAAAGCAAATGCCAAGTCAGCGTGAACAGTACAGGAGCACTGTTCATCTATTTATAGGCACGGGACGCAGCCCATGTAAAATTACACCCATGCCCTTTACATTTGCTAATGGCTCTATAGTAACCCATCGAGGTCTGAATAGCCTTTTCCTTTTTAAGTCGGTTTCCTTTTCTGCTATCATGCTGAAGTTCTCCTGCACATAGCTTCGGCTCTATGCCAACCTTCGTATTCTTTGTGCTTCTTCACACTGTGGTTTTGATCCGAGCCGAAGGTACCTGTTCATGTATTATACTCCAGAAACATTGTTAAATCATGTTTTTGAGGACCTTCGTAAGCCGAAGGCCCCAAACAGTAGCCCCTCGCAATATTAATTTGTTAGAATAATAAATTCAGATTGCGATATGGACGAAGGCCCTAAGCCGATGGTCCAAAAACACCTTCCCTTTGCTAGAATAGCAACAGACAATGACAAGCGGGGCCCTCCACCCTGCAACACACTAGACGTATAAATAAGAGCACACCACGAGCTCATTTGGTACGCTTTTTGCCATCTGCTCTGTTTGCTCAATTTTTAGCTCTTGCCTACCAACGCTTGCTTGGTTTTTTAGATTTTCTAAGCTTCGGCTTTAAGAGCACATTTTCACCATTTCCGAAGAGAAGATGTCTCAAGATAAGAAAGTTGTTGCTGAAATGAAGCTGAGCGAGGAGGAGAAGCTTCTTAAGGAAAAAACCGTTGGATTCATCGAATCAATTGCAAAGACCAACACAGAAAAGATTACAAAAGAAATTCTAGAAGGCTTATGTGAAGATACCGATGACAGCAATAGTTATGACGTGGAAAGTGGGGGCGAAGACTCTAAAGATCGGCCGTGGCGACCAAGTCACAAAATCTTCGGAAAATCGACTATCAGGCAAAGTCATCTTGATAACATGAGAGGAAGGTATTTTCGAGACATATCTATCGTGAGGGCTGACAACGGAGATAGGACTGCCCCTGCTCCTAAAGAGAATGAAGTCGTAATCTATCGAAGCTTCTTCAAGGCTGGGCTTCAATTCCCCCTAAGCAGTTTTGTGGTTGAAGTTTTAAAGATATACCAGATTTTTCTTCACCAGATTACTCCCGAAGCCATCATAAGAATGGGAATCTTCGTATGGGCTGTGAGGAGTCAAGGTTTGGAACCAAGTGCAAAAAGTTTCTGCAGTATGCACGAACTTTTATATGAGATGAAACCCTGGGGTAAGGAGCAGTATCACAATAATTTTGGTTGCTACAACTTTGTTGCTCGTTCAGTCTCAAGCTGCCCAGTGCCAACCTTTCGGAGGAGGTGGCCTGGAGACTGGATGAAAGAATGGTTCTATGTGAAAATGATTTAAAGGCGAGAGAAGATATCAAAGAGATCATCATGCGCCCCATCTAGTCCTGCTTCGTCCTTCAGAAACCGAAGGTAGAGATTGATGAAGCAGCTGAAGAATGCCAAAGGGCCTTTGGCATAGTTTGTTCTTTCATTGGGACAAGGGACTTAGTCCAAGAGCACGTGGCCTACAGGATATGGCCATTGGTAGTCAACTGGGAGATGCCAAAAGAAACCATCAGCAACCCCAATGAAGGTGGTTTGGTTCGACTAAAATATACCTTCAGGTTTGGAGACCAATTTATCGAACCAGACGATGACTTGCTGAAGTGCATCGAAGCTACAAGTGATGATCTGCTTGGGCCATACTCCAAAGCGGAGGATAATGCGTTATCTGTGGCCTTCGGGAGCCGGAAAAAGAAAAAGGCTAAATAGAGTTTTTGATGCTATTGGGTTCATGTACCCTGATTACCGCTACTCGCCACGGGGGCAGAAGAGAAAGAGTGCAACTTGCGGGAAAGATGCTGCTTCAGCTGCTCCAAGCGAGCCCTCGCCAAAGAGGAAAAAGGTGATGGTTCTTACTCACCGGCCTCGATATATTGAACTGGTCGTAGTGCCCGAATTTGGTGGTGAGACCTCTTCGGCTACTGAAGCCAAAGAACCTGCGCGTACGCAGAAGATTGAAGAGCCGGCTGCAATGCCGAAGACATCCTCAGCCAAATTAGCTGAGCCGAAGGCCGATATTATAGGGGTCGAAGGAACAAAGATATCAGAAATTACAAGCCCTTCTGCAGAAGTGACAGTGCCGAAGGCACAAAAAGGTCTTACAGCGACCCACAAAAGGAAAAGGATGGTCAACGTACTAGATGCGTTGGAGACGATAAAGACTTCAAGTTCTGCTCCAAAGAAAACTGCCGAAGCTTCAAAAGCGCAGACTGAGACAAAACTAACCGTTGCCGAAGCTGCAATGAGGCAGGTCGAGACCGAAGCTGGGCCTTCAGAGCCCATCAAGAGAAATCCTTGGAAACTGGAGAAGAAGAAACAGAAAAAGAAGCTGCAGAACAAATTCTTCCTAGAAAACTACCACTCCTACTCCCGAACCATCCTCTTAAGTTCTTGATTATATTGTACGACATGCTTCGGGAAAAAGGTTATCTGAAGAAGAAAAGCGAGAAGCTCAATACTATGCCCAGAAACTGAAATATCAAAAGGGGGCATTGATATTCAATGGCAGTGGAGAAGAAGATTTCTTATATTGTCTCCCAGACAGCAAGGAGATTTCTGTCTGCCGGGAGATGAGCAGAAGCTTCGGATTCCCGACACTAGAAGTCGGGCTTTCGGCGCTATAAAAAGATGAATTGGCCGACAGCTTATCATATAATAGTTTAAAGGTGTGAGAATGAGTTTTTTGTACTTAAAAACAAAAAACTTTTTATTTGCTTGTACTTAATACCGCACTCCTTTTGCAGGGCCTCATTCTTAGCAACGCCCTCAGGGCGCAGAAAAATGCCGAAGACGAAGGATGCACTATAGCTTTGAACAACCTTCGTTCCGAAGTAATTGAACTAAGGAACAAAGGTCTTGAAAAAGATAAGATATTAAACTCATTGGTGAACAAAATTAAAGAAGACGAAGCTACTTCCAAAGCCCAAGCTGAAACCCAGAAATGCGAAATTGAGGATCTTCGGAAACAGCTGGCTGAAGCAAAATTAAAATGTGCTATTGCCGAAGCTGACCGAGACGCCAGCGATTACTGGAAAAATTATTGAGAAAAAACAGTTGTAGAACTTTGCTCTTCAAAAGAAAGATGTTATGAAAAATCCATAGAATGTGTGGAAAAAATAAAAACTAGCTTCGCCATTGTTGGCGCATATTCAAGTGAAGATAACTTCGTACAAGGCGATCCTGAGGGGCCAATTGAATGGATCAGCAGCGAGGCCGAAGCCTTTGAGGAGATTTTAAATGACCGTGGAGATGTCTGTGCCTTCTCAGGTGCAAGGGGAATTGCGGCTATCTTGGAGAAATCAGGTTGCGATCATGTGAAAACTCTGGCCCAAGCCGAAGCTACTTTATCTATTGATGATACAAAGGACCCCTCGGCCGAAGCAAGCTTAGTTGGTGGAAAATTCTTTACTGACATATGGGAAAATGGCGGTCGAGGGATGGCTCACGAAATAATAAAGAAGAGCAAAAAAGATACTCACAATGCTAGGGAAGCAACGAAGGCAGCTAAAAAAGCTGCAGAACTCGAAAGACGGATAGGTTTTGATTAATAGCATTTTAACTTTATTTTTTATTTTTGTGACTGCAAACTTATTTACGTTTTCTACCGCAGCCAAACTATCTCCTCCCCCAGAGCCCTCCGAGTCGTTGGCCGACCCAGAAGCAAAGGCATCAGCAGAAATTGTTAGGATGGCTGAAGCTATTATAGACGAAGTCGTTACCCAACTGCTGACGGAAACTGCAGATGAAGTTTTGAAGGAAGAATAATAGATATTGTAAAAACATTGCTAGAATATTAATGTAACATTTGCTGGACTATGCTTGTAATATTTGGTGCTCATGAGTTTTTAATGTAATATATAAATGGCTTTGTAATTCATTTCTTTGTGATGCATGAAACTTTTATTGTACATACCGTTTTTGAGCCTTCGGCGAAAAAACACCTTCCCTTCTTTTCATGCTTCGTAAAGAAGAGCTTTTATGCTTCGTGAGAAATCCTTCAATCGTCGCAGAAACATTAATGCTTCGTCAGTAATAGACTTTCTTCCTTGATATCAGAGTGCTTTATAAAAATGCTCCAACCGTCGCCATAATACTGATACTTCGTCAATAAAAGACTTTCTCCTCCACTTCAGAGCTGATAAAACCGTATCTCTTCAAAATTTATGTTGTGCCTTAGCACAATTTCACTTTTTCGAAGCATTCTCCGAAGGTCAACATTATGTCCCCTTCTTGTGCCATTGATGCAATATGATGTATGATGTTATGTTATGCAAAATGATGTGATGATGTTATGCTATGCGAAAATGATACTTTGTGCCCAAGACACACACTCACATCCCCATATTGGAATAAACAATCTCTTTGCCGTTTATTTTTCGGCTTCACCGCTTATTTTTCGGTGTATCAGCGCTGACTTTTCGCTGTAAGTTCTGCATTCCCTTAGGAACGTCTTTTGAACTTCTTCGCCTTCTATTTCGGCGGTATTCGCGTTGACTTTTCACACTTCGCCTTATATTTCGGCGGAATCAGCGTTGACTTTTCGCTATAAGCTCTGCATTCCCTTTGGAACGACTTTTGAGCAGAAAACTTACACTGCGCTCCTTTAGGAACGACTTTTTGTAACTTCGGCAAACTTACGCTGCGTTCCGTAGAACGACTTTTTGTAGCTTCGGAAATTCTTGTGATGTACTTTTTTAGCCGCGCGTTCTCTTAGGAACGACTTTTTATGCTTCGGCGATTTTTTAGACTCCGTAAGTCTGTGGAGAAAACATATTTTCACTATGGCAAAAACGAAGCTATTACAAGGAATTGAAAACAACGAGAAAACTAAGTTTTCAACAATTGTTCCTTTGTAAGAAAGAAAATGACAATAACTGTAAAAACTGTTTTAGGGGTAGGATATCTCTTTAGTAGATATGCTTCGATTCTGGCACAGTACTGTTGACTGTGCGAGCTTCGGACTCCTCGCTGAAGTCTCTCTACTGATGGGTGTGTTGACTCCCTTCTGGCTGTTGACCGTGTGAATATGCAGGTTGTGGTGGTGGCGGAGGTGGAAGTTGTGGCCAGGATGCCTGTGGCTGACTAGCCGAAGCAACAGATGCTGCAAGATGGTTACCTACATACTCTGGTATGTAGGGTGAGTGATACGAAGCAGTATGCATGACCTGCTTCGGCTGGTTCTGCTGAGCTGCAGCTTCTGCTATTTCCTTCTGTTTCTGAATGGTGACATGGCACATCCTTGTAGTATGGCCCTTGTCCTCACCGCAGAATAAGCAATAAATTTTCCTGGGCTGATCCCCAAACCTTCCTCCGATGCCCCTGGCGCCTCTGCCCCTTGGAGCTGACGGCCGAGGATAGCTTTGTTGCTGCCCCGAAGCTTGCAAGGAATATTGCGGCCTCTGTTGTTGACTTCCTCTGTCGTCATTCTGGGTGGAATGAATTGATCTGACGTGCCTTGGGTGGATTCTCCCTCCGAAGCCCCTGGTCATCTCGGAGAACCTGTAAGCTTCCTCCCTTCTTTGACGAAAGTCATTATCAGCGCGGATGTATTCATCCATCTTTTGGAGCAAATTCTCCAAGGTCTGAGGGGGTTTCCTGGCGAAGTATTGGGTCATAGGTCCTGGCCGAAGCCCCTTGATCATGGCCTCAATGACAATTTCATTGGGCACTGTTGGTGCTTGTGCCCTTAGACGCAAGAACCTTCAGACATACGCTGGAGGTATTCTTCGTGATCTTGCGTGCACTGGAACAAAGCTTGAGCGGTAACCAGCTTCGTCTGAAACCCTTGGAATATGGTGATCAACATGTCCTTTAGCTTCTGCCATGATGTAATTGTTCCTGGCCGAAGAGAGGAGTACCAGGTTTGCGCAACATTCTTGACTGCCATGACGAAAGATTTCGCCTTGACTGCAGTATTGCCTCCATATGAAGATATGGTTGCTTCGTAGCTCATCAGAAACTGCTTCGGATCTGAGTGCCCTTCATACATGGGGAGCTGGGGTGGCTTGTAAGACGGGGGCCAAGGTGTAGCCTGCAATTCTGCTGACAGAGGAGAAGCATCATCAAAAGCAAAATTTCCATGATGGAAATCCTCATACCATTCATCCTCGTTGAAGAAGCCCTCTTGGTGAAATTCCCTATGTTGGGGCCTTCGCTCTTGCTCATCTTGAGCAAGATGGCGTACTTCTTCAGTGGCTTCGTCAATCTGCCTCTGAAGGTCGGCTAGTCAGGCCATCTTCTCCTTCTTCCTTTGTACTTGTTGATGAAGCATCTCCATGTTTCTGATTTCTTGGTCCAACTCGTCCTCCTGGGGTGTTGGACTAGTGGCCTTCCTCTTCTGGCTTCGGGCCTCTCGAAGAGAAAGGGTCTCCTGGTTCGGGTCCAGCGGTTGCAGAACGGCAGCCCCTGTCGCTGAAGCTTTCTTCGGTGGCATGACGAAGGTCAGTGCTTGCCGAAGGTGGTCGAAAAGAGTTCACCGGAGGTGGGCGCCAATGTTGAGGACTTGTTCTAAAATGTTATGAATTAAGAACAAGGCAACACAGAAAATGTTAAACGTTAAAGTCCTTCGTCCTTTGAAGCATTATTTCCCTTGGGATATAATGATCTTCGGACGAAGGTTATGAAGGACATACATTCAGCAGCATAACGTATAATGATGAAGAAGGAATCATATGAAATATAAAATAACATAAGCAATCATGTATTATTATCAACTCATTTCTATTTTATTATTATGGTAAATAGAAATGATATCAAATTACAAATGTACCTTCGGCTTGAAAGAAGGTAAAAGTATATGCGTGACGCAAAAGCAAATGCCAAGTCAGCGTGAACAGTACGGGAGCACTGTTCATCTATTTATAGGCACGGGACGCAGCCCATGTAAAATTACACCCATGCCCTTTACATTTGCTAATGGCTCTATAGTAACCCATCGAGGTCTGAATAGCCTTTTCCTTTTTAAGTCGGTTTCCTTTTCTGCTATCATGCCGAAGCTCTCCTGCACATAGCTTCGGCTCTGCGCCAACCTTCGTATTCTTTGTGCTTCTTCACATTGTGGTTCTGATCTGAGTCGAAGGTACCAGTTCATGTATTATACTCTAGAAACATTGTTAAATCATGTTTTTGAGGACCTTCAGAAGCCGAAGGCCCCCCAACACTTACTATGAGTGGATCCTTAAAAGTCCATTTTTATTATCAGATTAGGTAATTACCAGCATCTAGATTTCTTTCTAATCTAGATCAAACACTTGGCCTATATTAGCCATCTTTTATCATTCTTTCAGTTCACTGGATTGCTACGTGTAAGTCAGTGACCAAGTCTTCATGTCCAAGAAGTAACGGCGATCCGAATCGATTAATAGCCAGCTGGGGATCTCCAACCACACGACATATGTAGCACTTAAACCTTGCATATGTCAACTCGCCACCGGGTTTCTCAAGACCAGAATGGGTTCATGCCAACCGAGAGCACAGATACACCACCGTCCAGCCTCTTGCGACGGAGGGTACATGCTACTCTCGCCATCTCTCCACTCCCACTGCATGGTGGCCTTCCTTGTATTGGTCCGACCAAGGAAAAGCTTACCCATGATGAGGCATGTGGCAAGTTAAAAGGTCCTCGATCATAAAGCCTACATCGGTTCCGTCCTTAATCGACTCAGACAGAGACACTACACTGAGACTCCTTTCTCGTGTAAGTCAACCGCCCGGTCTCGTCTTTATTACTTAAAACCCCAAAGCTTGGTACCTGACATAGGTACTCTTTTCAGATGTTGAACCCATCATGGCCCTGATGAATTCACCATCACAAGTCTTTCCTTTGTAAAAATTCCCATCCCATATGAAGCTTCACCTTTTGTTTAAAACAAAACATTTTGTGTTCTAAAGCAAGGCTAAGCATCAAAAAACTTTAAGTAAATCAGGTAACAAGGAATGGTAATCAGTTTACCAAGGAAGGGAATGCATCAATTGTTTAACACACAACTCCTATCACCTAATGTATTAAAACAAGGTGATAAAGTTTTTAAAACAACAAGTAAAAGGGGTAATGCACCGGGGCTTGCCTTGTGTTACAAAAGGTTCAAGGTCCACTCCGCAGATGTCGAAGTAGAAGTAATTCTCGGCTGGAGGAATTTCAGCTTGAGTGACAACTTCTTCTTCAACCACAGTTTCTACCTCGTGTTCTATACATGACAATACATGTACATGAATGCTTATGTGATGTCATGAATATGCTGTTACACAATAGAAACATACTAGGTTGTATCTTGAATACAACTTTCCTTCATGGTACAAACTAATCACTAGGGTTTCCTAAGTTGGTATTCTATTAGTGTTAAGTAACTTAACCCTAGGAGGCTAGTTATTGGGTTTGTGACCAAACAGTGTCCAAATCATTTCAAACTTCACCCAGGGTCTTTAATCATCATACTAAGTTCACCCATAAAGTTTTACTATTTTTGGAGCTACTAAATTATTTCTAAAATTCTAAAAGGCTTGGTTTGAGAACCTTTAAAGGCTACATAATTCTAGGTTTGGGATAAAAATCTTGGAAATAATTTTATTAAATACTATGTGATTTTAGAAGTCTAGCAAAATTGGTCCCATGATTTTACCAATTTTCTACTATTTTCTATAAATTTCTTAAGTTGACTATAAAAAGAAAAAGAAAAATGATGAATATTATTGGGCTAACTCTGGCCCAAGTCGGCCCGCGAATAGGAGAACATGCACGCGCGCCCGCGCCCGCGCTGGCGAACTTGCGCAGAGGCTCTTGGCCTTTTAAATAACTGGTAAAGAATTCCTAAGTACTATTCATATGTTTCTCTGACCATTGCACTTAAGCCCCTCTATTTCCGTTTCTTCACGACATAGGTCCTTAACGACGGCGCATTCGCCCGCCGGCCACCCCTTGCTGGGACTCGCTTCAAACGGCGATGAATGCCGAAACCGAGTATCAGATCATCATCCCCGATCCAAGACGATCCTAGTCCATGTAGTAATTGAGCTAATCTGACCCGAAATCCCCCCGTCCACAACGATGGTGAATTCCAAGGATATGCAGAGTTGTTCCCGTCGACCTAGCATGCTAGCGTTCAATTGATCGAGTTTACAAGCAAAAGGAGACCCTAAGGATACTAGAACACAAACTAGAGAAGTATGAACCGACCTGTGGATGGTTGGCCACGGCGAGGTGTCTCACGGCGGCGTTCTGGCCGATTTGGGGGAAATTTGAAATTCGCGAGCTATAGTGGTTAATCGGGAGCGAGGAGTGGTGCACTAGCTTTGTAACAAGATAGCGAAGCAGGCAGGGGCGTCAATTTATAGAGATCAACCATCGGTGCTACGAATTTGGGCAAGGTTGAGCTTACAGCGGTGAGAGGGTGAGTCACTGGAGTATGGCTACCATGGTGCTCAATGGGGCAGGACACTAGGCGGTAAGTGGGCTGTCCACTGTGACCTCTCACAACGTGATCACGACCATAAGTACGTGGCACAACTACAAGAAGCGGCGAACTCAGGTGATGGCTCCTCGGCCGGTCGCGCGGCAGGTGGCACAGTGAATAGTCCGGCGATAAGGCCCAAGCTCCTCTCTGCGTTGAGATCTTTTACCCCCTTGAGTTGTCCATGCAATCGCAACGTAGATCTCCCAGGCGAGCGCAAATTGCGGCGGAAGATCGCCGGCATCAGATTCACTGAATTGGAGATCATTTCAGCTAATGTACCATTGCAATCTTCTTCAGTGCGCCTAACCGAGCGACTTGAGGACCTCTATTCTTTGATTTTCATGTGGGAAGCTACGAATCTGACTGTATCAAAGTTGTTGCTCAACATACCAGCTTTGATTTTGTTATAAAGATCTTGATCCAATACTCATGAGATTATGTATGATTCGGCCCCAAAGTTAACCCGATGCAACTGTTAGTCTGTTTTCAAACTGATACACGATTGATAGCCCATCTTCAAGTCCATTTTTCTCCAATTTTTGTATAGCTCTAGGGCTCAACGACTTAATCAAACTTAGACTACTATAGTAGCTCTACAATTTTGTTGTAGTGACTTGTGGCAAAATCTCCATGGATCAGGAGATACAAGGACTCCAAGTCACCCAATCTCATTGTTTTTCAGAGTTAAGCCATATGGTTGCCTTTGGGGCTTTATGCAAATTACTCCAATTTGTTCCACAAAACCTGGAAATCTCCAAATGTAAAAGTTGCTTAGTTTTTGTTACCCTACCACTTTGGTATATGCACTTGGGTCCAAAAGTGCATAGAAATTGATCTCATCTCATAGAGCACTAATTAGGGTTTCAGAGTCCTTATTACGGTTTTGAGTGTTCTAGGGTTTATATGCCACTCAAACTCTCTAAGTTTAATCTCTTTTGAACATCTCCACTAACCTTTGAGATCATACTCAATTTGTTATCACACACACCTACATGCTTGTATCCCCTATCCTAGGGTTATGGATCAACTCAAGTCATCACATCACAACTTGTTTTGGAATTTTAGCCTAGTGGATGCACTCTAGGTGTAACATACATAATGAAATGTCAATGCATATGATGCCATGCCCAAGTTTTAGTTCTTGTAACACCAGAGGTGTTACAAATCCCTGGTCACCTAGTGGTCTTTCCCTCCCGTAGAGGTAACCGGTAGTCCCACTGAGACGCGGTGGAGTTCTTTGCCCCGACATAATGGATTCAGCGCTATGCCAACACGTAAATGGGCAATGGCGGTGAAACCTTTTCCTCCCCCCGACGGCGATGGCGAATTTGGGTGGTTAATTGGCGCAATTCGATGGAGCGGGGGAAAGAGTAGACCATGGCGGCTGGTTTTATCGCCACACAGGGTCGGTTGAGGCCCAGCTGGCCAGGTCGGCGATGAGATCCGCGGAGGGTGGTTATGGCGATGGGTTCTGATTTGAGCGGAGGTGGGGGACGCGGTGACCTGTGGGACACAATGCGCAGTGAAGTGGATAGGTTGCGTCGTGGGCACGGGTGAGCGGCTGTCGAGTGGGCCCCGTGGAGCATCGGCACGAGTGCGAGAGGCGAGTCTATCAAGGGGGCCCTGGGTGTCAGTGCCTGTCGGCGTTCCGAGACCGGGGGGTCCTCGAGCCGACGAGTGAGAGTGCCGCGTGCCCCAGCCCAGATGGGTCGAGCGCGTGGAGCGAGCGCAAAGGGGGGAACGGAGTGAGAGAGAGGTCGGTGGCCGGAGCCGGATCGCGAGGGAGTCGGAGAAATTCCCACGGCCTTCGTGTTCGTCCCGCGCCCAGGTCGGGTGCGCTTGCAGTAGGGGGTTACAAGCGTCCGCACGAGGTGAAGGGAGAGGGCGGCCCCGAGAGAGCGCCTGCCCCTGCCTTTCGTCCCCGCGAGGCCAACCTTTCTTAAGGAGGCCCTGGCCCTTCCTTTTATAGTCGTAAGGAGAGGGTCCAGGTGTACAAGACGGGGGTGTAGCAAGGTGCTACGTGTCTAGCGAGGGAGAGCTAGCGCCCTATGTACATGCCCAGGTGGCAGCCAGAGAGATCGTGGCACCCTGTTGGAGTGGCGTCGTGGCTGTTGGAGGAGTAACGGAGCCGGACGGGGGGACAGCTGTCGAGGTGGCTGGGTCCTTGCTGACGTTCTCCTGCTTTCGTAAGGGAGCTGGGAGCCGCCGTCGTCATGATCTAGCGGGGCGCCATCATGGCCTATCTGGGATAGCTGGCCAGATGGGACGCCGGTCTTGTTCTCTGCGACCTAAGTCGGCTCAGGGCAGGGTGATGATGACGCTTCCTGTTGACGTGGCGGCCTCGTATCCTAGGTCGGGTGTTCGTGGAGGCTCCTCCGAGGCTGTGGCCGAGTCCGTCCTGCAAGACAGAGACAGAGTCCGAGCCCTGGTCGGGCGAGGCGGAGATTATTCGGCAGAGGCCGAGGCGGAGTCCGAGCCCTGGGTCGGGCGAGGCGGAGGTCGCCGTCTTCCGAGGCCTTAGCCTGAGTCCGAGCCCTGGGTCGGGCGGAGCGGAGTTCGCCGTCTTCCGAGGCCTTAGCCTGAGTCCGAGCCCTGGGTCGGGCGGAGCGGAGTTCGCCGTCTTCCGAGGCCTTAGCCTGAGTCCGAGCCCTGGGTCGGGCGTAGTCTCCTATGGCACCACTGGCGAAGTCTGGCCGCCCGTAGGTCTTACCTTTTGCGTTAAACGCCCTGGTGACTCGGTCGGTTGGTGCGGTGATTTAGTCAGGGTTTCTCCTTATCGGAGGCGGGGCCTAGGGCGAGCCGGGGATGCGCCTGCCGTGAAAGAGGAGACCTCAGGCGAGACGGAGTCATCTTAGGGTCGGCTGCCCTCGCCCGAGGCTAGGCTCGGGCGTGGCGTGGTCAAGTCACTCGTGTGGACTGATCCCTGACTTAATCAAACCCATCAGGCCTTTGCAGCTTTATGCTGATGGGGGTTACCAGCTGAGAATTAGGCGTCTTGAGGGTACCCCTAATTATGGTCCCCGACAGTAGCCCCCGAGCCTCGAAGAGAGTGTTAACACTCGCTTGGAGGCTTGCATCGCACTTTTTTGCAAGGGGACCAGCCTTTCTCGGAGGTACCTTGTTCCGGTGGGTGCGCGCGAGCGCACCCGCCGGGTGTAGCCCCCGAGGCCTCGGAGGAGTGGTTTCACTCCTTCGAGGTCTTAATGCCTTGCGCAATGCTTCGGCGTGACTAGCGGTTCCCTTATGCGAGCAGGGCGTAACCCAGGTGCACTGTCGGGGCCCAAGTTCTCGGGCTGGTATGTTGACGCTGTCAACGGTTCGGCCGGAGCCGGGTTTGCGAGAGCAGCCCCCGAGCCTTCGCACGGAGCGAGAGGACGATCAGGGACAGACTCGACTTTTTATATACGCCCCTACGTCGCCTTTCCGCAAGGAGGAGGGGGGGAGTGCGCCATGTTACCCTCGATGGGCACCGAACATGGTGTCTCCGGTGAGCTGCGATCGGGTAATCCGAGTGGACGTCCGTGCCCCATTCGTTAGGGGTCGGCTAGGGGCCCGGAGGCACGCCCAAAAGTACCTGCGGGTGATCTGCCGGACCCGGTCCCCTAGCGACGGGGTCCGAGGGCTCGTTGCCTCCCTCCGATGGGATTCCGTTACAGAGTCGTTCCCGCTGGTCTCGGAAATGTCCTAGGGTACCTCGGGAGCGCAGCCCGAGCCTTGGTTATGTATCGAACGTACCCCTGGTCATCCCTCGCTCGGCGTCTGAGGCGGCTGTGAACCCTTCGACAGGCCAGCCTTCGAACCCCTGATCAGTAGGGGGCACGGAGCCCTAGTAGCCTGAGGCGGTCATGGAACCTTTCGGGGGCCGACCTTCGAACCCCTGACCAGTAGTGGGTGTCGGGCCCACGCGATCTGAGGCGGCTGTTGAACCCTTCGGGGGGCCAGCCTTCGAACCCCTGATCAGTAGGGAGGCTCGGGGCCTAGTTCCTTCACGGGGAAGGATCCCTTTGGGGTTATCCACCTTCTCGGTCCCTGTTGCAAGAGATAGAGAAAGAAGGAAAAGGGAAAAAGGGATTCGAAATTGAACTTCGTGGCGTACCTTTCTCGGCGTGGCCGTTTTTGGCGGAGGCGAAGCGCCGCCAGCTGCCCCTGCCAGAAACGTCACCTATTTCGCCGTGGAGTTAACGCGCTGGGGTGAGTAGTTGGTGAGGTTGCCGTTGCGTGCGCGAGCCGTTCGAGGGACGGCTGTTTCGCTTCGCGTCTTTTGAACCGCGCGTCTGGTTCGGGTGATGCGTTGGAACCGTCTCGCCCTTGGTCCTTTATGTACCCCTGAGAGGGTCCTGTGACGATTCTCGACTCCACTTTTCGCCTTCTTCTCAGGTTTTTTTGCAACCTGAGAGATCTAGCCAGGAAAAGGAAACCGCCTTCCCCTGTTCTTCACGCCGCCATTCCTTCTGCCTTGGCGATGGCCGACCGGGTGACCATCCTCTCGCCGCGCGACCCGTGGCCCTCCTCCACGGTGACGGCGGGTGACCTGGGGGACCTCGTCGACGAGGGTTTGCTCCGCCCCCTCACCGATAAGGAGCGGCCGGAATGGATCCCTCCCTCGGGCGAAGTTGCTCCGTCCCCTCCGCCGGGGTATGTCGTGAGCTTCATCTCCTTCCATGAGCGGGGGTTTGGAATGCCGTCGAGCCGCTTCATGCGGGCCATCCTGTTCCACTACGGGGTGGAACTACACAATCTTACCCCCAACTCCATCGCACAAGCCGCTATCTTTGTAGCGGTGTGCGAGGGGTATCTGGGGATCGCCCCCCATTGGGATTTGTGGACTCACCTCTTCTTTGCTGAGCTTTTTGCTTCGTCGACGGGGGAGAGGAAGGTCCGTGCGGCGGTGCGGGCCGGCGGCTGCACCCTTTTGCTGAGGCAGTCACGGGCGTTGCAGTATATCCCTGCCGTCCTTTCGTCCTCAAACAAGGGCTGGCAGCGCCGGTGGTTCTATCTCCGGAATGACGGAGAGTCGCTCCCGCCGTTCTCTCAGCGGGTCGTCACCGCCGCCCCCGACGCCTGGCGTCACGGGACTCCACACGAGAGGCAGAAGAAACTCGAACCTCTTCTCCAGGCTCTGAAGGTGTTGCGGGAGGAAGGGCTCACCGTCGCGGGAGTGGTTGCCGCCATCCACCGCCGGAGGGTGCTTCCCCTGGCGGAGCGGCGGTTGCCGCTTTGGGAGATGACCCAGGAGGCCGACTGGGAGGGGTCACGGATGTCCCCTGATCCTCTTCCCCACGACACCCTCTATCGGCGGGTGTCGGTCGCGATGGGGAAGCCGGACCCCCATGCCCTCTCCCAGCCTCGAATGCGCCCCGACCAGGGGTGCGTCGCTCTGGTGAGTGCTCGTCCTTTCCTTCTTCATATACCGGGTCGCTCCCGATTCTGACTATCGATTTCCTTTCCCCCCCCCCTTTTTAGGAGGTGGGGCGGCACAAACCCTCCCTGCCGCCGGTCCCGGAGGACGCGGTGGGTCGGGCGGCGAGGCGGGTCGCCGCGGAGGAGGAGAAGAAGAAGAAGGACGCGGAGAAGGCTCGGGCCCGCAGGCGGAGGCGGGCTCGAGACGCCTTGGAGAAACGCCGTCGTCAGCAGGAGAGGGAAGGGCTTCCCAGGGAGCCGTCGCCGGAGACGTCCGATGATGACGACGACGTCGACGATGAAGAGGAGGAGGACGACATGGCCGCACGTCTCGGCCTCAGCCCCGGCTTGGGATGTGGCCGGGGGTCGTCGAGCCAGCCCCCGAGCGGGCCCACATCGTCGGTCCCTGGTGCCGAGGTGCCGGATCCCCGTCCTGAGGAGCAGGGGCAACCCGAGAGGGTTCTCGTCTCCCCGGTTGGGGGAGCTGACGTCACTCCAGGGAGCCGAGCCGAGGGGTCCGTTCCTCGGGAGCCGTTGCCCTCGCCGGCGGCATGCGGGAGCGGTCCTCAGGTTGTCATGGCGGTGCCTGGGCAGTCCGCCGCCCGGGCCTCAGGGGTGTCCGGGGCGAGGGCGGCGCCGGGGCTGTTGGTGAAACGGACCACGGCGGTGGTTCCAGGAAGCGGGAGCCAGGAGACCTCCCCCCAGACACCGTGGATCATGATCCGGAGCGGGTAGGTACCTTGGAATCTTTCCGTCCCGGCGCTTCATCCATATGTACGGGCCGTAATCTTCCCTTACTTGTTTTCTTCAGCAAACGGAGCCATGGCCCTACCGACCTGGCGCCTCGGAAGGCCCTCAAGACGGCGTTTGTCCAGGCAGCTGGCGCCACCTCGGGCCCTCCCGCTCAGCCGACCCTTTCGCAGGGTGCCCCGCAGCGCGGGGCTCAGGCGTCGCATGTTTCGGGGGAGCAGGTCCCCGAGGTGGGCTCCTCTGCTGAGGTGGCCATCGTGACCGGGGAGGCGGCCAGCGCCGATGCGGTCACGAGCTTGCCAGCCATGTTGGCCATGCCGGTGTCTGCCGCTACCGCAGCCGGCACCGTTCCGGTCGGAGAGCGCCCAGTCGGCGCCGACGTCGGGACGGCCGCGGCGTCGGCGCCCGATGCCTCGGGAGAGGTGGGCGCGGATGCGCAGCGTTCCCAGGCGGGCGGCGGCCTTGTCGTTGTGGGGCGGAGCCCCGAGGCCCGGGGCCAGTTGCTCCGATTCCGGACCCGTGAGGCTTCGGACCCCATCTTCGTTCTTGACGACGAAGAGGAGGACCAGTCCTGGGACGAGCTCCGCAAGCGTGCTGAGGCGACAGTGGGGTTGCTCCGATCGTCGCTGGAGGTTCTCTGCGGGGACGTCCCCAAAATCCTTCAGGTAATGGTTTCAGACATACCTTCTCGCTTCCGCGAGCGAGGCGTTCGTCGTGAAATCTTGTTTTCCTTTCCAGGACCTGACGGACCGGAGCGCCGCCAAGTCGTCGTTCATTCGCCGCGAGGCCGTCGTCTGGGGCTCACTGCGGTCCCTGAGGACTTCGCTCGCCGGGGCTACCGTGCGCCTCTCTCAGCAAGACGCTAAGATAGCGGACCTCCAGTTGCTTTGTGCTGACCTGAAGGCCGAGGCGGCGGCAGCGCGCACGGAGCTTGCCCAGGTTGCCGAGGAGCGGGACCAAACTCGGGGCCGAGCTGCCGAAGCTGAGAGCCGGGCCCAGATCCTTGCGGCCGATCTGGTCGCAGCCCAAGTCGCAGCCTCGGAGCAGCACGTTCGAGCCAGAGGTATGGCTCGACCGTCCTCGGTTCTCAATCCTATCCATTTCTTCCGCTTGGGTTTGAGATCTTTCTTCTGGTTGTTCGCAGAGCTCGAGTCTGCCCTTGATGAGTCTGCCAAGGCTCTTGCCGAGGCGCTCGACGGGGCTGCTGAGCAAAGGGAGGCCGATCTTGCGGCTATGTCCGAGGCCGTCTCGGAGGTCTATCGGAAACTCGGTCCCGGCGACGTCCCTTCAGGGAGCTCTCCCCAAAGCCGTCTTCAAGCCCTTGGCGATTATGTGCGTGGCAAAGTCCGCGGGGCGCTGCACCACGGCGTCAGGCGGGCCTTCGCCGTGCTCGCTTCCCACTACGTCGTGGACTTGGAGCGGGTCAGTGAGGGGTACTGTCTGCCTGACGAGGACGAGGCAGCCCTGGCGGAGATTCAGCGGCTCGACGCGGTCGCTGCGGGTCCGAGCGCGTCGCTGGCGACCGTCTTCGAAGCGGAGATCCTTCCTCCTGCGCCGCCACCGGAAGCGGAGGTGGGCTGTACCGACGGCGGGGGCGGAGTTGAGGGCGCGGCTCCTGCCCGAGGCGACGCCTGATTTTAGTTGGGACAATTTCTGATGGGTGTGTGATTTGCCGTGGCCACTGGGGCCTGAACATTTTACTTCTTCTTTCGTGAAGTCATGCTTCTTTTCGTTTCGATTTTCGCGCCTGGCCCTTAGTGTCGACAACAGGGTGATTTCCCGAGCTGGGTCCTTTTTCGCGGCAGGCGACGAGCGAGGCGTCCCTAGCCCGGAAGCATAGGTGCTCCCCGGCTCAGTCGGTCTCGCCACTCTACTCGTACCCAAACTCGCTCCTCAGGACTCTGTTTCTGGCGCATCCGGGAGAACGCGGAAAACCCTTCTTGGCCGAAAAAAGAGCTTTTCTGACGCGGAACGGTACGTTCGAACCTGATGAGAGGGGTTCCCCTTTTTTAGCCCCCGAGGGAGGGTCGGGCTCTGTCGGGGCGAGGCCGACCCTTCCTTGATAATTGATTCGTATGTATGAGTGGGGAAAGGGCGCAGCCCCCGGGTGTCGTTCGCGCAGAGGCCGTTTGGCGAGTCGGGCTCCTGCCCAGATATGCGGCGAGTGCTCGGTGACATCCCCGGCATGGCGGGCACGCCCGAGGGACCCTATGCAAACACGTCAATGTTTGCGCGAGGGAAGCCGCCAAGCACTGCTTCCTATCTAGGGCCGAGCCCAGAGCCGATCCGGACACGCCTGGAGGCGTCGCCACTGGGGTCGAGAAGGACGGCCTTAACCGTCTCCGCTGGCTCGAAGTTGCCGGTATGCCGCTTCACATCCGGCACCTCTCGGGAGAGGCTTTCCGGGTCGGCAATGAGGGCCTCGGACTCGGCGAGGGCCTCGGCGTACTCCACGCACTCCACATCGCATTCGAATGCGTGTTTGTACGTGGGGCCGACGGTGATGACCCCGTTGGGGCCCGGCATCTTGAGCTTCAGGTAGGTGTAGTTGGGGATGGCCATGAACTTCGCGTAGCATGGCCTCCCCAACACCGCGTGGTAGGTCCCTCGGAACCCGACCACCTCGAACGTCAAAGTCTCCCTTCGGAAGTTGGAGGGTGTTCCGAAGCAGACAGGGAGGTCGAGCTGTCCGAGGGGCTAGACACGCTTCCCGGGAATGATCCCGTGGAAGGGCGCAGCGCCTGCTCGGACGGACGACAAGTCGACGCGCAGGAGCTTGAGAGTCTCGGCGTAGATGATGTTGAGGCAGCTGCCCCCATCCATCAGGACCTTGGTGAGCCTGACGTCGCCAATGACAGGATCGACGACGAGCGGGTACTTCCCCGGGCTCGGCACGTGGTCGGGGTGGTCGTCCTGGTCGAAGGTGATGGGCTTGTCGGATCAGTCTAGGTAGACTGGCGCCGCCACCTTCACCGAGCAGACCTCCCGACGCTCTTGCTTACGATGCCGAGCCGAGGCATTCGCCACATGCCCTCCGTAGATCATGAAGCAGTCGCGGACCTCGGGGAACTCTCCTGCTTGGTGATCCTCCCTTTTTTCGTCGTCGTGAGCCTTGCCACCCTCGGCGGGTGGCCCGGCCCGATGGAAGTGACGCCGAAGCATGACGCACTCTTCGAGGGTGTGTTTGACGGGCCCCTGATGGTAGGGGCACGTCTCCTTGAGTGCCTTGTCGAAGAGGTTTGCACCTCCGGGGGGTTTCCGAGGGTTCTTGCGCTCGGCGGCGGCGACAAGGTCAGCATCGGGAACGTCGCGTTTCGCTTGCGACTTCCTCCTGCCTTTCTTCTTGGCGCCGCGCGGAGCAGACGCCTCGGGAGCATCTTCCGACGGGCGGCCCTAGGGCTGCTTGTCCTTTCGGAAGATGGCCTCTACCGCCTCCTGGCCGGAGGCGAACTTGGTAGCGATGTCCATCAGCTCGCTCGCCCTGGTGGGGGTCTTGCGACCCAACTTGCTCACCAGGTCGCGGCAGGTGGTGCCAGCGAGGAACGCGCCGATGACATCGGAGTCGGTGATGTTGGGCAGCTCGGTGCGCTGCTTCGAGAACCGCCGGATGTAGTCCCGAAGGGACTCTCCCGGCAATTGCCGACAGCTTCGGAGGTCCCAGGAATTCCCGGGGTGCACGTACGTGCCCTGGAAGTTCCCGGCGAAGGCCTGGACCAGATCCTCCCAGTTGGAAATCTGCCCCGGGGGCAGGTGCTCCAACCAGGCGCGAGCGGTGTCGGAGAGAAATAGGGGGAGGTTTCGGATGATGAGGTTGTCATCGTCCGTCCCACCCAGCTGACAGGCCAGGCGGTAGTCTGCAAGCCACAATTCCGGTCTCGTCTCCCCCGAGTACTTCGTGATAGTAGTCGGGGGTCGGAATCGGGGCGGAAACGGCGCCCGCCGGATGGCTCGGCTAAAGACCTGCGGACCGGGTGGTTCGGGCGAGGGACTTCGATCCTCCCCGCTGTCATAACGTCCCCCACGCCTGGGGTGGTAGCCTCGGCGCACCCTTTCGTCGAGGCGTGCCCGACGGTCACGATGAGGGTGCTCGTCGCCGAGGTGGCCCGGGGCCGCAGGCGCGGTGTTGCGCGTGCGCCCGGTGAAGACCGAGGCTTCCCGCGTGAGTCGGGAAGTCGCGGCACGAGGATCCGGGGTGTATCCCCGCCTTCGAGAGGCAGAGCTCTCTGCCCGCCGGGCCGCAGCGCCTTCCAGGAGATGCCTGAGTTCTCCCTGAATTCGCCGTCCCTCGGTGGTTGATGACTCCGGCATCTCGCGGAGGAGCATTGCTGCAGCGACCAGGTCCTGGCCAGTCCCGCCGGATGCGGGTGGCGGTTTGTCCCTGGCATCGTTGGCGATGCGGTGCTGGAGACCTTGGGGCAAGTGACGTATTCCTCCGGCCGGGGGTTGGCTCGCCCATACCTGCCCGATGTTCTGACGGATTGCCTCGAGCGCTCCTGCTCCTTCATCGAACCCGGCCTGCGCCCCGCGGACTTGCTCGAGCTGTGGGTCGTGACCTCCCGCCGAAGCGGGGACCACAGCTAGCTCCCGCGGGATGTCAGCGCGAGGCGCTGGCCTAGGGGGATCACCATCCTCCGGCATGCCGAGACAGCCGCCTCCGGAGGGATCCCCTAGCTCGATGTGGAAACATTCGCGACTCAGGCCGCAGTCCTTGTCGCCAAGGCTGCGGCTGCCGTCGGAACAGTCGGAGAGGCAGTAGTCACATGCGGTCATGAAGTCCCGCATGGCACTAGGGTTGCCAGATCCGGAGAAATCCCGGCAGATGCTGGGGTCGTCGTCTTCCTCGGACCCAGAGGGTCCGTAGGTCGAGACACCCGTCAATCGGTCCCAAGGCGACCGCACAGGAAACCCCAGAGAGGTTGCACTCGCCTCAATGTGAGCGCCCGCCAAAGCGAGATCGCCAGGCGGGCTGAGGCCGAGTCGAAATAACGAAAGATGGGTGGCAGTCGATACCTTTTTGTCGACGAGGAGCGATGAAGTCGCGTCGGGGGCTGACCGCGTCGTCGTCTTGGGTCCGAGGGCGACGTCCTGCAGGCCTTCCGTGAGCGTGCTGGCGTCGTCCACTTGCTCGGAGTCGACGTGTTGCGGGGGGATGGCGCTCGCGTCTGCCTTGAACGCGAGGGCGACGCTTGGCGTGTCCTCCGTCGAGGCGCCGGGGATGTCGATTTGCCCGACAGCCGTCGGAGCGCGACCTCCCGCTCGGCCCCGGTTGCCCCGCCTCCTCCTCCTTCGACGGCGAGGGAGAGGATGGGGCGAGCTCGAAAGTTGTCCTTCCCCTACGCGGGAAAGACGTCGTCGATTCCGCCGCCAGCGGGCGGGCTGTCCGCCATCAATGTCGCCGTCGCGCGGCGGTGGAAGGAGTATCATGTCGTAGTCGCCGTCGAGCGAGATGAACTCGAGGTTCCCGAAACGGAGCACCGTCCCGGGTGGAAGAGGTTGTTGGAGACTGCCCATCTGGAGCTTGACGGGAAATCGAACGTCAACACGCAGCGTGCCCCTACCTGGCGCGCCAACTGTCGGCGTTCCGAGACCGGGGGGTCCTCGAGCCGACGAGTGAGAGTGCCGCGTGCCCCAGCCCAGATGGGTCGAGCGCGTGGAGCGAGCGCAAAGGGGGGAACGGAGTGAGAGAGAGGTCGGTGGCCGGAGCCGGATCGCGAGGGAGTCGGAGAAATTCCCACGGCCTTCGTGTTCGTCCCGCGCCCAGGTCGGGTGCGCTTGCAGTAGGGGGTTACAAGCGTCCGCACGAGGTGAAGGGAGAGGGCGGCCCCGAGAGAGCGCCTGCCCCTGCCTTTCGTCCCCGCGAGGCCAACCTTTCTTAAGGAGGCCCTGGCCCTTCCTTTTATAGTCGTAAGGAGAGGGTCCAGGTGTACAAGACGGGGGTGTAGCAAGGTGCTACGTGTCTAGCGAGGGAGAGCTAGCGCCCTATGTACATGCCCAGGTGGCAGCCAGAGAGATCGTGGCACCCTGTTGGAGTGGCGTCGTGGCTGTTGGAGGAGTAACGGAGCCGGACGGGGGGACAGCTGTCGAGGTGGCTGGGTCCTTGCTGACGTTCTCCTGCTTTCGTAAGGGAGCTGGGAGCCGCCGTCGTCATGATCTAGCGGGGCGCCATCATGGCCTATCTGGGATAGCTGGCCAGATGGGACGCCGGTCTTGTTCTCTGCGACCTAAGTCGGCTCAGGGCAGGGTGATGATGACGCTTCCTGTTGACGTGGCGGCCTCGTATCCTAGGTCGGGTGTTCGTGGAGGCTCCTCCGAGGCTGTGGCCGAGTCCGTCCTGCAAGACAGAGACAGAGTCCGAGCCCTGGTCGGGCGAGGCGGAGATTATTCGGCAGAGGCCGAGGCGGAGTCCGAGCCCTGGGTCGGGCGAGGCGGAGGTCGCCGTCTTCCGAGGCCTTAGCCTGAGTCCGAGCCCTGGGTCGGGCGGAGCGGAGTTCGCCGTCTTCCGAGGCCTTAGCCTGAGTCCGAGCCCTGGGTCGGGCGGAGCGGAGTTCGCCGTCTTCCGAGGCCTTAGCCTGAGTCCGAGCCCTGGGTCGGGCGGAGTCTCCTATGGCACCACTGGCGAAGTCTGGCCGCCCGTAGGTCTTACCTTTTGCGTTAAACGCCCTGGTGACTCGGTCGGTTGGTGCGGTGATTTAGTCAGGGTTTCTCCTTATCGGAGGCGGGGCCTAGGGCGAGCCGGGGATGCGCCTGCCGTGAAAGAGGAGACCTCAGGCGAGACGGAGTCATCTTAGGGTCGGCTGCCCTCGCCCGAGGCTAGGCTCGGGCGTGGCGTGGTCAAGTCACTCGTGTGGACTGATCCCTGACTTAATCAAACCCATCAGGCCTTTGCAGCTTTATGCTGATGGGGGTTACCAGCTGAGAATTAGGCGTCTTGAGGGTACCCCTAATTATGGTCCCCGACAGTGCCAAACTCATTCCCCCCGTCGGGCTGGGCCGGCGCGGCAGAGGGAGATTGGTGGGCCAACCAGGAAACGACCCAGTTCTAGTTTTCCTCTATTCCTTTCTTTTTCTTTTTATTTTCTGCTTTCTTCTCTTTTATTTTTAAATCTCAAATTTGAATTCAAATATGGTTGTGAATTTTGTATTCAAGTTAAAGGTAGGCATTAAACATACTAGTATGGTTAGGATTTATATATTTATACCCATTTTGTGTTGTGTAGTATTGTTCTCTTTCCCTTTCTATATTATTTCCAATTTCCAAATTGTAAATTAGGTTGAGTCCTTATTTGTACATCAACATTTTGTATTAATATTTCTAGTATTGAATGCACAACACAAAAAAACCAATATGATGCATAGATCATTTTAGGTGTTATTGGTTAATTGTTTATTTTAAATATGGTTATTCCCAAGATATAGTAAGTAGAGAGCCATACATGTGCTGAGATCAATTCTTTTGTATTATTTACAAATTGGGTATTACATTAGCCATTATTTCTAACTATCTCGTTAGTTTTCTTGTAGACAACGTCACATGGTGGCCAGCCTTGCTCCATCTTCTCAGCGAATGCTATGGCCCACAAGGGCAAGGCGACGTCCGACGTCACCTACAACCCAGAGGGCGGACCCGAGGCGTATAGCAACCTCGTCATCTACTACTGCCTAAGTGAGTACACTGCCATGGCACAGGAGGTCCATGGGCCAGATTACGATCCGAGGACCAAGGACATTGACGGAGATGTTCATGAGGGTCGGAGGAGGCAAGAGGCATGGGCGGTACTGGATTGCCGAAGGGGCAATCGACTCATTGTCCACTCCCACTCTGTCTTAGGTGCAAGCAAGGAGCACGAGCGCGAGCCCAGTCATACGACCTCCGTAGGACAACTCACATCATTGGATACAACAACTCTAGGTTAGTGCTTCTTTAACTCATCATTCCTTGAGTTATATACCTTCTCATTGAGTAATTATAACATTGGGATAAAATATTACATGCCTAGCTAGAAGAAGAGAGGAGGGAACGACAAGAAATGGAGGCGAGGATGATCGTGGAGCGGGAGGCGGAGTGGGTGGCTCATTTGGCAGATCATCAGAGGATGGCGGAGATGTTCCAGTATAGGATTTTGCTCCACCACCTCTGTTGTTCCCTCGAGCTAACCCTACTCAGTTCCATACTCCTGTGAGTATCAAAATTCTAGTCTTGCATGATATATATTCATTTGGTATAACACATGCAATCTCTTCTCTATGCAGGGACAATCTACGGCATCCAAGAACCCTCATGGATCGCCCAACCCATCACCGCACCAGTCCAGCCACCCACCTTGTTGAGATACTTTCTGCACATGATCTTATCTTTGTTGGTGTTGTTAATACTTTGTGAGATAACTTGGTCTAAACTTGTTGATGTTGGTAATGCTTTGTGAGATACTTGAGACTTATGTTTGTGAGTGTTGGAGACTTATGTTTGTGTTTGAATTTGTTTGATGCGGTGATATTTGTGAGATTTATGGTCTTTTTGAGATATGTAGTGTGTACGATGTATGTGATGGTTATGTGATATCTGTGATGTATATGTGATGACTAAGCGATATATCTTTTGTTTGTTTGGATGGAATAATCAAAACAAATAAAAAGGGGTATTCTTGTCACTTTGCCGAGTGTAACACTCGATGAAGTACCTCTTTGTCGAGTGCCAAGGCCATAGCACTCGACAAAGAAGGCACACCAAGGAACCGGTAAAGCTTCTTTGCCGAGTGATGTGTCCGCGGTACTCGACAAAGAAGCAACCTTTGCCGAGTGCCTCCTAATGCGCTTGGCAAAGGAACTAACAAAGGGGCCCACTGGTGCTTCCTTTGCCGAGTGCTAGTCCAGCGGAAACTCGGCAAAGAGGGAGCCTTTGCCAAGTGCCACCTAATACTCTCAGCAAAGGAACTGGCAAAGGGGCCCAAAGGGTGCTTCTTTGTCGAGTGCCTATACAGTAGGCACTCGGCAAAGAGCCTTTGTCGAGTGTCACCATGGCACTCGGCAAAGTCTCCGTCGTTGTCACCTGGCGCCGTGACGGTGAATTTTCTTTGCCGAGAGCCATGTGGCACTTGGCAAAGTCTTTGCCGAGTGCGCGACAAAAAGTACTTGGCAAAGAAGCCATTGCTGATGTACAGTTCATCGAACTTCTTTGCCGAGTGTCACACTCGGCAAAGACTTCACCGAGTGTTTTCTAGGCTTTGCCGAGTGCTACACACACTCGGCAAAGTAGCTGTTTCCAGTAGTGATGTATTTAGTAGTCTAGTTCCTTTGGTCTCAGCTGGCCCGCTGCTGATCAAAATGATAAGATGTATCCATAATGACTATCAATAAATTCTTATTCTTGTTTCTTTTATTTCCCTACAATGGCAATATTAGTAAGAAGTGGACGATCAGAGAATGACCCTCAACCAACCAAAATAGGGAGAAAAATTAAAAACATCTATTTCCACCAGTTTAGCGGGTTGCGAAACTGGCCACGTGGTCCACAAAAATATATGGCCACGTGGGAAACTAATTTGATCGGCAATGTGGCACTGCTAGAGACAATTTCTTTGTCTCGGCAAATAATCAAATGCATTAGACAAGCTCTTTGTAGAGTGCCACACACAGCAAAGATTACTTAGTGAACGTGATGCTAGCAACGACCTCTTTGTCGAGTACTTACTATCGGGCACTCGACAACGAGTTTATCAAATGTTGAACAGTACTTGGCAAAGTAAAGTCATCGTGACAACAACGAGTGACGGTGACGGAGCCTTTGTCAAGTGCCTAGGCACTCGACAAATAAAGCTCCCACAAACCCCTCCCCCCTACACAGTTTCTAAACCGAGTGTGTGGGCTGGCACTTAGCATAGGTGGTCTCTTTGCTAAATGCCAAGTTTAGAGACAAGTGCCTTGGCCATAGCACTCGACAAATCAACTTTTCTGGTTACCAAGTGTGCTTTCGTTGATAAGTGCTATGATCATAGTGTAAAGCCCAAAAATCTGTATAACAGAAAAATAATAAGATAAATAAGTAAGTATACTTATATGTTAGTGTTTTAAGAATTATTTGATTTCCTTTTCTTTATGCATACTAAATTATGGGAATTAAAGTAGTCAAATAGCAAATAAATAAATACATAAATGAGCATCTCATGCTGAGACTCTTGTATTTTTGCATTTGTGTTTGAATTCACGAGACAAGGTTAAGTTTGAAAAAAAATAGAATTCGAAAATAAATGAAGAAGAGGGGGGAAAAGAATATACACTATAAAGGAAAAAATATATTATAAATAAATAAATAAATAAATTTTGGTGTTATCTTCATATTAGGATTTTTATTGGATATATTTGGAAAACCGAAGTTCAAACAAGATTTAATTTTGAAATGAAGTTTCAAAGTTGGAAAAGAAAGGATAAAATAAAGAGGAGCTTACCACTGGCGGGCCAAATTCTCACGTTGGCCCAATATCTCTCTCGGCCGTGGCCCACTTTTCCCCTGGAATTACGCCGCACCAGCCCAGGTTGTCTCCCACCGCCCCACACTGCCCTTACACTGCCATGCGGGCCCGCTCGCCAATCTTTGCCTGTGCGCACGTTTGCTTCCGGGCATTGGATGACAGGTGGGGCCCCTAGGTCGGAATCTTCTTTCCTATTTTCCTCCGTTGCGACAGGGCAACAACCCCGCGGACTCCGCCTCGTCTGATGGACTTCTCCCCCATAGCTTCTGCGCTGGGCATGTTGGGTTGTTGCTGCCGCTTGCCGCAAGCTTCGGAATTCCGTTGGGGATTGCTCTGCTCGCCCCTATAATGCCCAGCCGATGCCCCATCCCCTAGAACCGAGCACAAGCAGAAACACAGAGGGAGAGAAGAGAGAGAACAGTTGGTGATCCGCCGTCATGGGCTTGCGTTGGCATTGGGGCTGTGGCTCATGGTTGCGGTCGGCGCACGTGGAGGGTCGACGGCCTCACGCCATTCGGGTACGAAGCCGTCCGAGGCTGTGCAGCCGCTCTCCCTGGTGGTCGCGTGGAGGAGAGAGAAGAGGGTGGGGCCGCTGTCGGGTAGCTTGGCGGATAGGCGCATCCGCTATCCCCATCTACGGCTGCGTGGCGGCGTCGCCATCCTTCTGCACCGGTGGCGAATGTGGCGGCAGTTGCTGCTCGGCCTCGGTCGGGAGAAGAAGAACATGTGGGAGTCCTCGGATCCGACATGGAGGGCTGGTGATGTCGATGGTACCATGCGGGTGTGGGCGGAGATGTAGGCGAAGAGCAGGCCTTCTGTCGCCACTACACCAAAATAGTGAACTTCCTAGAGCCTAAACCCTAGGAAGTTAGCCCTAAACTCTAGGAAGTTAGCTAAACTCTCGGAAGTTAAGCCATCCCGTCGGAAGTTTGGCTCTCGGAAATTTTTTGTCGGAAGTTAGCTTAACTTCCTAGAGCCCTCTAGGAAGTTAGCTAACTTCCTACAGCCAACGAAGTCTCTCGGAAGTTAGTAGGTTCTCGGAAGTTAGTAGCTTCACGCCGTCAGCGCCGTCAGCTGACTAACTTCCTACGACTAACTTCCTACAGCTGATTGTAGCCCCTAGGAAGTTATCTGGCTAACTTCCTACGACTGACTGTAGCCCCTAGGAAGTTAGCTGGCTAACTTCCTACGGCTTAATAAGCCTCTAGGAAGTTAATTTGACCAACATTACAAATGTTGTTTATATTTTGCACCACATTCCACAACATAACAAATATATCAACAACTATATAGCACAACATATTTCCATATAAAACATCTCACACACAATCACATAACAATATTTAAATCCATAGTCTCATCAATTACATCACAAAAGTCTCATCCATAGTCATAATAAGACACATCTCATCATCCAGTACTAATAAGAGACAATATCTCATACATAGTCATAATAAAAAGTCTCAAGTATCAGAACACAATAACATGGAAGCTCACTGTCGCCGATCACCATCGGGTTACAATGAAGAGTGATGGTCGATACCTCCACTGTTGAAGAGGGTTTCGACAAAGTCTAACCCGTCGTCTTGTTCATGCGTCGACAAGGTAGCTGGAGGGGTCTAATATACATGTACAAATAACATTTGCTGAGTTACATCATAATATAACTAACAATAATTAAATGATGATGAATATGCATACCTGATGTTCGATAGATGGAAATGTAGGTATAGGTGGAGGTGAAGACCAAGGATAATGAACGGGAGGTGGTGGGGGGCACCGGGACATGTATCCCTTGGGCCTGTGCTAGTTGCTACAAATTTATCGAACTCATTCACATCAGTGTTTTAAATCAATACATATCTTAAAGTGAAAGCTATTATCTTTTGAACTTACTTGTATGAGTGTTTGTTGTTGCTGAATCTGTGTAGCATAATATTCATGTTGCGCAGCTTGTTGCTTCAAGTAATCCTGATGTTGCCTAAGTTCTTCTCGCAGTTGCTCCACTTCTGCTGGATCTTGAGTGGAGCGACGGGAGCTACAAGCAGCAGACCTCGATGAACCTCCACGCTGAACCCTCACCTGGCTCGAGTCGATGACGTTAGCACACATTGTGTACCTACAAAACAAGTAACATCACGACAGATTAAGAATACATGTATTGCACTCAACCAATGAAACAATATAAGATATGTAGAGTCCTCACCTTCCATGAGCTTTTCCACCACTTGCATACACAGCCTGAGGATCAATAGGTGAGGTCCTCCAGTCATAGTCTGGTCCATGCTGACTAGACATCGCCTCGCCATATGCAGCCTCATACAAAAGAACAATGCAATCTTACATACAAAAATTCATATAAAAAAAACCTACCAAACATTTCCAAACACTCACCACACGATCTGTTGCCTTTTGGCTGCACAACACATCTGGATTTGCAGGATCTGGTCCTCTGTGCCCCCTAAGGTATATTTGAACATCACTAGGCACTGCACCAGTGCTAGCTTCCTGTATGTACATTTGACAAACATTATAACCAGAAATTACAACAAGTCAACTACAACCAAAGAAAATGGTTTAAATTGTACTTACCATTTGTTTTGTCAAATGAAAGTGATCAAATGAAACGGAGACGGAGGGAGGGAAAGCGAGCGAGACAAGTGGTGGTAGGAGGGAGCATTCTCGATGGCTCGGTGGTGCGCCGCGGTCACACACAGATTCTGAGAGCAACGAAGCCGGTGAAAACCATGCAGAGGGTTTCTATCAATGGCACGCGTAAGAGCAAACGTACCTTCAGGTCGCTTCCTGAATAACCATCAGTCAAATTGGCAAGTGAGTCCATATCAACATCAGATCCCAGCTCTTCTTTTGCCAAAATTACTTTTAGAATTTTCTCTCTGTTTGATGCATCGGGCAAGTTTACCATTAACCTGAAACAATGAGTAAGATGGTGATGAATATGGAACCAGCAGCAGCGATTTGATAGTCCCACCCAACCAAACGAAACTATTGCTACCCAAAAGCAACGATTAGATAACCATGGCCCACCGAACAAAACTACAGTTATGCAACTGGGTAATCCAGTCCCACTGAATGAAACAACATTTACCTGCGGGGGAACCTCCTAATCACAGCCTCGTCCAGGTCAAAAGGTCTATTTGTAGCACCAAGAACAAGCACACACTCCTTATCTTTAGTGCGCAACCCATCCCAATTTACCATAAATTCATTCTTCATCTTGCGCATCGCTTCATGCTCCCCTGGATTTTCTCTCCTTCCTAGCATACTATCGACCTGCAGAAAGTCAAAAAAAAAGAAGTTGGTATATACTGTGCCGGTAGTGGTTACTAAAGTAAACTTGTGTGCTTGCATACCTCATCAATAAATATAACACTGGGTGCTATTTTACTTGCTAGTGAGAAAACAGCCTTTACATACTTCTCCCCTTCACCAAACCACTGAAAGTTAACAAACCACTGGTTAGCCTTGAGACAGTAGTGAATCTCATCAGTTGCCCATTAGGTGAAATAATACCTTAGATGTAATGCTCGACATTGATATATTGATGAAATTAGCGCCTGCTTCAGTTGCTACTGCTTTGGCAAGCATAGTTTTTCCAGTGCCAGGAGGTCCGAAAAGCAATATCCCCTTGCAAGGCTGCAAAGAATGAATTGAGGAGGCAGTTATAAGATCTTGACCATAGTAGGTCAAGAAAATCTACATATGAAGTTTTAAAACTCTGACATATCTAAGATTACCTAATATACTAAGTACTTATACATAATACAATATATAAAATAAAGAGGTAAGGAGTCAGCTCGTGACATTTATCCATCACGTTAGACACCAACTAATACAAAAGCCAAAATCTTAGTCTCCCAAAATATTTTCACATTCTTTAAAAAAATGAAAAACCTTGTAGAAACAATACTGCCAAATTAACTAGAGGACTAGTGTATTCAGATAACTTTGGAAGACCAAAGAAAACTGATGCTCCTTGGAGATTTTATCTATGCATGCATGCAAATGATTTCACAAATATTCAAGAAATTCTATGAAATAGCAAAAAGGTATGGTTGTATCTTAGCTCAGTTCAAAGAAAAATGTATTAAATGGTTCTTAGGTCGTGGATTCAATGCTTGAAAAAATATCAACTGATGCTCCTTGAGAAAAATATCTCACTGCGTACCCTGATTAAGGTGATAACTCACTGCGGTAGCGATATATAGCTTACAGTTATGTGGCAGATCGTCCGTCCTGTCCTCTTGATCAGTTTAACTGCATTTGAGGTAGCTAGCATTATATTGCATGCATATATGGGGCCGGGTGATGAGTACCCAGCTCAGCTGCCCCCTTGTCTCAGGCCGGCCTCGACGATCTGACTTGGCTGCGTACTAGCATGGAGCCGCGTTAAATTTCCACGCAGCAAGCAATTCTGAATTATCCGGATCATCGAGCTGGCCACTGCCTGATGCATTCTTAGCTTGGTCCTTGCCATCATTGCAAACGTAAAAAGATCGAGATACAGAGGAGGAGCAGGCTAATGATAAGCTTGCTTAGCTTGGTCCTTGTTGCCATCATTGCATTGCATTCAATCGAAATCGAGCCATATAAAAGTATGTATCATCTGCCTGCTGCATGTTTTTCAGCTACGATCGATCGGAGCAGCGAGAGATTGCTGATACCTCAACGGGGGCGGGCGGGGCTGAGGGCGGGGACGACCTGGCGCGGCGGGGGCGGCCGCGGAGGGGGCATCCGCGGCGGCGGTCAGGACGACCTCGGCGGCGGCGGGCGTCGGGGGCTGGGCGCGTCGGGGGCCGGGCGCGGCGGGGGCGGCCGCGGCGGGGGGCGAGGACGGCCGGGCGTGGGAGGGGCGGCCGGGGCTGAGGGCATGGCGGGGGCGGCCGGGCTCGGGAGAGGCGGCGGGCGTGTGGAGTTCGGCCAGGCAGAGACAGAGAGAGACATTGAGAAAGGTAAGAGAAGAAGAGATAAGGTTGAGAGAGATTTAATATAAAAAACATAACTTCCTAGAGTAAAGCCGTAGGAAGTTAGGTAACTTCCTAGAGTTTGTACACTTACTCTAGGAAGTTAAGTAACTTCCTAGAGCCGACCTTAGGAAGTTAGATTTTCATTTGACTGGTCAACAGATAAAACCTAACTTCCTAGAGGAGGCCGTAGGAAGTTAGCTGGGCAGCTAACTTCCTAGAGCCAGCCGTAGGAAGTTAGATTTTCATTTGACTGGTCAACAGATGAAACCTAACTTCCTAGAGGAGGTCGTAGGAAGTTAACTATTCGTTTGACTGGTCAACGAATGAAACCTAACTTCCTAGAGGAGGCCGTAGGAAGTTATCTAACTTCCTACGGTTTTGTAACTTCCGACAGTTTTTATAAAATAACGTAGGAAGTTATGTTTACTTCCTAGAGCTACCAGTTGCCTCTCGGAAGTTATTTATTTCCTACGCTTGGACTCAGGTAGGAGAAAGAAGGCTAGCCATTAGATCTTCAATTGGACGCTCTAGATAACGTTTCACCCGGATCCGTCCCTGGCCATTTGATCTGGATCGGGCGCTTGACAATTGATCTGAGTGTTTTAAATCTCGGGTCGTTGGATTCGCAAGCGACGATCAAGATTAGAAGAAGCAAATATCCCTTCGGCACTTTGAATCCGGGCCATTGATCGTCGATCCGATGGTCTGCAGAGCATACCGGTTCGGGGCGGGGCTCGATTTAATCTCACGCGTTCAAGTCTGATCCATCAGTCCTTATTGAACCATACCCCCTTCGCCGTAGTATTTTTTGCAAAAGAGCCCTCGGCTTATTTAGAAATCAACCCGCCATCCACCGTGGGGTAGATCTGTGTCTTGGGACTTTTCGCGCATTAACCCCTGGACTTTCCTGTAATTGAGGCTCAGTCCAGTGGCGTGTTAAAATGAATAAATGAATTAGAAAATAGGTTTTTATGATATAAATGAGTGCTAGAACTTCAATAATTCATAGTAAATTCATTTTAACTCCAAATTGAGTCATTTCAGTTGCAATAATTTTGTATTAATATTGTTTATCACCTAGTACCTTTGTTTAACCATGAAACTTGAATTAAAATTGTTCATAAGCATTAATCTATTCTAAGCACTAAATAATTTCGGAAATTCATAACTTAATAACCGTAACTCCGAATTTAGCGGTTCTCGAACCCACGATCTCGTAGTGACTCATAGATTACTATTATGCAGTGTGTGCTTATGTCTGATGTGATGTTAATTTTGCCTATACCATGTTTCGTTTGTATTGCTACGACTAGCAGTGAGGACACGTGTCACTTGAAGATCATCCTGGTACCTGGAATCTCAAGTCCCAGGCAAGTTGTGCCCTTGATCACTTCTTTTACTCAGCCATGTTCTGATTAATCATAATGATCTGCATAGGTTAATTTTGATGGGACCCAATAGGTTACCCTAGTTTGTCTATCTGTATACCTTGTTTACCACTGAACTTTTTGGGTAGTACTTGCTAGTGCTTTATGTGGTTTTGGGTATGAAGATACATTATTCATGATCACACTTTTATTATCTGTTTATTATTACTGTTCATGATAAGATCATTATGTTAATTGGAACATGGAGCGACCACCCGGGAAAACAGTGCTACCACAAGGGTTTAATGGGACGCCCTTGGCTGATTAATTAGAAAAGCTAGTGGAAGACTACCTTACCCGAAAGGGGCAAGGGCAGTAGGGGAGTGGTCAGTGTAGGGAGGTCCTTGGGATGATTTTGCTGCGATGGCGGTCATGCGAGGGGTCCCTGCATTGGAGCTTCCTATAAACTGTAGCGGGTTTTCTGAAGCTAGTGGAACTTTGTAAAGGCCTCGTAGTGTTACCCTGCCTCGCCTCCTCGGTAGAGGTGTATGGGAAGTCGCGATCCCTTGGCAGATGGGTAACATGACTTGTGGGTAAAGATACGCAACCTCTGCAGAGTGTAAAACTGGTATACTAGTCGTGCTCACGGTCATGAGCAGCTCGAACCCTCACATGATTAAATTATGGAACTAAATTCAATTTGTCATATGCATTGCATTGCAGGTGAGGTTGTTACTTTTGTTCTACTTCTTAATTGGGTTGGTATTTACTTGTACTTAGTAACTGCTAATAAAATTTTGACCAACTTTAAAAGCAATGCTCAGCTCTAACCATCCTCTTTGGTAAGCCATACACTTCACTTGAGCTCCCACCTTTGGCGACTTCATGCATATTATTCCCCACAACTTGTGGAGCTATGAACGTATGTGAGCTCACTCTTGCTGTCTCACACCCCCCATAGGTCAAGAACAGGTACCACAGGATGAGGCGCTTGGAGGATGCTGTGACAAGTTCGTGAGAGGACTCGGCCGTCGTCTCCCAGTCAACTTTGGGTTGCTGGACCGTTGTCTCCTTATATTGTAATTATTTATTTTGTATAGAATTCCTGTTATGTAGTAAAGATGTGACATTCGATCCTGTGCCATGATTCATCATATGTGTGAGACTTGGTCCCAGCACACCTGGTGATTATGTTCGCGCCCGGGCTTTGGACCCCTGAAACCCGGGTCTGACAGAAGTGGTATCAGAGGAATGTTGACTGTAGGACGAAACCTAGATAGAACTGGACAACCATTGTCTACTTACCTTTGCTACTCTGAATCTTTTCTAAACTTTTCTTAATCTTTTCTCATCTATTTCCGCTTGTGATGAGGACATCACTATGAGTACGACTACACCAGCAGCACCTCAACATCAAGCGCCACTTCCTTCATTAGCTGGGCCAATCACTCGGGCCCGTGCCAGAGATCTTAACTTCGTCATGCTACTGAAGAATGAGGGCCCAGAAGAATAGACGACCAGCCCAACTGCGGCCCATAGTGGACGACCTAGGGTTGGCCGCCCCTAGGGACTGCGCCCCCTCTATTTATCCAGGAGCTGCGCCTCCTTTATTTTCGAGTTTTGTTTTACGTTAGCCTTAGCTACTCTCGAACACGCGCAAATCTGCGCTGTCTTCGTGTATTCAGAACTCCACCCTCGAGTAATAGATTAGATTGCTCGCATCTTGTTCTTGTTCGTTCTTCGATTGCGCACAGGAAACAATCTTCGTGATCAGGCCGATCTCGCATCAGCAAGGTCGGTAACCACAGGGAGTTGGTTCAGCGATTGCATTGGCGCCTCAGGCTTGCTCGTCATAGTCGGATCGCAAGGGTCATCTTCCGCCAAATCGGAATTATCTCTACTCGCCGAAAGATCGGGCACCTCAGCTACATCAATTGGTATCAGATTTCCAGGTTGATCGGTGAGTTTATCGAGCGTTTTTTTTCCTACAGTCCACAAAACCACTTAAAAATTCAGGTTAGATCTTATCCCAGCACCCTTTTGAGCCTCGCACTTTCTTTCAATAATCTGCATTGTTGAATTTGTGTGCTTTCGCGTCATTTGTTGTTGGTTGCATTGTGTTCTTCCACCATTCAAACCCTAGCGCCGCCACCATCTCCCGTTTGATCACGCCACAAACCGAGTCAACATCGTTTCCTTGTTTTTCTCCTTCGGTTACGTCAAAAAAAAACAGAAAAAAACAAACCGAGTCAACGGCCGTTTCCTTGTTTTTCTCCTTCGGCTACGAAAAAAAACAGAAAAAAAACAAACCGAGTCACCGACCGCTTCCTTGTTTTTCTCCTTCGGTTACTCAAAAAAAACAGAAAGAAAAAAAAGAAAACAAAGGAGAGAGGATACGGTTGTTTCATCCCGGTCGTAACTTGAGGTACCTTCCGTAAAATGGGCATAACTTTTCGCTCGGGTGTCCAAAAAATCTGAAATTTTTACAGGAGCTTGTTGACACCATTCGGAGGCCGGCCAAACTAACCTTCGGTCTGTTTTGTTTCGACAAAATTGTCAAAAAATCAGGAAAATAAAGAAAAAAATTCGTCAAAGTTCTCGCACGCTTTTCAGAGAACTTCCTGATTTTCTATAGACCACATCTGATTTCTGCTTTAGGTGAAACTTCGTGTAGCTCCTATTTTGTTGCTTCTTGTGCTGAGAAAAATATCAAAAAAATCATACAAAAAAGAAAAACAAAATCACTTGTGATTCCTACTAGTGGCCTCGCTAGTACAATATTTACAGTACTGCCATTCTGCTAGTTCCATCCGTCCTTTGCACTTGTGGCCAGCAATATAGTTTCGTGTTTTGCACTATAATTCAACTTTGCATTATTGTTTGATCATGCTAATCCTTGACTTGAGTGCAGCCTACCCAAAACTCCACATATTTCTACGACGAGAATGTTTCTGTTTCTCCAGGCAATCGCTCATCCAATCTTTCACCGGTTCCACCTGTTGGTTGCAGTTCACCATTGTGGCTTGGTAAGAACGGATAAAAACTTGATAACAGCACTAGTGTGAGCGCCTTGTGAGCAGTACACCCCTGTTTTTGTCGTTGGTTTTTCTCCTTTTGGTGTTTTGGTGTTTGCGCTAACTATGGCAGGAGCACACGACATGGTGGATGCCCAGTTGCAGGAAGTCAGGGGACAAGTTGATGGACTTGCTGCTGACATTAGAATGATGCATGAACGGCTTGATTCAACGGTCACTTCGACGACCGAGCGTTTCAACCAACTTGACCTTGCTCAAACGGCGACTCGCACCACACTCGACACCATCCTGGCACGCCTTGATGCATTGAACACAAAGATGGAGCAGGAATACGGCGGTGACACTGAGCAGGACGATGGAGATCGTCGTGGTCGTGCACGTCGTGTGGTTCGTCATCCCCCTAATGACTTATTTTCTAAGATTAAATTTAAAATTCCATCTTTTAATGGTAAATACGATCCTGCTGCATATCTTGATTGGGAATTGGAGGTAGAACAGAAATTTTCATGCCATGATATTCCTGCTAATAGCCAAGTGAAGGCTGCCATTAGTGAATTTACTGATTTTGCTTTAATTTGGTGGCGTGAGTATAAACAAAAACTTCCCATTAACAGTGTCATTACTTGGACCCAATTAAAAACTGCCATGCGCCACAGATTTGTTCCTTCCTATTATGCTCGTGATTTGCTTAACAAAATGCAGCGTTTTCAACAAGGTTCACAATCTGTTGAGGAATATTACCAGGAGTTACAAAAGGGTATGCTTCGTTGTGGTTTGGTTGAGTCGGATGACGCTGCTATGGCGCGTTTTCGTGGTGGTTTGAACAGGGAAATTCAGGATATACTTGATTATAAGGATTATTTTGATATAACCACATTGTTTGAATATGCTTGCAAAGCTGAACGTGAAGTGCAGGGACGACGATCAAAGACATATACTAACTCTTTTGCAGGCCGGGGTCCAACACACAGCTCAACTCCTTCCAGCCCTGCACCTTCTACGCCTAGCACTACATCGCGCACAGGGACGACCAAGCCAGTGGCGCCCCCTGCCAAAGGCGCCGCTTCTTCCACAGGACGTACACGGGATATTCAGTGCCATCGTTGCAGAGGGTTTGGGCACATGATTCGGGACTGCCCAAACAAGCGTACCTTGCTTATACGAGACAATGGTGAGTACTCTTCAGCCAGTGATTCTGAGGAAACTAGTCATGCTATGATTGCCACTAACCATGCAGAAAATGAGGAAGTCCACGTTGATCCCATCGACGCCGATAGGTATGAGAGTTTTGTTGTGCAGCGTGTTCTCAGCACACAGGTTGCCTAGGCCGAAAAAAATCAGCGACACACTCTATTCCATACCAAGGGCGTCGTGCACGAACGGTCGATTCGCATCATCATCGATAGTGGTAGCTGCAACAATTTGGCAAGTACAGCGTTGGTAGAGAAATTATCCTTGCCCACTCGCACACATCCACATCCGTATCGCATTCAATGGCTTAATGATGGTGGTAAAATAAAGGTAACACGTTCGGTACGTGTCCCCTTTTCGCTGGGTTCTTATTCTGATTATGCTGATTGCGATGTTATTCCTATGAAAGCATGCTCTTTGTTATTAGGTCGACCTTGGCAATATGATACTGATAGTTTACATCATGGTCGTTCAAATCATTATTCTTTCATGTTTAAAGGCCAGAAAATAATTATACATCCAATGACCCCTGACCAAATTTTGAAAGATGATCTTACTAGGGCTGCTAAAACTGCACAACAAGTCAAATCGACATCGGCCGCACCTATTAAATCTGAAATCAAGTTACACTCTCCTGTTTTACTTGCTACACGTGCTGATTTTGATGATCTCCATGAAGCTCATATGCCCTGTTATGCACTTGTATGCTCGCGAATGCTTGTTCCGCTTGATGATGCACCGTCTTTGGATATACCCCCTGCTGTTGTTAACCTTTTGCAGGAGTATGCTGATGTTTATCCTATGGACTTACCACCGGGTCTTCCTCCCCTCCGTGGCATTGAGCATCAGATCGATCTCATTCCCGACGCTTCTCTTCCGAACCGCGCCCCGTACCGTACAAATCCAGATGAGACGAAGGAGATCCAGCGCCAGGTGCAGACGCTGCTTGATAAGGGTTACATTCGTGAGTCTCTTAGCCCTTGCTCGGTTCCTGTTTTACTCGTTCCAAAGAAAGATGGGTCATGGCGTATGTGCTTAGATTGTCGTGCTATTAATAACATCACAGTTCGTTATCGATATCCTATTCCACGCCTTGATGATATGCTAGATGAGCTTAGTGGTGCCATTATTTTCTCTAAGGTTGATTTGCGTAGCGGTTACCATCAGATTAGAATGAAACTCGGTGATGAATGGAAAACGGCTTTTAAAACGAAATTTGGTTTATATGAATGGTTGGTTATGCCATTTGGATTGACTAATGCTCCCAGCACCTTTATGCGTTTAATGAACAAAGTTCTACGGGCCTTCATAGGTTTGTTTGTTGTTGTTTATTTCGATGATATCCTTATTTACAGCAAGTCTATAGAGGAGCATTTAGAACATTTGCGTGCTGTTTTTGACGCTTTGCGTGCTGCTCGCTTGTTTGGTAACATGGAAAAGTGCACATTTTGCACGCAACGTGTCTCGTTTCTTGGTTATGTGGTTACTCCGCAGGGCATTGAGGTGGATAGCAGCAAGATTGCTGCCATTCGGGAGTGGCCTACACCGACGATGGTCACACAAATTTGGAGCTTTCTTGGACTTGCCGGTTTCTACCGCAGATTTGTTCGTGATTTTAGCTCCATTGCAGCGCCTCTACATGAGCTTACAAAGAAAGATGTGCCGTTTGCTTGGAGTGATTCGCAGGAGGTAGCGTTCAGCACTTTGAAAGATAAGTTAACCCAAGCTCCCCTCTTGCAATTGCCTGATTTTAATAAAGTTTTTGAGCTTGAATGCGATGCTAGCGGTATTGGGCTAGGTGCTGTTTTGTTACAAGAAGGAAAACCAGTTGCTTATTTTAGTGAAAAATTAAGCGGTGCTAGTCTGAAATATTCTACTTATGATAAGGAGCTTTACGCTTTAGTGTGCACTTTGCATACTTGGCAGCACTATCTTTGGCATCGTGAGTTCATAATTCATTCTGATCATGAGGCTTTAAAACATATTCGTACCCAAACAAATCTGAACTGTCGTCATGCTAAATGGGTCGAATTCATTGAGTCCTTTCCTTACATTATTAAACACAAGAACGGGAAGGACAATGTTATTGCTGATGCTTTGTCTCGTCGCTATACCATGCTGTCACAATTAGATTTTAAAATCTTTGGTTTGGACACTGTGAAGGATCAATATGTTGACGATGCTAATTTTAAAGATGGTTTCGGCCATTGTATTAATGGGATACCATGGGGAAAATTTCACATACAGGATGGGTTCCTGTTTCGCGCTAACAAGCTGTGTGTTCCAGCTAGCTCAGTTCGTCTTTTGTTGTTACAGGAAGCGCATGGAGGCGGTCTCATGGGGCATTTTGGCGTCTACAAAACGCATGAGGTGTTGGCTGCCCATTTCTTTTGGCCTCGGATGCGCGCTGATGTGGAGCGCCTTGTTGCACACTGCACTACTTGTCAGAAAGCTAAGTCACGGTTGAACAACCATGGTTTGTATATGCCTTTGCCTGTCCCTTCTTCTCCTTGGCTTGATATCTCTATGGACTTTGTTTTGGGCTTGCCTAGAACTAAGAAGGGGAGGGATAGTATTTTTGTGGTTGTTGATAGATTCTCTAAAATGGCTCACTTTATACCTTGTCATAAAACTGATGATGCTAGCATTGTTGCTGAATTGTTCTTTAGAGAAATTATTCGTTTACATGGTATTCCAAAAACAATAGACTCTGATCGCGATGCTAAGTTTCTAAGCCATTTTTGAAGATCTCTTTGTAATAAATTGGGAACTAAATTGTTGTTTAGCACTACTTATCACCCTCAGACTGATGGACAAACTGAGGTAGTAAATAGAACTTTATCTACCATGCTTAGGGCTATTTTAGACAAGAATTTGAGACGTTGGGAGGATTGCTTGCCTCATGTTGAATTTGCTTACAATCATGCCACGCATTCTTCTACAAAGATGTGCCCTTTCCAGATTGTTTATGGTTACATCCCTAGGGCACCTATTGATTTGATTTCACTTAATGCTGCGAACGCCCCACATGTAGATGCTGCTGCACATGTTGAACAAATGATTACCATACATGAACAAACGAAACAGAACATTGCTGCTACTAATGCTAAAAATCAGGTTGCTGGTAGTAAAGGAAGAAAACATGTTACTTTTGAGCCAGGTGATATGGTTTGGTTGCACTTGAGAAAGGATCGGTTTCCTACTTTGCGCCGTTCTAAATTAATGCCTCGTGCTGCTGGTCCTTTTAAGGTGCTAACAAAGATTAATGATAATGCTTATATCCTTGACCTGCCTGCGGAATTTGGTGTTTCCACTAGTTTTAATGTTGCAGATTTGAAACCATATATGGCCGAGGATGAGGAGTTGTCGTCGAGGACGACTTCACTTCAAGAAGGGGAGGATGATGAGGACATCACTATGAGTATGACTACACCAGCAGCACCTCCACATCAAGCGCCACTTCCTTCATTAGCTGGGCCAATCACTCGGGCCGTGCCAGAGATCTTAACTTCGTCATGCTACTGAAGAATGAGGGCCCAGAAGAATAGACGACCAGCCCAACTGCGGCCCATAGTGGACGACCTAGGGTTGGCCGCCCCTAGGGGCTGCGCCCCCTCTATTTATCCAGGAGCTGCGCCTCCTTTATTTTCGAGTTTTGTTTTACGTTAGCCTTAGCTACTCTCGAACACGCGCAAATCTGCGCTGTCTTCGTGTATTCAGAACTCCACCCTCGAGTAATAGATTAGATTGCTCGCATCTTGTTCTTGTTCGTTCTTCGATTGCGCACAGGAAACGATCTTCGTGATCAGGCCGATCTCGCATCAGCAAGGTCCGTAACCACAGGGAGTTGGTTCAGCGATTGCATTGGCGCCTCAGGCTTGCTCGTCGTAGTCGGATCGCAAGGGTCATCTTCCGCCAAATCGGAATTATCTCTACTCGCCAAAAGATCGGGCACCTCAGCTACATCAGCTTGACTCTGATTATTCTTACCTTTTCCTTCTAAAGACAAATGTGGATTTCACACTTTGAAATCCTGTGCCTAAATTGACCTTTAGGAATAGGAGACCTACTCTTAGGAACAAAAACAAAACTATTTTTGTAGGTATCTATGTGCTTCAATGTTTGTTCTTATGATAATTGTTTGATTTGGTTCTTTGATTGAGTGAGATGAGTTGTGGAGTAATGTCCACAATGGCATCTACATATACATATAAGCATAATAAATGTGTTATAAGATAACTAGCTAACCTAGATTATCCCCATTGGAATATATCTAGCTTAAGAGGTTTATCTTATCCTAAAAAGATCCCATTCTAACCAATTCATCTTATCTTAAAAGATTCTCTCTTATCTTAATAGATTCATCTTATCTTGAAAAGATTTTATCTTATCCAAATAGATCTAACTTACCTCAAAAGATTCTACCTATTCCTTATGGATTTATCTTGCCCTAATAAACATATTTATCCCACACTAGTGTAACAACCATGATCTAATCCAAAGTAATTAGATCTTATCTAGTCTAAAATAATCATATCAATTTATTCTAGATCTGATCCCATCTAATAGGTTAATCTAACCTAACAAAGTCTAACCTTAAGTTGAGTAACCTAAGGTCAGTCACTTCACCAATTAATAGTGGAAAAAATAGACTAGACCCTACTCCTATGATAATGATTTAATCCAAATTTGGTGTCCTAGACCAACTCGGCCATATACTACTATTTGACCTACATGTATAATCCGTATAGATCAACATAAATTAAAAACGCCCAAGATTTTGAACTATCTCATAAAACCTATCCTACCCACATCTATCTACTTGTCCATAAACTCAGATGATAACTCCAAGATTAAAGACCGAAGATGATCAACCTCATCAAGGAAGGATAAGCACCAACTCAAGTCTTCAAAGACCAAGCTGGATCATCAGATGAGAAAAGTTCCCCCATCCATATTGGAATCTTTCTTTGCCCTAATCTTTATTAACGCAACCTTCCCTACTCCTGCCCAATAGCTAAACAAAGTATACCCATGTGTTCCTGATCATTTCCTTATTTAATGACTTAAGAAAAAAAATATAGAAAACATTTGTGCTTAAAACCATTTGAAAAAAAACTCGAAGTTAAATTGCAACCAAACATTTGGCTTTATATATTCCCTTTTCTTACAAATCTCGAGGACGAGATTTCTATTAAGGGGAGTAGGATTGTAAAGCCCAAAAATCTGTATAGCAGAAAAATAATAAGATAAATAAGTAAGTATACTTATATGTTAGTGTTTTAAGAATTATTTGATTTCCTTTTCTTTATGCATACTAAATTATGGGAATTAAAGTAGTCAAATAGCAAATAAATAAATACATAAATGAGCATCTCATGCTGAGACTCTTGTATTTTTGCATTTGTGTTTGAATTCACGAGACAAGGTTAAGTTTGAAAAAAAAATAGAATTCGAAAATAAAAGAAGAAGAGGGGGAAAAGAATATACACTATAAAGGAAAAAAATATATTATAAATAAATAAATAAATTTTGGTGTTATCTTCATATTAGGATTTTTATTGGATATATTTGGAAAACCGAAGTTCAAACAAGATTTAATTTTGAAATGAAGTTTCAAAGTTGGAAAAGAAAGGATAAAATAAAGAGGAGCTTACCACTGGCGGGCCAAATTCTCACGTTGGCCCAATATCTCTCTCGGCCGTGGCCCACTTTTCCCCTGGAATTACGCAGCACCAGCCCAGGTTGTCTCCCACCGCCCCACACTGCCCTTACACTGCCATGCAGGCCCGCTCGCCAATCTTTGCCTGTGCGCACGTTTCCTTCCGGGCATTGGATGACAGGTGGGGCCCCTAGGTCGGAATCTTCTTTCTCGTTTTCCTCCGTTGCGACAGGGCAACAACCCCGCGGACTTTGCCTCGTCTGATGGACTTCTCCCCCGTAGCTTCCGCGCTGGGCATGTTGGGTTGTTGCTGCCGCTCGCCGCAAGCTTCGGAATTCCGTTGGGGATTGCTCTGCTCGCCCCTATAAAGCCCAGCCGATGCCCCATCCCCTAGAACCGAGCACAAGCAGAAACACAGAGAGAGAGAAGAGAGAGAACAGTTGGTGATCCGCCGTCATGGGCTTGCGTTGGCGTTGGGGCTGTGGCTCGTGGTTGCGGTCGTCGCACGTGGAGGGTCGACGGCCTCGCGTCATTCGGGTACGAAGCCGTCCGAGGCTCTGCAGCCGCTCTCCCTGGTGGTCACGTGGAGGAGAGAGAAGAGGGTGGGGCCGCTGTCAGGTAGCTCGGCGGACAGGCGCATCCGCTATCCCCATCTACGGCTGCGTGGCGGCGTCGCCATCCTTCTGCACCGGTGGCGAATGTGGCGGCGGTTGCTGCTCGGCCTCGGTCGGGAGAAGAAGAACATGTGGGAGTCCTCGGATCCGAAATGGAGGGCTGGTGATGTCGATGGTACCATGCGGGTGTGGGCGGAGATGCAGGTGAAGAGCAGGCCTTCCGTCGCCCAGCTTGGACTCAGGTAGGAGAAAGAAGGCTAGCCATTAGATCTTCAATTGGACGCTCTAGATAACGTTTCACCCGGATCCATCCCTGGTCGTCTGATCTGGAACGGGCGCTTGACAATTGATCTGAGTGTTTTAAATCTCGGGTCGTTGGATTCGCAAGCGACTATCAAGATTAGAAGAAGCAAATATCCCTTTGGCACTTTGAATCCGGGCCGTTGATCGTCGATCCGATGGTCTGCAGAGCATACCGGTTCGGGGCGAGGCTCGATTTAATCTCACGCGTTCAAGTCTAATCCATCGGTCCTTATTGAACCATACCCCCTTCGCCGTAGTATTTTTGCAAAAGAGCCCTCGGCTTATTTAGAAATCAACCCGCCATCCACCGCGGGGTAGATCTTTGTCTTGGGACTTTTGGCGCATTAACACCTGGACTTTCCTGTAATTGAGGCTCAGTCCAGTGGCGTGTTAAAATGAATAAATGAATTAGAAAATAGGTTTTTATGATATAAATGAGTGCTAGAACTTCAATAATTCATAGTAAATTCATTTTAACTCCAAATTGAGTCATTCTAGTTGCAATAATTTTGTATTAATATTGTTTATCACCTAGTACCTTTGTTTAACCATGAAACTTGAATTAAAATTGTTCATAAGGATTAATCTATTCTAAGCACTAAATAATTTCGGAAAATCATAACTTAATAACCGTAACTCCGAATTTAGCGGTTCTCGAACCCACGATCTCGTAGTGACGCATAGATTACTATTATGCAGTGTGTGCTTATGTCTGATGTGATGTTAATTTTGCCTATACCATGTTTCGTTTGTATTGCTATGACTAGCAGTGAGGACACATGTCACTTGAAGATTATCCTGGTACCTGGAATCTCAAGTCCCAGGCAAGTTGTGCCCTTGATCACTTCTTTTACCCAGCCATGTTCTGATTAATCATAATGATCTGCATAAGTTAATTTTGATGGGACCCAATAGGTTACCCTAGTTTGTCTATCTGTATACCTTGTTTACCACTGAACTTTTTGGGTAATACTTGCTAGTGCTTTATGTGGTTTTGGGTATGAAGATACATTATTCATGATCACACTTTTATTATCTGTTTATTATTACTGTTCATGATAAGATCATTATGTTAATTGGAACATGGAGAGACCACCCGGGAAAACAGTGCTACCACAAGGGTTTAATGGGACGCCCTTGGCTGATTAATTAGGAAAGCTAGTGGAAGACTACCTTACCCGAACGGGGCCAGGGCAGTAGGGGAGTGGTCAGTGTAGGGAGGTCCTTGGGATGATTTTGCTGCGATGGCGGTCATGCGAGGGGTCCCTGCATTGGAGCTTCCTATAAACTGTAGCGGGTTTTCTGAAGCTAGTGGAACTTTGTAAAGGCCTCGTAGTGTTACCCTGCCTCGCCTCCTCAGTAGAGGTGTATGGGAAGTCGCGATCCCTTGGCAGATGGGTAACATGACTTGTGGGTAAAGATGTGCAACCTCTGCAGAGTGTAAAACTGGTATACTAGCCATGCTCACAGTCATGAGCAGCTCGGACCCTCACATGATTAAATTATGGAACTAAATTCAATTTGTCATATGCATTGCATTGCAGGTGAGGTTGTTACTTTTGTTCTACTTCTTAATTGGGTTGGTATTTACTTGTACTTAGTAACTGCTAATAAAATTTTGACCAACTTTAAAAGCAATGCTCAGCTCTAACCATGCTCTTTGGTAAGCCTTACACTTCACTTGGCGAGTTCATGCATATTATTCCCCACAACTTGTGGAGCTATGAACGTATGTGAGCTCACTCTTGTTGTCTCACACCCCCCCACAGGTCAAGAACAGGTACCGCAGGATGAGGCGCTTGGAGGATGTTGTGACAAGTTCGTGAGAGGACTAGGCCGTCGTCTCCCAGTCAACTTTGGGTTGCTGGACCGTTGTCTCCTTATATTGTAATTATTTATTTTGTATAGAATTCCTGTTATGTAGTAAAGATGTGACATTCGATCCTGTGCCATGATTCATCATATGTGTGAGACTTGGTCCCAGCACACCTGGTGATTATGTTCGCGCCCGAGCTTTGGACCCCTGAAACCCGGGTGTGACACATAGCATCAGTAAAGATGCTTTTTACCAAGTGCAACACTCAACAAAGTGATATTTCATCCAAACAAGCAATATATATAATAAATAAAATATAATTACAAAAATAATATAGTTTTACATTGATTATAAATAATCTTCAAGATCAGGATTAGCTGGATCATTAGTCTCATCATCACTATCAACCATGTCATAGTCAACACGATCTGAAGACATAATGTTGTCATTGTCTGAATGTAATCATTCAAGTATTTTTAAGTCCTTCTAATTTTACACCTCATCATCCTGCTCGTCAACAACCATTTCAATATCTACTTCCATTCCGATCGCTTCGTATAAGTCTATCTAGAATCGTCCTTCTAGCCTATTTTCTTGAAAGAACTCTTTGTCGTATGTGTTTAGGTCTAAGTTTTAGTCTTCATCGTTTGGGATGGGTAATTTACCATGCGGTGATACCTTATACACAAGGTCCTAACCCTTAAGATGCTCTTTAGTTTAGCACACATATGAGAGATAATAAACTTGTATGGCCCGTTGGGTAACGAAGGAGTTTCTGTGCCTCGTACATGATCTTTGGCAAAACGTGATCCTCTGGAAGTAGGCTTCCAATAACTGGGTGTATCGACTCAGGCTACACTGTGACTTCTACATCATTATATATCTAATGGCATCCATATGAGAAACCTTTGTTTGGTCGTGAAGGGGTTTCTGTTCCTCAACAAACATGTCATAGAATGCCTTGGCCATTGCCTCTGGCTCATCCTCCATATGTCCTTCAGTGAATTGTGTTTCATGATAGTCATTTAACATGTCCGCTACACCGGCATCAGAAGCATAATCCTTGACGCGTTGTCTCACCACCTCTTCTCTCATACGATCACTTCACCATGGAAGATCCATTGATATACTCTGTCGTAAATCCATTCTTCCAAGTATGTTCCCCATGACCTTCTTTGTTTGTCTTTCCTTTTTGCACATTTTCTACATGAACACGTGACTAGACTAGCTCCTTTAGCAGCTTCACCAAATGCCCATTCCAAGAAAACATCGTTCTTGTAGATCCATTCTTTGGTGGCCTGACCCTTCCTTATGTGGCCCGCATACATCCATTCACGGTCCTCCATCCTCTAACATATATAGAACAGAGAATTATAAACCTCTAATGCATCTACACTACGTTCCTACTTTCTAATAGGTGAGGATAGATACTAATCCCACCTGCCGTTACGTAGATGGGGTTAGTTTTCATGCTCTACTCTAATCATAGACATAATTTTGGTGGCACCTCCCCGCTGTTCTCCAAATACATGTCCTGACAGGGAGAGTGTGTATCAAGAGAAGAACAGGGAGTGACGCCGCGGATCAAAGCGGGCCATGGAAACTAACCCCTTCTATGCATTTGTGGGCTGTCCAAAAACATGGATAATTCAAAAAAGATACGATTATAGATATGCAAAAATAGAGGTAATACCTAGGGTGGCGGTGAAGTCAGACTAGCGATGTTGTAGCGGGACGGTGTTGTGGTGACGTGACATGGTGTAGACAAACCCGTAGTGGCTAGGAAGACAAATATCTCCTATGCGAAAAAAGAAACACAAGTCTGCCAACACAAAATTTCAACAACACCTCCCCTGCATGGTGAGGACTCCAAAGCCTGCAAATAAAACTAACAGCACAATGGCTAATATGCACATATATATCAATGACACTGAAGGAAATGGTGACGTCTAAGAGGGGTGTGAATTAGGACTTCTAAAAAATCTCTATAAACTAGGCCACAAATTAAATCCCTAGAGCAAAACCTATGTAATTAAACAATCTAGAATGTGCAAACTAGGTTTTCTCTAAGTTTTGCTATCTCTACCGCAAAGCCTATGTTTCAATCAAAAAATAATCTAACTAGAAAGACAAGATTGAAACTTAAATACTTAATATAAATGTGGAAGGTAAAGAGCAAGGTAGAGATGCAAACTCTTGTGGATGACATCGGTATTTTTACCGAGGTATCCGGAACCATGCAAGGTCTCGACTAATCCTCGTTAGTGCCCCTACTCAAAGGGAAGCCCATGCGAGGGCCAAGCACCTCGGTCGAGTAACTTCATAGAGAGCCACGAGCCTTCTCCACATGCAAGTGGTGCTCCACTTCCGGCTCCTCTCAGACGCTCCCCGCCATCTCCACTATCGAGCTTCCGGCCGAAAAACCACGGGCCTCGTTCCCTCCGGTACACGGTGGCGGCCGTGACACAAATACGATTGTCACAGTCTCGCAAGACTCACGCCCCACTCGGTACAATTACAACGGCTCACGCAAGAGCCGAGGGGTTGTGTGGTTTTTTAAACTCACTGAACTAACTAGGATTCACCTAGAGCAAGCACTAATGCGGTCTAACTAACCTAAGTACTTCACAAAGCACATACACTAATCATCGAGTGATTCTGTTAAGCACCTGGGTGTTTGAGCACTTAGAAATGTCTACAATATGTCTTGGTATGTTGCTTGGGCTCCCACACCTTCAAATGACCAGTTGGGGGGTATTTATAGCCTTCCCGCTCAATTATAGTCGTTGGATAGAAAGCTGTTGTTTCTGTCGACGGGCGCACCGGACATGCATTGCTCACTGTCCGATGCCCTGGCCACGTTAGCCGGCTGTTGGGGTTTGTAGCAGTCGACCGTTGGATCCAACTATTACCAGATAGTCCGGTACACACCGGACATTCCGGTGCGACAGCCCGAGGGCGCCTGGTTGCGGGCCCATCTGCGCAAACTACCTAGTGTCCCACCAGATAGTCTGGTGCACATTGGGCAGGTACTGTTCACTGTTCGGTGCACACCAGTGCAATGGATGACTGCCCACTTCATGGATTTCTTCGTTGTTTCCATGGGCTTCGTTTGTTCTTGAGTCTTGGACTTCTACGCTTCTTTTACGTCTTCTTTAGAGGTGTTGCATCCTCAGTGCCTTAGTCCAATCTTCTTTGCATCCTGTGAACTACAAATACAATCACTAGCAAACACATTAGTCCACAGGTTATGTTGATCATCAAACACCAAAATCACTTAGCCAAATGGCCCAGGTCCATTTTCCATACAATCTCCCTCTTTTTGGTGATCGATGACAACACAACCAAAGCAAGCAAATACAACAAACATTTTGATGAAAATATGATATCTACTTGCTAGGATGCATGAAACCCCTTAGAGTAAGATTATGGACTTAAGCCTCCCCCTAACTCCATAATTCACTTACTTCCTATTTAGACCAAAGATACTTGAAAGACCAAAACCACTTGAAATATCAAAATTTAAAAATTGTTGGTGTTTGGTGTTTGATATATTTTTCATGCTTTGGTCCCTAAAACTTCTCCCCTTTGGCATCAACCATCGAAAAGGAAGACACTAAAAGCATATAGGAAGCAAATCAAAGTCATGTCCTCTAAAAAGATTACTCCCCCTAAAAGAGTATTCTCCCCCTTTGTCATAGACGATGAAATGCTCCCCCTGATGGAGATCCATTACTTAGGAAAAGCACATGAGAAAGGTAGGTGCAAGATATAGTTTGGTTAGACTAACTCCCCTTATGCATAGGTAAAAGATATATTTTGACAACATATGCATTTATAGCAACATGGGAAGTGTAAGATATGAAATGTAGTTTAATCAAAGTCTAGAGAAGACATGTAAATGATACCAATTGTTGAATGGAGCCACTTGTGGAATCCAATGAGATTTTGTAGTTTTGCAGTGGAAGTTTATTGTCTTTCTCCGGGGACTCCATTTTCCTTCAATGAGACTACTGCATATAATAGACTTGAAAACATGCATTAGTATTAAAGACTTAGATTATAGAGTAACCTCCCCTGAAAGTGTGCATACAAGTTTTGAATACTTGCAGGAGACATGCACGTTGATTTTGATATCAAGAGGGGGAAATTATCCATAATCCGATCTTTGACACATATAAGTTAAATGATACCAATTGAAGCAGTGAAGGATATCAATTGTAGGATATGTCATATGAAAATACCAATTGGATTATCATTTACTTAGGAATGTTGAATAAGCTATGTGTTGTGCTTAACTAAACATTTTAAACCATGTATGTTTGCTCAGGTATATGAATTGAAAATGAGGATTCCTACCATATGATTGACCTAGTATGCATGCATTTTTAATCAAAAGTAAATACCATATGTAAAACTAGGAATGTAAGGTAAAAAGTAGATATAAGAAAATAGATACGCATATCTAAAAACAAAGAAATGTAATAAATCTAGTTATCTTAGACATGGGTGGGGAATTTGGGTCCATAGTATTTACTAACCCGCTTGGCAATAGACTTGATCCAACATGATGCATCCCATGATATACATCCCAATTTTGCCAAGTCTCCAAATTCCCCGAAGTCCTTTGGACTTCTTACTTCCCTCTTGGGATCCAAACCTTCTCGGTACTTTTCATGGTAGAGATAATCTCCTTTAGCACCCAGATGTGTTTGGCCCCTTTTCTTTTGTTGGCTTGCTTGTTTGCGTTGATTGCTATCACATTTCCGTTCTTTTTCTTCTTGATCAAATATCGTGTAGCAGCCTTTTGTCCACCTTGTTGATGTAGGTGTTGGAGATTTTGCTTGTTGGCTTTTGCTTGAGCTTTTTCTTTTGCTTATCTCTGGTCTTTCCCTTGCATTGGTAAGACTTGTGGCCTTCCTTGTGGCATAGCCTACAAATCATAGTTTCTCCCTCCATAGGCTAGTTCACTCTTGCAGTGGCATTATCCTAAGGAGGTAGGATTTATTTGGCTTTGCCTTTCTTGTCATATAAAGCCTTGCCAAGGCGAGCCACTTCTTGCCTTAATTGCTCATTCTCCTTTGCAACCTCATTTGAACATGTTTCTATAACAACATTCTCAACAAGAACTTGGTTGCAGGGGTTAGAATCATCAATTAAATCAAAGCAAGAAGTAGAAGCATCTTTCTTAATAATTTCAGGTGTTTCAACTAAAGATACTTTTGAGGTGCTACCAATGTTTTCTAGCTTAGTAGTTAGCTCATTATTATGTATGCTAAGAATTTCCATTTTCTCCAGTAAGTTTTCAATTGCTCCTTGAGAGCTAGCCAACTTAGCCTTAAGTTTTTCATTCTTTCTAATAAGGCCATCATCGGTAGCTGAGGATGGAGCATTAGACCCTAATTGCTCAATTTTAGTTGTTAGCTCACAGTTTAAATCTGCAAATGTTTCAAATTTTTCTAGCAAACATTTATGATCATTTTGAGAGCTAATCAACTTATTTTTCAAAGTTTTAAGTTGAGCCTTTTGTTTAGTACATACATCCTTAAAAAATTTGATGGCTTCCACAAGCTCATCTAAGGAGGGCTTTCCCTCACCTTCACCATTGTCACTACTGCTATCATCACTAGAGGATGGAATACTCATTTTATCTCTTGCCATAAGGCACTTGAGTGATGACCGTGACGAGGATCGGTGATTGCGTGTCCTTGGAGGTTCATCTTCGCTTGAAGAGTCATCCCAAGTTTTGACACTTGTAAGAACCTTGCCTTTGTTGCTCCCCTTTTTGGGTTCGGCCATATTTGGACAGTTGTCCCTGAAGTGGCCCTTCTCCCCATATGCGAAGCATCCTCTCTTTCTTTGTTTTTTCCTGTCAATGTTAAAGAGAATATCCTTGACCTTCACAGGCACACCCATTAGATTAATCTTGTGGATCATCCCCATTACCTTTCTGATGCGTCGGATTGTTTCTTCGTCCTAGGAGGATGATGTTGATGTTTGATTATCTTCATCATCATCACTTTCTTCTTCTTCCTCTTCTTCACTTGAAGAGCTTGGAGTGGGTTCCTTCTTCTTTCCCTTGTTCTTTTCATCACATGCAAAAGCATATGGTCTTGAGGAAGTTGGCTCCTTTTGTCGAACCTTTTTTCACGACATCCCAAATGCCGCAATTTTTCTGATCACAATGGTCGGGGTCATTTGACTCAAATCCTCCATGTTGTGAAGGATAGTGATGATGCTCCCATATTTTTGTTATGGTAGTAGGGAGATAATCTTCCTTACAATGTCAGCGTCACCTAGCTTATTAATGCCAATAGAATTGAGCTCATTGATGATTAGACTTAAACAAGAATACGAGTCTCTAACAAGCTCATTTATTTCATGGCAAAAGAATTGTACTCATTTAAAACTAGGCAATGTTTTAGCTCATGGACATTGAATGTGCCATCACGGAGCTCATGCAATTTTTGCCAAATCTCATTAGCAGTTTTTAATGTAAACACTTGATTCAAAATTTCCATGCTAAGAGATTCATACAAGCAATTTTGGTTCTAGCATTCAAATGAATTTCCTTTTGTTCACTCATGGTGAGCTACTCAGAATTTTTAGGTGGTTTCATCCCGTCATGAGTGACTCTCCAAACACCTATACCAATGGCCTCTAGGTAACAAGCCATTCTAGCACTATAATATGTGAAGTTAGTGCCATCGAAGTGTGGTGGCCTATAGGTATCCATCCCCTTCCTCTAAAAACGTCGGCTCAATCAGTGGTGAAGCTAAAACGTTACAAATGAGCCAAACCAGGTTCTGGTACCAATAGAAGGAAACAATGATGCCTAAGGGCTTGTTCGGTTCTACCCCAATCCATATGGATTGAGGGGGATTGAGGGGGTTTCAATCCCTACTAAGTCAAAATCCCTCCCAATCCGTACCAATCCCCTTCAATCCATATGGATTGAAAATAATCGAACTAGCCCTAAAGGGGGTGAATTAGGACTTCTAAAAATGCACTCTAAACTAGGCCACAAATTAAATCCCTAGAGCAAAATCTATGCAATTAAACAATCTAGAATGTGCAAACTAGGTTTTGTCTAAGTGTTGCTATCTATACTGCAAAGCCTAAGTTTCAATCCAAAAATAATCTAACTAGAAAGACAAGATTGAAACTTAAATACTTAATATAAATGTGGAAGGTAAAGAGCAAGGTAGAGATGCAAACTCTCGTGGATGACGCTAGTATTTTTATCGAGGTATCTAGAACCATGCAAGGTCCCGATTAATCCTTGTTGTTGCCCCTATGCAAAGGGAAGCACATGCGAGGGCCAAGCACCTCGGTCAAGTAACTCAGTATAGAGTCCCAGGCCTTCTCAACACGCAAGTGGTGCTCCGCTTCTGGCTCCTCTCGGACACTCCCCGCCGTCTCCACTATCGATCTTTCGACCGAAACGCTGCGGGACTCATTCCCTCCGGTACACGGTGGCGGCCTTGACACAAACACGGTTGTCACAGTCTCGCAAGTCTCTCGCCCCAGTCGGTATAATTACAAAGGCTCGCACAAGAGCCAAGGGATTGTGTGGATTTTCTAAACTCACTCAACCAACTAGGATTCACCTAGAGCAAGCGCTAATGCGGTCTAACAAACCTATGTACATCGCAAAGCACCTACGCTAATCTCCGAGTGATTCTATTAAGCACTTGGGTGTTTGAGCACTTGGAAATGTCTACAATATGCCTTGGTATGTTGCTTGGGATCCCACACCTACAAATGGCCGGTTGGGGGTATTTATAGCCTTCCCCCTCAATTATAGTTGTTGGACAGAAAGCTGTTGTTTATGTCGATGGGTGCACCAGACAGTCCGGTTCACACCGGACATGCACTGTTCACTGTCCGGTGCTGTGGAGGACAGATATCCCCCGGGTCCACTGGAAGGATAAAAGACCTCACGAAAGGCCCAAGGGTCCAATAAGTCGTAAGGTCATCCCTTCGTGGGCCTGGGGAGGAACGACCAGTGAAGCCGATCGACATAAGGTTGGATTGGAGCAAGCTCAGACGGCCCAATGATCTAGAGCGAGTAATCAAAACAGAGACCCGATCTTCCCGCGCTGGAGGCCCGTACAACGAACCGAGCGAAGATGGGTCGGCGGAACTATAGGAAGATAGACTCAATCGGTTTACTATCTCTTAGGTGCACGTGATTATCATATCTGCATGTATTGCGCCACGGTCGAGTATATAAGGCCTAGGGGGCACCCCTTCAGAGAGGATCGAACCCACTACTTAGCCATTCACCCCAGCTTCCTACGCATTAGAGAATCACCTTGTAACTCATCATATACAACACTCTCGCCAGGACGTAGGGTGTTACGCACTCCAAAGCGGCCCGAACCTGTAAATCATTGTCTACCGTCTCTCGTGCAACCAGCACAAACCATTGAGCTACAGTTGACAACACTGTCCTACTCCAAAAAGCACCTTGAGGGGCAACCCCGGGTGTGCGGTAGGACCCAAAACACCGACAGCTGGCGCGCCAGGTAGGGGGTGTGTCGTCGATCCAAGCTAGCTCAATGGCCATCACTTTCCTGCACATGATTGTCTTCCGCCCTGGGTCCACATTCTGCTTCGGAACCATCTCAGCTGTAGCGGATGAGGAGGGAACTCTGCATCACATTGTGGACCCGACGGAGAGAAGATCTTCCTCAAAAATCTCCGTGAAAATCGGGGAAAAGCAGGAAAAGGCGCAGTATATATCCGAATGTGACACCTGCCAGAGAATTAAAGCCAGTCACTTGAAGGCCGCAGGCCCCTTGCAACCCCTTCCCATACCATCGTGGAAATGGGAAGACATTTGCATGGACTTCATCGTGGGATTGCCCAATACCTCCAGGCACCATGATTCTATTTGGGTTATCGTGGACAGGTTGACCAAGACTGCTCATTTCTTGCCAGTGCACACCACCCACAAGACAGAGAAGTACGCTGAAATTTATGTTGATCAGATAGTAAGATTGCATGGTATTCCAAAGACCATTATATCGGACAGAGGAGCACTGTTTGTGGCACGCTTTTGGGAGAAACTGCAAGAATCACTTGGGACCCAAGTAATCCGGAGCTTAGCATATCACCCCCCAAACAGATGGCCAGACAGAAAGGGTAAATCAGATTTTGGAAGACATGTTGCGGGCATGTGCACTACATTATGGAAAGGATTGGGACAAGTGTCTGTCTTTGGCAGAGTTTTCTTACAATAACAGTTATCAATCCAGTCTGAAGATGGCACCTTTTGAGGCATTATATGGGAGAAGGTATAGGACCCCACTAAATTGGTCTCAAGCAGGAGAAAGGGAAATTTTTGGGCCAGACTTGGTACTCGAGGCAGAGGCTAAAGTCAGAGTTATTACCAAGAACTTAGAAGCTGCTCAGACCAGGCAAAGGAGCTATCATGACAAGAGGCGGAAGCCTCTACGGTTTGAGGTGCGAGATCATGTCTATCTTAAGGTATCACCCACCAAGGGTGTCCAGAGATTCGGGATCAAGGGCAAGTTAGCTCCTCGCTACATTGGACCCTATAAGATCAAGGCAAGCTGTGGACCCATAGCCTACCAATTGGAATTACCACCTCACATGTCAGCAGTTCATAATGTGTTCCATGTATCTCAGCTGCGGAAATGTGTTCGTCTACCCACTGAAGTGCTACCGGAACCAGACATTGAGATAGAACCAGACTTGTCCTACCAAGAGTATCCCATCAAGGTACTAGATCAGAAGGAAAGATCAACTCGGGCAAGGACAGTCAGAATGTACAAGGTTCGGTGGAGTCACCATTCAGCAGAAGAAGCTACATGGGAGACTGAGGATTTTCTACGCTCTCGCTTCCCCGACTTTCTGCCCAAAGGAGTCGGTACGTAACCCCAGAACCCCCCACCTGCCCTTTGAATCCAATTATAAGAAAAACTTAGATAACAAGGATAGTCTAAGTTGTGGATTTAACTTAAGAAGGGCTTCCTTCTGAAGTTGCAAAGAGGATGACATTCGAAGAGCAGTTAACAAGAGAAACTTAAGTGCAAAGGAAAAACAACACCAGCACACCTTCAAGCACCCTCCAAGGGACTCTACCTAAATCTCGGGACGAGATTCCTTTAAGGGGGGAGGGCTGTAACACCCCAGGTGTTACCTTGGCTAGAGCCACTTTGGCACTAGAAGCTGTGTTCACAAGGGGTAAAGACTTAGGGCACCACATAAGAACTTGGAAACCTAGTGCTAATAATGTTGCAAATGACATAAGAAGCATTACTCTAATCCTTGCACACTTACTACCTTGGATCAGGGGGGAGAAGAACCCTAGACCTCTCCTAAACCCTATCTTCCAAAACCCTAAGTAAGGGGGGGGGGAAAGAGTGAACAAGTGGACAAAACATGTGAAACTTTTACCCAAACCCTAACTAAGTTGTAACCATCAATTAAGGGAGGGCAATATTGCAAAAAGACCCATGGAGAAACCCCATTTCAAATCTCCAAATGGATAGAGAGCTAGAGCTCTCTATTTCCCTCTAAGTCACATTTTAGCCCTAATCCAAAGACCAGCCGTGTTCACTTTGAAGATGGCGCCAAAACCACTTGGGTTCTATACCAAAAATGTGGTATACCACTTAAGACACCCCCTGGAAAAATTTGAGACCGAGACTCAGACGTTTGACAGCACTTGACATCAATTTTGTCGCTGAGTGGGCAGTGAGACAAGCCAGATTTGGCGCCCGTCTATCTCCCGATCTAGGGCGTATCATCTCTTGGAACTCACACATGTGAGATAGCCCTAGGTGCCAGGAGGAGGTCTGCGCCGGATTCATGGCGAGATTCGCACGTTTGCGATCTCTAGAGACGTTTGAACACTAGAAGAAACTCACCTCCACGTGTTCGACGCCTTCTGCCCGCGCCAGAGCACGCTCACGCGCGTCCCCGCATGCCCCGCACCGCGCCCGAGCCAAACCCGCGCCGTGGCCCGCGCCCGAGCTTATAAAGCCCTCCCAGGCTTCGACTACACCCTTCCGCGCACCCTCCACACCTCACCGGAGTCAGCTCGTCGCCGTTTGCCCGTGCGCAGCGAGTCCGCGGCCGCCCAATCCCTATGTCACCATAGACCGGCCAGTAGAGCCAATCCCAACCCCGTCCAGCCCTCGGAGAAGCCTGTGCACACCTCTGTGGGGCTCCCCGAGCAAGGAATCGGAGTTTACTTCGCCGGAGAAGCCAGTCCACGCTCGCCGGAGCTCTCGCCCCCGCCGGAGTACGTGGACCGGGTAAACCACTCCACCATCCTTCGATTCTTTGTGCACACAGTTGCTGCGTGACCCCGTGAAGCTCACCATGCCCTCGGATTGAACCAGTTCGCTGTGGTTTGGCCGGTATACTCGCCGCCGACGAGGACAACCGCCTGCACGCGTGGACCGGGCGATTCCGGCCATCTCCGACGTCGAGCCGTACCTCGACGTGGCCGCCAGAGTCTCCCCGAGCCAAACCCACCCTTCGCCGGACCTCCCTCGCCGCCGGTAAGCCGCGCCGCCCTTTTCTTCCCCGCGGTTACTGTTTCAGTGAGGGGAAGGACTGCGGGTGAGAGGGAAGAAAGGTCAGGGGGTTTTGTGTAATGTCAGAGACACAGGGGAATAGTGGCGTGGGGGTAGATTTGCGAAGGTGGATTTAGTTTAAACCCAGGGACCTCGGTGTAAACTGTTTTTCCAGAAAACCTTAATTAAATCTGTTTTTAAATTGGACAGCAACTTTGAAAATGCATAACTTCTGTTTAAATCATCCAAATTTGGTCAAACAAATTTTGTCAGGCTCCAATTAATGTAACCTATTTAAGAAAAATATAAAACCCCTTGGTGCTGTGGAAAACTTAAAAGTTCTGATTTAATGTTAGTTTGGCCAAAAGCTCAATAATAGTAAGAAAAATAGTTAGGCTATTTGACTAGGGTTAGGAAAATTTGGGGAAGTTTATATTTACCTACTAACCTGTTTAAAAATGTTGAACCTCTCTGTCCACTCCATTTAAGTTAGTTTTACCCCTTATTCTATAATATGCTTAAGGATAGGGAAAATAGAAAATGTAATTTAATTAATGAACCAGAGAGTACCTCTATTTTTGTTAGGTTACTTATTCAATATAGTTCACTGGAAAAATATATCATACCCTGTTTTAGTGTAAAATAAGTAAGATCTCTTTTGTTTTAATAAAACAAGTGAAACTTAGAAAAACTCTACAAAAATAACCCCAAGGTAAAAACACCCCCACCCTTGGAATAACTATTGTTTTATTAGAGAGAACTTAGGAAAAATATGACATCTGCTATTTGATATTTTTCAAATAATAATGTAGTAGAAAGTGCCTTTTTGACATTAAACTCAAGAAAATCATAACTAAATAACCACCCTTAGTTTTCTGTGATTTTTAGCACAGAGACCTGTTACTACTATGGGATGCCAGCAAAAATAACCTTTAGGACAGAACCTACCCCTAACTAAGAGGTGTAGTGTAAAGTGGCCCATTTTGCCTAACTGTTGTTATTTTTGGTTTAAAGCCTAGCTTTTATACTTTAAGCCTCAAATTCTTAAAACAAGCTAGAATAGCCAGTGACAACCCACTGTAATTTTTTACAGAATTTTTGGAAATTATTAAAACCCTGTTGTAGTTCAAACCTACACTAAAAACCCTAAATGGAAATTAAGGAAAGAAAAATGAAAGATGTGAATTAATGTTATCCTAAAACCTTTGTAATCTGTCCACTAAAATGTATCAAGGTAATACCAATCCACTATGTTATCCTCACTAAAAACCCAAGCCTAAGGAGTATTGAACCTAACCCACTGGAAGCCCCGCATGACTAAGAAAACTCTAAGTTACTTCTTAACTTAGTTCTCTTTAGCATAATATTATTAAATTCTGCATAATCATGACATACATGTTCATTGCATTTCGATAGACTGTAATCTTGCTGACGGAGAGTACATCCTCGTGCCGGAGCAAGGAGCTGCTCAGGAGGTAGCCCCAGATCCAGCACCCGAGCCTGCACCAGAGGACCTGCCTGCCACTGCTTTGGAAGGCAAGCCCCGGTTTTATGCATAACCTGTTATTTATGCTATTTTACTTCACTTAATGATTGTAGGTTTGATTGTGCACTTAGGTGTAGGAGTTGTTTGAAACCCTAGTTGCATGATCTCAGGAATCCCTTTTGAGATGAATACTAGTATGACAGGTCGAGTAGTTGCTTTATTTAATTAGGATCTCGGTAGAAGACGAGTGATTTTTCTAGCACTCGCGCGAGATCAGGAAATTGATTGTACCCACTTTCACACTGTCATGATACTAGTTGGTGGACCACAATCCATGGGGATTGGTGGTTTACGAGATGGAAAATGGAATAAGGATTAACGTGCGGATACCTGTGTCAAGCGTTTGAACGTACTAAACACATACCGAGAAATATGGTAAATCGGTAAGCCTAGTACCTGAGTGAACCTGCCCGCAGACATATCCCCTCACGCGACCTGAGACGAGGTCTCCCATTCCGGTTATGGTGGGTACAAGTGCGGTCACTGCACGACGGCCAATCGGGGTCAGTGGGGCATTGTACGCCAAGGCGGTGAGCCCTGATCTGTTGCCAGGGAATCGATGGGGACGGTTGATATGTGTGGGGACGGAGTACCCCTGCATGTCATGTGTTTAGGTTTACCTTGCAAGGATAAAAACTCGATTCGAATCGTCTGCTTCTCGCAGCTAATGAGACTGCTTGATCCATTGTACTGCATTGAGTAACAAGTGGAAATATGATGAGTTGATCTAAGATGTTGATTGCTAATAATGCTTGTTACCATATATGAATAGATAGTTCACTTTTAGCCTTAAGAGAGTCACACTTAACTTTGACTAAGTTAAAATCCTGATTTAGAAACTCAGCTAGTGCTTTTGGCAACCAAACCCCACAGCCAAACATCTGCATGTCTAGAGGTAGAGGAGTAGACTCCTCACACCGGGTAAGTCTAGCTGAGTATTAGTATACTCAGCCTTGCTTGTGGCAAAATTTTTTACAGGTTCTCTGGAGGAGATGGTTGCTGGGATAACTTGGCCGTCCACCCTGCCACCGGGTTGGACTGTTGAGTGGGACCCTGCCTCGGCTGAGGAGGAGCATGAGGAGTGATGGGACAGGCTTCCCCATCGCTCTGTTTAATTACCGTTAGTTTTATTCCGCTGCACTTCGAACAATGATGGTTACTTTTGCAAAAAAAAACTCCGATGATGATGATGGTGATGTAATAATTTAACATTGTGACATGTATGGTTTTATGCTTTATTGTATTTGCTCTGTGACTCACCTTCGAGTGAGATTGTGGTACTTGATCCTGTCAGTGGCCGTGTCGGACTAGATCCGAGGGATTGACGGGTTATTCCCATTTAAGTGTGGTCTAGCCTCTAAGGCGGGACTTGGGCACTTAAGTTGGAATAATTCGGGCAGTTCCGCCACAGACCCCACAGTAGATCCGCCAGGAACAGAGTTCTTTCGGGGGAAGAACTCCAATGGACACAAGATGGAGAAGGTCAAACTCAGAAACTACAGACATATGGTTACCTGCGAAAGGCAACTGACTGTTGGGATCGATGGGGGGAATGACAGCAGTGGATGAACTCGAAGCTTTCCGCTTAGGCGCCATATCAACCTCACCGGCGAGCAGAGCGGAAGTAGAATTGCAAATCGGCCGAGAGGATCTGGAAGCAGGAAAGCAAGAACTAGGGCACAGAATGTGGAGACGCGGAATAGTGCAGTACATGTAGTGTTTTCTCGGGCCAGATGCCGTTTCCAAAAGGTGCCCAGTCATCACCCAGCGGTTATTTCTAAAACCGCTGGCGTGCCACGTCATCACTCAGCTGCTATTTCTAAAAAAGCCGGCGTACCATGTCATCACTCAGCCGTTGTTTCCAAAACGGCTGACACGACCCAAATTGACTCAACCGTGATTTCTAAAAACGCTGACAGTACCTGACTTCACTCGGCTGTTACTTCTAAAACACCGACGTCGCTGTCAGTCACTCGACCGTTACTTCTAAAACGCCGACGTTGCCATTAGTCACTCGGCCGTTGCCTCTAAAACGTCGATGCTGCCGTCAGTCGCTCGGCTGTTACCTCTATAACGCCGACACCACCATCAGTCACTCGGCCGTTACTTCTAAAACGCCGAAGTTGCCATCAGTCACTCGGTCGTTGCCTCTAAAACGCCGATGCTGCCGTCAGTCGCTCGGCTGTTACCTCTATAACGCTGACACCACCATCAATCACTCGGTCATTGCCTCTATAACGCTGGTATCAACAGTAACGACTCGGACGTTAATTCTAAAAACACCAACGTGGCCTCGCCATCATTCGGACGCTATTTCAGAAGCGCTAATGTCGTCGATAATAACTCGGCCACTGTTTCTAAGACACCATCGTCGCAGGAAGCAAAGAAATTAACAAAGGGAGAAACTATATCATTCTTCATGAAAGGGAAGTTATAGAACTTACAAATCAACTCATTATGAGTTGATACTTCCCTACTACTACTACTACTACATTACATTACACTATTCTATACTACTACTACTACTACGTTATTTCACTAATACTATTTCTACTACTAATCTATACTAATATCTAAAAACCAGTGGCATTTAGCTGTAGCGGAACTGCCCGAATTATTCCAACTTAAGTGCCTAAGCCCCACCTTAGAGGCTAGACCACACTTAAATGGGAATAACCCGTCAATCCCTCGGATCTAGTCCGACACGGGCACTGACAGGATCAAGTACCACAATCTCACTCGAAGGTGAGTCACAGAGCAAATACAATAAAGCATAAAACCATACATGTCAGAGTATTAAATTATTACATCACCATCATCATCATCGGAGTTTTTGCAAAAGTACCCATCATTGTTCGAAGTGCAGCGGAAATAAACTAACGGTAAATAAATAGAGGGATGGGGAAGCCTGTCCCATCACTCCTCATGCTCCTCCTCAGCCGAGGCAGGGTCCCACTCGACAGTCCAACCCGGTGGCAAGATGGACGGCCAAGTCACTCCAGCAACCATTTCCTCCAGAGAACCTGTAAAAATTATGCCACAAGCAAGGCTGAGTATACTAATACTCAGCTAGACTTACCCGGTGTGAGGAGTCTACTCCTCTACCTCTAGACATGCAGCTGTTTGGCTGTGGGGTTGGGTTGCCAAAAGCACTAGCTGAGTTTCTAAATCAAGATTTTAACTTGGTCAAAATTAAGTGTGACTCTCTTAAGGCTAAAAGTGGACTATCTACTCACACATGGTAGCAAGCATTATTAGCAATCAACATCTTATATCAACTCATCATATTTCCACTTGTTACTCAATGCAGTACAATGGATCAAGCAGTCTCATTAGCTGCGAGAAGCAGACGATTCGAATCGAGTTTTTATCCTTGCAAGGTAAACCTAAACACACGACGTGGCGAGGCACTCCGTCCCCACACACATCAACCATCCCCATCGATTCCCTGGCAACAGAAAGGGGCTCACCGCCTTGGCGTACAATGCCTCACTGACCCCGACTGGCCGTCGTGTAGTGACCGCACTTGTACCCACCATAACCGGAATGGGAGACCACGTCTCAGGTCGCGTGAGGAGGGCAATCTGCGGGCAGGTTCACTCAGGTACTAGGCTTACCGATTTACCATATTTCTCGGTATGTGTTTAGTACGTTCAAACGCTTGACACAGGTATCCGCATGTTAATCCTTATTCCATTTTCCATCTCGTAGACAACCAATCCCCATGGATTGTTGTCCACAACTAGAATCATGATGATATAAAAGTGGGTACAACTAATTCCTGATCTCGCACGAGTGCTAGAAAAATCACTCGTCTTCTACCGAGATCCTAATTAAATAAAGCAACTATTCGACCTAGCATACTAGTATCCATCTCAAAAGGAATCCTGAGTTCATGCAACTAGGGTTTCAATCAACTCCTACACTTAAGTGCACAGTACAATCCTACAAACATTAAGTGCAGTAAAATAGCATATAGAACAGGTTATGCATAAAATCGGGGCTTGCCTTCCAAAGCAGTGGCAGGCAGGTCCTCTGGTGCAGGCTCGGGTGCTGGATCCGGGGCTACCTCCTGAGCAGCTCCTTGCTCCGGCACGAGGATGTACTCTCCGTCAGCAAGGTTACAGTCTATCGAATGCAATGAACATGTATGTCATGATTATGCAGGATTTAATAACATTATGCTAAAAAGAGACTAAGTCAAGAAGTAACTTAGGGTTTCTTGGTTATGTGGGGCTTCCAGTGGGTTAGGCTTATTACTCTTTAGGCTTGGGTTTTTAGTGAAGATAACATAGTGGATTGGTATTGCCTTGATACATTTTAGTGGACAGATTACAAAGGTTTTAAGATGACATTATTTTACCTTATTCATTTCCCTTACTTTAATTTCCATTTAGGGTTTCTAGTGTAGGTTTGAACTACGACAGTGTTTTAATAATTTCCAAAAATTCTGTAAAAATTATAGTAGGTTGTCATTTGCTATTCTAGCTTGTTTTAAGAATTTGAGGCTTAAAGTGCAAAGGCTAGGCTTTAAACAAAAATAACAAGAGTTATGCAAAATGGGCCACTTTACACTACATCTCTTAGTTAGGGGTGGGTTCTGTCCTAAAGGTTATTTTTGCTGGTATCCAATAGTTACAATAGGCTTCTGTGCTAAAAATCACAGAAAACTAAGGGGTGGTTATTTAGTTATGATTTTCTTAAGTTTAATGTCAAAAAGGCACTTTCTACTACATTATTATTTGAAAAATGTCAAACAGCAGATTTCATATTTTTCCTAAGTTCTCATTAATAAAACATTAGTTATCCCAAGGGTGGGGGTGTTTTTACCTTGGGGTTATTTTTGTAGGGTTTTTCTAAGTTTCACTTGTTTTATTAAAACAAAAGGAATCCTACTTATTTTATACTAAAACAGGGTATGATATATTTTTCCAGTGAACTTTATTGAATAAGTATCCTAACAAAAACAGAGGTGCTCTCTGGTTCATTGTTTAAATTACATTTTCTATTTTTCCTATTCTTAAGCACATTATAGAATAAGGAGTAAAAACTAACTTAATGGAGTGGACAGAGAGGTTTAACATTTTTATTTGGGTTAGTAGGTAGATACAAACTTCTCAAAATTTTTCTAACCCCAGTCAAATAGCACAACTATTTTTCTTTCTATTATTGAGCTTTTGGCTAAAACTATCATTAAATCAGAACTTTAAAGTTTTCTATAGTACCAAGGGGTTTTATATTTTTCTTAAGTAGGTTACATTATTTAGAGTCTGACAAAATTGGTTTGACCAAATTTGGATGAATTAAACAGAAGTTATGAATTTTTAAAGTTTATGTCCAATTTAAAAACAGATTTAATAAAGGTTTTCTAGAAAATCAGTTTACACCGAGGTCCCTGGGTTTAATCTAAATCAACCCTCGCAATTCTACCCTCGCGCCACTATTCCCCTGTGTCTCTGACATTTCACAAAACCCCCTGACCTTCTCTCCCTCTCACCTGCAGTCCTTCCCCTTATGCAAACAGTAACCACGGGAAAGAAAAGGGTGGCGCGGCTTACCGGCGGCGAGGGAGGTCCGGCGAAGGGTGGGGTTGGCTCGGGGAGACTCTAGCGGTCACGTCGAGGTACGGCTTGACGTCAGGGATGGCCGGAATCGCCCGGTCCACGCGCGCAGGCCAAACCACGGAGAGGTCAGTGTACCGGCCAAACCACGGCGAACTGGTTCAATCCAAGGGCACGGTGAGCTTCACGGGGTAACGTAGCGACCGTGTGCACAAGGAATCGAAGGATGGTTGAGTGGATTACCCGGTCCACGTACTCCGGCGGGGTTAAGAGCTCCAGCGAGCGTGGACTGGCCTCTCCGGCGATGCAAACTCCGATTCCTTGCTCGGGGAGCTTCACGGAGGTGTGCACAGTCTTCTCCGAGGGCTGGACGGGGTTGGGAATGGCTCTACTGGCCGGTCTACGGTGGCAGAGGGATTGGGCGGCCGCGGACACGCTGCGCACGGGCAAACGACGGCGAGCTAGACTCCAGCGAGGTTTGAGGGTGCGCGGAAGAGTGCAGTCGAAGCCTGGGAGGGTTTTATAGGCGCGGGTGCGGGCCATGGCGCTGGCTTGGCTCGGGCGCGGCGCTGGGCATGCGGGGGCGCGCGCGAGCGTGCTCTGGCGCGGGCAGGAAGCGTCGAACACGTGGAGGTGTGTTTCTTCCATTGTTCAAACGTCTCCAGAGATCGCAAACGTGCGAATCTTGCCATGAATCCGGCGCAGGCCTCTTCCTGGCACCTAGGGCTATCTCACATGTGTGAGTTCCAATGGAGGATACGCCCTAGATCAGGAGATAGACGGGCGCCAAATCTGGCTTGTCTCACTGCCCACCCCGCGACAAAACTGATGCCAAATCCTATCAAACGTCCAAGTCTCGGTTTCCACTTTTTCCAGGGGGTGCCTTAGGTGGTATACCACATTTTTGGTATAGAACCTAAGTGGTTTTGGTGCCATCTTTAAGGTTAACACGGTTGGTCTTTGGATTAGGGTTAAAATTTGACTTAGAGAGAAATAGAGAGTTCTAGCTCTCTCTCCACTTGGAGATTTGAATTGGGGTTTCTCCAGGGGTCTTTTTGCAATATTTCCCTCCCCTAATTGATGGTTACAAGGTTAGTTAAGGTTTGGGTAAAAATTACTCATGCTTGCACACTTGTTCACTCTCTTTCCCCCCTTACCTAGGGTTTTGGGAGATAGGGTTTAAGAGAGGTCTAGGGTTCTTCTCCCCTCTTATCCAAGGTAGTAAGTGAGCAAGGATTAGAGTAATGCTTCTTAGGTCATTGGCAACTTGATTAGCACATGATCCCCAAAGTTCTTATGTGTTGCCCTAAGCCTCTACCACATATGATTCACACTCCTTAGTGCCAAGGTGTGCTCTAGCCATGGTAACACCTGGGGTGTTACAGCCCTCCCCCCTTAAAGGAATCTCGTCCCGAGATTTTAGGTAGAGTCCCTTGGAGGGTGCTTGAAGGTGTGCTGGTGTTATTTTTCCTTTACACTTAAGTTTCTCTTATTTACTGCTCTTCGAATGTCATCCTCTTTGCAACTTCAGATGGAAGTCCTTCTCAAGTTAAATCCACAACTTAGACTATCCTTGTTATCTAAGTTTTTCTTATAATTGAATTCGAAGGGCAGGTGGGGGTGGGGTTTTGGGGTTACGTACCGACTCCTTTAAGCAGAAAGTCGGGGAAGCGAGAGCGTAGAAAATCCTCAGTCTCCCATGTAGCTTCTTCTGCTGAATGGTGACTCCACTGCACTTTATACATTCTGACCGACCTTGATTGAGTTGATCTTTCCTTTTGATCTAATACCTTGACGGGGTACTCTTGGTAGGACAAGTCTGGTTCTATTTCAAGGTCTGGTTCCGATAGCACTTCAGTGGGTAGGCGAACACATTTCCGCAGCTGAGATACATGGAACACATTATGAACTGCTGACAGGTGAGGTGGCAATTCCAATTGGTAGGCTACGGGTCCACAACTTGCCTTGATCTCATAGGGTCCAATGTAGCGAGGAGCTAACTTGCCCTTGATCCCGAATCTCTGGACACCCTTGGTGGGTGATACCTTAAGATAGACATGATCTCCTACCTCAAACTGTAGAGGCTTCCGCCTCTTATCATGATAGCTCCTTTGCTTGACCTGAGCAGCTTCTAAGTTCTTGGTAATAACCCTGACCTTTGCCTCTGCCTCGAGTACCAAGTCTGGCCCAAAAATTTCCCTTTCTCCTGCTTGAGACCAATTTAGTGGGGTCCTACACCTTCTCCAATATAATGCCTCAAAAGGTGCCATCTTCAGACTGGACTGATAGCTGTTATTGTAAGAAAACTCTGCCAAAGACAGACACTTGTCCCAATCCTTTCCATAATGTAGTGCACATGCTCGCAACATGTCTTCCAAAATCTGATTCACCCTTTCTGTCTGGCCATCTGTTTGAGGGTGATATGCTGAGCTTCGGATTACTTGGGTCCCAAGTGATTCTTGCAGCTTCTCCCAAAAGCGTGCCACAAACAGTGCTCCTCTGTCAGATATAATGGTCTTTGGAATACCATGCAATCTTACTATCTGATCAACATAAATTTCAGCGTACTTCTCTGTCTTGTGGGTGGTGTGCACTGGCAAGAAATGAGAAGTCTTGGTCAATCTGTCCACGATAACCCAAATAGAATCATGATGCCTGGAGGTATTGGGTAATCCCACTATGAAGTCCATGCAAATGTCCTCCCATTTCCAAGATGGTATGGGAAGGGGTTGCAAGGGGCCTGCTGCCTTCAAGTGACTAGCCTTTATCCTCTGGCAAGTGTCACACTCGGATATGTACTTGGCAATTTCCCTTTTCATTCTAGTCCACCAATATAGAGATCTGAGATCATGGTACATCTTGTTGCTGGCCGGGTGCATAGAGAATTTGGAGAGGTGAGCTTCATCCAATATCTTCTTTCTGAGCTCAGGGTCCTTGGGAACAACCAATCGATCTCCAAACCATAGAATTCCCTTGCTGTCCTGTCGGAAACACTTGTATTTTTCTGCCTTTTGCTTGATCATATCTTTGATAACCTGAACACCCTTATCCTCAATCTGTGCCCTGACTATCTGTTCTTGCAATGTGGGCTCCACCGAGATATAGCTTAGGTCACCCGAAGAAACAACTTCCAGGTTCAATCTGCACAACTCATCACACAGGGTGGTGACCCTTGCATCCATGCTCATACAATTGCACTGGGCCTTTCTGCTCAAAGCATCTGCCACAACATTGGCCTTACCTGGGTGGTAATGCACCTCCAAATCATAGTCCTTGATTAACTCCAACCATCTCCTTTGCCTCATGTTCAGATCTGCCTGAGTGAAGATGTATTTGAGACTCTTGTGATCGGTGTAGATGTTACAGTGAGCTCCCATCAAGTAGTGTCTCCATATCTTAAGAGCATGAACCACAGCTGCCAATTCTAGATCATGGGTAGGGTAGTTCTGCTCATGGGGCCTGAGTGCTCGGGAAGCATAAGCAATCACTCTGTTCTCTTGCATCAAGACACAACCCAAACCTGTACCAGAAGCATCACAATAAACTTCGAATGGCTTGGTGTTGTCAGGTTGGGCCAGCACTGGGGCTGTTGTCAAATGCTGCCTCAAGGTATGAAAGGCATCTTCACACTTTTGGCTCCACTCAAATTTGACTCCCTTCTTCAACAGTTCAGTCATTGGTTTGGCAATCCTAGAGAAATCCGGAATAAATCGTCGATAATACCCTGCCAATCCCAGAAAACTCCGAATTTGCTTCACTGTGGTCGGGGGTTTCCAATCCATCACTTCTTGTACCTTCTCAGGATCAACGGATATCCCATCCTGAGAAATTGTGTGACCCAAGAATTTAATTTCCTTCAGCCAGAATTTACACTTACTCAACTTAGCATACAACTGATGATCACGCAGTCTCTGAAGTACAGTATGCAAGTGTTTGGTGTGCTCGGCTTCATTCTTGGAATAAACCAGAATGTCATCAATGAAAACGACCACGAACTTGTCTAACTCTGGCATGAATACTGAGTTCATCAAGTACATAAAATAAGCCGGGGCATTGGTCAGCCCAAAAGACATCACCAAAAACTCATAGAGCCCATATCTGGTAGAGAAAGCCGTCTTGGGAATATCACTGGCACGGATCTTAATCTGATGATAACCTGAGCGAAGGTCTATCTTGGAGAATACCTTGGCTCCTACCAACTGATCGAACAGAACATCAATACGGGGCAGTGGGTACTTGTTCTTGATAGTCACCGCATTTAGAGGGCGGTAGTCAACACACATCCTCAAACTCTCATCCTTTTTCTTTACAAATAACGCTGGACATCCCCACGGTGAAGTACTCGGGCGAATAAACCCCTTGTCCAACAATTCTTGCAATTGCTTCTTCAATTCTGCCAATTCCGCGGGAGGCATCCTATAGGGTCTCTTAGAGATAGGAGCAGTCCCGGGTTGCAATTCGATGGCGAACTCAATGTCTCGGTCAGGTGGCATATCTGGCAATTCATACGGAAAAACATCCGGGTAATCACAGACCACTGGGATCTTTTCCACTGGGGACTCTATCATAACGAAAGCACAAGAACGAGTACATCCCTGGTCGGAAAAATACAAAACAGTCTCGCCATAAGCAGGGGAATGGATTTCAATGGCCCTGGCTGCAATATCCAATACTGCCTGATGCCTGGTCAACCAGTCAGCTCCCAAAATAATATCCACGCTATCCAATCCTAAGATGAGAAGGGTGGTTCTAATCACCAGACTACCAAATTTTATAGGCACTTGCCTGTTGATTTGATAAGTGGCAACTCTGCCTCCTGGTGTTGAAATTGTAATGCCCCCATCGGTATGGTGAAAGGGCAACTGGCATTTGGCACTAAACTTGGCACTGATAAAACTATGTGATGCACCGGAATCAAAAAGAACAATAGCGGGATAATTTAAAACTGTAAAGATACCAGTCATAACGGGTGCTCCCTCTGGAATATCAGCCATGGTGGTGAAGTTTAGCCTGCCCTGCCTCACTTGCACCTTCTGTCTCTTGCCTTGGTTCTGATTGACATTATGCCCCTGCCTCTGCTGGTTCCTGGGGCAATTCTTGGCATAGTGCCCGGTGTTGCCACATGTGAAGCACCTATTGTCATTTGCCTGGCGGTACTGCTGCTGCTGCTGACTGTTCCTCTGAGCTGGAAACTGGGTGCGGTTGGGTACCTGCTGCTGCTGCTGTGGTCGGATCACCCATCTTCCTTGCTGCTGCTGGGGTCCCTGTTCTGAGTGTCGGACACAATCGTGAAGCGTTGTGGCTGAGCTGAGGGTCCTGCCACATGGGTCTTCCTCTTCTTCTCTGCCTGCCTAGCTGTAATGCAGTCCTCTTGGGAGATAGCCATGTTGACCAACTCATTGTAACTATTGGCCCGGACGGTGTTGAGACGGTCACGGAGCTTAGTGCTGAGCCCCCTTCTGAACCTGTCTCTCTTCTTCTCATCCGTATCTGCGTGATATCCCGCATACTGGCACAAGTCATTAAAAGCCTGGGCATACTGCAACACTGTCCTGTTGCCCTGAGTGAGTGCCAAAAACTCATTGAGCTTCCTGTCCATAATCCCGGCTGGTATATGGTGTCCCCTGAAAGCTGCCTTGAACTCCCTCCACTCCACCTCTCGGTCCTCTTGCTACATAGCAAGAAAATGATCCCACCAAGTCCTTGTGGGTCCGCGAAGCTGCTGGGTGGCAAACCTGACATTGGTGGTCTCTGAGCAAGCTCCATGGAGCAGTGGGAATTTGGATTCCACCACTCGTAGCCACACATCTGCATCAAGCGGGTCCTCTGCCCTTGTGAACAATGGAGGCTGGGTGCTGAGGAACTCCTGATAGGTAGCCGCTGCGGGGTGACACTGATGGTCTCCACCACCATAGTGCTGAGGTGGTGGCTGACGCTGAGCCAGCTGTCTCAAGATCTCATTCTGCTGAGCCATGAGCTCCTGCAGAGTGGGTGGCGGTGGCGGTGGAGGAACGTGCTCATTCTGGCCACGACGCTGCCTCCCGGCCATCTGAAAAACCACATACATGCTTAACACCACATCTCCAAGTTCAAGATTTTATCGCGGAGAAAAAGTTAAAACAACATGATAGACTACAGCTTCAACAAAAGGATTTTAAAAGGCACAAATTCTTCCTTCCAAATTTAAACTGATGACAGTATCCATCAAACAAGCTTTCAAGAGAGTTTAGCATGATTACATCAATTGTCCCAAAATGACTCAACTCTATCTAGCCTAGTACCCCAAGGGTGCAAAAGCTAAGCTAGCTGCGAGGAGTCCGACCATCCAACTTCTAATCCTATCCTGAAACCTAGTGAGCGAACGAAGCAACACTCGACTCGGGGGAAGGTGGTCTTCCCGAGCCAGCAGTGTCCACACTGGAGGCAGGCTCGTCTCCTCCCTCGATGTCGACATCCTCGTTGGCCTCCTGGTCCTGGATCTCTTGGTGATGCATGTCCAGGTGCTCGTTAGCCTCAGCAAGCTGCTGCTGAGTGTTAATGAGCTGATCCTCTAGAACCTCGATGGTGTTCTCCCTGGTGCCCACCAGCTCCTCCAACTCCTGAATATCAGTGGATAGCTGCTCCACCTGCAAGTCCTTCTCTCCACCATTTCTTGAGACAAGTCGACCACGAGTTCCTCTCTGTTGTCCAACGTAATCTTTGTTGCCTCCAGCAGTGCCATCAGATGGGACATCGCCTCACCGCGCATCGCCTGCAGACGGTACAGGGCATTCATGCACCGTACGGTCTGCCCTGGGTAGATGGCCCAGATATCCTTGGCATGCTCCACCCGATCCTTCCACATTGGGTCGTCCTCCCTCTCAGCGGGGAACAGGCCAATAGGGTGGGTGGCCAGCTCCAAAGGATGGAACCCGCAGAAAGTAGTCAATCCATGCAGAGCGATCGCCTCGATTGTGTCCTCCGCTCGGTATCCGAAAGACTCGGAGTCCAAAGAGCGCCAGCCTGGCTGCAGGGGATGAGGCTCCAAGGTCATCCTCACTCTACAGCGAGGCACTCGGTGCTTCTCGAACTGCTGCACCGCGTACTGAGGGGGTGTCGTGTATCCGGCCCCCTGAAGTACCTCCCACAAAATGCGGGGAAAGCCCTCTCGTGCAAGTCCGTCAGTGTGGGTCAGTGCATTTCCGTCATCGGAGGATCCGTGGGAAGTCATCTGTGTACGGTTAAGCGTAAGTGAAAGAAAAAGAATTAAAAAAAGAACAAGGAAAAATAAAACTCAGCCTTTCTTTAGTTAAATGAAAAGGCATTGGGGACCTAGTTGGTTGTTATCTTGTTTTTAAGTCATTTACTTAGTTATCCATTTGCTTAATTAAGAATGCATGCATGCTCGTCCTGAACGACCTCACAAAGATAAAAGGAATCGGGAAGGGCTCTCGTCCTGTAAAAGCGGCCTGTAGGGCCTAGTTACTTAGCCACCTAGCTACCCTTCTATTACCCTAAGGCTTCACGTCCTAGATCTATCCTGCTCATCCTACTATCTATCCAATATTGTTTCTATCAAGTTTTACTTGGAAAAATTTGATGGTATTTACATTTTATTGATTCCTCTGTGGTGGTACAAGCTCCGATACCAGCTGGTGGCGGAACTGCCCGAATTATTCCAACTTAAGTGCCTAAGCCCGCCTTAGAGGCTAGACCACACTTAAATGGGAATAACCCGTCAATCCCTCGGATCTAGTCCGACACGGCCACTGACAGGATCAAGTACCACAATCTCACTCGAAGGTGAGTCACAGAGCAAATACAATAAAGCATAAAACCATACATGTCAGAGTATTAAATTATTACATCACCATCATCATCATCGGAGTTTTTGCAAAAGTACCCATCATTGTTCGAAGTGCAGCGGAAATAAACTAACGGTAAATAAATAGAGGGATGGGGAAGCCTGTCCCATCACTCCTCATGCTCCTCCTCAGCCGAGGCAGGGTCCCACTCGACAGTCCAACCCGGTGGCAAGATGGACGGCCAAGTCACTCCAGCAACCATTTCCTCCAGAGAACCTGTAAAAATTATGCCACAAGCAAGGCTGAGTATACTAATACTCAGTTAGACTTACCCGGTGTGAGGAGTCTACTCCTCTACCTCTAGACATGCAGCTGTTTGGCTGTGGGGTTGGGTTGCCAAAAGCACTAGCTGAGTTTCTAAATCAAGATTTTAACTTGGTCAAAATTAAGTGTGACTCTCTTAAGGCTAAAAGTGGACTATCTACTCACACATGTTAGCAAGCATTATTAGCAATCAACATCTTATATCAACTCATCATATTTTTACTTGTTACTCAATGCAGTACAATGGATCAAGCAGTCTCATTAGCTGCGAGAAGCAGACGATTCGAATCGAGTTTTTATCCTTGCAAGGTAAACCTAAACACACGACGTGGCGAGGCACTCCGTCCCCACACACATCAACCGTCCCCATCGATTCCCTGGCAACAGAAAGGGGCTCACCGCCTTGGCGTACAATGCCTCACTGACCCCGACTGGCCGTCGGGCAGTGACCGCACTTGTACCCACCATAACCGGAATGGGAGACCACGTCTCAGGTCGCGTGAGGAGGGCAATCTGCGGGCAGGTTCACTCAGGTACTAGGCTTACCGATTTACCATATTTCTCGGTATGTGTTTAGTACGTTCAAACGCTTGACACAGGTATCCGCACGTTAATCCTTATTCCATTTTCCATCTCGTAGACAACCAATCCCCATGGATTGTTGTCCACAACTAGAATCATGATGATATAAAAGTGGGTACAACCAATTCCTGATCTCGCGTGAGTGCTAGAAAAATCACTCGTCTTCTACCGAGATCCTAATTAAATAAAGCAACTATTCGACCTAGCATACTAGTATCCATCTCAAAAGGAATCCTGAGTTCATGCAACTAGGGTTTCAATCAACTCCTACACTTAAGTGCACAGTACAATCCTACAAACATTAAGTGCAGTAAAATAGCATATAGAACAGGTTATGCATAAAACCGGGGCTTGCCTTCCAAAGCAGTGGTAGGCAGGTCCTCTGGTGCAGGCTCGGGTGCTGGATCCGGGGCTACCTCCTGAGCAGCTCCTTGCTCCGGCACGAGGATGTACTCTCCGTCAGCAAGGTTACAGTCTATCGAATGCAATGAACATGTATGTCATGATTATGCAGGATTTAATAACATTATGCTAAAAAGAGACTAAGTCAAGAAGTAACTTAGGGTTTCTTGGTTATGTGGGGCTTCCAGTGGGTTAGGCTTATTACTCTTTAGGCTTGGGTTTTTAGTGAAGATAACATAGTGGATTGGTATTTCCTTGATACATTTTAGTGGACAGATTACAAAGGTTTTAAGATGACATTATTTTACCTTATTCATTTCCCTTACTTTAATTTCCATTTAGGGTTTCTAGTGTAGGTTTGAACTACGACAGTGTTTTAATAATTTCCAAAAATTCTGTAAAAATTATAGTAGGTTGTCATTTGCTATTCTAGCTTGTTTTAAGAATTTGAGGCTTAAAGTGCAAAGGCTAGGCTTTAAACAAAAATAACAAGAGTTATGCAAAATGGGCCACTTTACACCACATATCTTAGTTAGGGGTGGGTTCTGTCCTAAAGGTTATTTTTGCTGGTATCCAATAGTAACAATAGGCTTCTGTGCTAAAAATCACAGAAAACTAAGGGGTGGTTATTTAGTTATGATTTTCTTAAGTTTAATGTCAAAAAGGCATTTTCTACTACATTATTATTTGAAAAATGTCAAACAGCAGATTTCATATTTTTCCTAAGTTCTCATTAATAAAACATTAGTTATCCCAAGGGTGGAGGTGTTTTTACCTTGGGGTTATTTTTGTAGGGTTTTTCTAAGTTTCACTTGTTTTATTAAAACAAAAGGGATCCTACTTATTTTATACTAAAACAGGGTATGATATATTTTTCCAGTGAACTTTATTGAATAAGTATCCTAACAAAAACAGAGGTGCTCTCTGGTTCATTGTTTAAATTATATTTTCTATTTTTCCTATTCTTAAGCACATTATAGAATAAGGAGTAAAAACTAACTTAATGGAGTGGACAGAGAGGTTTAACATTTTTATTTGGGTTAGTAGGTAGATACAAACTTCTCAAAATTTTTCTAACCCCAGTGAAATAGCACAACTATTTTTCTTTCTATTATTGAGCTTTTGGCTAAAACAATCATTAAATCAGAACTTTAAAGTTTTCTATAGTACCAAGGGGTTTTATATTTTTCTTAAGTAGGTTACATTATTTAGAGTCTGACAAAATTGGTTTGACCAAATTTGGATGAATTAAACAGAAGTTATGAATTTTTAAAGTTTCTGTCCAATTTAAAAACAGATTTAATAAAGGTTTTCTGGAAAATCAGTTTACACCGAGGTCCCTGGGTTTAAACTAAATCAACCCTCGCAATTCTATCCTCGCGCCACTATTCCCCTTTGTCTCTGACATTTCACAAAACCCCCTGACCTTCTCTCCCTCTCACCCGCAGTCCTTCCCCTTATGCAAACAGTAACCGCGGGAAAGAAAAGGGTGGCGCGGCTTACCGGCGGCGAGGGAGGTCCGGCGAAGGGTGGGGTTGGCTCGGGGAGACTCTAGCGGTCACGTCGAGGTACGGCTTGATGTCGGGGATGGCCGGAATCGCCCGGTCCACGCGCGCAGGCGGGTGTCCTCGTCGGCGGCGAGTGTACCGGCCAAACCACGGCGAACTGGTTCAATCCAAGGGCACGGTGAGCTTCACGGGGTAACGTAGCGACCGTGTGCACAAGGAATCGAAGGATGGTTGAGTGGATTACCTGGTCCACGTACTCCGGTGGGGTTAAGAGCTCCGGCGAGCGTGGACTGGCCTCTCCGGCGAAGCAAACTCCGATTCCTTGCTCGGGGAGCTTCACGGAGGTGTGCACAGTCTTCTCCGAGGGCTGGACGGGGTTGGGAATGGCTCTACTGGCCGGTCTACGGTGGCAGAGGGATTGGGCGGCCGCGGACACGCTGCGCACGGGCAAACGACGGTGAGCTAGACTCCGGCGAGGTTTGAGGGTGCGCGGAAGAGTGCAGTCGAAGCCTGGGAGGGTTTTATAGGCGCGGGCGCGGGCCATGGCGCTGGCTTGGCTCGGGCGCGGCGCTGGGCATGCGGGGGCGCGCGCGAGCATGCTCTGGCGCGGGCAGGAAGCGTCGAACACGTGGAGGTGTGTTTCTTCCATTGTTCAAACGTCTCCAGAGATCGCAAACGTGCAAATCTTGCCATGAATCCGGCGCAGGCCTCTTCCTGGCACCTAGGGCTATCTCACATGTGTGAGTTCCAATGGAGGTTACGCCCTAGATCAGGAGATAGACGGGCGCCAAATCTGGCTTGTCTCACTGCCCACCCCACGACAAAACTGATGCCAAATCCTATCAAACGTCCAAGTCTCAGTTTCCACTTTTTCCAGGGGGTGCCTTAGGTGGTATACCACATTTTTGGTATAGAACCTAAGTGGTTTTGGCGCCATCTTTAAGGTGAACACGGTTGGTCTTTGGATTAGGGTTAGAATTTGACTTAGAGGGAAATAGAGAGTTCTAGCTCTCTCTCCACTTGGAGATTTGAATTGGGGTTTCTCCAGGGGTCTTTTTGCAATATTTCCCTCCCCTAATTGATGGTTACAAGGTTAGTTAAGGTTTGGGTAAAAATTACTCATGCTTGCACACTTGTTCACTCTCTTTCCCCCCTTACCTAGGGTTTTGGGATATAGGGTTTAAGAGAGGTCTAGGGTTCTTCTCCCCTCTTATCCAAGGTAGTAAGTGAGCAAGGATTAGAGTAATGCTTCTTAGGTCATTGGCAACTTGATTAGCACATGATCCCCAAAGTTCTTATGTGTTGCCCTAAGCCTCTACCACATATGATTCACAGTCCTTAGTGCCAAGGTGTGCTCTAGCCATGGTAACACCTGGGGTGTTACATTAGCCACTGGCCTGGTTGCTGCCCCTGCTGCTGCCCTTGCCGTCGCCGTTGCCGCCCTCGCCGCTGCCGTTGCCGCCCTCGCTGCTGCCGTCGCCGCCGTCGCCGTCGCCTCTGTCGTCGTCGCTGTCTCCGCCATCGTCGCCGCTGCCCTCCTCGGACGAGTCCGAGGAGTCCTCCTCGTCCGAGGAGTACTCCGACTCATCCGAGCCCTCGAGCCCGGGGCGCTCGACGGCCCGGATGTAGGTCCAGACCTCCGCGGCAATCCCCTGGGAGTCGTCTGAATCATCAGACGACGCCAGGGGAGAGGCGGGGGCCGGAGACCCCTCGGACTCGGAGGAGAACTCCTCCTCCGAGTACTCCGAGTTGCCGAAGTCCTCCGAGGGAGGTGTCGGCTCACGTTTGCGCTTATCACCGGAGCGAGGCGAGGAACTGCTACCCTTCTTACTCTTGCCCATGGTGGAAAGGAAGGAGGAAGAAGAGAGCAAGCAGCAGAGAGCAGTAAGAGATGTGAAAATGCCGGGGAAGCAAGAACAATATTTATAGAAGAAGGAGGCAACCGCTCACCTCCTACCACAGCTACTGAACAGTCACAAAAATTTAATATGCAATTCAAACCGTCTGAAGACACGCCAGGCAGCTGACGCCGTTTCACACAACACAACACCCATTGGGACTCCAGTCAACTGCTCGGGCGATATGATTACACCTGCGGTCACATCAAGTTACTACTCAGAGACAGTTTGCTAAAACACTCAGTGTACCAAGCCGTCCCTTGCCTACACCCATTGGGGGGGACGCCCAGGAAATACCAGTATATTTTTCAAAACTGTCAGATCCGTGTAGCACGTGCAATGAATACTTCAAGACAAAAGTGAGATATCAACAAGGATCAAAGGAAAGCCAAATATAGCCAACAAGGTACAAGTCTAATCGACAGAAGCATTGAAGCAAGAAGTGATAACAGAGACTAGCCAAGGGTCACCTGTCGAACGTCCAAATCAGTCATAGATCAAATAAATTGCACCGCCTAGCAAGATATGAGCAGATCACGAACTCGGCCTCAAAGACAAAATATACGCCGATCTCTAAAGCATAACATCAATAACATAGTGCTGACCTCCAAGGCATCTGGCAAAAAGGGAAGAAGATCACTGGAAAAAGGCATAAAATGAAGGTCTTCGAGTGAATTATTTTCAAAAATCCACTCGAAGCTCGGGGGCTACACCCATTGGGTGCACCTTCGGCGCACCCAATGAATCATTATCTTGGTCAAGACAATGCTGACTTCTAAAGCATAGGGTAAGATCAATGCAAGGTTAACCTCTGACAAAATACAAGTGGAAGATGAAGGTGACTCCTGATAATACTCAAAGTGAAGACCTTCGAGTGGATTATTTTCAAAAATCCACTCGAAGCTCGAGGGCTACACCCATTGGGTGCACCTTTGGTGCACCCCATGAAGTTCGAAGTCCTGCGGTACGAAATGCTGACCTCCAAAGCAAAAGTCTGAGACAGAACACCAATTTTCAAGTGATAAAAGCAGAGGGAGACAGTAAGAAATCGTTTTTACCAGATTACCCAGAAAGTACTTCCTGTTACAAACAAAGACCGCAAGCTGGACTTAGGATCTCTAGGCCGATTATTTCAAAATAAACCCAAAGATCGGGGGCTTGTGGAGGACAGATATCCCCTGGGTCCACTGGAAGGATAAAAGACCTCACGAAAGGCCCAAGGGTCCAATAAGTTGTAAGGTCATCCCTTCGTGGGCCTAGGGAGGAACGTCCAGTGAAGCAGATCCACATAAGGTTGGATTGGAGCAAGCTCAGATGGCCCAATGATCTCGAGCGAGTAATCACAACAGAGACCCGATCTTCCCGCGCTGGAGGCCCGTACAACGAACCGAGCGAAGATGGGTCGGCGGAACTATAGGCAGATAGACTCAATCGGTTTACTATCTCTTAGGTGCACGTGATTATCATATCTGCATGTATTGCCCCACGGTCGAGTATATAAGGCCTAGGGGGCACCCCTTCAGAGAGGATTGAACCCACTACATAGCCATTCACCCCAGCTTCCTACGCATTAGAGAATCACCTTGTAACTCATCATATACAACACTCTCGCCAGGACGTAGAGTGTTACGCACTCCAAAGCGGCCCGAACCTGTAAATCATTGTCTACCGTCTCTCGTGCAACCAGCACGAACCATTGAGCTACAGTTAACAACACCGTCCTACTCCAAAAAGCACCTTGAGGGGCAACCCCGGGTGTGCGGTCGGACCCAAAACACCGACAGGTGCCCTGGCCATGTCAGCCGACCGTTTGGGTTTGTAGCAGTCAACCATTGGATCCGACTGTTACTAGACTGTCTAGTGCACACCGGACAGTCTGGAGCTACAGCCCGAGGGTGCCTGGTTGTGGGCCATTCTGCGCAGACTGCCCGGTGTCCCAACGGACAGGTACTATTCACTGTCCGATGTGCCACCAGTGCGCTGGTTGACTGTCCACTTCATGGATTTCTTTATTGTTTCCTTGGGCTTCTTTTGTTCTTGAGTCTTGGACTTATACGCATCTTTTATGTCGTCTTTTGAGGTGTTGCATCGTCAGTACGTGTCTTAGTCCAATCCTCTTCGCATCCTATGAACTACAAATACAATCACTACCAAACACAATAGTCCACATGTTATGTTGATCATCAAACACCAAAATCACTTAGCCAAATGGCCCGGGGTCCATTTTCCTTACAGACACGATGGCCGACAATCACATATATCTAGAATGAAAAAGAATCCTTATTACATGAAAAGGCAATGTTAACTAACTCCATAAATTCACATGACTATAAGGGTTTATACTTTGGTTCGCCTTCCGCTCAAAGTTAGTGGCTTGGCTTCTGCTGTTTAGGAGTCACAACAGGGATCATGACTATGGTTTACACACCTCCCATGCTTGAGTTGCTTGCTTATTCTGACTTAGGCATGCTACATAGGTTTTGTTCATAGTTTGAAGCACTAGTCATAGGTTGTTATGATACAAGAGGTTCGACTATGCTTTCTCTCCCATACAATTGGGAACCTATTGAGTTCTTGTGCTTAGGGAGTCGCAATAATATGAGGTAAGATTAAGGTTACTGCTTTCAATAATTCTTAATCATAGGACATGTGTTCTATAATACACTATAAACTTCTATGGTCGACTAGAATCATGATCAAATTTGAACAATGTATTGGTAGCTGATGCAACAAAACAAAGTAATTGCACATAGGCATAGTGTACAGGGCAACCTCTGGTGGCGGTGGCAACATCGTGGTGGTAGTAGTGGTTCAGCAAGGCTGGGGCAGGGGCAGGGTGGCCGCGTGCGACGATGATTGGTGACCAGGCCAGGATGCGGTGGTCGGGTGGCTGGGTGGCTTGGGTGGCCAAGGCTATTGGCGGAAGGCGCGATGCGAGATGACATTCCTAGCAGCGGCATAGGCATGAAGGAGAGAAGAGTGACAACGACACCCGAAGAGAATGAAGAGGATAAAAATCGGGTTAGGGTTGTCTGTAATAGCTATGTGAAGTGCCCGAGAACTGGCACTCGATAAAGATTTGAAATTTCAGTCATCCCAATAGTAACTTTAGTAGATTCATGGTCATTTGGTGCCTCCTCACAACTAGATAACTTTTTATTGGGTTGTCTTCATGAGCGACATGGCAATGAGTTTTCATGATTTCCCACAATGAATCACTTTGAATGCCATCCTCTGTTGCTATCCTTGAGGGGAATATCATGACACGCGGATTTTTGGGCATTGCATAATTAAAGACTCGCACCACCAATCAATTGCAGCATTCCATCTTTTATTCTAGGCTCGCAATGGTATTGGTATTTACATAAACCAAAGTGTGGGGCAATTCCAAGAAAGGCTTCAAAAAGGTGGATAAAAATAGCAATTTGCAGCACTGAGTTTGGATTCAAGTGAGTCAAATCTATGGAATAGAAATTTAGCATGCCTTGAACAAAGGAGCAAATAGGTAACCCTAACCCTCTAACGAAGAACGAGGCAAAAACAACTATTTCGTGGGTGTCCTTAGTGGGTGCACGAGCTCCTCCTAGGTCTTCTACGAACTCAGCTCTTTAGGGGGAAGAACACCCATTTCGACTAACTGCAAGACGTCAAATTCAAAAAGTGGACTTATGGAAAACCTGATAGGGATGTGGAAGCCTTCATTAAATGGAACAATGCCTAAGAAATTCTGATGTTTACACAGAGTCATTTTCTTCTTGGGAGCCATAGCTGGGGAAGTAATCGTGGAACATGGATCTAGATGTGGAGAAATTGAGATCAAGGATTCAGCAGTAGTGGTGGCGCCAAAGGTGAATGAACAAGGAAATTAGAGGGTTTCCAAAATGGATGGAACCACTAGGGTATGGACTTCCTTAAAGCTTGGTGACGTCAAAGACAATGAATTAGATTTTGGGCGAGAAAGTTTGTAACTTGGAAAACTCTATTGAAAGCCCATTAAGTCAGAGAATCAAATAGAACACCAGAAATCTGATTAGAGCCATGTTTGGTCGATATTCGGTATTTCAAGCAACAAACAACAAAATCAAAATGACCATATGACACAAACAATCAAAGTGAATAGTTGTGATGGAACCTCCCAAGATATTAGACCCACCTACATCTGTCCTTGTCCCAAGGACCTTAATCAGTCAATGAGATGCACCCAATAGCTTGATAGGACCTGATTCGTGCATCTTCTTCAACATCTCCCAAAAGCACATTCCCATTTCACAGACATTACATAGATCGAAGTAAAAGCGGAAAGAGTTATAATAACTTAATTTACATTGAGAAGTTAAAGTAATAATATAGAAAGAGTGTTTATCACAATATACGGGTCTCGAGTGCTTCTACTTATTACATCATTGGAAGGTAGACACCTTCCATAAGTTCATACTTAATTTTCATCCTCCTTCTTGGGGATGATATTGGAACAAAAGCAACAATACTCTGGAGTCTCTTCACCTACAACAACATGGGTTCGGAAACCCTAAGTATGGAGTGTACTTTTGCAAGTCTTACCCGACTAAAGATAAGACTCTCAAGAATATGCTGGCTTTTGGGAATCGAAGTAAGCCATATCAAGAATCAAGGACTCTTTTGCAAAAAAGCTTACTAACTTGGTCCTTAAGCTTTCTTTTTACTTGCCAAGTTAAGTAGTTTCCTGAATTTAGATTATCCTGATCTAGATCAACCACTTAAATTATTATAGCTTTTTTACCACATCTTGGATTCACTTGTTAACTACGATGTAGGTTAGTGACCAAGTCTTCATGTCCGAGAAGTAACGGCGATCCAAATCGATTAATACCGTGCTAGGGATCTCCATCCACATGACATATGTAGCACATAACCCATGCATATGTCAGCTCGCACTTGGGTTTCTCGAGACCAGAATGGGTTCATGCCAACCGAGAGCATAGATACTCTACCGTCCAGCCTCTTGCCACGGAGGGTACACACTACTCTCGCCATCTCTACACTCCCATTACGTGGTAGCCTTTCTGGTATTGGTCTGGCCAAGACAAAGCTTACCCATGATGAGGCATGTGGCTAGTTAAAAGGTCCTCGATCATCAAGCCTACATCGGCTCGGTCCTTAAATGAGTCAGACGGAGACACTACACTGAGATTCTCTTCTCGTGCAAGTCACCGCCCAGTCTCAACTTATAATGTTATAACCCCAAAATTTGGTACCTATCAGAGGTACTCTTTTCAGTTGATGAATCCATCATGGCCATATGGATTCACCATCCTAAGTTGTTTTTTGAAAAGTTCCCATATCCCATGTTACACATCATTCTTTTGAAAACAAGTTTTAATCTTCTAGGGCAGGGCTGAGCATTATTAATTCTCTTTATAAAAGAGGTATCAAGGAATGGTAATCAATTTTCCATGGAAGGAAATGCATCAAATATTTTATCACACCACTCCTATCACCTAATGCATCAAATAAGGTGATAAAGATTTTAAAACAGTAAGGGAAGGGGTAAATGCACCGGGGCTTGCCTTGTGTTGTAGGAGTAGCTGCTTCTTCACCATATATGTTAAAGTAAAAATTGTTCTCCATAGGAGGATTCTCAATCGGAGGGACAACTTATTCTTTTACTATAGAATCTTCTTCGTGTTCTACACGCAATAACATGTATATGGATGCTTATGTTATGCCAAGATATGCAAGTTTGTAAACAAGAACTAGAAACACCCTCTTGAATACAACTTTCCTTCACATAGTATATTAGCCATTAGAGCTTCCTAGCTATATAATCTTCTATTAACTCAATTACTCTTCTTAGGCTAATAAGTTATAGCAATTTTACTATTTCCAATTTCACTTGTAAATTTAACTCCTAATGTCACTTTGTATTATTATTGATTCTCTGGTTAAACAATGTCCAAACATTCTCAAACTTCACCCAAGGATTAATATAAACATATCAAGTCTACCCAAAAGTTTTCATGATTTTTTAAACTCCTAATATATTTCAAAAATTCTAATAGGCTTTGCATAAGCATCTTTAAATGCTATATAATTTATTGTTTGCAATAAAAATCTTGAAACTATTTTTATTAAATACTATCTGATTTTAGGAGTCTAGAAAAATTGGTCACATGATTTTATCATTTTCTACTGTTTTTAATGAATTTCACAAGCTACGGTAAAAGAAAAAGGAAAATCGTGAACAGGATTGGGCTGAATCCAGCCCGAGTCGGCCCACGGGCAATAGAAGCGCGCACGCCCGCGCCCACGCTAGCGACTTTGCACAGAGGCCCCTGCTGATTCAAACAATCAAAAGCAAGCATGTGTTACTATTCCCTATGTCACTGACGACTTCACTTAAGACCTTCCTTTCTCTGACTTTTACAAATCTAGGTCCCCGACCGTGCGCTGATCGAACACCTGGCTCCGGTCATGAGCACTTGTCGTTGGTGACCCCTTCTCATAGTAGCAAGCGTACGAGATCCATCCTAAAGACTACTCGAGCACATCCCGTAGGGCAATTTGATTGGTTGGCCTCTAATTCATGTTTGTCTGCGATGACAGCGAAATCAGGGCTTCGATGAGCCTATACCGTGCACATAGTACGATAGCATTTAATTGAGGAGCAGGGAAAGCATCAGTGTCTCACCAGGATTAAGGTGCTTGCACAAATTCGGGTGAAGAAAGCGCAGAAGGGCCGGTCGACGTGATGAGTGTTCACGGCGGCGTTCCTAGGCGGCGAAACGATGCTCACCAAGATCTACTATGGTAGGGTTCAAACACGTCCCAGTGATCATCACAGCACCTAAAGGAAGCTAAAACAGGTAGCGGTTGGACAGGGAATACCTCAGGTCAGGATGGCCACGATCATGCTCCTCACGACGGTGTTGGTGACCATTCTCGGGGAAATCTGGTGAACTCGAGCTACGGTGGATGAGATGAAGTAGTGAGCGGGGGGGGGGGGGGGGTTGGGTGCGTAACAGGGAGGTAGAGTAGGGAGAGTCCCCAATTTAAATGGAAAAGCAGTTCAAGGGTTTCACATTACAGCACATAGAGCGGAACAAGAACGAAGAGACCGACATGTTAGCAAAAGTAGCAGTGAAAGGAGACACATTGCCATCAGATGTGTTCTTCCACATCATTGGCACATTGGCCATAAGGAATTCTGAAGGCCTACGAATCACACAAGACTCTGAGGGCCACAGAATTTGAAATCTAATAATGACTGAAGACTGGCGTGCAACCATAACCTTACATCTTCAAGGTCACTATCGCTCCGCTGACTAGGCCAAGGCCAAGAGATTGAAGCACAGAAGTCATGACTTCGTAGTGATAGATGGGCAACTATACAAAAGGGGAATAAGTCAACATATGCTCAAATACATCACAGCGGTCGAGGGCATTGAACTCCTTCGAGAAGTCCACAGAGGAACATGCGGTTCACACTCGGGACCTAGAGCCCTCGCCGCCAAGATGCTATGCCAAGGTTTCAACTGGCCAGCAATCATGTGTGCAGCAAACCGAGTGGTCCGCTCGTGCGAAGCATGCCAAAAATACTCACCTAGAACAGGGGCCCCCTCGTAGTTCACAAAGCTTATCGCCCACACCTAGTCGCTGCAACGATGGGGCCTTGACATCGTCGGACCATTACTCACTATGCAAGGCAACCTCAAATTTGCTTTCATTGTAGTAGAATATTTTACCAAGTGGATCAAAGCTAGAGCTATATCAACAATCACAGCAAAGACAATGCAGAAGTTCTTCTAGCATAACATTGTCTATCGCTTCGGAGTCCCCTTCGAGTTGATAGTAGACAATGGAAAACAATTTGACAATCAAGATTTCAGGGAATTTTGTAAGCAGGCAGTCTTCGCGTCAGTCTACCGCCCACAATCTAACAAGGTTGTAGAGCGCGCAAATGGTAAAATCTTCACCACAATAAAAAAGAGACTATTAGAAGACAAAAAGGGCAAGTGTGTCGAGAAGTTACCTGAAGCCATTTGGGCACATAACACAACTGAGTCTCGTGCCACCAGATTCACTCCATTCCGACTGATGTACGGATCAGAGGCAATGACTTTGCATGAGCTCAAGCATGGCTCGCCCCGAACAAACCCTAAGGCCATCCCAGACATTGACGAACTAACAACAAAATACCTCCTTGATGGGGATCATGTCGATGCCCTCGAAGCATTGAACAAATATCAAGCAAAAACGAAGACCTCGAGAGACAAAGCTATCACTCCCAAAGAGTTCGAAGGGGGGACCTCATCCTTGAAAGGGAAATAGGGTCAAACCTTTTCCATATGAATTTTGGTGGTTGAATTGCCCAACACAAATTATTGGACTAACTAGTTTGCTCTAGATTATGAGTTCTACAGGTGCCAAAGGTTCACAACAAACCAATACAAGTCAAAAGAAAGGGTTCAAAACTAAGGTGCAAATTATACTGAAGGCAGCCCTGGTCTGGCGCACCGGACTGTCCGGTGTGCCACCGGACAGTGTCCGGTGCACCGGGGAGATCGATGCTGAACTTGCCAGCTTCGGGAATTTGGGAGGTAGCTCCGCTATAATTCACCGGACTGTCCGGTGTAACACCGGACTGTCCGGTGTGCCAGCGGAGCAACAGCTACTTCGCGCCAATGGTCATCTGCAGAAGACATTTAATGCGCTACAGTGCGCGCCTGCGCGCGTAGAAGTCAGAGCAGGCGCAGAAAGCGCACCGGACAGTCTACAGGACCTGTCCGGTGCACCACCGGACTGTCCGGTGGCCCCACAAGTTAGAGCTCCAACTGTCGAACCCTAACAGTTGGGTGACGTGGCTGGCGCACCAGACATTGTCCGGTGGCGCACCGGACTGTCCGGTGCGCCCGTCGATAGAAGCTATCCCCAACGGCCATTTTGGTGGTTAGGGCTATAAATACCCCCAACCACCCCACATTCATGGCATCCAAGTTCTCAGCCTTCAACCCTCATACAAGAGCTATAGCATTCAATACAAGACACAAACAAAGAGATCAAATCCTCTCCCAAGTCCAGAATCACTCCAAACAAATTAGTGACTAGAGAGAGAGACTATTTCATTCTTTTGAGCTCTTGCGCTTGGATTGCTTTTCTTCTTTCTCATTCTTGTTTCCATAACACTTGTAATCAAAACAAGAGACACCAATTGTGTGGTGGTCCTTGTAGTGGACTTAGTGTCCCATTTGATTGAGAAGATAAGCTCACTCGGTCTAAGTGACCGTTTGAGAGAGGGAAAGGGTTGAAAGAGACCCGGTCTTTGTGACCACCTCAACGGGGAGTAGGTTTGCAAGAACCGAACCTCGGTAAAACAAATCATCGTGTCATCCATTCTTATTTGCTTATGATTTGTTTTCACCCTCTCTTTCAGACTCGTTTATATTTCTAACGCTAACCCCGGCTTGTAGATTGTGCTTAAGTTTATAATTTTTAGATTCCGCCTATTCACCCCCCCTCTAGGCGACTTTCAATTGGTATCAAAGTGTGGTGCTTCATTAGAGCCTAACCGCTCGAAGTGATGTCGGGAGAACACGCCAAGAAGGAGATGGTGACCGGCGACAAGCCCGCTACAAGCCACAGGAAGGCTCCATCGGGAGAGTCCCGTAACAAGAAGAAGGAGGAATCACCTCCTCACAAGTCACATCGGAGTGGCGAAAAGAAAAAGAAGATGAGGAAGGTGGTCTACTACAAGACCGACTCTTCGTCGCCATCCACCTCCGGCTCTGACGTGTCGTCCGTAACTTCTAAGCGCCATGAGCGCAAGAAGTTTAGTAAGATTCCCCTACACTACCCTCGCATCTCTAAACGTACTCCATTACTTTCTGTTCCATTAGGCAAACCACCAGTTTTTGATAGTGAAGATTATAAAATGTGGAGTGATAAAATGAGGCATCACCTAACCTCACTCCACACTAGTATTTGGAACGTTGTTGAGTTTGGTGTATAGGTACCATCCGTAGGGGATGAGGACTATGATTCGGACGAAGTTGCCCAAATCCGGCACTTCAACTCACAAGCCACCACAATACTCCTCGCCTCTCTAAGTCGAGAGGAGTATAACAAGGTGCAAGGATTGAAGAGCGCCAAGGAAATTTGGGACGTGCTCAAAACGGTGCACGAAGGAGACGAGGTGACCAAGATCACCAAGAGGGAGACAATCGAGGGGGAGCTTGGTCGCTTCATGCTCAACCAAGGAGAAGACCCACAAGCCATGTACAACCGGCTAAAAACCTTGGTGAATCAAGTGCGCAACCTCGGGAGAACCAAGTGGGATGACCATGAAATGGTCAAGGTTATTCTTAGATCACTCGTATTTCTTAACCCCACTCAAGTTCAATTAATTCGTGGTGATCCAAGATATAAACTAATGTCTCCCGAGGAAGTGATAGGCAAATTTGTGAGCTTTGAATTGATGATCAAAGGCTCCAAGAAGATAATCGAGCAAGGCGCCTCCTCCTCCGTACCCGAAGCACAACCCGTTGCATTCAAGGCAACGGAGGAGAAGAAAGAAGACTCTACACCGAGTAGAGTCCCCATCGACGCCTCCAAGCTCGACAATGAGGAGATGGCGCTCATCATCAAGAGCTTCCGCCAAATCCTCAAACAAAGGAAGGGGAAAGATTACAAGTCCCGTTCCAAGAAGGTTTGCTACAAATGTGGTAAGCCCGCTCATTTCATTGCTAAATGTCCATTATCTAGTGATAGTGACAGGGGCGATGACAAGAAGAGAAAGAGGAGAGAAAAGAAGAGGTACTACAAGAAGAAGGGCGGCGATGCCCATGTTTGCCGAGAGTGGGACTCCGACGAGAGCTCCACCGACTCCTCCGACGAGGACGCCGCCAACATCGCTGTCAACAAAGGGCTCCTCTTCCCCAACGTCGGCCACAAATGCCTCATGGCAAAGGACGACAAGAAGAAGGTAAAATAAAGATCCTCAACTAAATATGCAACATCTAGCGATGAGGCTAATCCTAGTGATGATGAGGATGACTTGTTTACTCTTTTTGCCAACTTAAACATGCAACAAAAGGAAAAATTAAATGAATTGATTAGCACTATTCATGAGAAGGATGAACTCTTGGATAGCCAAGAGGACTTCCTAATTAAAGAAATGTTAAGGTGAAAAATGCTTATTCTCTAGAAGTAGAAAAATGTGAAAAATTAACTAGTGAGCTAAGCACTTGCCATGATATTATTTCCAACCTTAGAAATGAGAATGCAATTTAATTGCTAAGGTTGGGAAGCTTGATGTTTGTGATGATTCAATTGTTAGTCTTAGAAATGATAATGCTAATTTAATTGCTAAGATTGACAAATGGAATGCTTCTCTTGCTAGCCTTAAGAATGAGAATGAAAAATTAATTGCTAAGGCTAGAGAATTAGATGTTTGCAATGTTTCCATTTCCAATCTTAGAAATGAAAATGATATTTTACATGCTAAGATTGTTGAATTAGATACTTGCAAACCCTCTACATCTTCCGTTGAGCATGGTACTATTTGCACTAGATGTAGAGATATTAATGTTGATGCTATTCATGATCACCTAGCTTTAATTAAACAACAAAATGATCACATAGCTCAACTTAGTGGCAAAATTAATGAGCATGACTTAGAAAATGAGAAATTTAAATTTGCTAGAAGCATGCTCTATAGTGGGAGACACCCTGGTATTAAGGATGGCATTGGCTTCCAACAGGGGGATAATGTCAAGCTTAATGCCCCTCCTAAAAGATTGTCTAACTTTGTTAAGGGCAAAGCTCCCATGGTTCAGGATAACGAGGGTTACATTTTGTACCCTGTCGGCTATCCTGAGCACAAGATTAGGAGAATTCATTCTAGGAAGTCTCACTCTTGCTCTCATCATGCTTTTATGTACAAGAGTGAGGCATCTAGTTCTAGGCAATCAACACATGCTAAATTGCATAAGAAGAAAACTCCTAAAGCAACAAATGATCATAATGTTTCTTTCAAAACTTTTGATGCTTCTTATGTGCTAACTAACAAATCAGGCAAGGTAGTTGCCAAATATGTTGCGGGCAAACACAAGGGATCAAAGACTTGTGTTTGGGTACCCAAAGTTCTTGTATCTAATGTCAAAGGACCCAAAACTGTTTGGGTACCTAAAATCAAGAACTAAATTTGTTTTGTAGGTTTATGCATCCGGGGGCTCAAGTTGGATCATTGACAGCGGGTGCACAAACCATATGACTGGCGAGAAACAGATGTTCTCCTCCTACGAGAAAAACCAAGATCCCCAAAGAGCTATCACATTCGGGGATGGAAATCAAGGTTTGGTCAAAGGATTGGGTAAAATTGCTATATCTCCTGATCACTCTATTTCTAATGTTTTTCTTGTAGATTCTCTAGATTACAACTTGCTTTCTGTCTCTCAATTATGTAAAATGGGTTACAACTGTCTTTTTACGGATACAGGCCTTACTGTCTTTAGAAGAAGTGATGATTCAGTAGCTTTTAAGGGAATATTAGAGGGTCAGCTATACTTAGTTGATTTCAATAGAGCTGAACTTGATACTTGCTTAATTGCTAAGACTAACATGGGTTGGCTCTGGCACCGCCGACTAGCCCATGTTGGGATGAAGAATCTTCACAAGCTTCTAAAGGGAGAGCACATTTTGGGACTAACAAATGTGCATTTTGAGAAAGACATGATTTGTAGCGCATGCCAAGCAGGGAAGCAAGTTGGTGTTCATCATCCACACAAGAACATCATGACAACTAACAGGCCACTCGAGCTCCTTCACATGGACCTATTCGGCCCGATCGCTTACATAAGCATCGATAGGAGTAAGTACTATTTAGTTATTGTGGATGATTATTCCCGCTTCACTTGGGTATTCTTTTTGCAGGAAAAATCCCAAACCCAAGAGACTTTGAAAGGATTCTTGAGACGGGCTCAAAATGAGTTTGGCTTGAGGATTAAGAAGATAAGAAGCGACAACGGGACGGTGTTCAAGAACTCACAAATAGAAGGCTTTCTTGAGGAGGAGGCCATCAAGCATGAGTTCTCTTCTCCCTACACGCCACAACAAATTGGTGTAGTGGAGAGGAAGAATAGGACTCTATTGGACATGGCAAGGACCATGCTTGATGAATACAAGACTTTGGATCGATTTTGGGCCGAGGCGGTCAACACCGCTTGCTATCCATCAACCGGTTATATCTACACCGAATCCTCAAGAAGACATTATATGAACTCCTCACCGATAAAAAGCCCAATGTTTCATATTTTAGAGTCTTTGGTAGCAAATGCTTTATTCTTGTTAAAAGAGGAACTTGAAGAGCCTCCACAAGCACAAGATCAACCATCTTCCTCCATGCAAGCATCTCCACCAACTCAAGATGAGGATGAGGCTCAAGATGATGAAGGAGAAGATCAAGAAGATGAGCCACCTCAAGAGGAGGGCAATGATCAAGGGGGAGATGCTAATGATCAAGACAAGGAAGATGATGAAGATCCAAGACCGCCACACCCAACAGTCCACCAAGCAATCCAACAAGATCACCCCGTGAACACCATCCTCGGTGATATTCATAAGGGGGTAACCACTCAATCTTGTGTTGCTCATTTTTGTGAACATTACTCTTTTGTTTCTTCTATTGAGCCACACAGGGTAGAGGAAGCACTTCAAGATTCGGATTGGGTGCTGGCGATGCAAGAGGAGCTCAACAACTTCACGAGGAATGAGGTATGGCATTTAGTTCCACGTCCTAACCAAAATGTTGTAGGAACCAAGTGGGTCTTCCGCAACAAACAAGATGAGCATGGTGTGGTGACAAGGAACAAGGCACGACTTGTGGCCAAAGGATATTCACAAGTCGAAGGTTTGGATTTTGGTGAAACCTATTCACCCGTAGCTAGGCTTGAGTCAATTCGTATATTACTTGCCTATGCTACTTACCATGGCTTTAAGCTTTATCAAATGGACGTGAAGAGTGCCTTCCTCAACGGACCTATAAAGGAAGAGGTCTATGTTGAGGAACCTCCCGGCTTTGAGGATAGTGAGTATCCTAACCATGTTTACAAACTCTCTAAGGTGCTTTATGGGCTCAAGCAAGCCCCAAGAGCATGGTATGAATGCCTAAGAGATTTTCTTATCACTAATGGATTCAAAGTCGGTAAAGCCAATCCTACTTTATTCACTAAAACCATTGAAAATGATTTGTTTGTATGCCAAATTTATGTTGATGATATCATATTTGGGTCTACTAACAAATCTATTTGTGAAGAGTTTAGTAGGATCATGATTCAAAAATTCGAGATGTCTAAGATGGGGGAGTTGAAGTATTTCTTAGGATTTCAAGTCAAGCAAATCCAAGAGGGCACCTTCATCAGCCAAATGAAGTATATTCAAGATATTCTCACCAAGTTTGGAATGAAGGATGCCAAACCCATCAAGACACCCATGGGAACCAATGGGCATCTCGACCTCGACACGGGAGGTAAATCCGTAGATCAAAAGGTATACCGGTCGATGATAGGTTCTTTACTCTATTTATGTGCATCTCGACCGGACATTATGCTTTCTGTATGCATGTGTGCAAGGTTCCAAGCCGACCCTAAGGAATTTCACCTTAGGGCCGTAAAGAGAATCTTGAGATATTTAGTTCAAACACCTAAGTTTGGTCTTTGGTACCCCAAGGGATCCTCATTTGATTTATTAGGATATTCCGATGCTGATTAGACAGGGTGTAAGATTGATAGGAAGAGCACATCAGGGACTTGTCAGTTTCTAGGGAGATCCCTGGTGTCTTGGGCTTCAAAGAAACAAAACTCAGTAGCTCTTTCTACCGCCAAAGCCGAGTACATTGTCGCAGGCCATTGTTGCACGCAATTTCTTTGGATGAGGCAAACCCTTAGGGACTATGGCTACAGGTTTAGCAAAGTCCCTCTCCTATGTTACAATGAGAGTGCAATCCACATGGCGGATAATCCCGTTGAACACAGCCGCACTAAGCACATAGCCATTCGGTATCACTTTCTGAGAGATCACCAAAAAAGCGGGGATATCGAGATAGCCTATATAAACACCAAAGATCAATTGGCCGATATCTTTACCAAGCCACTAGATGAGAAAACCTTTACCAAACTTAGGAATGAGCTAAATATTCTTGATTCTAGGAATTTTGATTGATTCTTTGCACACATAGCTCATTTATATACCTTTGATCATATCTCTTTTATGTCTATGACTAATGTATTTTCAAGTGTCATCTCATGCTTAGTCATAGAATTGAAAGGGAAATGGAGTATTCGGCAAAGAAGGCGCTTCCACTCAACTCCAATTGTATTTGCCGGTACTCCGCATCGTTCTCCACTTTGGTATAATCTTCACTCATATTTTTGTGTTTGCCAAAGGGGGAGAAAGTTTGACAAAGGGCTTATATTTCACTCACCAGTATCCATTTTTTGCAATTCATGCCAAAGGGGGAGAAAGTATGAGCCCAAAGCAAAAGGACCGCATCACCACCGAATTTTAAAAATGAAGTTTTTTTCAAATTGATATCTTATTGTGTTAAAAAGGGGGAAAGTAGTATCTTCAAAACTTGCAAAACCCTCTTGAACACCAAGAGGAGAATTTTATTTAGGGGGAGTTTTGTTTTAGTCAAAGGAAAAGCATTTGAAACAGGGGGAGAAAATTTCAAACCTTGAAAATGCTTCTTTCAATCTTATTCATGTATCTTTGACTATTTGCAAAATGTTTTGAAAAGAATTTTACAAAGGATTTGCAAAAACAAAACCAGTGGTACAAAAGTGGTCCAAAATTTTAAATAAGAAGAAAACCATCCATGCACATCTATTGAAATAAGTTTATTGATTTCAATTCCAAGCAACCTTTGCACTTACCTTATGCAAACTAGTTCAATTCAGCACTTTTATATTTGCTTTGGTTTGTGTTGGCATCAATCACCAAAAAGGGGGAGATTGAAAGGGAAATAGGGTCAAACCTTTTCCATATGAATTTTGGTGGTTGAATTGCCCAACACAAATTAGTGGACTAACTAGTTTGCTCTAGATTATGAGTTCTACAGGTGCCAAAGGTTCACAACAAACCAATACAAGTCAAAAGAAAGGGTTCAAAACTAAGGTGCAAATTATACCGAAGGCAGCCCTGGTCTGGCGCATCGGACTGTCTGGTGTGCCATCGGACAGTGTCCGGTGCACTAGGGAGATCGATGCTGAACTTGCCAGCTTCGGGAATTCGAGAGGCCGCTCCGCTATAATTCACCGGACGGTCCGGTGTAACACCGGACTGTCCGGTGTGCCAATGGAGCAACGGCTACTTCGCGCGAACGGTCGTCTACAGGAGACATTTAATGCGCTACAGTGCGCGCCTGCGCGCGCAGAAGTCAGAGCAGGTGCAGAAGGCGCACCGGACAGTCTACAGGACCTGTCTGGCACATCACCGGACTGTCCGGTGGCCCCATAAGTCAGAGCTCCAACGGTCGAACCCTAACGGTTGGGTGACGTGGCTGGCGCACCGGACTGTCTGGTGCGCCCGTCGACAGAAGCTATCCCCAACGGCCATTTTGGTGGTTGGGGCTATAAATACCCCCAACCACCCCACATTCATGGCATCCAAGTTTTCAGCCTTCAAACCTCATACAAGAGCTATAGCATTCAATACAAGACACAAACAAAGAGATCAAATCCTCTCCCAAGTCCGGAATCACTCCAAACAAATTAGTGACTAGAGAGAGAGACTATTTGTTTTCTTTTGAGCTCTTGCGCTTGGATTGCTTTTCTTCTTTCTCATTCTTGTTTCCATAACACTTGTAATCAAAACAAGAGACACCAATTGTGTGGTGGTCCTTGTAGTGGACTTAGTGTCCCATTTGATTGAGAAGAGAAGCTCACTCGGTCTAAGTGACCGTTTGAGAGAGGGAAAGGGTTGAAAGAGACCCGGTCTTTGGGACCACCTCAACGGGGAGTAGGTTTGCAAGAACCGAACCTCGGTAAAACAAATCACCGTGCCATCCATTCTTATTTGCTTGTGATTTGTTTTCGCCCTCTCTTTCGGACTCGTTTATATTTCTAACGCTAACCCCGGCTTGTAGATTGTGCTTAAGTTTATAATTTTCAGATTCCGCCTATTCACCCCCCCTCTAGGCGAATTTCAGTCCTCATCAGGACCAGCAGAATAGAATCCAAAGGCAAACTCGAGCCAAAATGGGAGGGGCCTTTTATCATCAAAAAGAAAACATCGCTGAACGCGTACAGACTTGCAACACAAATAGGCAAAGATCTCAAACACTCATGGAACATAGATAATCTAAGGAAATTTTATTTGTAAGTCGGCGCCAGCCAAGGCCTTTGAGCCTTTGTAACAATTCCTGACATTTACTTTGGTTGGCCCGCACTCTTTTCCTCGTAGGGGGTGAGGTTTTTAATGAGGCGGTGCCATGTAATATACCAAACAAGAGCATCCCCCCACAAAAAAGTACGACCCAAAAAAGTCCAAAAAGGCCGCGAGGTCGGCCTTCGCCATTCGACGGCAAGACAGTCACCACAATGGCAAGTCTAACGTCAGTTGTCATGTGCGACAAATATATTCTATCCGAGCAAAAAGTTGCCTAAGGGTGCAGCCAGATCAGCAGAAAAAAGTGCATCAAAACACCTAAGGATGTGAAGTCGCCTGAAAGACCCATATTCTATTCGAGCAAAAAGTCTCCTGAGGGTGCAGCCAGATCAGCACAAAAAGTGCATCAAAATACCTAAGGGTGCGAAGTCGTCCAAAAGACGCATATTCTATCCGAGCAAAAAGTCGCCTAAGGGTGCAGCCGGATTAGCGCAATAAGTGCATCAAAACACCTAAGGGTGTGAAGTCGTCCGCAAGACGCATAACCTATCCGAGCAAAAAGTCGCCTAAAGGTGCAGCCGGACGCGCCAAAACACCTAAGGGTGCGAAGTCACCCGAGAGATGCAGAATTTATTCGGGCACAAAGCCACCGAAGGGTGTGGCCAGATTAATACAAGCGTGGGAAAACACCAAGGAGCGCGAAATTATCACCCACATATAGGGTCTTATTTCATTCGAAGGCTCCCATAGTTGTCCCTCGGCGAAGGGGGATGAGGGTAGTGTTTCCACTCAATTCACCAAGGCACGGCTATGTCAACGCCAAATAGTACATAGGCTCCACCTTTGGGATTAGGCTATGAGAATTTATCCGGAAATTAAATAACATAAGTCTAAGCTCCTTGCCATCAAAAAGATCCCTAAGGTCTCCCTCTTCAAAACCTCATTCAGTTGTCGGCGCAAGGACAATCTAGCGAGGCCCCTCCTCTGACAGCACTCTCTCTCGCGGGCGAGGCCCCCTAATTCCCATGCGATGATGCCTCCGGGAGCCTCTGGTGCTTTGAGACATCTCGCCAGTGGTTCCTACTCTTCGTTTCGGTGCTCCAACTCTTCTCTTGCGCCTCACCGTAGTCGACAAAACCCTAGATGAAGACTCTTTCATTCTAGACTCTATCACAGACACATCTAACGCTACAAAAAATCCAAGTCCTCCTTCGAGGACTCGTCATCCTTCCTCGCGAATGGACTCAGTAATTCTTCGCTTCCCGATGACCATGAATCAAAGTCAGACCCCCTGTCTCTAAGACCTATCGGACTTCGACACATCAATGGCACAACATTTTCAACATCACCAAATATTTCCTTTCCCTTGCCCAATAGGCAAAATCTGCTTGCACAGGCCTAGTCGTCAGAACCTGCGCAGCACCCGACTTTAAGTATTAACAGACAATGAAAATATTGTCATATCAATCCTACTCTAATCATTACACCTATGCAGAGGTAGACGGCTGCGAGGTCTCTGTCGACCCTCGCGAGCGAAGACTGCTCCTTAGTGCCCACCTCTGCGTCGGCATCTTGTCGGGTCGTTGAACTGTCTAGGCCGACGAGGTCTTTGACCTCTTTGTCCCTCATCGCCTGCGAAGGCAACATATATACCAGTGCATTAGAAAAGTGAAAGGGAAATAGGGTTAACCTTTTCCTACAATTAATTTTGGTGGTTGAATGTCCAACACAAATATATGGACTAACTAGTTTGCTCTAGAACTCATGTATTACAAGTGCATAAGGTTCAACACAAACCAATAAATATTCAAGTTAGGGACCCAATTCAAAAGGAGCAAAAAGGACTTGAGTGTGCTGTGGTCTGGCGCACCGGACAGTGTCCGGTGCACCAGGACCGTATAGGGTCCAACCACCCACTCTCCGGAAAACGCAGGCGCGCTCCGCTATAATTCACCGGACTGTCTGGTGTGCCAGCGGAGCAACGGCTAACTCGCGCAACGGTCGACTCTGACAGGAGCTACACTGAGCAACAATGCCACGCAGAAGTCAGAGCAGCAAAGTCAGAGGGGCACCGGACTGTCCGGTGCCGCAAGAGGACAAAGCCCCAATGGTGGACTCGGCTCTGAACCCTAACGGTTGGGTGACGTAGCGGCTCACCGGACAGTGAACAGGACCTGTCCGGTGGCGCACCGGACTATCTGGTGCGCCCATCGCCAGCAGTCTCCTCAACGGCTTCTTTGGTGGTTGAGGGCTATAAATACCCCAAAACCACCACAACTCCAAGCATCCAAGATTTATGAGTATCACATTCAATACAAGAGCTCTAGCATTCACTCCTAGTCACAATTCAAAAGATCAAAGCCTCTCCAAGTCCCAAATTCATCTCAAACACTTAGTGACTTGTGAGAGAGAGATTTTGTGTTCTTTTGAGCTCTTGGTTCTTGGATTGTCGTTCTTCCTTCCTCATTCTTGTTCTCAAGTGACTTGTAATCAGAGCAAGAGACACCTAAGTGTGTGGTGGTCCTTGTGGGGTCTAATTGACCTAGTTGATTAAGGAGAAAGCTCACTCAGTCTAAGTGACCGTTTGAGAGAGGGAAAGGGTTGAAAGAGACCCGGTCTTTGTGACCACCTCAATGGGGACTAGGTTCTTTGGAACAGAACCTCAGTAAAACAAATCATTGTGTTCATTCGCTTGTTTCTCACTTGATTTGTTTTCCCTCTCTCTCCCGGACCTGAATTTATTTCTAACGCTAACCCCAGCTTGTAGTGTATGTTTAAGTTATAAATTTCAGGTTTCACCTATTCACCCCCCTCTAGGCAACTTTCAATTGGTATCGGAGCCCGATGCTTCATTAGAGTCTAACAACTCGAAGTGATGTCGGGAGATCACACTAAGAGGGAGATCGTGATCGGCGACAAGCTCGCAAGCTCGGGGAGGACTCTTTCAAGAGAGTCCGGCAACAAGCATAAGGAGGAATCCTCTTCCTCCATCAAGTCCCATCGAAGAGGCGACAAGAAGAAGAAGATGAAGAAAGTGGTCTACTACGAGACCGATTCATCGTCGCCCTCCACATCCGGCTCTGACTCATCGTCCACTACTTCTAAGCGCCATGAGCGTAAGAAGTATAGTAAGATGCCCCTTCGCTATCCCCGCATTTCTAAGCACGCTCCTATACTTCCCATTCCCTTAGGCAAACCACCATATTTTGATGGTGTATGTGGAGTGATAAAATGAGGCATCATCTAACCTCACTCCACGAAATCATTTGGGATATTGTTGAGTACGGAGCGTAGGTACCTAAGGAGGGGGGCAAGGACTACGATTTGGACGAGGTCGCCCAAATACAACACTTTAACTCCCAAGCAACTTCTATACTCCTTGCCTCTTTATGTCGAGAGGAGTATAATAAGGTGCAAGGGTTGAAGAGTGCCAAAGAAATTTGGGATGTTCTCAAGACCGCGCACGAAGGAGATGACGTGACCAAGATCACCAAGCGCGAAACAATCGAGGGCGAACTTGGTCGATTCGTCCTCAACAAAGGAGAAGAGCCGCAAGCAATGTACAACCAGCTAAAGACCATGGTGAACCAAGTGCGCAACCTCAGGAGCACCAAATGGGATGACCATGATATGGTCAAGGTTATTATTAGATCCCTCGTATTTCGCAATCCTACTCAAGTTCAATTAATACATGGGGATCCTAGATACAAGCTAATGTCTCCCGAGGAAGTGATTAGTAAGTTTGTGAGCTTTGAGCTAATGATCAAAGACTACAAACACATCGTCAACTTGGAGCAAGGCGCCACCTCCACACCCGAGGTGCAACCCGTTGCATTCAAGGCAATGGAAGAAGAGAAGAGGGAGTCTACACCAAGTAGGCTTCCAATCGATGCCTCCAAGCTCGACAACGAGGAGATGGTGCTCATCATCAAGAGCTTTCACCAAATCCTCAAGCAAAGGAGGGGGAAGGACTACAAACCTCGCTCCAAAAGGGTGTGCTACAAGTGTGGTAAGCCCGGTCATTTTATTGCTAAATGTCCAATTTCAAGTGATAGTGATAGGGGCGAAGACAAGAAGGGGAAGAAGGAGAAGAAGAGGTATTACAAGAAGAAGGGCGGCGATGCCCACGTATGTCGGGAATGGGACTCTGACAAGAGCTCCACCAACTCTTCATCCAACGAGGATGCTGCCAACATCGCCATCAATAAGGGCCTCCTCTTCCCCAACGTCGGTCACAAATGTTTCATGGCTAAGGACGGAAAGAAAAAGAAGGTACACTCTAGAGCCACCCCCAAATATACAACATCTAGTGATGAGGGTAGCTCTAGTGAAAATGAAGATGATTTACTTACTCTTTTTACCAACCTCAGCATGGAACAAAAGAAAAAATTAAATGAATTAATAGAAGCTATTCATGAGAAGGATGAACTCTTGGCTAGCCAAGAGGACTTCCTTATTAAAGAAAATAAAAAACATGTTAAAGTGAAAAATGCTTATGCTCAGGAAGTAGAAAAATGTGAAAACTTGACTAAAGAGCTTAGCATTTATCATGATTCAATTTCTAGTCTTAAAAATGAAAATGCTAGTCTAGTTTCTAAGATTAATGAATTAAATGTTTGCAATGATGCAATTTCTAGTCTTAAAACTGAAAATGCTAGTTTAGTTTCTAAGATTAAAGAATTGAATGTTTGCAATGATTCCATTTCCTGTCTTAGAAATGAGAATTCTATATTACATGCTAAGATAGAAGACTTAAATGCTTGCAAACCCTCTACATCTATGTTGATCATGTTTCTATTTGTACTAGATGTAGAGATATTAATGTTGAAGCTATTGATGATCACATTGCCATGATTAAGAAACAAAATGATCATATAGCTAAATTATATGCTAAAATTGCTGAGCATGAGCTTGAAAATGAGAAGTTTAAATTTGCTAGAAGCATGCTCTATAATGGGAGACGCCCTGGTATTAAGGATGGCATTGGTTTCCAACAGGGAAGTAATGTCAAGCTTAATGCCCCTAAAAGATTGTCTAATTTTGTTAAGGGCAAGGCTCCCATGGTTCAGGATAATGAAGGTTACATTTTATATCCTACTAATTATCCTGAGCACAAAATTAGGAGAATTCATGCTAGAAAACCTCACACTGTTTCTCATCATGCATTCATGTATAAGAATGAGGCCTCTAGCTCTAGGCATTCCACCCATGTTAAAATGCCTAAAAAGAAAACTCCTTCTACATCACATGAGCATAATGTTTCATTTAAGACTTTTGATGCATCATATGTTTTAACTAACAAATCAGGCAAAGTAGTTGCGAAATATGTTCGGGGCAAACACAAGAGCTCCAAGACTTGTGTTTGGGTACTCAAGGTGCTTGTTTCTAACGTGAAAGGACCCAAGACTATTTGGGTACCTAAGAACAAGGCCTAAATTGTTTTGCAGGTTTATGCATCCGGGGGCTCAAGTTGGATAATTGATAGCGGGTGCACAAAACACATGACAGGGAGAAGAGAATGTTCTCCATCTACGAGAAAAATGAAGATCCCCAAAGAGCTATCACATTTGGGGATGGAAATCAAGGTTTGGTCAAAGGATTGGGTAAAATTGTTATATCTCCTAACCATTCTATTTCCAATGTTTTTCTTGTAGATTCATTAGATTACAACTTGCTTTCAGTTTCTCAATTATGCAAAATGGGCTACAACTGTCTATTTACAGATGTAGGTGTTACTGTCTTTAGAAGGAGTGATGATTCAGTAGCATTTAAGGGAGTGTTAGAGGGTCAACTATATTTGGTTAACTTTAATGATAACAAAGCTGAACTCGACACTTGTTTAATTGCTAAGACTAATATGGGTTGGCTCTGGCATCGCCGACTAGCCCATGTTGGGATGAAAAATCTTCACAAGCTTCTCAAGGGAGAGCACATTTTAGGACTAACAAATGTTCATTTCGAGAAAGACAGAGTTTGTAGCGCATGCCAAGCAGAAAAGCAAGTTGGCACTCATCATCCACACAAGAACATAATGACAACGGACATGCCATTGGAGCTACTCCACATGGATCTATTCGGCCCGATAGCTTACATCAGCATCGACGGGAGTAAGTACTGTCTAGTTATTGTGGATGATTATTCTCGCTTCACTTGGGTATTCTTTTTGTAGGAATAATCTTAGAACCAAGAGACCTTAAAAGGATTCTTGAAATGGGCTCAAAATGAGTTCGGATTAAGGATCAAAAAGATAAGAAGCGATAATGGGACGGAGTTCAAGAACTCTCAAATCGAAGGCTTTCTTGAGGAGGAGGGCATCAAGCAAGAGTTTTCTTCTCCCTACACACCTCAACAAAATGGTGTAGTGGAGAGGAAAAATAGAACTCTACTGGACATGGCAAGAACCATGTCTGATGAGTACAAGACTCTGGACCGGTTTTGGGCTGAAGCAATCAACACTGCTTGCTACTCCATCAACCGGCTCTACCTTCACTAAATCCTCAAGAAGACATCTTATGAACTCCTCACCGGTAAAAAGCCCAATGTTTCATATTTTAGAGTCTTTGGGAGCAAATGCTTTATTCTTATTAAAAGAGGTAGAAAATCTAAATTTGCTCCTAAAGCTATAGAAGGCTTTTTACTTGGTTATGACTCAAACACAAGGGCATATAGAGTCTTCAACAAATCCACTGGACTAGTTGAAGTTTCTTGTGACATTGTGTTTGATGAGACTAATGGCTCCCAAGTGGAGCAAGTTGATCTTGATGAGCTAGATGATGAAGAGGCTCCATGCATCGTGATAAGGAACATGTCCATTGAGGATGTGTATCCTAAGGAATCCAAAGAGCCTCCACAAACACAAGATCAACCGTCATCTTCCAACCAAGCATCTCCACCAACCCAAGATGAGGATCAGGCTCAAGATGATGAAGATGAAGATCAAGAGGATGAGCCACCTCAACAAGAGGTCAATGATCAAGGGGGAGATGAAGATAATCAATACAAGGAAGATGAGCAAGAAGTTTAGGGTCAAAGACCACCACACCCAAGAGTCCACCAAGCAATTCAACAAGATCACCCCATCAACTCCATCCTTGATGACATTCATAAGGGAGTAACTACTAGATCTCGGGTTGCACATTTCTATGAGCATTACTCTTTTGTTTCCTCTGTTGAGCCATACAGGATAGAGGATGCATTAAAAGATTTGGATTGGGTGGTGGCAATGCAAGAGGAGCTCAACAACTTCACGAGGAATGAGGTATGACATTTGGTTCCACGTCCTAATCAAAATATTGTAGGTACCAAATGGGTATTCCACAATAAGCAAGATGAGCATGGTGTGGTGATAAGAAACAAATCCCAACTTGTGGCCAAAGGATATTCACAAGTCGAAGGTTTGGATTTCGGTGAAACTTATGCACCCGTAGCTAGGCTTGAGTCAATTCGTATATTACTTGCATATGCTACTTACCATGGCTTTAAGCTTTATCAAATAGACGTGAAAAGTGTCTTCCTTAATGGACCAATCAAGGAAGAGGTCCATATTGAGCAACCTCCCGGCTTTGAAGATAGTGAGTACCCTAACCATGTCTATAAACTCTCAAAGGCGCTTTATGGGCTCAAGCAAGCCCCAAGAGCATGGTATGAATGCCTGCAAGATTTTCTTATCACTAATGGCTTCAAAGTCGGCAAGGCCGATCCTACACTCTTTACTAGAACTATGGAAAAAGACTTGTTCGTATGCCAAATTTATGTAGGTGATATCATATTTTGGTCTACTAACAAGTCTACCTGTGAAGAGTTTAGTAGGATCATGGTACAAAAATTCGAGATGTCTATGATGGAGGAGTTGAGATATTTCCTAGGATTTCAAATCAAGCAACTCCAAGAGGGCACCTTCATCAGCCAAACAAAGTACATTCGAGACATACTTAAGAAGTTTGGAATGAAGGATGGCAAACCCATCAAGACACCCATGGGAACAAATGGGCATCTCCACCTCGACACGGGAGGTAAATCTGTAGATCAAAAGGTATACTGGTCGATGATAGGATCTTTACTCTACTTATGTGCATCTCGACTGGATATTGTGTTTTCTATATGCATGTGTGCAAGGTTCCAGGCCGATCCTAAGGAAGTTCACCTTAGGGCCGTGAAGAGAATCATGAGATACTTAGTCTACACCCTTAAGTTTGGGCTTTGGTATCCCAAGGGATCCACTTTTGATTTAATAGGATATTCCGATGTCGATTGGGCAGGGTGTAAAATTGATTGGAAGAGAACATCAGGGACTTGTCAGTTTCTAGGGAGATCCCTGGTGTCTTAGGCGTCAAAGAAACAAAACTCCGTAGCTCTGTCTACCGCTGAAGCTGAGTATATTGCCGCAGGTCATTGTTGTGCGCAATTACTTTGGATGAGGCAAACCCTCATGGACTATGGCTACAAATTGAGCAAAGTCCCTCTCCTATGTGATAATGAGAGTGCAATCCGCATGACGGATAATCCCGTTGAACAGAGCTGCACTAAGCACATCAACATTCGGTATCACTTTCTGAGGAATCACCAGCAAAAGGGAGATATCGAAATTGCTTATGTTAATACCCAAAACCAATTAGCCGATATCTTTACCAAGCAACTAGATGAGAAAACCTTTAGCAAACTTAGGAATGAGCTAAATATCCTTGATTCTCGAAATTTTGATTGAAACATTGCACACGTAGATCATTTATATACCTTTGATCATATCTATTTCTTTTGGTACACTTGCATATTTCTTATTCTTCTTGTGCTAAAACTATGACTAATGTGTTTTGAAGTGTATTTCTATACCAAGTCGTAGATTGAAAGGGAAATGAAGTATTCGGCAAAGACAACGTTTCCACTCAACTCTAATGGTATTATCTATCCTTTGACGGTATTCCGCAAGCTCTCAATGGTATGAATTCTCACTCATATTTATTTTACCATTTGGGAGGTAATGTTAGGCCCCAAAGGGGGAGAAAATGCTCTAGGGCTCCGAAGTTCTCTGTTTTTGGTGATTAATGCCAAAGGGGGAGAAAATATTAAGCTCAAAGCAAAAGGACCGCACCACCATTTCAAAAAATTTCGAAATGAAGATTTAATTGGTTTTCACAAATGTTTGTGTTTCAATTGGTATTTGATAGGAACGGGGTGCCCGATCTTCCGTCAGGTGTAGGTAACTATCAATTTGGTGGAGATGTCACACAGACGATCCGGCTTCCAATCAACACGACTAGAACCCCGCAATCACAGCACCACTTCTCCTCTGGTTATCAACCGTGTGCTGCGCGATTGACCTCGCCACGAGGGCTAATCCTTGCCTGCAAATCGAAGACACAATCAAGAACAAGAAAGAACACAATCTAGAATATTGCGGATGAATGATTAAGCTCACAAGTTGGGGTCTCACAAACCGATCTACAGCGGCTGTTCTCGACAGATCTAACTTAAGCAAAACCCGCCTCTAACAAGGATGTGGTGGCTATTAATAAAGACTCTAGGGTTATGCAAACCCTGGACGCGCCCCTAATGGGCTCAACAAAGATACACGGCCCAAAAAGCCCAAAAGACAGCGTCGCAGCACCAGATCAGATTCTGAACGTCAACTTGGGCCTCCATCTTGATCCCGACGTCCTAGCTGGTCCTCCCCTTCATTTCTAAGTACAATTAAATCATTAGGTAGCATAATACTCTCAAATGCACAAGGATAATTACTTAGGAACGAGATCACCTGTAAATTCAATTGTCAAGCGCGTGCGTGAGTAATTGGGTAGTCAACTTGAGGAGTGTTGTTTGTATCCATGGGAGTGATGTCCTCATCATCCTCCCCCTCTTGAAGTGGAGTCGCCCTCGACTCAAGCTCCTCTTCTTCTCCCAAATATGGCTTTAAATCTGAAATATTAAAGGTGGTAATAATCCCAAACTCGGGGGGCAACTCAAGTTTATATGCATTGTCATTAATCTTCCCCAAAATTTTAAATGGTCCAGCAGCACGGTTGGGCAAGCTCACTCCAGGAATCAAATCAATCTGGTGCTCAATCCCATGGATGGGAGGAAGTCCTGAAGGGAACTTAGAGGGAAAAACATCTCAGAACTGCTGCAAAAGGTTAGTCACAGATGCAGGCAAAGTGCTAGCAATATCATCAATAGAAAAGAAAGCATCTTTGCAAACCAAGGCATAGCAACAAGCATCAGTAGCATGAGTTTCAAGAAGATCAGATTTAGTAGCAAGCATGACAGGAGCTTTCAATTTAATTTGTTGCTGAATTTCTATCTCATTAGTTGGTTCCTTATGGGTACTTGTAGCTCTATCTTTATCAGCTTGTACAATTTCAGCAAGAGTCAAAGGTAGCAAAGTAATGTTTTTATCTTTATGCCTAAAAGTGTATGTATTACTCCTACCATGGTGACGTGCATCAGTATCATATTCCCAAGGTCTACCCAACAAAAGAGAACAAGCTTCCATAGGTACTACATCGCAATCCGCATAATCAGAATACATACCAATGGAGAAATGCACTCGTACCATGTGTGTTACCTTAACCTTGCCTGAATCGTTGATCCACTGAATGTGGTATGGATGTGGCCGTGGACGTGTGGTCAGGCCAAGCTTCTTGACCAAATCTGAACTCACCAAATTATTGCAGCTTCCACCATCAATAATAACACATGCACGCTGATTCTCGATGGAGAAGAAAGTCTGGAACAAATTATGGCGTTGCTGCTTGTCTGATGATTTAGGCTGAGAACTAAGAACACGCTGCACCATGATGCTTCAAAGGTTCACCGTAGCATCAGCACCAAGCATGGTATCATCATTAGCAGCAACATCACTAGAGTCATCATCGTCACCCTCATCGTCGGAAGCACTAATGTAGCCATCATCCGTAGCAATGTATGTTCGCTGACTCGGGCAATCCTTCTTCACATGACCAATCCCATGACAGTGGTGGCAAACAATACCCGAAGAACGACCACTGGAAGGTGCTGCAAGTGCTGGTGAATTCTGTTTCTTGGCGGGTACCTGCAAAGGAAGGTTACCAACATGTGCAGCAGGTGTCGAGGAAGTATGACTCGAGGCAGGTGTGTGCGTCCGTGATGCAGAGGAGGCGCCAAAAGTAGCCCTAGGTCAATGTTGGCGTCCCTGCAATTCCTTCTCTGCAAACATAGCAAACTGGAACAACTTGTTGACAGTGTTAAATTCTTTGTAATCCACAATGTCCTAAATGTCACGCCGCAAGCCTGAATAAAAACGGCAAAGAGCGTCCTCATGTCCCTCTACTATCCCACAACGCTGCAATCCCTTCTAAAGCTTAGCATAATAATCTTGAATAGATTTATCCCCTTGCTCTAAACGCATCAATTTCTTGCTCAATTCTCTATGATAAGATGGGGGAACAAATCTATCGTGCATAGCTACCTTAAGATCTTCCTAAGTCGTAGGTGCTCTACCATCCCCAACTAGACCAGTCCACCAGACAATAGCAAAATCTTTAAATTCACTAGTGGCTTGTCTAACTTGATGTCGTTTAGGTACAAGGTGGGCAGCAAATTTCTGTTCTATTGTCATCTCCCAATCAAGATATCCCTCGGCATCATAATGACCCGAAAAAGATGGTATACAAAATTTAATCTTAGCATAAGGGTCGTCAGGAGCACGATTGTTATTACCTTGCTGGCGATGTGGCATACCTTCTGTGTTTTGATGAAGATGGCGACAGAGGTGCAAATCTCTGGTGGCCGCTTCATCATAATTACCTTCTTCATCAAATACCGCATCATCGGGAAGACATGGACGAGGAGGTGGTGGTGGCGGTGCTTGTTGTTGCGTCTCCAACACAGCAAGTCTATCGACGATCTAGGACAATTGTCGATCCAGCCTCTCATAAGTCTTGCCAAGGTTCATGTCAATGAAGGCATCATGCACTGATTTGTGGACCGTCTCCTCCATTTGCTCCTTTAGGAGCTTGTTGTTTGCCTCAAGATCTTGGTGGCTAACACATTCATCGAAGTCTGTATGGATCCTTGCTTCTTCTCCGTCGCCTGCCATCGAAACACAAAAACAGGAAACAAACGGTGAGGTTATCCCTAATAATTTCACTACATGCTCCACTCAGGTGGAACATAGGAACACGCTCTAATGTATCTTACCAAGCTCTTAAAAGTGTCTGACGAAATACACGGAGGCTAGTTCGTGATACTGTAACACCCGGTTTTAAGGAACAAAGCCGGGTGCATCTCATACATGCGCCAAGAAGACAACATATACAATAACAGAGTGTATAGAGATAAATGTCATAAAACATCAGAGTATTTATTACATAGTGGAAGACTTAATACAAAATAAAAGAATAAACATAAACGAACTAAGGATCGTTGGCGCCAATGTCAACTGAGAAACGCCACCTAGATCAGATCAAACTCCTCGCCTTGTGGCTCCTCCTGAACCACCTGCTCTTCTCCTGTGGGGGGGGTGTGAGACAGCAAGAGTGAGCTCACATACGTTCATCGCTCAACAAGTTGTGGGGAATAATGTGACATGAACTCACCAAAGGTGGGAGTTCATGAAGTGTAAGGCTGATCAATGAAATAAAGGCTGAAGCTGAGCATTGCTTTTAGAAGTTGGTCAAAATTTTATTAGCAATTACTAAGTGTAAGTAAATACCAAACCATAGTAATAATATATAAAAGTAATAGTAAAATAATCCCAAATGCAATGAAATGACAGATTAAGTTTAAGTTCCATAAATTAATCATGTGAGTGTCCGAGCCGCTCATGACCGTGAGCATGGCTAGTATACCAGTTTTACACTCTGCAGAGGTTGCGCATCTTTACCCACAAGTCGTGTTACCCATTTGCCACGGAGTTGATCAGACTCCATACACCTCTACCAAGGAAGCGAGGCAGGGTACCACTACGAGGCCTTTACAAAGTTCCACTAGCTTCAGACTACCCGCTACAGTTTATAGGAAGCTCCAGTGCAGGGTTCTTGCCTGACCGCCATCGCAGCAAAATCAACCCAAGGACCTCCCTACACTGACCACTCCCCTACTGCCCTTGCCCCTTTCGGGTAAGGTAGCCCTCCACTAGCTTTCCTAGTTAATCAGCCAAGGGCGTCCCATTATACCCTTGTGGTAGCACTGTTTTCCCGGGTGGTTCTCCATGTTCCCATTAACATAATGATCTTATCATGAACATAAAATAATGAACAGATAATAACAAGTGTAAAAATGAGTGATAAATATCTTTAAACCCAAATCCACATAAAGCAATAGCATGTACTACCCAAAAACTTAGTAGTAAAACCAGTGGTGAAGCAAGGTATAAAGATAGTCAAAATCTAGGGTATCCTATTGGGTCCCATCAAAATTATCCTATGCAGATCATTATGAATAATAAGAACATGAATAGGTAAAAGAAGTGATCAAGGGCACAACTTGCCTCCCACGAGCTCCTGCTCAGCTACTTCAACTTGTTGAAGCTCAGGATCCTGTGTAGTCTGCCCGTCTACTCGCATCAATACAATACATACATGGCATAGCATAAATTAACATCACATCAAACATGCAAATAGAATATACAGTAATAAACTAGACATTAAAATAAGATCACAGGAACTGGAATCTTCAAATTTGGAGTTATATATTTTAAGTTATGGATTTTCTAAGGTTTTATGCATTTAATACAAGATTAAGTGAAAGAATAATTTTAATGTGTTTGTCATGTCAGAACAGAGGCACTAATGGGTAATCAATATTATTACAAAAATTTAGGAACTGGAATGGACCAATTTGGAGTTCATATGCCTTTTCTATGAATTATACAAATTCTATGAATTGTTTTATATCAAAATTCATTTTCTAATTCATTTTTCTTGATTTTATAACGCTCTGGACGGGGCCTCAAATACTGAAAACTACAGGGGCTCTGGCGCAAAAAACCAGAGACACAGGAAATAGCGCCCCCAGGACGGCGGGTTGATTCTCTAAATTCGTAAGGTCTTTTCTGCAAAATGGCATGGCGAAGGGGTACTGGCCAAATCTGGCCGTTGGATCACACACGGGTGGTATGGATTAGATCTGCGCGGTCGCGAAGCGGTACGCGCAGAGAGCCGTTGGATGCAATTACGACGGGTAGGATTTTATTATCCTAGATTCGTTTCTACCCGTTCGATCTAGATCAACGGACAAGACCGAAAGTCGCGAAGGGTTATGCGATCACCTAGTCCTAGCCGTCCGTCACAGAATCAAAGCACCCGGGCGATTTCTCCCCAACCCGATTCCGATCGGCCGCACGCGGCGGCGCAACATCAGGACGGCGGCGCCATTGCCGGTGTTTCTCAACTCCACGCTCTCGCTCTCGAACTTCGCTCGAAAACATACTATACGAAGAGAAATTTGATGCGATTATGTTACCGAGGTCCATACCGAGATCCGAGGGATGCCCTGCCCTGTCCACGGCGTTTAGCGGAAGCGCGGCAACGGTGAAGAATCCCGAGGTCAACCGTGCACCCCCAACTCCAAACTGCTGCGCGTAAACACCACTGGGCGCGAGCGAACACTATTGCTCCCTCCCCGGGCCACCGGTTACCGGCGACACGGAGAAAAGCGCCGGCGGCGATCCAAGCTCGGGCGAGAGCTCCAGGTTTCCTGTGCGCGAGGTATTTCGTAGGAGGTAGCTAGGCCAAGGACGGCGGCGGCAGACGGTCTTATGCCCCCACCTTCCCGCGGGAACCGGTCCACGGCTGTTGTATGGTGCCCGAGAAGCGTGCGGAGCTCACGGAGTGTTTGTTACCCAGCGGCACGGATCGTGCGGGGAGAAGAACGGAAGCAGCGAAGAAAGGGGAGAGGTAGGGCTGACGGATGGGACCCACGACCCAGTGTGAGGCAAGGGCCAGCGTGAGTCGGACGAGTGGGCCCCGGATGTCAGCGTGGAGCGCGCGCGCGGTAGATGAGTTTGGGCCGCGCGACGCGTCTTCCAGAGATGAGCCAGATAGGATGGCTGTCGGCCCAACCAGGGTTTTGATCTTTCTCCTTTTTATTTTCTAGTTTCTTTTCTCTTTCTTTATTTCCAAACTCCAATTTAAATTCAAATTTAAACTCAAATCATGTGACAAATCATCCTTACATTAAATTGTGAAATTAGAAGTACTAATTTTTTTTTGAAATACAACTATGCATATTTTATTTATATTGTGATATCCTTTCTCTTCTCCTTTCTCCTCAAATCCTCTCCATTATTATTTTGTTTTTATTCGTACTATTATGATTTTAAATGTACAAACAAAGATCCAATATGATGCAAAGGTTTATTTTAGGTGTTATTAATTATTTGTTCTCTTTGTATATGGTTATTACCAGGTTACAGTGAGTATGGGGCAAAAACACATAATGAGATCTTCTCTCTCCAAATTGTTTACAAATTGGATATTACAAATCCTACCCCCCTTAAAAATAATCTCGTCCTCGAGATTTAAGAAGATCTAGGGAAAAGATGGGGGAAGTCTATGCGAAGCTCTTCTTCTCTTTCCCAAGTGGCTTCATCTTCACCATGGTGACTCCATTGTACTTTGCACATCTTTATCACCTTGTTTCTTGTAACTCGAGTCAAAGTGTCCAGAATCTTGATGGGGTACTCAGCATAAGTCAAATCCTCTTGAACACTAAGGTCCTCCAGTGGTAGCTGCTCCTCAGGTACCCTGAGGCACTTCTTTAGCTGAGACACATGAAATACATCATGTACATCTGACAGATGATCGGGTAACTTCAGTTGATATGCAACTTCTCCCACTCGCTTTAAGATCAAGAAAGGTCCAATGAAGCGAGGGGACAACTTCCTTTGACTTTGAATCTTCTCATACCCCGGAGTGGTGACACCTTCAAATAGACATGATCACCCTCCTTAAACTCCAGTAGTCTTCTCCTATTATCAGCATAGCTCTTTTGCCTTGATTGTGCAATTCTCAAATTTTCTCTTATCATTCGGACTTGTTCTTCTGCCTCTTGAATAAGCTCAGGCCCAAAGAACTGTCTTTCTCCAGTTTGATCCCAATACAGTGGAGTCCTGCATTTCCTGCCATACAAAGCCTCGAATGGTGACATCTTCAAACTGGCCTGGTAGCTATTATTATAAGAAAACTCAGCATAGGGTAAGCTCTTCTCCCAACTACCACCATGTTTAAGAGCACAAGCTCTTAACATATCTTCCAACACTTGATTGGTTCTCTCTGTCTGTCCATCAGTCTGGGGATGGTAGGCTGAACTAAAATTCAACTTTGTATCCAAACTCTCATGCAACTTCTTCCAAAATCGAGAAGTAAACTGTGATCCTCGATCAGACACGATCTTCTTAGGCACACCATGTAGGCAAACTATCCGAGTCATATACAACTCTGCGAGCTTGGCTCCCGTGTAATTAGTCCTCACTGGTATGAAATGAGCCACTTTTGTCAATCTGTCCACAATTACCCAAATAGAGTCATATCCTGCTGGAGTGCGGGGTAGTCCAACAATAAAATCCATACCAATTTCTTCCCATTTCCACTCAGGTATCTTCAATGGGTGCAATAATCCAGCGGGTCTTTGATGTTCGGCCTTGACTCTTTGACATACATCACACTTAGCCACATGAGCAGCCACATCTCTTTTCAGTCCATACCACCAATACTTTTGCTTCAAATCTTGATACATCTTAGTGCTTCCAGGGTGGATGGAGTAATCAGAATCATGAGCTTCTTTCAATATAGCCTCACGGAGGCTACCAATCTCTGGAACACATATCCGATCTTTGAACCATATAGTACCTTGCTCATCCTCCATGAATTCCGGAACTCGACCTTCCGTAATAAGATCCTTAATCTCTTGGATCTTAGCATCACCAACCTGACCTTTACGAATCTCTTTCTCCAAGGTAGGTTCCAACTCAATGGTAACTCCTTCAGTGTGAGTAACAATTCCCAGGTTGAGTCTCTCAAAATCTTTTGCTAATTCATCGGGTAGTTGGACAACGAAAGCGGAGTGAACATGCTCCTTCCGACTCAAGGCATCTGCAACCAAATTCGCCTTGCCTGGGTGATAATGAATCTCCAAATCATAATCCTTGATGAGCTCCAACCAACGACGTTGTCTAAGGTTGAGATCCTTCTGAGTGAATATGTACTTCAAACTCTTATGATCCGTGTATACTTGGCACTTAGTTCCCATAATGTAGTGTCTCCAAATCTTAAGTGCATGCACAACGGCTGCCAGTTCCAAGTCATGAGTGGGGTAGTTCAATTCGTGTTTCCGCAACTGACGAGATGCATAGGCGATCACATGTCCTTCCTGCATGAGCACACATCCAAGTCCTTGGCCACATGCATCACAGTAAATGTCAAATCCCTTCTGTAGGTCTGGCATAACCAACACTGGTGGTGACATCAATCTCTTCTTCAATTGATCAAAGCTGTCTTGGCATTTCTCATCACACTTGAATTCTCTTCCTTTCTCCAAAAGCGAGGTCATAGGCTTGGCAATCTTAGAGAACCCTTCAATAAATTTCCGATAATATCCTGCAACTCCCAGGAATTCCGAATCTTCGTAACTATAGTGGGTATGCTTCACGCCACTATCTCCTTGACTTTAGCAGGATCCACTGATATTCCTCCATTAGAAATGATATGTCCAAGAAATGGCACCTCGCCAATCCAAAACTCGCATTTGCTATACTTGGCGTAGAGTTGATTATCCCTTAGCTTTTGTAGCACCAATCTCAGGTGTTCCTCATGATCACTTTCACTCTTAGAATAGATAAGAATATCGTCGATAAATACTACGACGAATCTGTCCAAATACTCCATGAACACCTTATTCTTCCGATCCATAAAATAGGTTGGTGCATCAGTTAGTCCAAATGACATAACAGTGAACTCATATAAACTATATCAGGTCGAGAAATCCGTCTTGGAATTATCCGATGGCCTAATCTTTATTTGATGGTAACCCGATCGGAGATCAATCTTCGAGAATACCCTAGCATCTCTCATTCGATCAAATAAATCCTCAATGCAGGGTAACAGGTACTTGTTCTTCACGGTTACATCATTAAGGGTCATATAATCCATGCACATCCCTTGCGATCCGTCTATCTTCTGTACAACTAGAACTGGCTCTCCCCAAGGTGAGGAATTCGAACCAATGTACCCAGCCTCTTGTAGATCCGTTAATTGCTTCTTAAGTTCCTTTAGTTCTTCTACGGACATCCTGTATGGTCGTTTGAAAGTAGGGGCAGTCCCAGGTAACTCCTCTGGAAAGACATCCGGAAAATCCTTAACCACACAGATGTTGTCACCAACAAACTTCCCATCGACTAAGAATGCTGCTAGTTTGGTGGCGGTAGTTACTGCAATTCCAACTTCAAATCTTTCTTCTTTGGAACTGGTGAGTTCTATGGTTCCTTTAGCACTAGTGTATAAACCGCCTTTACCTTTCTTAACCATGACATACCAAGGATCACGTCTATAGTGCTCTCTTCTAACACTATAGGGGTAGCCCATCTGGGTTAGAAATACAGGGTAAGAAAGGAAGAATTGTAGACAAGGCGAGTAATTACGAGAAAAGTTACTTTAGGGGATTTATTAACTAAGTAGATTAGTGTGTCACCTACTAAAGTTAATTCATTACCTTATGGTGGTACATGCTAAGATGCCCGTCTATACTATTTCAATCAACCAAAGAAGCAAATCAAGCATTTATCATCAGAACAATCAATCAACAGTTTTAAATAGAGAAAATAGTTTTAATTTCGTCTTAGGTTCCCTATCTCTTAAGAAGATCATAATGGCAGGATTCCAGGGTGTGAAATCCATCTTGTCTTAGAGTAGAGAAGGTAAGAATAATCAGAGTAGAACAATAGAAGGTGAGACAGGATCAAGATAAGTATTGAAAGAATCAGAGTGAGATAAGTATAGAATGAATCTGAAGAAGGTAAGTAGGTAAGGGTTTTGTCCATTTCTATCTAGGTTTCGTCCTACAGTCAACATTTCCTCTGATACCACTTCTGTAACACCCGGTTTTAAGGAACAAAGCCGGGTGCATCTCATACATGCGCCAAGAAGACAACATATACAATAACAGAGTGTATAGAGATAAATGTCATAAAACATCAGAGTATTTATTACATAGTGGAAGACTTAATACAAAATAAAAGAATAAACATAAACGAACTAAGGATCGTTGGCGCCAATGTCAACTGAGAAACGCCACCTAGATCAGATCAAACTCCTCGCCTTGTGGCTCCTCCTGAACCACCTGCTCTTCTCCTGTGGGGGGGGTGTGAGACAGCAAGAGTGAGCTCACATACGTTCATCGCTCAACAAGTTGTGGGGAATAATGTGACATGAACTCACCAAAGGTGGGAGTTCATGAAGTGTAAGGCTGATCAATGAAATAAAGGCTGAAGCTGAGCATTGCTTTTAGAAGTTGGTCAAAATTTTATTAGCAATTACTAAGTGTAAGTAAATACCAAACCATAGTAATAATATATAAAAGTAATAGTAAAATAATCCCAAATGCAATGAAATGACAGATTAAGTTTAAGTTCCATAAATTAATCATGTGAGTGTCCGAGCCGCTCATGACCGTGAGCACGGCTAGTATACGAGTTTTACACTCTGCAGAGGTTGCGCATCTTTACCCACAAGTCGTGTTACCCATTTGCCACGGAGTTGATCAGACTCCATACACCTCTACCAAGGAAGCGAGGCAGGGTACCACTACGAGGCCTTTACAAAGTTCCACTAGCTTCAGACTACCCGCTACAGTTTATAGGAAGCTCCAGTGCAGGGTTCTTGCCTGACCGCCATCGCAGCAAAATCAACCCAAGGACCTCCCTACACTGACCACTCCCCTACTGCCCTTGCCCCTTTCGGGTAAGGTAGCCCTCCACTAGCTTTCCTAGTTAATCAGCCAAGGGCGTCCCATTATACCCTTGTGGTAGCACTGTTTTCCCGGGTGGTTCTCCATGTTCCCATTAACATAATGATCTTATCATGAACATAAAATAATGAACAGATAATAACAAGTGTAAAAATGAGTGATAAATATCTTTAAACCCAAATCCACATAAAGCAATAGCATGTACTACCCAAAAACTTAGTAGTAAAACCAGTGGTGAAGCAAGGTATAAAGATAGTCAAAATCTAGGGTATCCTATTGGGTCCCATCAAAATTATCCTATGCAGATCATTATGAATAATAAGAACATGAATAGGTAAAAGAAGTGATCAAGGGCACAACTTGCCTCCCACGAGCTCTTGCTCAGCTACTTCAACTTGTTGAAGCTCAGGATCCTGTGTAGTCTGCCCGTCTACTCGCATCAATACAATACATACATGGCATAGCATAAATTAACATCACATCAAACATGCAAATAGAATATACAGTAATAAACTAGACATTAAAATAAGATCACAGGAACTGGAATCTTCAAATTTGGAGTTATATATTTTAAGTTATGGATTTTCTAAGGTTTTATGCATTTAATACAAGATTAAGTGAAAGAATAATTTTAGTGTGTTTGTCATGTCAGAACAGAGGCACTAATGGGTAATCAATATTATTACAAAAATTTAGGAACTGGAATGGACCAATTTGGAGTTCATATGCCTTTTCTATGAATTATACAAATTCTATGAATTGTTTTATATCAAAATTCATTTTCTAATTCATTTTTCTTGATTTTATAACGCTCTGGACGGGGCCTCAAATACTGAAAACTACAGGGGCTCTGGCGCAAAAAACCAGAGACACAGGAAATAGCGCCCCTAGGACGGCGGGTTGATTCTCTAAATTCGTAAGGTCTTTTCTGCAAAATGGCATGGCGAAGGGGTACTGGCCAAATCTGGCCGTTGGATCACACACGGGTGGTATGGATTAGATCTGCGCGGTCGCGAAGCGGTACGCGCAGAGAGCCGTTGGATGCAATTACGACGGGTAGGATTTTATTATCCTAGATTCGTTTCTACCCGTCCGATCTAGATCAACGGACAAGACCGAAAGTCGCGAAGGGTTATGCGATCACCTAGTCCTAGCCGTCCGTCACAGAATCAAAGCACCCGGGCGATTTCTCCCCAACCCGATTCCGATCGACCGCACGCGGCGGCGCAACATCAGGACGGCGGCGCCATTGCCGGTGTTTCTCAACTCCACGCTCTCGCTCTCGAACTTCGCTCGAAAACATACTATACGAAGAGAAATTTGATGCGATTATGTTACCGAGGTCCATACCGAGATCCGAGGGATGCCCTGCCCTGTCCACGGCGTTTAGCGGAAGCGCGGCAACGGTGAAGAATCCCGAGGTCAACCGTGCACCCCCAACTCCAAACTGCTGCGCGTAAACACCACTGGGCGCGAGCGAACACTATTGCTCCCTCCCCGGGCCACCGGTTACCGGCGACACGGAGAAAAGCGCCGGCGGCGATCCAAGCTCGGGCGAGAGCTCCAGGTTTCCTGTGCGCGAGGTATTTCGTAGGAGGTAGCTAGGCCAAGGACGGCGGCGGCAGACGGTCTTATGCCCCCACCTTCCCGCGGGAACCGGTCCACGGCTGTTGTATGGTGCCCGAGAAGCGTGCGGAGCTCACGGAGTGTTTGTTACCCAGCGGCGCGGATCGTGCGGGGAGAAGAACGGAAGCAGCGAAGAAAGGGGAGAGGTAGGGCTGACGGATGGGACCCACGACCCAGTGTGAGGCAAGGGCCAGCGTGAGTCGGACGAGTGGGCCCCGGATGTCAGCGTGGAGCGCGCGCGCGGTAGATGAGTTTGGGCCGCGCGACGCGTCTTCCAGAGATGAGCCAGATAGGATGGCTGTCGGCCCAACCAGGGTTTTGATCTTTCTCCTTTTTATTTTCTAGTTTCTTTTCTCTTTCTTTATTTCCAAACTCCAATTTAAATTCAAATTTAAACTCAAATCATGTGACAAATCATCCTTACATTAAATTGTGAAATTAGAAGTACTAATTTTTTTTGAAATACAACTATGCATATTTTATTTATATTGTGATATCCTTTCTCTTCTCCTTTCTCCTCAAATCCTCTCCATTATTATTTTGTTTTTATTCGTACTATTATGATTTTAAATGTACAAACAAAGATCCAATATGATGCAAAGGTTTATTTTAGGTGTTATTAATTATTTGTTCTCTTTGTATATGGTTATTACCAGGTTACAGTGAGTATGGGGCAAAAACACATAATGAGATCTTCTCTCTCCAAATTGTTTACAAATTGGATATTACAGATACTTACCAAGAGGGAGTGAAACCGCGATTGCAAGGTCAAATCTGTATTGATCAGAAGATATAGTATGTGGAGCTATAGGATAGGCACAATATGTATGTGAATGTGGAACAAAATCGGGTGCAGATGAGCGAAGTTCAATAAATATCCAAAGCACAAGTCACAATTGCTAGCTAAGAGATGTATCCGAGGCGTAGCACAACAAGGTTGGAACAAAGAACAATGGAACTAGCAGAATGGCAGTACCGTAAATATTGTACTAGCGAGGCCAAAAAGGCACTAGTAGGAATCACTGGTGATTTTGTTTTTCTTTTTTGTATGATTTTTTTGATATTTTTCTCAGCACAAGAAGCAACAAAACAGGAGCTACACCAAGTTTCACCTAAAACAGAGATTAGATGTGGTCTACAGAAAATCAGCAAGTTCTCTCAAAAGCGTGCAAGATCTTTGACAAATTTTTTTTCTTTATTTTCCTGAATTTTTTGACAATTTTATCGAAACCAAACAGGCCAAAGGCGAGTTTGGTTGGCCTCAGAATGGCAACACCGAGCTCCTGTAAAAATTTCAGATTTTTTGGACACCCGAGCGAAAAGTTATGTCCAGTTTAAGGAAGGTACCTCAAGTTATGTTTTTGAGAGGCACGGCTAGAAAGCGGCGATTAGGGCAAATGGTGGATTGACTTGTGATCTGGGTAATGGTGGATAAGATAACGGCGAAGGTGTAGTTGAACTACGACGAAGATACACCCTAAACCAGCAACACGACTCGACCACGGACACGAACTGAACAAAGCCAAACTGAAAACGAAATTGCAAAGGCTAAACAAGGGTTCTAGGACAACGGAATTGTTTTTTTGTATGGCAACTAGTTTGCTCTAGAACTCATGTATTACAGGTGCATAAGGTTCAACACAAACCAATAAATATTCAAGTTAGGGACCCAATTCATAAGGATCAAAAAGGACTTGAGTGTGCTGTGGTCTGGCGCACCGGACTGTCCGGTGTGCCACCGGATAGTGTCCGGTGCACCAGGACCATACAGGGTCCAACCAACCACTCTCGAGAAGATGCAGGCGCGCTCCGCTATAATTCACCGGACTGTCCGGTGTGCCACCGGACTGTCCGGTGTGCCAGCGGAGCGATGGCTAACTCATGCAACGGTCGACTCTGATAGGAGCTACAGTGAGCAACAGTGCCGCGCAGAAGTCAGAGCAGCAAAGTCTAAGGAGCACCGGACTGTCTGGTACCACAAGAGGACAAAGCCCTAACGGTCGACTTGGCTCCAAACCCTAACAGTTGGGTGACGTGGTGGCTCACTAGACAGTGAACAGGACCTGTCCGGTGGCGCACCAGACTGTCTGGTGCGCCCATCGCCAGCAGCCTCCCCAACGGCTTCTTTGGTGGTTGAGGGCTATAAATACCCCCAACCCCCACAACTCCAAGCATCCAATATTTCTGAGTATCACATTCAATACAAGAGCTCTGGCATTCACTCCTAGACACAATTCAAAAGATCAAAGCCTCTCCAAGTCCCAAATTCATCTCAAACACTTAGTGACTTGTGAGAGAGAGATTTTGTGTTCTTTTGAGCTCTTGCTTCTTGGATTGCCTTTCTTCCTTCCTCATTCTTGTTCTCAAGTGACATGTAATCAAAGCAAGAGACACCTAAGTGTGTGGTGGTCCTTGCAGGGTCTAAGTGACCCAGTTGATTAAGGAGAAAGCTCACTCGGTCTAAGTGACCGTTTGAGAGAGGGAAAGGGTTGAAAGAGACCCAGTCTTTGTGACCACCTCAACGGGGACTAGGTTCTTTGGAACCAAATCTCAGTAAAACAAATCACCGTGTTTGTTCGCTTGTTTCTCACTTGGTTTGTTTTCCCTCTCTCTCCCGGACTTGAATTTAATTCTAACGCTAACCTCGGCTTATAGTATGTGTTTTAAGTTGTAAATTTTAGGTTGCGCCTATTCACCCCCTCTAGGCAACTTTAAAAAAGGCAAACACAAGGGCCATCCCCACCAAGGGTAAAAACATACATGTGCCAGCGCCTAGTCAGCTCTCTCTCGAACGACACCGCGACCGTGAGGACCCGGCATCCTACCGTCTAGCACTCTAGCCGAGCACTTCAGCACGTTGTCTTCGACCTAGAAAACACCCGAGTCAAAGTCCTCATTGCTTCGGTCAAAGGCTTCGAAGTGGCTACAACCCTCGTGGGACAAGGGATTCATAGCCCCTTCGCAAGTCACGAGCGACACATAGGACATTAAGCCCGTCACGATAGACAGGAGGGACACTAGCTCCTCCTACAGCCACCCGAGGAAGCGGGTCCCCACCTCCCCTTATAATTTCTCGAAGGGGTCCGTCTGTGTGCCTAGGTCGCGATAAGCATCAACAAAAAGTGCATGCGCCCGGTCCACACCAACTCGTGTGGTGGCGTCCACCTTCTCGTGGTAGGCACGCATACCCTTCACCTCAAGCTCCAGCACGGCAATTCGCTTTCGAGCGACCTAGGCCTCCGTTCAGGCAGCTTGGGCCTCCGTCTTTGCCTCAGCAGTGGCATCATTCTCCTCATTAAGCTGACAACCGAGATCTTCATTATCTTTTTCAAGCACACCAACCTTATCCAGAAGGTTCCGGCTCTTGTTCTTGGTCGCGGACTTGTCTGTGAAGGCTTCGAAATGCTGCATCCGGAGGTGTTCTATCTTATCCTCAAGTCGTTTCCTTTCAGAATGTAGCTGCGAGGTTGCAACATTAACCAGCGCTCCGGAAGCAATTTGGTCGGCGAAGACAGCCACCTGGCACCACAAAATCCAAGGTAAAAAACCTTACATAGCTCATCTATTGCACGACGGTTGCCGCCACACCTTTGGCCGCAGAAGCGTTGGCAATTTCTCCGCCCCCGTCAACCGTGGTGCAAAATTGCGCCCACAAGTCCAGCGATGTCACTGTTTCGCTCTTCCCCGAAGCCCCTTTTCAGCGGGCTTCGTCGGTGCCACCACCAACTGCCCAGTTTAAGTCCCTGCACCCGAAACACATATTAGCACAAGAACTTGTATCATTATACAAAATCCACACACCAATAACCCCACTCACTAGTAGGCGGCAGCCCCGTCTAGGCATGGAACAGGGCAATATCCCCTACCAAGTAGATGTCCATGGACAACTCCTAACAGGCCCCTCTAGTCTCTGTTGGCGCCACCTCAGCAGCGCGCGGTGGCGAAGGCACCCTCCCAAAGACCACTAGCACTGCCGGAGGGGGCATCACAGCAGCCATGGCAGAGCCCTTCGCGCTGGAGCACGACACCTTCTCGTCACGTCGAGGGTCCACCAGCCAAAATGGGGCCTTTGGCTTCTTCCGCAGGGACTCATGACAGTCCTTTGTCGACACAACAACACCAATATTTCTTCCGTAAGGAAAGATTTTTGTCATACCCGGTTTTGGAAGGCAAACTGAATGCGAACCTACATATATGACTATTTAAGACACACCATTAAAGACTCATATAAGTACATTTTATAGAAGTGTCTTATATCATATGGTGTTGAGTAAGATAAGACAGTTTTTTGGAAATCCGTCTCAAATGGTAAAGTTTTTTGAGACAGTTACGTCATAACAAATGTCTTATATTGATTTAAGACATGTTTTTATTATAAACCGTCTCAATTAAGGATAGTATTTGAGTCATCCCTATGTTAACAAGTGTCTTAGATGGCAATGAGTATTTGAGACACTTCTATAAATGAAACCATCACAAATAACCATACTATTAGAGTTGTCTAGACTATAAGAAACGTTGCAGATGTTAGTGAGTATACTAGACACTTATAAATATGGAACCTTCCCATGATAGTATGATAAGACGTATATGAAAAACATAGCAAATAGTCAAATCACCTTAAGTTGATGATATATACGAATCACTATCCTTTTGTTTGTTATCATGTTGTGGTGTGAACTGATCATCACAAGGCACAGGTGGAGGAGATGGCGGCGCCGACGACGTTTCAGAGGGACCGAGGAAAGTGAAGAGTCTTGAGGACATGAATGTGGCTGAATTGAGAGAGTTGGCGAGGGCCAGAAGGATGAGGGGTTACTCCAAGATTAAGAAGGGCGAGCTCATTCATCGGTTGAGAGGGGCTACTACGTAATAAACTACCATGATGAAGAGCAGCTTCGCAGTTAATAGGGACACATGTTCTTTTCGAACGTATGATGAGATTACCGACCAAAAAATTGTATCATGGTGAGATTACCGACTTTCCAACGATCTAGTCAGTTCATTGATAAGAACTAGGACAATGTGTAGTTATTATACTATAGAACCGGTGGAGCTGTATTGTTGTACTACGCCGAAACTTTTGGTTTCAATTATTTTTTTGTAGAGAAACAGTCAACACCTGATCAGCAGCTAGGCATGGCAATCTCCGGTTGTTACGTAAGTTACTTTGTTATGTACGAAATTAGTTTCTCTAAATCCACCATGGATTGTGTATTTCTACAACATCTGTTTGGAATTTGATGTACATTCTAACTAGGTGGCAATTGGCAAATAAAGAAGTTTAAAATGGCCTTGAACTCTTGGCACTCCTTTTAGTTATGGATATCCATAATTAACAACAGGTTACATATCCATAATTAACACAAATGTAACTGAATTTTTTGGACTTTTTTTAACGCGGCGTTTTTCAAGCGACTCACGGTTACGTACATAATTGTACACAAGCATAGTACGATTCAGGGTTTCCTTAACTTACAAGCTTTTTCTTCCGCCGCCTCAGCCCACGCCATGCGCTACTGTACCCTCTCACTTCCTTCGCCATTGTCTACCAGATCATCCCATGGTGAGGTCCCGCACGGATAATGCTTTGCACTTAGCACCATTCAGCTCTGTTTTTTTCCTGCCCACCGAATCATTCGTTCCTCGCGCATGTGCAATTCTGACGATGTGTCATGGTGGTGCCTGCGATTTCAGGCGTCAGAGAAGAAGCAGTCAAACCCGATGCGGGAGATGAAGGTCCAGAAGCTCGTGCTCAACATCTCCGTCGGCGAGAGCGGTGATCGCCTCACCCGCGTCACCAAGGTATATATGCCCATTCCCCAGAATACTTCTCTGTAGGTTCTACCTGCTATTTCTTTCAGTTCGTTCCGCGCTCGTGTGACCTAGAGCAAATGTGTTTGAGTCGCATCTAGTTGTGCTCCACTAGTCCACTTCCATTTTTGATGAGAATTAGTTCTGCACTGTAGCCTAATCTCAGCTCCTCAAGCCGTCCAATCTCCTGTATTGTTGACACCACTTAAATTGTGCCATCCAAATGCTATGTAGTAATATGATTGTTTTCAACATCAGCTGTGGTCAGTTATTGTTCCCATAATTTCAATTAGAGACTGATCAATGGTCCCAATTTTGCTTTTATTTCTTAGGGCTAAAATGAGGCTTTTCTTTGTCGCCTATTGATATTGTTCACACTGAACTGTTGCTCTAACCTCTGTTTGTTGTTAATTAGGTACTGGAGCAGCTGAGCAGCCAGTCACCGGTATTCTCCAAGGGTAATTTTCTTATACCTGACGTTATCAATGTGTAGTGTGGTCCTGGATTTATGATGGTCGTAGCAACCATGTTGTGACATTGCAGCAAGGTACACTTTGAGGTCGTTTGGGATCCGGCGCAATGAGAAGATCGCATGCTATGTGAAGGTGCGGGGTGAGAAGGCAATGCAGCTGCTGGAGAGTGGCTTGAAGGTGAAGGAGTACGAGCTGCTGAGGAGGAACTTCAGTGACACTAGTTGCTTTGGATTTGGTATCCAAGAGCACATTGATCTTGGCATCAAGTAAGATGATCTCATGTCTTATCGTAAATAATTTGAATGAGGCCTGTTTGTTTGTGTGAACGAGTGTTTTATGATGGGCACTGTTGCTTGCCTGTAAGCAGGGGAAAAGATATGTAACTTTGTATTCATGTAGCTAGTACCCACTATGGGTCACTACATACTGGGATAGCTTAAGGCTAAGTTCTTAACATAGTTTATAACCAAGGATGGATTCGATACTAAGGTATTGTGTATGCCTTCTATACACTTCTACAAATTGACTACATCAAACAAAGAAAATTGGCTCAGTCTTTACAATGGTTTGACATAAAGATACTAAAGAAGTAAGAAAATGATGCAGAAGCCTACATTGAGAATGAGGAGGTAATTAATTTTTTATTACATTAATAAGCTTAATATACTTTGATTCTATCTTACGTAGACTATATAAATATATATTAATGAAAAACGAGCATTTCTTTTTCTTTAAACCAGTATAAGAAGGTTTTTGATGTTCATGATTTGACTAGGAATAATTTATTGCTACAGGTCTTGATTCCCTTCAAGGTAATCCTGATCTAGAGTAAGCTTACTACATAGCTATGTTATGTAGATCATGTTTCCATAAGGCCTTAACCCTTGTTTCATGTTCAATTTTGTCAAAAATGGTACCTTAATTTTTTCTGATTGTTGTCAATTATCAAATGTGTTTCTCAAAGCAATTTGTTTATTTATGTTCATCTCCTGTAATTGTGTATATACTATATAGTGATTCCAATCTAAGCAAATATGATTCCATGACGGAATCTGTTTTTTAAGAGATAAAAGTAAAACTATGCGAAAAGCTACGAATGTCCTCTGACCACAGTTTACTCTGTACCATATCGAATATTTGTATGTTAAGAAAAAACACCGCTCAACAATGGCTGCGAGTGAAAGATTTATTTTGGTTAACTTTGCATGTGTCGTATACATCCCCATATACAATTTGGCCTTGATGACAATCAATCACTTTTACAGTTAAATGGTTGTGAAATACAATGAATTCAGATGACAATTCCTTTTTGGTGGATGGAACATGACATGTGGAATATTTATTGAGCCACATTCTTGTATTTGTTGTTTGCAGCCTCGAGAAACCTGAAGTTTGAACACACTACAATTGATGTGCTTGCCTTTTGTGAATGGACTGGGCTGTTCGCTTGACTTTTGTAGATGAAGTGAAGCTGCCTTGTAGTTTTCTAAGGTTTATATATAATTATGTGGATTGCATTAGCCCCAATATCATGTATATACCTCCCGCTGTGGTGCCTATCCCTACATACATCACCTAACGTAGACTTGGATCTTGTCATCTTATTTTGGATTAGTTTCCTACATCTTATATTTGATTAATTTTTGTTGTATCAGGTCTAATCATTACACTATGTTAAACCTCTATGCATGATAACTTGTGCTAAAACAGAAAACAACTGCAATTTTAATGTAAATTATGTTTGTCTCTTTATGATATTAGTCTTACCATTGCTTTGTTGCTCAGTTTGTCTCTCACTTCAGTTTCGTTGGAGATTACATCAACAATTATTTATTACTGATTTCCCCTTGTGCTGGATGGGACGCACGAAGTGGGATTTTCCCTATGCTGGATAGGGCGCCCGAAGGGGCGCCACCTGATCTAGTATAATCTATAGGCTAAACAAACAGGATCTTAGTGACATGACCAATTCATATAAAATTTAGATATTATTATTATTTGTTGTTCCTCTCCACCCAACTGGTTGTTAACTTTCTGTTCTGGCATTAATCCTTACCATATACACAACAAAATTTAATCTATTCATTTTTTTGGCTAATGTTACAGGTTGCCCAAAATTTAATCTATTCATTTTTGGCTAATATTACAGGTTGGCCAAACGCTTGGAACAATGGAACTATTGCAAATTCCTTTTTACAGACTATAACTTCTATCGGACTAGGTACAACTAACAAATCTTCTGCCAATGCATATAACATATGTTTATTGCTTCCAGCACACATCACTTTCCATGTCACAACTCCAACTATATTCACTGCAACTTTTCCATATTTTTCAGCCATTTGCATAACAGTGCATTTCATTGCAGTTAACTGAATCTTCCATATTCAAATTTAGAGAACCTTGCCACTTAGGTCTACACACAAATTTTTATCAACAATTTGATTTGTACATAAAGAGAAAAAGTTCCCTATTGTAATCGACTGCAAAAAAAGTTCCCTGCTGTAAACGCACAACAAATCTTCCAAGAACTGAATATTGCCTCATATCATCATCAATATCTACAGTTGTAGAATGTCTATTTTGCATGCTCTGTATAATTATATATGTACATCTGTTTAGGCCTTCAAAAATAACTCAACTCTATATGCTAATGCAGATGCTGAAACAGACCAACTAGCCTTTGGCACAACTCAACTAACACTATTTTATATGAGCTTTCCTATTTCAGAACTATTGTAAGATTTATGTAAATACATAAATTAGGATATGCTGACATGTGATTGCGTGTGGTCAAGGCTCAGGATTCAGAGCAGAAGATGCACATAAATACTGGTGAATGATGCCATCGACGATGATGAACTGATGAAACGATGGATGATGCCATTGATGAAAGATGGAATGGAACTCAAATTTTGGTGGTCGCACAAGTGTGGAGACTTGAATTCATATATACTTAGTTAGGCTCAATGTTAGCACAAACAGTTGAAGAAAAGGTTTCCCATTAGTATTTTAGTTTGAATCTAGAGTACAATTATGTATGAGTTATTTGACAATGCTTATTTATGAGATATTAAATGGTATTTATCGATATTGTATTAATTATAGTGTTATTAAATATATGTGTTTGTATTTTTTCTCTTTTAAATTATTATAATGCGGTAATTGAAGAATGTACTGCCATGTAAGGCATTTCGTTTAAATCTTAATAAGACAGTTATCAAAACGTCTAATATTAGTCTCCTAAATAAGATGGTTTCTAAAACGTCCAATATCAGCCTTCGAAATAAGATGGTTTTTCTGTTGCGAGTGTCTATTATTATAGGATATTCTAGTCATTTTGATAAATACTTTGTGACTTATAATGTTCGTATTTTTAATAGTTCTTTAGAAGAAGTGTTTTAAAAAACCTAATTTAAGACGGTTTATTGGACAAAATGACTTAAACAAATGTCTTTTTTAGACGGTTATAAATTAAAAACTGTCTTATTTAATATCTTTTAAGACGGTTTATAGCCATCTTAAAAATGGAACATCTTTTGCGACTCCATCAAATTTGGACACTTCATAAGCGTCTTAATAACTAAAAATTAACCATCTCATATGACTCGATTTGTAGTGTACGTGCTAGGATCAAGAACTCACGTACACATCGATTACATAGTTGGACATCATCACAAATTGCTCGAAATAATAACGGAAATAAGTACTTTATTACATCACGATGTCCAAGACATCCACAGAGTCATTAACTTAACATAGATCAAAGTGCGAACACGAAACATATTACGATAAGGCCTTCATATAGGTAGCTGACTGGGGGTTTGCCACTAAACTAATCTAGAACGCATCGAAGTCCTGAAACTCCTGAAAGTCCTCCACGTTGCCTTCATCTTCTCTTGAGCATTGATTGCAATGGGAACAATCTGGGGTTGGGTGTTTTAAAGCAACGGTGATTACAATCAACGTGCACAGCAAATGTCCCGTTTGGCCAAGGTGGACTAGCTGTATGTGGAGTTAAGCTTAAAGCAATTGCTTTTAGTTGGTCAGGTATTTATTACTAGTAGAAAGTCATGTTTTATCAATAATCCCAAGTTATTACCCAAATGGCACTCCCTCCAAGAGGAAATACCAAATGCCATAAGAATAGTCATCATCATTAAGAATCATCATAAAAAGTATCTAGAGTAACTCTAATCGAAGGAGCTCCCAAAGCTACTCATAAACGTGAGCATGGCTGATATACCAGTTTCTAACGCTCTACAGAGGTTGCACACTTTACCCACGATTCGTAATCCCTTCCCAGCCTAGGTTGTATAGACCTGATCTTCACTACCGAGGTGAATGGCCAGGAATTCACTATGTAGCCTTTACAAAGATTTCCCAAAGGTCATAGCCACCCGTTAGGTTTCTCCAGTTTGATAAACACAGTACCTCTCCCCACAGGAAGGGTGACTAACAAAAGCAAGATGAAAGAACCTCAGCACCTAGCCTCTGCATAGCAAGTACTATGCCTGAACCCCATTGATGGCACGATGGCGAAGCCGACTACACCTCAAGTTCCTCTAATTTATCAGCTAAGGGCATCACATTCCACCCTCATGGTTGTACTATTTTCCTGAGAGGTCATCCAACGAATAGGTCATTATGGAGAGGTACTCGGGAAACAACCTGAGCCCCCTAAAGTATCATAAGTTCATCATCATATCCCGAATAACATCTTTGTATCGTAAATATTCTCATCATGTTCATTGATTAAAGTAAAGCAGTAGCATAATACTAATCATAATAGCCAGCTCCCAAAGGGTAAACAAGGACAGGAAAATAGAATACTAGTCAATCCTTAGGTTGATCATGGTATGCAGGACAGTGAATTGTAAAGTAAGTAGGACATAATGGGTTAGAGGACACTTATCTTCACCAGGTTGTTGCTCAGGGAAGTCTCCTGCAACACACTCGGGGACCACGAACTACTCGTGTCTACGCAAAATAATCATTCATTCAACACACATGAGGAATAACAAAGAACATTACACCAATCATATGCAACAGATCAAACACATGTTCAGTAGAAAAGTACAGATGCACAAGTGAACTCTAGGTTCTAGGGTAGATCACTATGTTTAAGGGTCTACTGTTCTCTAACTAAGTTTATCTCAGTAAATTACTTACCTAACTAGGTCTATCTTAATAAATTACTTACTTAATTAAAGTTATTCCAGGGATGGGATCGTATATTAAATGAGATTAATTTCACAAAGTTAATCACTTGACTATTCATTAGGGTTTCTCTTTTATTCTCCCTTTAATAAGAATTCTATCACTTTAAATTAACCTACAGTCTAGCCACAAAATTAAGACATGCAAATAGTGGATGAATATAATTTAAACAGATAGAGAATAACATTATGGACATTTTGCAATTTGAACCATCCAATTTGGAGTTCATATGCAAAAGATAAGAAATTCACAAGTTTTGGAATTCAAAACCCTAAATTTAAACCCATTTTTCTAATTAGAAACAAACTTGGGGTTCCCCTGCAAGAAACCAGGGGCACAGCTGCAATAACTAGGGACGGTGGGTTCTATTACTAGGGAACTTAGGGTTCTTTTTACAAAAAGGCAAAACCAAAGGGGTATCGGGTCTTCTCGGTCGTTGGATCTCGAATCAATGGTCGAGATTAGAAGCAGCAGGTGAGAGCGCGGGCGCTCGGGACACGAGCGCCTAGCAGGTGGGGCCTAGGGCGGGGTGCAACATCGATGCATGGGGCCCATGGGCCAGTGGCACGGTGAGGGTGCGAGGCTCTGGCCGCTGGATCTTGGATCAAGGGCCCTGGTTCGACGAGGGAACGCGGCGGCGGCGACCTCCGGTCTATGCAGGGAAGGAGTTAGGCGTGGACAAGGCAGAGCGGCCAGTGAAAGGGGATACCAAAGCGGGTTCCCAGTGCACTATGCTCATGCGAAGCTCACCGTGGCCGAGGCGATGGCAAAGACCCGGCGAGGACGGCAGAACGGTAGGGCAATGGCGATGGCAGTGCTGTGAGCTGGGTGAGGGCAAGGGGCAGGGGGATAGCGAATGAGGGACAGGGGAAGACTGAGCGGGGTCCGGGGTCTTCACCTAGGTGCTCGAGCGACATGCACGGGGCAAGTCGTGGGGGCGTGGGTGCGGTTTGTCCGTGCGGAGCGTACGTCGTGGACGCTGGCGCGGCGGTTGCGGGGAAGGAGACGGGGCTGATGGGTGGGGCCCGCTACGCAGAGACCGAGAGTGCACGCGCGGTTGAGAGGAGCGGTGCCAACAAGCTGGCCCCACCGGGCAGAGGGAACGAGCACCTAGCCTCTGTAGAGCAAGTACTATGCCTGAACCCCATTAATGGCACGATGGCGAAGCCGACTACACCTCAAGTTCCTCTAATTTATCAGCTAAGGGCATCCCATTCCACCCTCATGGTTGTACTATTTTCCTGGGAGGTCATCCAACGAATAGATCATTATGGAGAGGTACTCGGGGAACAGCCTGAGCCCCCTAAAGTATCATAAGTTCATCATCATATCCCGAATAACATCTTTGTATCGTAAATATTCTCATCATGTTCATTGATTAAAGTAAAGTAGCAACATAATACTAATCATAATAGCCAGCTCCCAAAGGGTAAACAAGGACAGGAAAATAGAATACTAGTCAATCCTTAGGTTGATCATGGTATGCAGGACAGTGAATTGTAAAGTAAGTAGGACATAATGGGTTAGAGGACACTTATCTTCACCAGGTTGTTGCTCAGGGAAGTCTCCTGCAACACACTCGGGGACCACGAACTGCTCGTGTCTACGCAAAATAATCATTGATTCAACACACTTGAGGAATAATTAACAAAGAACATTACACCAATCATATGCAACAGATCAAACACATGTTCAGTAGAAAAGTACAGATACACAAGTGAACTCTAGGTTCTAGGGTAGATCACTATGTTTAAGGGTCTACTGTTCTCTAACTAAGTTTATCTCAGTAAATTACTTACCTAACTAGGTCTATCTTAATAAATTACTTAATTAATTAAAGTTATTCGAGGGATGGGATCATATATTAAATGAGATTAATTTCACAAAGTTAATCACTTGAGTATTCATTAGGGTTTCTCTTTTATTCTCCCTTTAATAAGAATTCTATCACTTTAAATTAACCTATAGTCTAGCCACAAAATTAAGACATGCAAATAGTGGATGAATATAATTTAAACAGATAGAGAATAACATTATGGACATTTTGCAATTTGAACCATCCAATTTGGAGTTCATATGCAAAAGATAAGAAATTCACAAGTTTTGGAATTCAAAACCCTAAATTTAAACCCATTTTTCTAATTAGAAACAAACTTGGGGTTCCCCCTGCAAGAAACCAGGGGCACGGCTGCAATAACTAGGGACGACGGGTTCTATTACTAGGGAACTTAGGGTTCTTTTTACAAAAAGGCAAAACCAAAGGGGTATCGAGTCTTCTCGTTCGTTGGATCTCGAATCAATGGTCGAGATTAGAAGCAGCAGGTGAGAGCGCGGGCGCTCGGGACACGAGCGCCTGACAGGTGGGGCCTAGGGCGGGGTGCAACATCGATGCGTGGGGCCCATGGGCCAATGGCACGGTGAGGGTGCGAGGCTCTGGCTGCTGGGTCTTGGATCAAGGGCCCTGGTTCGACGAGGGAACGCGGAGGCGGCGACCTCCGGTCTACGCAGGGAAGGAGTTAGGCATGGACAAGGCAGAGCGGCCAGTGAAAGGGGAGACCAAAGCGGGTTCCCAGTGCACTATGCTCATGCGAAGCTCACCGTGGCCGAGGCGATGGCAAAGACCCGGCGAGGACGGCAGAACGGTTGGGCAATGGCGATGGCAGTGCTGTGAGCTGGGTGAGGGCAAGGGGCAGGGGGATACCGAATGAGGGATAGGGGCAGACTGAGGGGGGTCCGGGGTCTTCACCTAGGTGCTCGAGCGACATGCACGGGGCAAGTCGTGGGGGCGTGGGTGCGGTTTGTCCGTGCGGAGCGTACGTCGTGGACGCTGGCGCGGCGGTTGCGGGGAAGTAGACGGGGCTGATGGGTGGGGCCCGCTACGCAGAGACCGAGAGTGCACGCGCGGTTGAGGGGAGCGGTGCCAACAAGCTGGCCCCACCGGGCAGAGGGAACGAGGGAGCGGGCGGGAGAGCGCTGGCTAGCTAGCGTCGATAGGCTGGGCCCGCCTGGCAGAGGGATGGGGCGGGCACGTGTGGGGGCTGGCTGGGCCAAGTGGGCCGAAAGGTCAAGGGAGGGGGCGGCTGGGATTCCTTCTATTTTTCTTTTGTTCCAAAATTTCTAATCCATTTTTCTTTCATTTTCTCTTTTGGATTCAAATTCAAACATGCCTCAAATTCAAATTTAAATATTCCAAACATGTCCATCAAACAAAACAAAGATCTAGGCTCGGCATGATGCAACATTCCATGTCTCCCCTAGGTTTTAATATTATGAAGAAATAGTACACCTCTCTCATAAATACCTAGAATTCTATTAAAAGGAAGAGAAAGGAAATCTATAGAGGTGATAAAAGGAGTAACACCTAAATTTGGTAGATATTAGAGAAGAAATTTTATACCCCCAAATTTAAGGTGTTACAATTTTAAACTCGCGAGCCAAACGGGATGTAAAGTAGTCTTCGCCAGCGGCCCGGGGAACAGGGTATTGTCTTTGCCACTGACCCCCGGTCACCTTCATCATTCGCAAAGATGATTCCAGGAGACCGGGCAAAGTCATAACCTGCCCAAGCCCAACGCACATCTCCGCCAACTCCTCAACAAAACACCTAGAGGGCCTCGGCCCTGCCAATGCCCTCTTTGTACCTTTCACCTCCATTTTCCTCTTCTGGGTCACCACAATTACAGTCTTCCCCTTTGAGGAGCCTTTGTCTGACCGGGTATTCACCTTCTTTCCTCGGTCATACCCGGCATCGGCAAAACCCCCCTCAAGGTACCGATCGTACCACAAACCATTCAACTCAAAAACTCAGTTCAACCTGACGTTAGAACCTCGTATATTCCAACTCCTTGTTAGCTCCGTCTTTGCTGAGTATTTACCAACAATTTTCACAGCCTCTGCCTCAACCTCTCTGACAAAGGCGGCCGCATTCCGCCCTCGCATCTCAATGGCGAAGGCGGGGCTCTGTACCATCCGATTATCTAAGAAGGGCATCGAGTGCAGCTTGACTTCACCTAGATCTTAGCTATGAGCCTGCGGCCAAATGCCGCACGCAGTGAATTCCTCCACCAAATCACGGCCGCTGCTCATCCTAGATGTGTGCCGAAGGGCCTCCTCACTCCTATCACCCTTCTTCACCTTATACTGCGGAAACACCACATAGCAATGTGAGCACAAATTAGATGGGGGCAGCCCAGGCACGCCCTCGATGTCCTCTAGCACCACATAGAACCAGAAGTCCCACCAATTACCCCGCTTATTTTTGGTGCACAAAACAATCTCAACCACCTCGCCCGAAGTCTTCCCGGTCCTCAGAGTGAATGTGCAAGACCCAAACTGCGCAATCAACCATCCAATCATCTTCTTCTGCTAGTGAAGACATTAATTCTTGGCGAAGACCTCGACCGCTGGCTCTCCACAGTACGATGTCACCGTCCAAACAACCTTCGCCAGTGCCACCATGGGATTCGGCGTCAGCTGATGAATTTGTATCTCGAACCTTCGCAGCACTTCAACTATAAATCAGTGTGCAGGCAACCAAAGTCCAGCAGTAAAGAATGCCTCAAAAACCACCAATTCACCCTCTAGCTCGAGGACATCTTCAACCCTCGAAGCCCCCCCAACACCATTAACAAAGTAATCCAAACGTTGCATCTCTTGCACGTGGCCCGAGTAAATCCTCGAGGTCCCAAACTCAACATTGTGATCCGGTAGCAGCTCCACTACTGCCGCTGTCAGATCGCTAATAGTCTTCTCTGACGATGGCATGTTTGAGGACACGGTCGCGGTAGACAATGATGAAGAAGAAGACGATGACATCACATACCATCGACGACGGCGGGCTGTCTGCTTGACGCGAGCCAGTTCACCGACGGCAAGAAAAATCGGACGATGCGCAGGAAATGCTGAAGCAATCGAAACTAGGGTTTTTTGTGAGCCAAGGAGTAAAAATTCCACCGCCACAGCCGCACCATCTTTTTTAGACCCAAAAAGCGCCTCGGGAAACCAACAGTCCCACAGTAAAATGTCACCTGTCAACGGTCACATTTCAAAACCCCCCGTGGGGACCACTTCAACCTAGCAAGGGTAGTGTTTCAGCCATCTCCCAAAAAAGTCTTTGGGGCCAGATCACCAAGTTGAACCCGCCCCTCAGGGGCAAGTGTTGGAGTGAAGGCCACCCGCCCCCTCGCTCGGTTTATTTAAAACATAAGCAAAAGAGGTCATGTTAGTCACAGACAGTGGAGTCTAGCTCAACCCTCACCTGAGGTAGCTCCTCGGTCGGAGCGTTCGTGAAGGCTTGGGTGCGAAGGGACCAGTCGGTCTGAGCGGAGGCTCGTCGAGACCTTGCTTACCGCAACTCTAAGCACCGGGCATGGCAAGACTGGAAGACCCGATGCCCCAAGCGAAGACCACAGTTCATACCCACGCGTATTGGCGAAGTGGGCCCACATGGCGCCCTACAGACTTACTTGGGTCCATGTGTAAGCCCCATTTTGGGGTAGGGTTGATGGTGCGTTTGTTCATGTTATACTTAACCCCATTGTAATGACCTGTAATGGCCCATAAGGGGGCAATATTCTGGGATAACGTAGGTAACTAGGGGCATAATCGTACTTATAAGGGCATGTCCACCCTCATGGTTACCTATAAATACCCCCGCATTGTACATTGACGGGACATGTTAAACAACACCGTAGCCCAAGCCCGTTGTGTTGCTGAGCATCAGAGCATTTCTACCTTTCATTGCTTGGGCCCACCTGACCATGTGTAAGTCAGTCCCAACACTTATGGTGGGAACTCATGTGAAGTGTAAGGCTTACCAAAGTGAATGGTTATGGTTGAACATTGTTTTAATAAGTTGGTCAAAATTTTATTAGCAATTACTAAGTGTAAGTAGATACCAACCCAATTAAATAATTTATCACAATTAATAATAAATCCCACAATGCAATGCAAATGACAGGTTAAGTTTAATTTCATAAATTACTCTTGTGAGGGTTCGAGTCGCTCATGACCGTGACCACACCTGATATATCAGCTTTACACTCTACAGAGGTGGCACATCTTTACCCACAAGTCGCGTAAAAGTTCAGAGAACTTTGCACCCAACCACGCCTGTGTTGGCCTGCACAATACCACACTACTGAGGTGTGGTGGCATAGGGACGCTACGAGGCCTTTATAAAGTTCCACTAGCATGAGAAAACCTGCTACGGTTTTAGGACGAAGGAAACATAGGCCTTTTCCATGGTCTGTAACCCCATCGCAGTAATTACAGCCAACACTACAATATGCAGCGACGCTTAGCCTCTTGCCCCTTTCGAGAAAGGATTATCTCACACTAGTTTTCCTAATTAATCAGCCAAGACCAGAGCCATATAGTCCTTATGGTTGCATTCTTGTCTCGGTCGCTCCATGTTCTAATTAAACAATATGATCCAATCATGCATAAGTAACCAACAATAATAAAACATAATAGGACCTGAGCATGAATCATAAGTAGCATTGGTCCAAAACCAGGTAGAGCACTAGCAAGACTACTCAATAATTCATTTGTTTGCAAGGTGCAGGGTGAACAAAACTAGGTAACCTGTTAGGTCCCATGAAGTTTACCTAAGCATGTCACGATAATTATTAGGAACATTATTTGGTAAACAAAGTGATCAAGGACATAACTTGCATTATTCCTGTGATAACCTTTTAGTCCAGATGTTGCCTAGCTTTAGATTCCTTGTCACCTCACTTTTATGCGTAGACAATAAAATAATGGATATGGTAACATTACATCGAAGATGGAGACAAATCACACAATAATATTCTACGTTTCGCTATAAGATCGTCGAGAACCATTAAAATCGAAGTTAAAACAAAGAAGTTACAGGTAAAACAATATTTTTAAGCACAATAAATCTAATAGATGTTGCATTTAAATTAAGAAGGTATTAAATCAAAATATTTGAGTTGATATTAATCACTTTAATAATTATTTGTAAAAAGCGTAGGTTAGAATTATAAATTAGATTAACTAGATTGCCTAGCTAATTAACATTAATTAAACAAATATTTAAACATTTAATCATTTAAAACATGGGTTGTGATTAAAACAATGTTATTATTACGTACGCAAAATTAATATGAACCTAACGTAATTTGAACAAATTAAAACAAACTATTTTGACCTAGAAGATATCGTATTTTTAATAAATTAGTAGGACTGTATAGAAATATGTGACATGACGCGATCTGATTGGTTAGATCGGGGTCATATAAAAAATTACAGGGTAAACAAATGTAATATATAGCATATAGGTGTGGCCATTTTCTACCATTCTTCCACCTTCTTCATCCTTTCTTTCTTGGTTTTGGATCGGTTTGTTAAAAGTAGAAAATGTTTGCTTACAAAGGTATGACTTAACTGCTGCAAACTTATCATGATTGTATCTAACGTTAAATTCGGTTGCACGTTAGTTTTGCATGTAAAATTACCTATGGTGGTGGTTAATCTATCATTCGGAAAGCACCCAACCTATCACACGGGAAAGACCATTAACCTACCACCAACTTACCTTCCAAACAATCCATTCGATCCCACGCTGCTGCCGGACATCTTGATTTTTTCGCAGATTAAAGATGAACTGAAGATTCGATCGATGAACAAGAAGCACGGTGATGAAGCTCTCGCCGAGCCGGTTAAGACGATGTTTTAGGTTGCTCCGAAAGTTCAACGGACGGAGACAAATTCCTCCCTTGTTTTGTCGCTAGTTAGGGAGAAACTCAAACTTCGGCGAGATTGTCATGGTGGCTAATGGCTGTGAGCTTAGTTGGTGGCGGCGCTGCCGTGAAGCTATAGAGGAAATGAGTCTATAGTTGATGGCTTGTGGTGTTATGCTGGCATGTATTTATATAGGCTGGGAGGTGGGCGGTTACATGACAGATCTAATCTGGTACTTACTTGTTAGGACCTATCTATCTGTTTGGAACTCTAACTTGTCTCTTTTACTCTAATAATATTGTTGTTAATTTGTGCTAATCATATTAAACCTCCAATTTAAATAAATTCTAGAATATATTTTTATTTAAATTTTAAATTAATTTTTTGGGTGTTACACGCGAGTTAAAAGGAGTATTTTCTTAAATATCTTATTGCGATTTGTATCGACTTTACCTAAAGAACACCGCGTACAAACAAACCAACCAAACATAAATGATACATTATATTAGCTTATATTTTATTTCTATTTTATACTTTCTATTTTAAATTTAAAATTCAAGTGTAATTTAGAGATATGTTAAATTTTCTATTTCAAACATAAATTGCAACAAACAAAAACTCAATATAAATACAAACCACTTTTATTAATTAATTTATCCATTTAAGAAAATTCTTCAAACAATACATATAACTCAGTAGGAATAATTCATGTAAGATGTTTTATCATAATAATTATTCAAAAAAATAACTCAAACACATGACCAAATTTTTATATTTAACATTTATTTAACTTTTAGGAAAATAGTTTTAATTTATAATTTTATTATAAAACCTCTTTAAATTTTAAATCTTTAGACAATTTTTCTGAATCCTAAAAATAGGATTTTGGTTTGTTACAAATTCAACCCCTTAAAAATAATCTCGTCCTTGAGAAAAAGGGATTTAGAAGGTACTGTTTGTATTTTAGCTTTTAATTGGTTTAAAAACTCAAAAAGCTTTCCATTGTCATCATTTTATTGTTTAAGTTCTTAGATACTAATAAGAAGGGAATTAGGAAAACATGGGTACATTACTTTTAGTTATTAGATAGAAGCAGAGAAGGTTTGGTGTAAGAGAAGAGGTCAAAGCAAGGAAAGTTTCCATTCCAGATGGTGGTTTCTGAATCCTATGGAGATCTGTTTAACTCCTTGAGATGGTGCTTATCCTTCCTTGACGAGGTTCATCTACTTCTTCTCGGGTCTTGGTGTCTTCATCTGGGTTAAGGACATGTGGTTAAGATAGATTTATGTAGGTAACATCTTAGTAGGTAGAGCAGCTGGTTTAGTAGGTGGCTATGAGATTAGGCAGAATCTTGTTTAGTAGGCGGCTATGAGATTAGGCGTGCCGAGTGTGTAGTGGCAAGCGCATGTGCATCTGCTGCATGTAGGGAAGACAAGAGGGATGTTTTGGTGTGTGAGGGTTGGTTTAGTGATAAGGGAATTGGAGGGGATCCATATGGGAGAAAATCTCTTGTTATTTCCTTATTATTAAAGCAGCTCCAAACCGCCTATATCTAGTCTATCCACGTCTTCTGAATTCTTCCTGGCCGCTCGATCATGGATCGTCGACCCACCTTCATCGCGTACAAAAGCTAGCCCATGAATGTTCCATACGAATCTATACATGCCCCACTCCCATTATCGTGCTGCCATCAACACTACCCCCTTCCCCACGTCGTCGCAGTAGACCGCGCGGGCTAGGGCGGTATCGAGTCTCCAACTGCCGTGGACGTCGCCGCAACGCCGCTGATGCCGGAGGAGGCACTCCAGATCCACACCGACTATGACCACTTCTAGACTTCCTCGCCTCACCTCTCACAAGGTATGCGTGCGTCATCCCCACCCAACCTTACCCTCTCCCCTGTCTAATTCATTATTATTAAAGCAGCTCTAAACCGCCTATATCTAGCCTATCCACATCTTCTGAATTCTTGCTAGCCGCTCGATCGTGGATCGTCGACCCACCTTCATCGCGTACAACAGCTAGCCCATGAATGTTACAGACTAATCTACACATGCCCTGCTCCCACTGTTGTGCTGCTAGCAACACTACCCCCTTCCCCACGCCGTTGCTGTAGACCACGCAGGTCAGGGCGGTATCGAGTCTCCCACTGCCGTGGACGTCGCCGCAACGCCACTGATGCCGGAGGAAGAAGCATTCCAGATCCACACCGACTGTGTCCACTTCTACACTTCCTCGCCTAGCCTATCACAAGGTATGCGCGTGTCATCCCCACCCAACCCCACCCTGTCCCATGTCCATTCGCCAAGAATCTGCACCCCCACCTTCACAACACACATGTGGCCTGGGTAACGCTAACCCTGTTGGCGACCATGTTAGCTTTGAGGCCCGGTAGTAGCGCGACCACGTCTGCGAGCACGCAGTGCATGGAGCCGAGGCAGACCGTTGTGGCAATGCTCGGGAGCCCCATGCTGGCACCGAGCTTCACGACGGTGGCACCACAGATGCGGCATCTAGCGAGGGAGTCCGCTGCGAAGTAGGTGGCTAGGACCAGGGACGAGTCCCACAATCAGGAGCCAGTGAGGACGCGGCCAGTGGCCGGGTCGCTGGTGCTGTCGTGCTCCACCACGGTTCACGGCCAGCGTGTGCCCTTCACATTGCCACATCCCTCTCCACTTTCTATATTTGTTTATTGGATTGATAATTTCTTATTAACCTACTTTCTAACCTACTGTACCATTGAATTTGGATATTGACAATTGAAATCCACATTTGCTCCTAACAAATGCACCCATTCTATATTTATTTACTGAGATTAACTATCGCTTATTACCATACTTTCTAACCAACTGTGCAGGTTTGTCCCTTGCACTGAGCAAAAACATCTCTAAATTTTCAGAAAATCGGACTTCAATTACAAGAGGTACCTTTACATAATACATTGACACTCCCCCTATTTTAATTATGGCCCATTAAGTCATGCATGCATTGACTTATTCCCTTGCTAGATTTTTCTATATATACATTATGAAAAGCTTACATATTCATTTTCCTATTCATGTTCCATTGATACATGTGAAAAGTGTATATATTCATTTTCCTATTCATGTTCCATCGATACATATGTATACAACACATGCAATTTCTGATGATTATATCTACACACGTACATACATATTCATCATGATGCGCAAGAAATAATCAGGTTACTAAGTTCATTACTCATATTGACTATTGACTTTGGATGTTGCAATTTTATATATATATATATATATATATATATATATATATATATATATATATATATATATATATATATATATATATATATAAGTCGCATTTGAGGTATCTCCCTCCCAAAGGTACTGATTTCGTATAGCACCAAGTCCTCCAAGCGTTCCTTTACTACGAAAATGTGAAAACGTTCTTTGTCTAAACATTCCCACTTCATATTAGAAGATGCACGCCTCAATTCGTAACAAAGGCTGCTCCTTTTTAAAAATTCACAGAGGTGTAGCAACGCTTCTTATGTTTTCTACCAAATTTTACACACTGAATTCTCTGAACATGTGTTTGTCAATAGTGTGTTTTTCTTCATTAGGGTGTGTGTTTTTCTTCCATGCGAGGAACCACTGAATTCTCTAAACCACTTACATCAGTGTGTGTTTTATTCATTACGAGGAATTAAACAACTATTGTTTCCCTTTCCTCTCTGTCAAATGACCATTTCATTACTCTAATGACTTTTCTATTCACTCTGCAATAGAAAGAACCTCATTAGAAGATAAGTATGTATTTCAACCTTACTTCAAGAATTATGCCTCTAAAAAGATTAAATTACATTCTGAAAGATTATATTTAATTTTCCAATTCATTTTCTAAAAAAGATTATATATGTTTTAAATGAACTGCGCATTTTTTCCCGTTGTAAATGTGTGTACCTATACATTTTCCATATATATATATATATATATATATATATATATATATATATATATATATATATATATATATATATATATATATATATTCATCTCTGAACCACTTTCATTAGTGTGTGTTTCTTCATTGCGAGGAATTACACAACTAATGTTTCCCTTTCCTCTCTATCAAACGACCATTTCGTTACTCTAATAACCATCCTATTCACTCTGAAAGAAAAAAAACCTCACCGGAAGATATGTATGTATTTGAACGTTACTTCTAGAATTACGTCTCTTTCTTTGCGTAGTCTTTTGTTAATTAAATTTGCATTAGTTTTATAATTCCTTTTCCAAAACATTAGACATGTTTAAATGTAATGTTCTTTTTTGTTTCGGTGCAAATGTGTGCCTATACATTTTTTTCACATATATATTCATCTACTCTTATATTTGTTTCTTATTGTTACGACTGTTTAAAATAGAAAACTGCACATTTGTGTTTTCTCATGCATTCTTACATCCCAATAATTACATAGAATAATGAAGAATAATCGCGACAATAGCCATATGGCCAACTCTGTATAAAAACATACTATTTTCTAATTAGTCGCCCTTTCAACAAGGTACAAAATGCAGTGAATTTATTAACTAATTATGGTTGTTTGTTAAAACCCTTTCCATGTTGTACTCCCTAACACATGCTCTCAAGTTTTGTGGCCTACAATAATGGTATTTTACTGCAATACAAGCCATGCCCCATATTTTTTCGCAACATGTAGTGGTATTTTTCTATGTGAAGTTTTTTTGATCAAACATTGTTGTCGATGTCATATCAGGTGAGTTATACATATCTCAAAATTTGCTACTACGCAGTACGCACTACTCACCCTTCCTTATTTTCCTTCACCTCCTCGCCCCAGAATATCCGCCTTCATATAATTTTGACTATTCATTTTATCAATCATCAGTGTGTGTTGAACTAAAAGAGAGGCATTAGTGGACCAGGATGAAAGAATGGCGTTAACACATGTCAAACTAAAAGTTTAAGGCTGCATCCTAGTCCGATTCTATAGTCAGACACTTCTTTTCTTGACTAATTGCTTCGTGCTTCTAGATATTTTTAGTTTGAACTTTCAGGGATGTGGCTACTGAGATTGTTGTTGCTCAAGTCTAGCAGGCTCTTCAACTCTTGCAGCTTGCTGATATCCGAAGGGATCAGGCCGAACAGGTAATTCTATGACAGATTTAGCTCATAGAGACCGCTCAGTTTTGTGACCGTCGTCGAAATCAGACCTGAGATCTGGTTGTGTGCGAGATTTAGCATGTTGAGGACACCAAGTGAAGCGTCCCGATCCTTTGGGACTCAAATGTGAAACAATTACTAGTCCCAGGAGGCTAGTAAACACATTCCTTACTTCAAATAGTACAGAGTTTAGATAAATTTATTACAATACCGGGGTACAAGCTCGAGAGAGCCAAATAGAGAAGCGCAGAAGGAAAATATACTAGCCCAAGCCACAGGCAGAACTGGGTGCAGACACAGCCCTCTTAATCAAGCATAGCAGAAAAGAAGTCCTCGGCTGCTGAAAAACATAAATAAATCTGGGTGAATACACTAGGTATTCCGCAAGCCCACCCCGCTCCCGTAGAGAGAAAGAGACCTATGATGTACATGCTCAATTTGGTGGAGTTGAAGTCACTCATCATTTTCTCAGAGAAAGGTAGATACTTGAAGGTTTTCCCATGGTCTTAAAAGTAACCAAAAACTCAACCGCCACTGAGCTTCCCGCTCCCGTGGCCTTAGTCTTTTCCCTAACACCTACACATTCCCCTTTCCATAAAACTCATAGAGAAAATTCTAATTGCCATACCATACCAGACTCATCCATACCAGTGGACACGGACTATTCGAATAGGTTTCAACTCTGCGCAGAGGGGTACACTTTACCCACTAGTCCGGTTTCTGCGATCTCACCGTCGCGAGACCCGAATGCTGGATCTCTTTCCTTACTCGCGCGTCCTAACCTTAACGGTTATCCGGAAGGAGTCATGCCACCACCATGCCCAAACCGGACAAAACTTTCCCCCTCCTTATCCTCCCGGTGCTCCCCAGCCTTCTTAACCCTGGGGTTGGACCGCAGGAGTTCGGATTGAGTGACTGCCCACACAGTCTCGAGTGGTTGTACGACAAAGGAGTACAGGTAGTGAAAATGACAAGCCGGTCCTTATATGAGGGGACAATCCTTCTGCTCACGCCTAAACCAGCTGAGCCAACACCTTAGGCCCTCCCCTAAACCAAGGAGTCCCTGATCATCCCACTCCCAGGGTGATGAGGGTGAGTACCCTTCATCGCGAAACATTTCAAAAAGAGACTTTATTTGGAGAAACACCTTGCCCTTCTTCCCAGTCCAAATTTCGTATCCGGAAAGTATATGTTAATGCGGTTCATCTCTTACTCTCAATGCAATATTCCCCCGCGATTCCCGGCCTAGGCAGTGGTAGAGAGAATAGGTAATTTATGCATCAAGGGAAGGATGGACTTGCCTTCGTCGAAGCTTTCCTGGCACAGAAGACCTACTTCCGGAAATTCGGGCTCTGGTCCCTCCTCCGGGGCTACGGGTTCCGGATCAACGATCCCCGCTTCTTCTAGGAAAACAGGCAATAAAACAATACATCAACAGGGATTTACAACTTATAGTGTGTCATTTTCTAACATCATTGTTGTATGAGACCTTTAGAAATTATTTGGATAATTTTTGGTGCATAAAATATTGAAGAAAACTAATTAAATGGGAAAAGGGGAGGAAAGGAAAAAAGAAAAGGAATTTCTTCTCAGGTGGGCCGGGGGGTGGTTTTCAGCCCAGCCAGGCGCGAGGCACGCGCGCGCGAGGGCGCCGGCCCAGCTGCGGCCCGCAGGCGGGGAGACGGCGCGGGCGCGCGGGAGCAACGGCGTTACTGCGGGTCCACCAGTCAGCGAGAGCGGAGGGGGAAACGGCGCCACGGTTCCACGGCGCGGGCGAACCGGCCGTCCGCGGGGAAGAAAACCCGGCCGCCGGTGGGCTTGACGGCGATTCGCCGCCGGTGGCCCGGTTCTTGGTCCACGAGTAGGTGGCTTAGCACGGGCAGGGGCCAGCGATCCTAGGGGTAGGCTTGATTTGGCTAGAGGGGGACAGGAGGGGGCTGTCCGCGGGGAGGTGGCGGAGCTCCGCGGCGGGGATCGCCGCCGGTGGTCTTTGGGCGAGGGATTGGGGTGGGGAAGTGGTGTTTTGAGTTTGCGGCACAGTGAGGAAGCTGCTAGGCTAACTTAATCGCTCGCTGGGCCAACAGAGGGGGAGAGAGAAGAGGGGGAGGAACTCACCGGAGAGGGGGAAGACGGCGGCGCTTCGCGAATTGGGCTCGGGGAAGGGGAGGAGAGGGATGGCCGAAGCTGGTGTGAGGAAGAAGGAGCTCGGGGCGAGCTTTTTATAGGCGCGCGGGGGCAAGGGGGGCGGTGGAGCTCCCTAACTCCGGCGAGCTTCCCGGTGCCGCCATAAATGGCGCACAGCGCCGCCGAGGGGACGCTACGGCGGGGCGGTACCGGCGAGGACGCTGGTCAAGGGGAGGAGGACGGAGCGGTGCCAAACTTTCCTGTGTGGCAGGATGGCAGAGGGGAGGACGGAGGCGACGGCCGGAGGTGACTTCGGCGAGGGGACGGTGGACGGACGACGAAGCAGCTGACCCGTGGGGTCGCTTGGTCAGAGGGAGCGAGCGAGCGAGAGAGCGGGTGGCTGACGGGTGGGGACGCCTTGTCAGCGAGAGGGAGGGCGAGGTGAGGAGCGGCCGTCGCGCGCGCGGAAGCAGGCCGCAGTTGGGCCGAAAGCGGGGAGTGCGGGCGCGTGGGAAAAGGGGGGGTCGCGGGTGTTGGGCCGAGATTCGGTCCAACAGGCAAGGAGAGGGTTTTTATCCTTTTTCTTTTTACTTTTCAAACCCCATTTCCCTTTTTGCCCATTTTTCCTTTGAACAAAATATTTTGTAAATACTCTAAGTGTTTAGAAAATAGAATCTAAGTGAGGTGCCTTGTGATCAAACAAAATGTATGCATATGATGAAGGAAAACTTAGTGGGGGACTTAGAATTAGAGGATGAAGGGAGGGGTAAAAGGGGGATTAGGGTTTCAAACCTAGTTTAGGATTTTTGGGATGCTACAAACCTACCCCACTTAAAGGAATCTCGCCCTCGAGATTCAGATGGGGTTCGGGAAAAGGTAAGGGTATTCCTTCCTCAGAGAGTCCTCACTTTCCCAGGTGGCTTCCTCTTCTCCATCTCTGCTCCACTGAACCTTACAGAGCTTCACTTCTGAGTTGCGGGTCCTTCTGACTGCTGAGTCGAGAATCTTCACTGGCTTTTCCCGGTACTGGAGATCTTTTTGAATCTGAATTGCTTCTGCCTCGATACGGGTTTCTGGTACTTTTAGGCATTTGCGGAGTTGAGACACATGGAACACATTGTGAATATCTGACATGGATTCTGGTAGTTCAAGACGGTATGCCACGGGTCCTATTCGGGAAATGACAGGGTAAGGACCGACGAAACGGGGTGCTAGCTTTCCTTTCATCTGGAACCTTTTGACACCACGCATTGGAGAAACCTTGAGATAAACAAAATCTCCTTCCTCAAATCTGAGTTCCCTGCGCCTATTGTCTGCGTAACTCTTCTGTCGACTCTGAGCTTCAAGTAACCTTCTGCGGACCAAAGCAACCTTTTCTTCGGCTTCTTTAACAAAGTCGGGTCCTTCTAGTGTCCTCTCCCCTACATTGGACCACATTAGGGGAGTCTGGCATTTTCTTCCATACAGCGCTTCGAATGGTGACATTCTGATGCTGGCTTGGTGGCTGTTGTTGTATGAGAATTCGGCGTACGGCAAACTGGACTCCCAATCTCTGTCGAAGGCTAATACGCAGGCTCTGAGTAAATCTTCAAGGACCTTGTTGACTCTCTCTGTTTGACCATCTGACTGGGGGTGATAAGCAGTGCTGAAATCTAGCTTGGTGCCCATTGCTTGCTGAAGGCCCTTCCAAAATTTTGAAGTGAACTGCGTTCCTCTATCTGATACTATCTTCCGTGGAACGCCATGTAGCCTGACTATCTCTTTAAGGTATAATCGGGCAAGGGCTGCTCCTCCAAAAGTGGTCTTTACTGGAATGAAATGGGCCACCTTGGTGAGACGATCGATTATTACCCATATGGAATCATTTCCTCTTTGCGATCTGGGCAGTCCGGTTACGAAATCCATGCCTATTTCCTCCCACTTCCATTCGGGTATTGGGAGGGGTTGAAGTAGGCCTGCAGGCTTATGATGTTCAGCCTTTGTTCGCTGACAGGTGTCACATCGGGCCACATACTGTGCTATTTCCCTTTTCATCCCTTTCCACCAATATCTGGCCTTAAGGTCTAAGTACATTTTGGTGGTCCCTGGGTGGATAGAGTAAGCGGAGTTGTGGGCTTCATCGAGCAGGGTTTCTCGTGTTTCTCCCACTGGCACGCATAGGCGATCCTTGAACCAGAGGGCTCCTTGATTATCTGTCCTGAGGTCTGGAAGTTGCTCCTTTCGTGTTCTTTCCATAAGCCTGGTTGTTTCTGCGTCCAGGCGTTGGGCCTTGCATATGAGATCTTTTAGATTTGGCCTGACTTCCAGGCCACCGTTGTCTCCCAGACATGCATTTAGCTGAGCTGACTCTTTCTTCCAATCTTCCAGAAAGTTTGCTCCCTTAACCCCGAAGGGTTTTCGGCTGAGGGCGTCTGCTACTACGTTGGCCTTTCCGGGGTGGTAGTGGATTTCGAGGTCATAATCTTTGATCAATTCGAGCCACCTTCTTTGACGGAGGTTGAGGTCCGGTTGCGTGAAGATGTACTTTAGACTCTTGTGATCAGTGAAGATGTGACATTTGTTCCCAATCAGATAATGCCTCCAAATTTTTAGGGCGTGCACTACGGCTGCCAATTCCAGATCGTGGGTAGGATAGTTCTGCTCGTGTGGCTTGAGTAATCGGGATGCATAAGCAATGACTTTGTCATTTTGCATTAAGACACACCCTAAGCCTTGCTTGGAAGCATCACAGAAGATGACAAAGTCCTGGTGTATGTCTGGCAGGGTCAGGACTGGTGCAGTTGTAAGTTTCTCCTTGATGATTTGGAAACTTCCTTCACATTTGGGAGTCCATACAAACTTATTGTCCTTTTTGAGAAGTTCAGTCATGGGCTTTGCTATGCTGGAGAATCCCTTGATAAAGCGGCGATAATATCCTGCCATTCCCAGAAAGCTCCGAACTTCACTGACGTTGGATGGTTGCTTCCAATTTGAAACAGCTTCTACCTTAGATGGGTCCACTTCTATCCCTTCAGCAGTCAAGATATGCCCTAGGAAGGCTATCTTCTCTAACCAGAACTCACACTTGCTGAGCTTAGCATAAAGTTGATGTGCTCTGAGTCTTCCGAGGACGGTTCGAAGGTGCTGCTCATGGTCCTTGCGACTCTTGGAATAGATGAGGATGTCGTCGATAAAAACCACGACAAACTTATCCAATTCTTCCATAAATACCTTATTCATGAGGTTCATGAAAAAGGCGGGTGCGTTGGTTAGTCCAAATGGCATCACTGTGAATTCATATTGCCCGTATCTGGTGACGAATGCAGTTTTCTGAATGTCTGCTTCCTTAATCCTGAGTTGGTGATACCCTGACCTGAGGTCTATCTTGGAGAAGTATTTGGCTCCTTGCAGTTGGTCGAAGAGGTCATCGATCCGGGGAAGAGGGTACTTGTTCTTGATTGTAACTTCGTTCAAGGATCGATAATCAATACACATCCTCATACTCCCATCCTTTTTGGTAACGAAAAGAACGGGTGCTCCCCAGGGAGACGAACTGGGACGGATGTACCCTTTTTGTTGTAGTTCTGAAATCTGAAGTTTCAATTCTGCCAATTCAGTGGGGGCCATGCGGTAGGGTCTCTTTGCGATGGGTGCGGTGCCGGGAATGAGATCTATATAGAACTCTACTCCTCTTTCTGGTGGCATCCCGGGCAACTCTTCTGGAAATACATCTTCAAACTCCTTGATTACAGACATGCTTTCTACTGCCAGATTAAATATCATTGGATCATTTGCGGGCGGTTGGGCTTGACAGGAAACTGCCTTTCCTTGGTGATCTATGAGAAGAACAGTCTTGCTTGCGCAGCTGATAACACCCTTGTGCTTAGCTAGCCAATCCATTCCTAGGATTACATCAATTCCTTGGGATGGCAAGATGGTTAAGTCTGCCAGGAACACTACCCCACTTAAAAGAATTCTGACTTGGGAACACCTGAGTTTGCACAGGAGGTCTGATCCCGGGGTTCGGGTGACCAAAGGGATAGCTAGAGGTGTAGAGGGTATGCCATGCTTCTCCACAAACTTAGCGGCTATAAAAGAATGGGATGCTCCTGAATCAAAAAGCATAGAAGCGGGAGTAAATTCAACGAGGAACTCACCGAGCACTACTCCCGGGGCTTGCTGGGCTTCCTGAGCGTTGACGTGGTTGACCCGGGCCCTGCCCTGGTACTGAGTCCTGCTCTGCTGGCTGTTGGAAGGAAGTGCCTTGGAGGTAGGTGCCGATGGAATCTTGGGGCCATTCACCGAGTTGGAGTAGGTTGGTCCTGGTGCCTTCAACTGAGGGCAGTTGTTCTTGAAGTGACTGGGGTCCCCGCAGTGCCAACAGGCGTTTGCTGGCGGCTGGTTGCTTGCAACGGAGGGTGCCTGATGGGAGCTCTGACTCTGCTGACTGTAGCGTGATGGAGAGGGTCCAGATTGCTTATTGAAGCTTGGACCCCTGGGTGGAAGCCCAAAGGGTCGAGCTCTCTGGTGACGTTCTTGCTGTTGTGCTCGGAGGACCTGGAACTTTCTCTTGATGTGCCCTTTTTCTTCCTCTTTTGCTCTTTCCACTTGAATAGCTTTGTTGGAAAGGTGAGAGAAACTGTGGAAGTCCTGGCTGGCGAGGATGGTCTTAAGCTCGGGTCTTAACCCTCTCAGAAAACGGGCCATTTTTCTGGCCTCGGTGCTGACATCCTCGGGCGCGTAGCGGGCCAGCTCGGTGAACTTGTGCACATACTCACTGACTGTTCTCCCGCCTTGAGTTAGCTCCCGGAACTCATCATCCTTGAGTTGAACTATCCCCTGGGGTACGTGGTGCTCACGGAAGGCTGCTTCGAAATCTGCCCAGGTAGCATCTCTGACGGCTTCACTGAAAGTGTCCCACCATGCTAAAGCCATTCCTGAAAGTTGATGGGCTGCCAGCTGAACACGCTGATTCTCGGGACAAGCGATGGCTTCCAACTTCCTCTTGATCGTGCGAAGCCAGTCATCTGCATCGAGGGGATTGCTGGACCCCGCGAACGTGGGAGGCTTGAGTCTCAGGAATTCTCCCATCCTGTCCTGGGGCCTTCCACCGCCTGGGCGCTGGTTCTCCAGACTTCGAGTGAGGACTTCAATGAGTCTGGTTTGATTGGTCAGAATCTGGGCTAGGTCTAGTGGTAGTTCCGGAGGTGCGGGGAGGTGGGTCTCACCCCCTTCTCCGCCAGCCTCTCCCTCAGCTCCTAGAGGAAGTCTTGCTCCAATCCCGGAGGCGGTAGGCGTGGTTCTATCCGAAGCCATCTGCCATGGGAAGAGAGTCACTAATGCACATGCCATTTTTTTAACTAGTTATTTTATTCATTACATCAAGCCATTAAATTACATAGCATACCCCTACCACAAGCTCATCACATACGAGTGCTACCTAGGGTACCCCCGAACTCTTTCTCTAAAGTGTCCCCAAATTCCTTGAGAAGGTCATCAAGGCTGGCTAGGGACATGTCCTCGGTGTCGGACTGGTTTCTGGGAGGGTTCTCTTCCTGCTGCTCAGTCTGGCATCCTTGGCTTCTGGTCTTCTTGCGGATTTTCCTTGCGGGGGCGAGCTTCTTCAGTTTCTTGTCGTAGTCCATTTTGAGGGTGCGGTAAGCTTCACGGGTGTTGGTCTCTTCGCCTTCAGCTATCGAGAGGCTCTCTTGAAGGGACGCTTTTTCTTCTGAAAGTTCCCTGACTTTCTGCTCTAGGCTTTCCACCCGGGAGGTTAGGGAGGTGCAGTGGAGGGCGAGGTCATCATATTGGTTATCAAGGGTATGAAGGTATCCAGCCATGTAGACAATGGTGGGATCATTCTCAATAGGATCTCCTCCTGATAGGGCCTGAAGTCTTTTCCTCCAGGTGGGGGTATTCTTGTTGCTGGGTGGAAAGTAGCGAAGGGGGGTTTCAATGATTACTTTGTTGTAGTTCTGACATAGCTGTCGGAGGGCTTTTCGGGCGACATTTTGGCAAGCATCTAGGAAATGGACTCCTGTAAAAGTGACTTGGAAGGAACGTTGGTTTGGATAGCTTTGGCTTTCCCCTAGGTAGACTGCCATAGAGCATCTTATCATTCCGCCCTCGAAATGTTCCGTCCAGACGTATTCCGGCTTCTTGCGGATTCCCATGCGGAGCGCACAGCTTCGCAAGAGGCGTGGGAACCCTTCCACTTCTGAGCAGTAGGATGACTTAATGGCCAGAGAGTCTTCCATCTGGAATAGGAAAAGAAGGGTCTTGTTAAAACCGGGGAAGGGAAGGGAAAACTTTTCTTGAGGTAAGAGGTATTTTCTTTTTAAGGTAGGTTTTAGGGTCAGGGCTGCGACCTACGGCCAGTCCTATGGGCTCCGATACCACCTGAAGCGTCCCGATCCTTTGGGACTCAAATGTGAAACAATTACTAGTCCCAGGAGGCTAGTAAACACATTCCTTACTTCAAATAGTACAGAGTTTAGATAAATTTATTACAATACCGGGGTACAAGCTCGAGAGAGCCAAATAAAGAAGCGCAGAAGGAAAATATACTAGCCCAAGCCACAGGCAGAACTGGGTGCAGACACAGCCCTCTTAATCAAGCATAGCAGAAAAGAAGTCCTCGGCTGCTGAAAAACATAAATAAATCTGGGTGAATACACTAGGTATTCCGCAAGCCCACCCCGCTCCCGTAGAGAGAAAGAGACCTATGATGTACATGCTCAATTTGGTGGAGTTGAAGTCACTCTTCATTTTCTCAGAGAAAGGCAGATACTTGAAGGTTTTCTCATGGTCTTAAAAGTAACCAAAAACTCAACCGCCACTGAGCTTCCCGCTCCCGTGGCCTTAGTCTTTTGCCTAACACCTACACATTCCCCTTTCCATAAAACTCATAGAGAAAATTCTAATTGCCATACCATACCAGACTCATCCATACCAGTGGACACGGACTATTCGAATAGGTTTCAACTCTGCGCAGAGGGGTACACTTTACCCACTAGTCCGGTTTCTGCGATCTCACCGTCGCGAGACCCGAATGCCGGATCTCTTTCCTTACTCGCGCGTCCTAACCTTAACGGTTATCCGGAAGGAGTCAGGCCACCACCATGCCCAAACCGGACAAAACTTTCCCCCTCCTTATCCTCCCGGTGCTCCCCAGCCTTCTTAACCCTGGGGTTGGACCGCACGAGTTCGGATTGAGTGACTGCCCACACAGTCTCGAGTGGTTGTACGACAAAGGAGTACAGGTAGTGAAAATGACAAGCCGGTCCTTATATGAGGGGACAATCCTTCTGCTCACGCCTAAACCAGCTGAGCCAACACCTTAGGCCCTCCCCTAAACCAGGGAGTCCCTGATCATCCCACTCCCAGGGTGATGAGGGTGAGTACCCTTCATCGCGAAACATTTCAAAAAGAGACTTTATTTGGAGAAACACCTTGCCCTTCTTCCCAGTCCAAATTTCGTATCCGGAAAGTATATGTTAATGCGGTTCATCTCTTACTCTCAATGCAATATTCCCCCGTGATTCCCGGCCTAGGCAGTGGTAGAGAGAATAGGTAATTTATGCATCAAGGGAAGGATGGACTTGCCTTCGTTGAAGCTTTCCTGGCACAGAAGACCTACTTCCGGAAATTCGGGCTCTGGTCCCTCCTCCGGGGCTACGGGTTCCGGATCAACGATCCCCGCTTCTTCTAGGAAAACAGGCAATAAAACAATACATCAACAGGGATTTACAACTTATAGTGTGTCATTTTCTAACATCATTGTTGTATGAGACCTTTAGAAATTATTTGGATAATTTTTGGTGCATAAAATATTGAAGAAAACTAATTAAATGGGAAAAGGGGAGGAAAGGAAAAAAGAAAAGGAATTTCTTCTCAGGTGGGCCGGGGGGGTGGTTTTCAGCCCAGCCAGGCGCGAGGCACGCGCGCGCGAGGGCGCCGGCCCAGCTGCGGCCCGCAGGCGGGGAGACGGCGCGGGCGCGCGGGAGCAACGGCGTTACTGCGGGTCCACCAGTCAGCGAGAGCGAAGGGGGAAACGGCGCCACGGTTCCACGGCGCGGGTGAACCGGCCGTCCGCGGGGAAGAAAACCCGGCCGCCGGTGGGCTTGACGGCGATTCGCCGCCGATGGCCCGGTTCTTGGTCCACGAGTAGGTGGCTTAGCACGGGCAGGGGCCGGCGATCCTAGGGGTAGGCTTGATTTGGCTAGAGGGGGACAGGAGGGGGCTGTCCGCGGGGAGGTGGCGGAGCTCCGCGGCGGGGATCGCCACCGGTGGTCTTTGGGCGAGGGATTGGGGCGGGGAAGTGGTGTTTTGAGTTTGCGGCACAGTGAGGAAGCTACTAGGCTAACTTAATCGCTCGCTGGGCCAATAGAGGGGGAGAGAGAAGAGGGGGAGGAACTCACCGGAGAGGGGGAAGACGGCGGCGCTTCACGAATTGGGCTCGGGGAAGGGGAGGAGAGGGATGGCCGAAGCTGGTGTGAGGAAGAAGGAGCTCGGGGCGAGCTTTTTATAGGCGCGCGGGGGCAAGGGGGGGCGGTGGAGCTCCCTGACTCCGGCGAGCTTCCCGGTGCCGTCATAAATGGCGCACAGCGCCGCCGAGGGGACGCTACGGCGGGGCGGTACCGGCGAGGACGCTGGTCAAGGGGAGGAGGACGGAGCGGTGCCAAACTTTCCTGTGTGGCAGGATGGCAGAGGGGAGGACGGAGGCGACGGCCGGAGGTGACTTCGGCGAGGGGACGGCGGACGGACGACGAAGCAGCTGACCCGTGGGGTCGCTTGGTCAGAGGGAGCGAGCGAGCGAGAGAGCGGGTGGCTGACGGGTGGGGACGCCTTGTCAGCGAGAGGGAGGGCGAGGTGAGGAGCGGCCGTCGCGCGCGCGGAAGCAGGCCGCAGTTGGGCCGAAAGCGGGGAGTGCGGGCGCGTGGGAAAAGGGGGGTCGCGGGTGTTGGGCCGAGATTCGGTCCAACAGGCAAGGAGAGGGTTTTTATCCTTTTTCTTTTTACTTTTCAAACCCCATTTCCCTTTTTGCCCCTTTTTCCTTTGAACAAAATATTTTGTAAATACTCTAAGTGTTTAGAAAATAGAATCTAAGTGAGGTGCCTTGTGATCAAACAAAATGTATGCATATGATGAAGGAAAACTTAGTGGGGGACTTAGAATTAGAGGATGAAGGGAGGGGTAAAAGGGGGATTAGGGTTTCAAACCTAGTTTAGGATTTTTGGGATGCTACACCAAGCTGACGAGTTTACTGTTCTAGGTTTGCTTTCATCAGTTCAATTTTTCTAGATTTACAGATTCATGAATAGCCCCTTATTATTGGTGCAACTAATATTCAGTCTGTTCAAATATCAATGGCCCACCTAATTTCATAAAAAAAGATGAGCACTACACCAACCATTCCTGTATTTTGCGAGCTTTGTTTTCGAACATGCCTTCTAGCTTTACCATGTTAACAATAGACAACCAATTCAGTTGGTGCTTTGGCTTCTTCATTCCAGCGTTAAGTAGTACCCTTGCTCCTCAAGGACAACATCAGCGAGGTAATTACTTCATCCCTTAGCCTATATTATAGAATGATATGATCAGTTATTTGGATATCGTATCTTCCTTAATTTTTTTTGTTCCATTTTCCTTGTCATCTGTACAGCAGTCATGTTCATATATGCACATTAAGATCTTCAGTGACGTTTCTATATGCACATCATAAGCTTTGCCAAATTTGAAGCATTGTAGGTGACTTTTAATAATATTCCCATTGCTGGTCACAACAACTCAAGTAGTGTCAGAGTCATTTTTATTAGGGACATAAAGCATGTATATTTCTGTTATCACCAAAACGTATAGCTACTGCATTGATTTACACAACACTCTTTAATATTGCTTTTACCATCACATATTTTTTCTTACATCTACTACATCAGCGATACACCTCTAAAAATTACACTATGGAAAGACTACACACCAATTTTTTCTATTGACGAGGTTTACATAACAAAGAAAGCAAGCCAATAATTATATTATTTGTCAACTATTTACTTGACCTGCGGGGGTAAGACAGCCCCCGGGTATTGTATTAAGAAGAAGACCTTCTCACACAGGTCAAAAAAACCCCCGAACCCCTGCCCCACCCATACACAGCGGCATCGAAGCCCATGTGAGAACGACCACGACCGGGGCTGAGCCTTAGACCTGTGCTTTGGCGTGGGACAGACGAGAGGATTTTTTTAACCACAGCCTAAAATTCGCTCCCACGGGGAGTCGAACCCAGGACCTGAGGAGTGCTACTCAGACCACCTAACCAACTCAGCTAGAGGCCCTTTCGCATTTGTCAACTATTTAACTAAACAATTTAAAGGTTAAACTCCAAAGACGTTTTATTTCACTTCTGCATTAGTTCTCCTATTAAACATGAAACCAACAATGCTGCTTCTAATGCAGGGCAAGTATAATTAAGTGGTACTTCAACCCAGATACCCCACTAACTCATGTGTACTACAACAGGTATGTAAAAGAGGATAACAAACTTCCTTGCTATGCACATCTAATATTCATTTTTAACACTTATATCATGTTCCCTAAACTATATATTCACAGTTACCTACATGTTCAACTTTTCCCATCATACTATTGCTAACATTGACATGCTAATTCCCCCTTCCTAACATATAGGTTTTTTTAAAAAAAAATTCCCATCATACTACTGCTAACATTGACATACTAATTCCCCCTCCCTAACATATAGGTTTTGTGTTTTTTGTACACAGTAATGTTGCATCCAACATTTTTTTGCACATTTCCTTCAAATCCTCACACCGTTTTTTGTTGAACGTCCCATAAACTCATACACTTCAATTCAAGTTCATTGTTGTCTTATTATAATCAATATGATTTTATAAGGTTTTCAAGCGATGAGTTTCACCTACAATGACATGCAGCCACCTGGGATGAATTTCAGGTTCCCTAACCACCTATTATCTCTACTACTTATTAAGGCGGTAAGGGGTAGGCTGCCATTCCGTGTTGTGCCATTCCCATTCCCCCTCCTCGCACTGTCTTTCTCATTCTCCCCTCCCCGCAAAGCCCATTCCCATTCCCGACTGTCATACCGTGTTCTGCCATTCCCATTCCCCTCTCTCCCGCACTGTCTTTCTCATTCCTCCCTCCCCGCAAAGCCCATTCCCATTCCCACGTGCATCCCACGCCTAGCTAAAATTAAATTAAAAAAACATAAATATAGCCCCAATGGGATTCGAACCTACGACCTCTCAAGCAAATGTGCTCGTAGCTAACACTACACTACATGTGTATTTATGTCAATATCTGTTACAGTAAAAATATCTACTACATCTCAAGCCTACCTGTTACCTTTGCACAATGTGTAGTAGTAGATAATTATCAACGAGATTCCTGAATTATATTTTTCGATGGAGGGAGTAGTATTTAAAGAAGAGCCTTGCATGCAATTTCTTTTGTTTGAATAATGTTTTCAACTTAAATTCTTTTTTATATGTGTGACATTTATTCTCCGTAATATTTTTTTCATGGATCTAACTTGTGAGTCATTTTCATAAACCAACGCTAAAGATGAATCCATGTTTCTTACTTGAAACCCCGAACAAACACCACTAGCAAGAGGCACTCGCGTTGGCGTCGCTCATCGACGACGAGAAGAAGCTTGGCGACTGCCAGTTCGACCTCTGGAAGCAGTACTACGTGGCCGCATGTGTCGCTGTGTTCGGCAAGCTCCGCCGCAGCCGCTGCTTGGACGCGGTCCAGAGCGGCTGCACCGTGTTGTCCATCTGAAACAGGGGGACCTCATGGTCGTCACCAACGCCGGCGACTCTTGGGTTGTTCTGGGACCGCATCTGACAACGGTGCTGTCACACCGTCCAGCTCATCATCACCTGAAGCTCAACCTGCCACGTAAGTCACTACTGACCGGCCATGAATTCTTGTGCGCTGCGACGACGGCCGTTGCTGACATTGTGTGAGTGTCCTCGAACAAGATGTATGTAGAGGAGTAGCACATCTGGTGGTGCAACGACTAGGTGTACTACCTCGCTGATGAGATCGGGGTGCACTTCGTTTGGCAGCCCAACAAAGAGTCATCGGTACTCGCCATGTCGTGCACGTTCGATGACTACTATATCAAGGACTATGGTGTCATCTTGGTGCCAGAGGTGACGCAGAGGAGGACCGACAGCAATGACCACTCGCCATCGTCGGGGTAGCTTTTGTGCCCGCCTGCCTTTAATTCTCTTCGCAAACACATACACTTGCTTTTTTTGTTTAAGCAAGCATGTATGGTGGTGCGTACCTGATGACTGATAATGTACGAGGGAACTTCTACTAGCAGGTGTTAGGGGTGAAACGGGTCGGGTATACCCGTCGGGTACTGGATACAGGTAGTGCTAATACCCGTTTTTCGGATACGGGTTCGGGTAGTTTTATATTCGGTACGGATACGGGTAATACCCGGATACTGTAGCTTCAGATTCGGGTCGGATACGGAGCAAGAATTACCCGGAAAATACCCAGATATTCGGGTCGGATACGGGTACCCGGAATTCGGGTACCCATTTTTTCTTTTTCTACATAATATAGTTATAAAATCATAACTTTTACATATGAAATCGGATGAAGATAAAGTTTATATGAAAATTGTAGAGCTTGAAGAGATCTATAAGTTTGTAATACATCAATTTTTTGCTTAAACATATCTTTAGACCAGAATCATTGAAATAATTTCCAAATTTATATCAAATTAATAGACTTTACCATTTTTATGTGTGGGCTTAAAGTTATCTCCACGTGGTAACTTAAGGTTATCTTTTTATTGACTATTTATTAGTATTGATAACTTATTTATATTTTTTGGACGATACTACAATATTTTAAGGATTTAATTGTATTTTGATGATTTTCTATGACAAGAAATAAATAATACATAAATAGCCTCAAAAAATCGTGAAATTTTACGAAGACACAACATATGTCCATATATAACAATAAAAAATGTTTGGACCATAAGATCTATAACATGCCCTCGTTTATTCTATTTCACTTTCACTTATTTGTATGAGTTACATGTGAAATCAGTGTAAATATCCAAGTTTCAACATAATCAGTACTTTACTTTATCATTTTCATGAGGACTTGAGTTATCTTTGTATAAAATGTTCATTAGTTTTTGTAACTTATTTGCAAATTTTGAGTGAAACTAGAATATTTTATGAATTTTAAATATTGCGGTGTTGGTTCTATAATGTCCTTGTGATTAGTAACTTTGAACTACATGATGTCAATTTTATCGGTTTCCTTTCTTACATTTGATCCATCATATACATGATTATGTATTGCTTAACTTATGTGTTTGTTGGATGGTTGGACAATGAATATCATCGGACGAACTACCCGACAATTATCCGGTACCTACCCGAGTAGTATCTGTTATCCGTTTCTTACCCGTCTGGATTATTACCCGGTCCCGTCCTATATCCGTCCTGATCTTAACTACTCGTATCCGAGAGAAATACATTAGGGTAGGATACAGTATGACCCTGTATCCGGCTGTATCCGCCCCGTTTTCATCCCTAGGCAGGTGTGGCATGTGCTCTTCAATGATGAGACCATGCAAATCGTGGCATATATCGAAGTCTGCATGATACTGATGGTTGCAATGTAGTAGTGAAATAGCTAAATTAAAATAACAAAAATTATGTATGGCTAGGATTACAAATGGATTATGAAACATTTTCTTATAACAATATAACACACATTTTGTATATAAGTTATTATGTTATTATATGTTCCCATTGCAACGCACGGGCACTCACCTAGTCGAAGAAAAAAGTGTGGAAGAGCTACGCACTTTAGATCCGGACACATTCCATGTGACCATCGTGCTAACTTTATCTATTCAAAGCAATTCATACAACATTACCTATGATTATCATGTTTGAATTAACATTGATTACATCCTACAACAAAAAGGGTATAAATGTGTTGTTACTATCTCACGTCTCATAAAAGTCAATAGTAGATGGTGGTTCCCATCCTACACAAAATGCAACAAATCTTCATCTCAAAAACTCTACTGGATACTGATGCACACCATGTGACTGAACAGAATTTAGATTCAGGAAACAAGCTATACACCCACTAACTTCTTTCTGCTTTCTTGAAAATAAATGTTCTTTCTCCTACCTTAGTGCTGCTCTACTGTACTAAAAGTGCTAATTTGTCACACCCGGCTTTAAGGAACAAAGCCAGGTGCATCTCATACATGCACCAAGAAGACAACATATATAATAACAGAGTGTATAGAGATAAATGTCATAAAACATCAGAGTATTTATTACATAGCGGAAGACTTATTACAAAATAAAATAATAAAGATAAAACGAACTAAGGATCGTCGGCGCCAATGTCAACTGAGAAACGCCACCTAGATCAGATCATACTCCTCGCCTTGTGGCTCCTCCTGAACCACCTGCTCTTCTCCTGTGGGGGGTGTGAGACAGCAAGGGTGAGCTCACACATGATCATAGCTCAACAAGTTGTGGGGAACCAGTGGACATAAACTCACAAAGGTGTGAGTTCATGTGATGTGTAAGGCTAATCAATGACAGGGGTTAAAGCTGAGCATTGCTTTTAAGTAGTTGGTCAAAATTTTATTAGCAATTACTAAGTGTAAGTAAATATCAAACCATAAGTAAAGTAATAGAACAAAATTAATAATAAACCCATGCATGCAAATGACAAAATTGAATTTAAGTTCCATAATTTAAACATCAGAGAGTCCTGAGCTGCTCATGACCGTGAGCTCGGCTAGTATACCAGTTTTATACTCTACAGAGGTTGTACCCTTTACCCACAAGTCATGTTACCCATCTGCCAAGGGATCGCGACTTCCCATACACCTCTACCGAGGAGGCGAGGCAGGGTAACACTACGAGGCCTTTACAAAGTTCCACTAGCTTCAGAAAACCCGCTACAGTTTATAGGAAGCTCCAATGCAGGGTTCTTGTCTGATCGCCATCGCAGCAAAATCAACCAAGGACCTCCCTACACTGACCACTCCCCTACTGCCCTTGCCCCTTTCGGGTAAGGTAGTCTTCCACTAGCTTTCCTAATTAGTCAGCCAAGGGCGTCCCATTAAACCCTTGTGGTGGCACGTGTTACTCAAGTTAAGCTCTATGTTCCAATTAACATTAATGAACTTGACATGAACATAAATAGAATAACAAGAATAATTGGAACATAGATATAATAAATGATTATCCCAAAACCATGTAAAGCAATAGCGAACTACCCAAGTGATACAGGGGTAACAAGGTAATGAGATAAACAATCTAGGGTGACCTATCGGGTCCCATCAAAATTAGCCTATGCATGAGTAAGTGATATTAAAGAACATTATTGGGTAAAAAGTGGTCAAGGCACAACTTGCCTTCTATGAGCTCCTGCTCAGCTACTTCAACCTGCTGCTCACCAGGATCCTCGGTCACGGGCTCTTCTACTCGCCACAATACAAACAAGCACAGTGCATATAGAGAAATTAACATTACACCAAACATATAAACAAAATACACAGAAATATTCTACACATTAAAATAAAATCCTAGGAACAGGAATCATAATTTTTGGAGTTATAGAATTTAAGTTATGAATTTTCAAAGGTTCCATGTGTTTTAAATAGGATTAAGTGAGAAATAACTTTTCTTACTGTTTTCATGATAAAACAGAGGCTCTGAGAGATAGAGAATAAAATTATAAAAATTTAGAAAGTGGAATGGACTAATTTGGACTAAAAATGGATTTTCTATGAATTATTGAAGTTCTAGCAATTATTTTCCTATTAAAAATCTATTTTCTACTTCATTTATTTAATTTAAACGATCTCTGGACTGGGCCTCATTTCCTTGAAAGCACAGGGGGCTCGGAGCAAAAGGTCCCAAGGCACAGAGTCCTGTAGACAGGACTGCGGGTTGTTTTCTCAGAAGCCTAGGGTCTCTTTAGTATATATGCCAAGGCGAAAGGGTATCTCCCGCCTGGAGCCGTCCGATTTGGCGATAGTGGACCAGATCGAGCCGCGGCGAAAGAGTACACTACTTCTAATCTCCACCGCACGCCAACAGATCAACGGCCATAATCGTTTGTGGCGAAAGGGTACGCGAGATCTAATCGTAACCACAGGATCTGGGATCCATGGCTGTTACTTAATGGGACAAAGGGGTACGCGCCACCCTAATCCTGACCACACGTCCAGATCGGACGGCCAGGAGCCGCCCCCTTCTACCTGACGCCAATTTCGGCGGCGCCGCCACCGTTCTCGACGGGGGATCGCCGGAGCAAGGTGAATCGGCCACATGGTGCACCAATTCCAACGGGTCTCAGGGTTTTTACGGAGTACGGAGTATAACGAGCACACAGGTATGCATATTACCGCAAATGGACGCCTGACTGGTGTAGGCCGCGGCGATGGGCGGATCCAGGCTCGGCGCTCTTCTTCGGTGAGCAATTGAGGTCGCACCAATCGCCGATCACGCCCACTTCCGCCACGAGCACCTGACAGGGACAATGGCGGAATGCTCCCACCCAGATTTGATTCCCCAACGGAACCAGGACCGAAATCGACGACGGCAGCGCGGATGGGCTCCCACAAGGTTACAGCGGTGGCACGGTTGAGGGGTTTAGGGACGACGGACGCGGGTACAGGGGAGAGTTTCGCAGGTCGTACGGGGTTTTATCCCCAGCTTTCGGGGCGCCGGACCCGGTCTTCATGCGCGGCGGTTGACTTGGCATGGAGTCCCGTGGCGAGGATTCCGTGAGATCGGTTACGAAGAGGAAGGTGCTTCTGACAAGTTGGTCCCACACGTAGAGCAACCAGCGCGCGGTGTGAGGGAAAGGAACTGGCACGTGGGCCCCGATTGACAGCAACGTGCGCGGTTCCAACGTGGCTGACGGCCGGGCCCCATGCGGCAGAGAGTGGAAGCGCGCGGTGGAGGAGTGGGCCACGCAGAAGGGATCAGAAGCTAGGCCGAAAAGGTGAAAACCGGCCCAGGCAAGCACAGTACCCCTTTTTCTTTTCTTTTTCATTTTCTTTTCTTTTCACTTTTAAATCTCCATTTTGAATACAAACTTGTTTGTGAGCTTCATACCTGAGTTAAATGCCTAAATTAAAATATTAGTAGGAACAAAATGTATTATTTCATATATTTCTTTTCCTCTATTTTGTATAATCTTTTCCTTCTCTCTTTTCTTAATTCTAGGATTATTTTAGGATTTAAATCCCCATCTGGATATTTAACATATTTCTTTTTACATTATTATAATATTGTCACAAAAATGCACACACACAAATAAAATATTCAGCATGATGCAATGGTTTAGTAGCATATCTTTTTATTAATTGTTTTTGGGCCTGGTGTTCACATATGATGATGCATAAAGATCAAACTCACATAAAGAGAAATTGTTTCTCTATTGGTATTATTTCTAGCAAATTACAAAGTGGGTGTTACAAATCCTACCCCCTCAAAAATAATCTCGTCCTCGAGATTTAAGAAGATCTAAGGAACAGGTGGGGAAAATCTATGCGAAGCTCTTCTTCTCTTTCCCAAGTTGCTTCATCTTTGCCATGGTGACTCCATTGCACTCTGCACATCTTTATCACCTTATTTCTTGTAACTCGAGTCAATGTGTCAAGAATCTTGATCGGATACTCTGTGTAAGTCAAATCACCTTGAACACTGAGCTCTTCCATGGGTAACTGTTCCTCAGGGACACAGAGACACTTTTTAAGTTGAGACACATGAAATACATTGTGCACATCCGAGAGACTAGCAGGTAACTCAAGTTGGTATGCCATCTCTCCAACTCACCTAAAGATCAAGAATGGTCCTATATAACGAGGGGACAATTTGCCCTTGACTTTAAATCTCCTCATTCCACGCAGTGGTGACACCTTGAGGTACACATAATCTCCTTCTTCAAATTCCAGTGGTCTTCTTCTATTATCTGCGTAGCTCTTTTGCCTGGTTTGAGCCACCCTCAAATTCTCTCGAATTATACGGACTTGTCCTTCTGCTTCTTGAATCAGTTCAGGCCCAAAGAACTGTCTCTCTCTGGTCTGATCCTAATATAGAGGAGTCCTGCACTTTCTCCCATATAAAGCTTCAAAAGGTGACATCTTCAGACTGGCCTGATAGCTATTATTGTATGAGAATTCAGCATAAGGTAGACTCTTATCCCAACTTCCTCCATGCTGAAGGGCACATGCTCTCAACATATCTTCCAATACTTGATTAGTCCTTTCAGTCTGTCCATCAGTCTGAGGGTGATAAGCCGTACTGAAATTCAACTTCGTGCTCATGTTCTCATGAAAGCTTCTCCAAAACCTTGAGGTAAACTGTGAACCTCGATCAGACACGATCTTCTTTGGTACTCCATGTAAACACACAATCCGAGCCATATATAACTCTGCTAGCTGAGAACCTTTATAAGTAGTCTTGACAGGAATAAAGTGAGCCACTTTAGTCAATCTATCCACAATCACCCATATGGCATCATATCCTTTCTGGGTGCGAGGCAATCCAGTGATGAAATCCATACCAATCTCTTCCCACTTCCACTCGGGTATCTTCAGTGGATGCAATAGTCCAACTGGCCTCTGGTGTTCAGCCTTAACTCTTTGACATACGTCGCACATAGCCACATGTGCAGCTACATCTCTTTTCAATCCATACCACCAATACTTCCGCTTCAAATCCTGATACATCTTAGTACTACCAGGATGAATAGAATAATCCGAATCATGGGCCTCCTTTAAAATAGTCTCTCGAAGGCTTTCAATATCAGGAACACACATCCTGTCCTTGAACCATACGGTGCCTTGCTCATCTTCCGTGAATTCCAGAACTCGACCTTCAGTAATCAGATCCTTAATCTCTTTTATTTTAGCATCATCAAGTTGACCTTTGCGGATTTCTTGCTCCAAAGTAGGTTCCACATCAATAGTAACTCCTTCAGTATGAGCAACTATCCCCAGGTTAAGTCTCCTGAAATCCTCCACAATCTCATCGGGTAGCTGGGCAACAATAGCTGAATGAACATGCTCCTTGCGACTCAAGGCATCTGCAACCAAATTCGCCTTGCTCGGGTGATAGTGAATCTCCAAATCATAATCCTTAATAAGCTCCAACCAACGGCATTGCCTAAGGTTGAGATCCTTCTGAGTGAATATATACTTCAGACTCTTATGATCCGTATATACTTGGCACTTGGTTCCCATAATGTAATGCCTCCAAATCTTAAGCGCATGCACAACGGCTGCCAATTCCAAATCATGCGTGGGGTAGTTCAATTCATGTCTCCGTAACTGACGAGAAGCATAGGCGATCACATGTCCTTCTTGCATGAGCACACATCCTAAGCCTTGGCCACATGCATCACAATAGATATCAAATCCTTTTTGTAGGTCTGGCATAACCAATACTGGTGGCGACATCAATCTTTTCTTCAATTGATCAAAGCTGTCTTGGCACTTCTCGTCCCACTTAAATTCTCTTCCTTTCTCCAAAAGTGAAGTCATAGGTTTAGCAATCTTAGAAAATCCTTCAATAAATCTCCGATAATATCCTCCTAATCTCAAGAAACTCCGAATCTCAGTAACTGTAGTGGGTACTCTCCACTCCATTATCTCCTTGACCTTAGCAGGATCCACTGAAATTCCTCCATTGGATATGATATGACCAAGAAATGGCACCTCGCCAATCCAAAACTCGCACTTGCTGAACTTGGCATATAGTTGGTTATCTCGTAGCTTCTGTAGCACCAATCTCAGATGTTCCTCGTGATCACTATCACTCTTAGAATAGATAAGAATATCGTCGATGAATACCACGACGAATCTGTCCAAATACTCCATAAACACCTTATTCATCAAGTTCATAAAATAAGCTGGTGCATTGGTTAATCCAAATGACATAACAGTGAACTCATATAATCCATATCGAGTCGAGAATGTTGTCTTGGGGAAATCCGATGGTCTAATCCTCATCTGATGGTAACCGGATCGGAGATCAAACTTCGAGAATACTCTAGCACCTCTCATCTGATCAAATAAATCCTCAATACGGGGTAACAGATACTTGTTCTTCACAGTAACATCATTGAGAGATCTATAATCCACACACATCCGATGTGATCCATCCTTCTTCTGTACAAACAAAACCGGTGCTCCCCACGATGAGGAACTCGGACGAATGTACCCAGCCTCTTGTAACTCAGTTAACTGCTTCTTAAGTTCCTTCAACTCCTCTACGGACATTCTATATGGCCGTTTAGAAATAGGGGCGGTACCAGGTAGGAGATCAATAACAAACTCAACTTCTCTATCAGGTGGCATCCCTGGTAACTCCTCTGGAAAGACATCCGGAAAATCTCTAACCACCCGGATGTTGTCACCAACAAACTCCTTAGGTATAAAGAACATTGCACGCATGGATGAGGATGTTACTGCAATATTAACTTGAAATCTTTCTCCTTTAGTGGTAGTGAGTTCTACGGTACCTCTGTCACATGCTATAATGGCCTTTGTCTTTCTTAGCCATGACATACCAAGGATCAGATCTATACTGCTTGACTCTAATATTATAGCAGTAGCTCCAAATTCTCTCCCCATAATGGTTAATGTCAATCTATGTGTCATTTGATTTGCCTCAATAGGCCCTTTAGGTGTGATTACTATCATGGGTTTTCTCATATTTAGCTGTGGTATTTCATTTGTGTTGGCATATCTAGCAGACATGAATGAATGTGTAGCACCAGAATCAAATAATATGGTTGCATGAATTGCATTAACATAAAACATACCAAGTATGATGTCCCCACCATCCGGGGTAGCATCAACGCTGACTTGATTAACCTTGGCAATAGAATATCCCTTGCCAGATCCTGGAGTTTGCTGCCCATTCTGAACTGGAGTAGTAGCCATCCTCTGTGGGCAGACATTTGCATAATGACCAGTCTTCCCACACTTGAAACAAGTAGTGCCTGGACTCTGTCCTGAGAACTTCGTCGGGGTGCCAGTAGGGGTAGCCTGTCGAGGAGGTGGAGTCCTCAGTGGTGATTGCTGAACTGGGCACTGGCCTCCGCCAGTGCGAACTGGTGTACCCTGAGGTGAACTGTAGCGAGGACGAACACTGCTGCTTCCTTGTCCTTGAGATATAGCCTTTCTCTTCAAATCTCCTAGTTGAACACGCTTTGTTCAATAGCCAGGGCCTTATCAAGCAGCCTCTGAAATGATGGAAATGTGTGTGCCACTAGAGCATACTGCAGTGGTCCATTAAGTCCTTCAATAAAATGCTCCTGTTCCTCTCATCTTCAGCAACTTCATCAGGGGCATATCTGGATAACTGAATAAACTTGTCGCGGTACTCGCTGACTGACATACTTCCTTGCTTCAGCGACAGAAATTCCTTCTTCTTAATCTTCATTAATCCAGCTGGTATATGATAGTTCCTGAACTGTGTACTGAACTCCGCCCAAGTAATAGTATCAGCAACATCGTGGGCAGCAGTATATGAATCCCACCAGTCAGCAGCAGGACCTGTCAGATGTCCAGAAGCATATAAAACCTTCTCCCGATCAGTGCATTGTGCAATATTCATCATCTTTTCCACAGATTTAAGCCAATCATCTGCATCCAGTGGATCAGGAGAGCTTGCAAATGTAGGTGGCTTATGACTCATGAACTCCCTATGCTTATCTCGGGGTGGAACTGGTGGTGGTGGTGGAGGCAGTGGTACTTGTTGCTGCTGTTGCTGTTGTTGTTGTTGTTGCATTTGCTGTTGCAGCTGCTGTTGTTGTGCCCTCCTTTCCTGGCGTATCTCCTCTCGCTCCTGGCGCAACTCCTGTCGTATATCTTCTCTTTCCTAACGCATCTCCTGGCGTTCTTGCTGCATCTGGGCACGCATATCAGCCATAGTGTCCGTCATTTGCTGCATCACCGCCATCTGAGCAGCAACCAGTGGGTCAACTCCGCCTGGTGGAGGATTAGGAGGATTCATCTCTGCAGGTTGTGGCTGGGGTTGTCTATATATCCACCGAGTGTGTCGATTAGGAGGCAAATCAATTCCACCACCCCGCCTGGTATTGACCATCTGAGTTAGATACATATGGTAAGAAAATAGTAGACAAGGCAGGTAATTACAAATCATGTTACTTTGGGGAATTTTATTAGCTAAGCAGATTAATATTTTACCTACCATAGCTAATTCAATACCTTATGGTGGTACATGCTAAGATGTCCATATATAATATATCAATCAATCAAAGAAGCAAATCAGACATTTAATATCAGAACAATCAAACAACATTTTTAAAGAAAGTAGTTTTAAATTTTGTCTTGGGTTCCCTATCTCTTAAAAAGATCATAGTTGTAGGATTCCAAGGTGTGAAATCCATCTTGTCTTAGAGTAGAAAAGATAGGATTAATCAGAGTAGAATAGCAAAAGGTGAGACAAGATCAAGATGAGATAAGTATAGAATGAGTCAGAGTAAGGTAAGTAGGTAAGGGTCTGTCCATTTCTATCTAGGTTTCGTCCTACAGTCAACATTTCCTCTGACACCACTTCTGTCACACCCGGCTTTAAGGAACAAAGCCAGGTGCATCTCATACATGCGCCAAGAAGACAACATATATAATAACAGAGTGTATAGAGATAAATGTCATAAAACATCAGAGTATTTATTACATAGCGGAAGACTTATTACAAAATAAAATAATAAAGATAAAACGAACTAAGGATCATCGGCGCCAATGTCAACTGAGAAACGCCACCTAGATCAGATCATACTCCTCGCCTTGTGGCTCCTCCTGAACCACCTGCTCTTCTCCTGTGGGGGGGTGTGAGACAGCAAGGGTGAGCTCACACATGATCTTAGCTCAACAAGTTGTGGGGAACCAGTGGACATAAACTCACAAAGGTGTGAGTTCATGTGATGTGTAAGGCTAATCAATGACAGGGGTTAAAGCTGAGCATTGCTTTTAAGTAGTTGGTCAAAATTTTATTAGCAATTACTAAGTGTAAGTAAATACCAAACCATAAGTAAAGTAATAGAACAAAATTAATAATAAACCCATGCAATGCAAATGACAAAATTGAATTTAAGTTCCATAATTTAAACATCAGAGAGTCCTGAGCTGCTCATGACCGTGAGCTCGGCTAGTATACCAGTTTTACACTCTGCAGAGGTTGTACCCTTTACCCACAAGTCATGTTACCCATCTGCCAAGGGATCGCGACTTCCCATACACCTCTACTGAGGAGGCGAGGCAGGGTAACACTACGAGGCCTTTACAAAGTTCCACTAGCTTCAGAAAACCCGCTACAGTTTATAGGAAGCTCCAATGCAGGGTTCTTGTCTGACCGCCATCGCAGCAAAATCAACCAAGGACCTCCCTACACTGACCACTCCCCTACTGCCCTTGCCCCTTTTGGGTAAGGTAGTCTTCCACTAGCTTTCCTAATTAGTCAGCCAAGGGCGTCCCATTAAACCCTTGTGGTGGCACGTGTTACTCAAGTTAAGCTCTATGTTCTAATTAACATTAATGAACTTGACATGAACATAAATAGAATAACAAGAATAATTGGAACATAGATATAATAAATGATTATCCCAAAACCATGTAAAGCAATAGCGAACTACCCAAGTGATACAGGGGTAACAAGGTAATGAGATAAACAATCTAGGGTGACCTATCGGGTCGCATCAAAATTAGCCTATGCATGAGTAAGTGATATTAAAGAACATTATTGGGTAAAAAGTGGTCAAGGCACAACTTGCCTTCTATGAGCTCCTGCTCAGCTACTTCAACCTGCTGCTCACCAGGATCCTCGGTCACGGGCTCTTCTACTCGCCACAATACAAACAAGCACAGTGCATATAGAGAAATTAACATTACACCAAACATATAAACAAAATACACAGAAATATTCTACACATTAAAATAAAATCCTAGGAATAGGAATCATAATTTTTGGAGTTATAGAATTTAAGTTATGAATTTTCAAAGGTTCCATGTGTTTTAAATAGGATTAAGTGAGAAATAACTTTTCTTACTGTTTTCATGATAAAACAGAGGCTCTGAGTGATAGAGAATAAAATTATAAAATTTTAGAAAGTGGAATGGACTAATTTGGACTAAAAATGGATTTTCTATGAATTATTGAAGTTCTAGCAATTATTTTCCTATTAAAAATCTATTTTCTACTTCATTTATTTAATTTAAACGATCTCTGGACTGGGCCTCATTTCCTTGAAAGCACAGGGGGCTCGGAGCAAAAGGTCCGAAGACACAGAGTCCTGCAGACAGGACTGTGGGTTGTTTTCTCAGAAGCCTAGGGTCTCTTTAGTATATATGCCAAGGCGAAAGGGTATCTCCCGCCCGGAGCCGTCCGATTAGGCGACAGTGGACCAGATCGAGCCGCAGCGAAAGAGTACACTACTTCTAATCTCCACCGCACGCCAACAGATCAATGGCCAGAATCGTTTGTGGCGAAAGGGTACGCGAGATCTAATCGTAGCCACAGGATCTGGGATCCACGACTGTTACTTAATGGGACGAAGGGGTACGCGCCCCTCTAATCCTGACCACACGTCCAGATCGGACGGCCAGGAGCCGCCCCCCTTCTACCCGACGCCAATTTCGGCGGCGACGCCACCGTTCTCGATGGGGGATCGCCGGAGCAAGGTGAATCGGCCACATGGGGCACCAATTCCAACGGGTCTCAGGGTTTTTACAAAGTACGAAGTATTACGAGCACACATGTATGCATCTTACCGCAAATGGACGCCTGACTGGTGTAGGCCGCGGCGATGGGCGGATCCAGGCTCGACGCTCTTCGTCGGTGAGCAATTGAGGTCGCACCAATCGCCGATCACGCCCACTTCCGCCACGAGCACCTGATAGGGACAATGGCGGAATGCTCCGACCCGGATTTGAGTCCCCAACGGAACCAGGACCGAAATCGACGACGACAGCGCGGATGGGCTCCCACAAGGTTACGGCGGTGGCACGGTTGAGGGGTTTAGGGACGACGGACGCGGGTACAGGGGAGAGTTTCGCAGGTCGTACGGGGTTTTATCCCCAGCTTTCGGGGCGCCGGACCCGGTCTTCATGCGCGGCGGTTGACTTGGCATGGAGTCCCACGGCGAGGATTCCGCGAGCTCGGTTACGAAGGGGAAGGTGCTTCTGACAAGTTGGTCCCACACGTAGAGCAACCAGCGCGCGGTGTGAGGGAAAGGAACTGGCACGTGGGCCCCGATTGACAGCAACGCGCGTGGTTCCAACGTGGCTGACGGCCGGGCCCCATGCGGCAGAGAGTGGAAGCTCGCGGTGGAGGAGTGGGCCGCGCAGAAGGGATCAGAAGCTGGGCCAAAAAGGTGAAAACCGGCCCAGGCAAGCACAGTACCCCTTTTTCTTTTCTTTTTCATTTTCTTTTCTTTTCACTTTTAAATCTCCATTTTGAATTCAAACTTGTTTGTGAGTTTCATACCTGAGTTAAATGCCTAAATTAAAATATTAGTAGGAACAAAATGTATTATTTCATATATTTATTTTCCTCTATTTTGTATAATCTTTTCCTTCTCTCTTTTCTTAATTCTAGGATTATTTTAGGATTTAAATACCCATCTGGATATTTAACATATTTCTTTTTACATTATTATAATATTGTCACAGAAATGCACACACACAAATAAAATATTCAGCATGATGCAATGGTTTAGTAGCATATTTTTTATTAATTGTTTTTGGACCTGGTGTTCACATATGATGATGCATAAAGATCAAACTCACATAAAGAGAAATTGTTTCTCTATTGGTATTATTTCTAGCAAATTACAAAGTGGGTGTTACATAATTCACAGATATGAACTCGATTTCTTAGCTATTGATGGAACTGCATGCTAAAGCAAAGTTATTTTGTTTTGATATAATTGGAAAACACATAATTGGGAAACCATGTGCAATTCTTGTAAGAACAATGGATGTTTCCCATGGTCCTCCAACAGACCTAGCAGCTATTGTGTAGCTTAAGTTTACAATTGTAGTTACCATTAACCTGTCAGCCTTCTCTGTCACCAATAGTCTTTTCCGTGCTATCCGTTTTAACAACCTATGGAAGACAACCATCATGTAACCCCGTCCAATCACTGGACTAGCGGTACTCACTCCTGGCAGCTCGCTAGGATCATATATTGTCCGCATAGACCAATATGGGTCTTTTGTGCGCAATTTGTCCTCACTCATGCGCACCCGAGAAAACTTCCCACACTCATCCCAAATTGCTCCAAGCCAAGCACGCTTAACTTGTAGGTTCTTTCGAGATAGGCTTCCGAAAAAAAGATGCACCTTGTTGGTATGGATACTCTACTAATTCTATTAAGCCTTGGGCCAGGATATCACCATCCCAGGGGACAGGATATCACAATCCACCCTCCTTAGAAGACCGACGTCCTCGTCGGTCAACCCCAATCCAGGAACCTCCCCTCTTAGCCACGTCTGTGTGTCTAGTGTTGTCATACGCCATGCCATGTGACCATTCCGGGCCCACATGCGCCATACGCCATATACCCAAACCCCTAACCCACACACGCCCGTGAAACCGCGAGGGTCGGCTCTGATACCACTTGTAATACCTCGTCCAATCCCTAGACCTGCGATACCTACTCCTGGCTGCTCTCTAGGATCATATATTGTCCACACAGACCAACACGGGCCTTTTGTGCGCACTTTGTCCTCACTCGTGCGCACCCGAGAAAACTTTCCGGTCGGTCATCCATCCCAAATTTCTCCAAGCCAAGCACGCTTAACTTGGAGGTTCTTTCGAGATATAGGCTTCCAAAAAAGAAGATGCACCTTATTAGTATGGATACTCTATTAGTTCTATTAAACCTTGGGTCAGGATATCAACATCCCAGGGGCCAGAATATCACACATCAATACCTTGCACCACCCAGAGTTATACACAACAAGATTTGATCACACAAGATGATTTCCTTGCACTTCCAGGTACATAAGATTCTGCAGCAACAATGTTTGGAAAACTCTCCACATCAACCCATCAAGAATTTAGAGTAAGCACCCCTGCCATGTCATCTGCAGCTATTTATTCATATACGTACTGTAGAATCTAAATCTTATTTGTCTTTTGAACGCCACACAATCTCACATATACTCACATACTATATGGTTCTAAGGTGGTTTTTATCCTATAACAAACTTAGCTTATTCGTGTTTCCTAGATTACAAAGTTATGGACCATTCTGGCTACAGGAAAGATAGGAACCTATTCACACTAAATAAACCAATCAAGCAACACAAACACATGTATGTCCTTAGACAACAAGCAACACACTAAAAAATTGTTCATTCATGTATGGCCACATACACACACAAACACATATTCAGTTTTCACCTTACCAGTCATATAAATTAGCACATTACATATCTAAGATCAAAGCTGGCCAACCTCGCAGAACCGAACTAATTCTAATCAATTTAAACAAGATAACAATCATGTCCACATGGATTGCACCAAGGTATAATGGCAGTTACTCTTTCATATTATACGACTTCACCATAGTATTGTACACATAATGCCAACACAAATCAAAATACATAAAACTACTCAATTTTACATTCTATAAATGATACACCAACATCTTCAGTACCAAACAAAGAACCTAACCACAATTAACATTTTTTTATGTCTCACATGATTCTATTTTGTGTGCCTACAAAGGTTAACCATGCTTGCAAAAGCAATCTACTTTCGTGTACGTACGACCAACCTCCTACAACAAACAACATGCCTTGTTTTATGTATGTTGCTGCACCTCGTATCAAAAAACGCATAATTCCTTTTTAATGAATATTATACTGTATGTTTACGTTACAACCAAACTACATGTATGATACATGTCTTATCAAACTACTCTCAAGTTTGTGTTAAGTGTGCTATAACATTTATCTACTCTACAACCAAAATTACTTGCTTAATCACCATCGTAGCACACTATCCACCACAATATCGCGCTATACATACATACATAGGTTCACTCCACGCGCGCATGAGCGCGCGCTATACACTAGTTCAAAATTGAATAGCAAGGGGTTTCCTCCCCATGTATCCCCTCCAACTCTCTTGTCACCAAACTAGCCCTGAGGAGGGACGAGGGAGAGCAACAGCAAGTTGTTTTGCTGAGGAGGCACAACGTGGGCGCGGCTACGCACGTGCAGAGCGGAGGAGATGGTTTTTGGGAAGGTGAACAGGAGTATCAATCTGACCGGTGGGTCCTGTGGTGACTGGGCAACTCCCTACATGCGTGTTTGCGCTGAACACGTGGGGGCGAGCGGCACTAGGCCTGGGGGCGCATGCTGGGCTTGAAGACGAGCAGGAGCGGAGATGTGGGCCAGGTGCGTGGCGTGCTTGCAGCTAGGCCAGGGCAGGGGTGCGTGGGTTGGCATGTGGCTATGCGAGCTGGGCCAGGAGTGGGCTGGGGGAGGGAGCATGCTGGGGCGCTAGGATGAAGCGGGTGCAGAAGGGGAAGAAAAGGGTTTTCCTTTTTATTTAATTCCAAACTCGAGCACAATCTCACAATTCAAATGAATGCACATCAAGAAAAAAAATATAAGCTCTAGCATGATGCAACAATTAATAACTTCCATAGGTTTGGAATTTCTAGCTTTATACTTATATCCACAAATAACTCTTTTCTCAAATAAGGAAGAAAGGGAAAATATGGGAGAGGAGGAAAAGAGAGAGTAACACCTGAATTTTGAGTATAGAGCAAAGAAATTTTTAAAGCCCAAAATTCAATGTGTTATAAACCTAACCCCTTAACGGAATCTCGCCCTGAGATTCAATATGAAGCTAGTAAGAAAACGAGGCTGGTTCATAGGTTGTAGATAGTTTCTTCAGCTCCACTTTGAATATGCCAAGCAAAACTTATAAACTTATTTCTTTAACCTTTGGATGTTCATGACCAATTGATCCTCATTGTTCCATTCGTAGAACAGTGCAAAACTGAGTTGACGTCTCCTGGGTTCTTGTACTTCTTGTGTTGATTCCAATTTGATGCTGTTTATGTCACTTTCATTGGGACATTGTTCTTAGGTTTTTCTTCTCACACGAGCTGAGACACTTCTTAAGGCCCCTAGAACCTGTGGGTTAGGGCCCACTACGCTTCTGTTGTGCCAGTCTGATCTTGTTGGTTGATGTTGATTGCATTGTCATCATTGGGGTTCATAGCTAACCACCTTAATAGGAGTATTGCTACTATGCACTCGATGAAGACACTGTCAACCCTAATCTTGACTAATTAAGAGGAATTGGAGGTTGTGTTGTGTTCATCACCGCTTATGACACTATCTACAGGAACTGTTCTGGAGGCTGCCATCTAAGCGATTACAAGTGGATAGAATATAGACAGAAAAGGTAAGCATAGATGGATTAAAGAGAGAGAGATAGCAGAGAAAGGGAACCCAACTACCTAACTCTATAACACTCACCTAGCAAAACCGATGTCGTTGTGGACCAAAGGCCAACAACACATTAACACTCACCACAAAGAAACAAATCACACATAGCACAAAACTCAAACAACACAAGCACACAACAACAAGCATCTCATTGCTATACATTCCTTTTAACTAGATGGCAGATTTTTAAAATGGGAAAACTATTTCTCTAGGGCCACCAAAAGACGAGGAGAAGGATAAGACATGTGAGATAGGAGGATGAGCATGACAAAGGATGGAGCTAAAGCAAGACTTGCAAAGTGGCAATGGAGGGGAAGCAACCAAGGACGAGATAGATAAAACAACACTTTCGAACTGAAATGGTAGAGAGGAGGATTTAAATGCAGATACAAGATAAGCATCAAGGGAAAGATCGAGAGATGACAAGGGTTAAAGGTGATAACAGACAAACACAAAACAAAGGATGAATTTAAGACAAAACATGTGTCGGTGTCTTGACCCGAGGGTCTCACCAACTAGTGAAATGATGTTGCGTGCCCTGGCCAGATGGGTGATGCAAGTTGACACAAGTCATTTATCCTGGTTCGGGCGAAAGAAAGCCCTACTTTCAGACTTATATTACTTGCACATAAGTGCTTGCAGTAGGGAGTACATGCTGATTGAGAGAGTGAAGGATCCCAAGTCCCTAGGGTTGATTAAGGCAAGTGCCAATATCATGGTGGAGGTGAAAACCGTGAAGCGTTCGCCTGCCTCCTTGAAGTCATGGACTCCCCTATTTATAGCCTCAAAGAGGGCTGCCAGGAGTGCTGGGGTTGGCAGCGTATGGTGAGGAGGTGAAGTCGAGCCCTTTATATGGTATGACCTATGGTATGGAGCTTGTACTTGCTTTTGACTTATGCCCTGTGGAGATGTCCGGTTCCTGCAGAGAGCCAAGGCCAAGGCTGAGGGCTCGGTCACGTACCCGAGCCTACCTGATAGAGAGGTTGCCCATGCCGTAGTGGTTGGTGCAGTGTTAAGTATGGCAAAAAGCAATTGGGTAATATGTCAGCTACGCTATTCCTGGTGACGTTGGGCATCCTTTCATAGATAATTTCGAGGCCGAAGCTAGGCTCGAGCAAGGTGAAAGTCTGCCCGAGGCTAGGATCGATCCTGCTCCAGGATTCATAAACATGTGCGACACAATTGAAGGAGTGGTCTCCTGCGGGATTCGCAGGGAGTAGGTGAACGAGCTCGAGCTCGAGCAAGACAGAGTTTGTCCCGAGGTAGAGGCCGGCTTCGAGCGAGGTGGAGTCTTCGCCCAAGGGCCAGCTCACACTTTTGTTGTATGTGTGTCTCATTAGGAGTTGGCACACAACATGGGGGAACAGTGCTCGCTGTACTCAGACATATGTCATTGTAGTTGGTGAAGTCCGACGGGACTACGGTCTTATTGCACCTATTCACCTGCGACGCTGCGTGGGGTAGGTATGCACATTGAATGCTTATGTCACCTACGGCCTTCAGCTTAGACCTACCTCAGGGTTGTCTTCCTTGCCCGAGACAGGCTCAGGCGAGGTGGAGATGACAGTTCTAGGGAGAGGGGACCTTGGCCGAGATGAGGATTCTTCCATGTATGTACCCTATTCGAGCACAGGCTCGGGCGAAGCAGAGTTATATGTGATCGGCGAGGGGGCTCAGCGGATTGTGGTTTACACTTTATTGACCTCGGGGATTGTGCCTGATGACAACCTCGGGGTTAAGTGTGATTAGGAACATGATCCAGGTACGCCTAATTACGGTACCTGACAACATGCAAGGCGAACAATCAAGGGTCAAATAGGTGAAGCACCATTCTCGAACTGGGATGGAAAAGAGGAGGCTTTAATGGTTAGGTTCAAATAAAGCATCAAGGTAAAGATATAGACATTACAAGGGTTAAAGGTGATAATAGACAAGGGTTTAAGAGAAGAAGTAAAGGTGCATAAGAACCAAGGGTATGAGCACAACAAATAATGGATTTAATACAAGACTTACACACGGTAAGAAGAGGATATAACCAAGGGTGGGGTAAGTAAAACACCACTCTTGAACTGAGATGGGAGAGGGGAGATTTTAAATAACAGGTATAGGATAAGCATCAAGATAAGATTGAGAGATGACAAAGGTATAGGTAATAACAAACAAAAGCACAATAAAAGGTGGAGTCAAGACAAGACTTGTGAAGTGGCGGAGTAGAGAAAACAATCAAGGCTAAGATAGGTAAGGTTCCAACAAGATGGTTGAAGTAAAAATTCACTACCAAGGAAAATTATAAGGAAACAAGGAGATCATCAAGGATGTACGAAATAGAAAGATCACTCATGGATCATCAAGAAACAAGGGTGGTTAAGGGCATGTAAACTAAAATACTTTAATAGGCGGTAGATATCTAGAGGTAAATATGTGAAAGAAGGCATAAGAGTATCGAAGAATCCAAGGATATGAGCATATCAAGTCCAAGGGAATATAAATTGATCAAGGATGACAATATTGACGATCGAAGAGGAAAGAGTCCCAAAACACAAGAAGGTTATGGTCAGGTAGAATCTACAAAGATGTCACATGCACAAGAGTGAGAGAAGATCTAATAAAATAAGTAGAGCATAGAACATAATATATCTTTGCAATGGAATATGTGTATAGGAGCATAACATAGAACTAGTCAAGGTGACCAATTTTTTTGAAGCATCAAGGCGGGGGTGAAGTAATAGTCGGTAAGTATTTAAAAAGCCAATGCTACTCTAGGTCAGTAGTCCTACAGTCAACAAGACTTCAATACTAGGGTGATGATTAGCCTCTCCTTGGGGTCTTCAAAACATCTCTGACAAGCTTCTTCCCATTTGAACTCCTTACCTTTCTACAGAAGTGAAGTAAGAGGTTTCACTATCTTGGTGAAGCCTTTGATGAATATTCTGTAATATCTTGCTAATCCAAAAAAACTTTTGATCTTTGACACCCAATGCAACAAAAATAGTATTGTTGCAATATCTTTCGTGGCATTAGGGTGATTTTTAGAAGTGATTTCTTGGTGGATTCCAATTCATGACATCACAGGCTTTGATTGGGTCTACAATTATTCTGCTATAGGTGATAATGTGGCCAAGAAAAGAAACGCCTTCTAACTAACAATCAAACTCGAAAAACTTTGTGTATAGTTGATTATCACAAAGCTTCTAAAGTACTAACCTTGGGTGTTCTTTATGCTTCTTTTCATCCTTTAGGTCGAATCCTTAGTTGATGTAACAAAATCTTAGGTCTATCTTCGAGAAAACATTTGCAACACTTATTTGGTTTGAACAAATTCGAATTTCTTTGAATCTGCAGAGAAAAGGTCGAAAAATGCACAAAAATATGTTTTAGAAAGCTGAAAATATGAGATTTCTCTCCTATAGCTCATGCAGCCAGCACTACTCTAATTAACTTTCCATTATTAGAAAACAGTTCTAGGTCATATGAAAATCCCTTTTTCAAACTCAATTTGATTTAACCAACTAAAAATGGGAGTAAGGGATCAAACTAAACTTCAAATGAACATGCTTAAGGTGACAATAACTTGGTTTAATTTCTCAAGAATTTTTCTCCTAGGTAAATCATTATTTTTCTCATGACAAGCAAGCACATAAATCATTATATTAACAAAAATGACTAGGATGATTCATGAATGCAATGGTGATGCTTCATGATGCTTGAGGGTATAATCAATAAGCTAGGAAAAGATAGAGGTGTGACACAAGGATGCGTGAATAGCTAAGTCAATGAGATGAATTTCAATGGAAACAAGCTTCATTCATATCACAGCAGCAGACAACAATTCAAGTAATGTTGAGTTTGGAACTGTTGTGTAACGCCCCGAATTTGGGGGTATAAAATTTCTTCTCCAATATCACCAAATTTGGGCGTTACTCCCTTTTTCTCTTCCTGTTATGCTCCTTCCTCCTATTTTCAAAGCAATATAGAGACTGGTGTCCGTGTCACGTGTAAGCAAAACCCTAAGTTGATATTGTTGTTACATCATGCTGAAGCATATTTATTTCTGTCTGATGTCATGTCTAGGCATGCATTCATTTAATTTAGGATTTATATTCGCGGAATGAATTTGATTAGAAGCAAGTGAGATCGATTAGAGTAGAAGCAGCCTCGCCCCGGCCCGGCCCTAGCGCGTGCCTAAGTCCCCCCCACCCCTCGCGCACGCCCAACCCCCTCCTCCCACTCCCCTTTCCCGTGCACCCATGATCTAGGAAGAGAGAAACTACCCTATCTCTCTTCCTCTTCTCTCCCTACCCTCGCTTGGATCCCCAGAGAGCGATTGCTGCCGTCCGTCAATGTCACACCCGGTTTGAAAGGTAAACCGAATGCGAACCATGTACGTGCCAGAATCAGAAATTCACGTACACAGCGATTACATAAATGACTCATCATAACACAATGCTTTGAATAACAATAAAGAGTAAGTAATAATATTACAGACTAGAGCCATTTACATAATATAAATCAAAGTACACAGAATTGAAACGTAGCCAATGTAAACAACCCACCACATGCAGCTGACTGGGAGAGGTCGCTAGCCTAATCCTCGAACTCGTCGACGTCCAGGAACTCCTAGAGATCCACCTCGACACTTTCTTCTCCTTTACCTGAGCATCGATTGCACCAAAGGCAACCTGGTGTTTTGTGAAAGCAAGGGTCAGTACACATCAACGTACTCAGCAAATGTCCTGTTTGGCTGTAGTGGACTAGCTTTATGTGGGGTTAAGGTCAAGCTATTGCTTTTAGTTGGTCAGGTTATTATTACTAGTAGAGAGCCAGGTTTAGCATTAACCCTAGTTGTTAACCCAAAACTACCCTTTCCAAACGGAAAGAATACAAGAAACCATAACCACAATCATAATCAAAACCATCATCCTCATTATCACCTGTAAACAGAACATCTCTTATCAATGTGTCTCTAATCAAAGGAGCTCCCTTGACCGCTCATAACCGCGAGCACGACTGATATATCAGTTTCATAACACTATGCAGAGGTTGCACACTTTACCCATGAGCCGTGATTCCCTCTCTATCCCAGGCATGCAAGACCCTTGTTCACTCCCGAGGTGAATGGTCAGGGATTCACTACGAAGCCTTTACAAAGATTCCCTAAGGCTGTAGCTGCCCGTTAGGTTTCCTAAATGTATCGCACTCCTCCCCAAGGGGCAATCCACCCTCGGCAGAGCGAGCCGCATACACTGAGCCCCATTGATGGCACAACGGCGAAGCGAACTACACCTCAGTTCCTCTAATTAATTAGCTAAGGGCGTCCCATACCACCCTCATGGTTGCACTGTTTTCCCGGGTGGTCATCCAATGAACAGGTCCTTACGGATAGGCACTCGAGAAACCGCTCGACTCCCCTAAAATGCCACAAGTATATCATCATATCCAAAATAAAATCATAGTATCATCATTGTATCTCATATGTTCATTGATTAAAGTAAAGCAGTAGCATAATACTAATCATAGTAACCAATTCCCAAAGGGTAAACAAGGACAGGAAAACAGAATACTAGTCAATCCTTAGGTTGTTCATAGTATGCGGGTTGATGAATTATAAAGTAAATGGGACATAATAGGTCAGAGGACACTTGCCTCACCAATCAGATGCTCAGGGTCTTCAACTTTATAGAACTCGAGGAGCTTGTTCACTTGGCCATTGAAGCTTGACCGTCGATTCCTTGATGCTTACGAACAGATCGCAATCTTTTCGTGACGCACAACAAATACAATTAGACACAAACAAACATATACATGCATAAGAACATTACACCATAGAAGATAAAATATTATCGAAACGAGCAATATAAAATAGAGAGCGCTTCTACGGTTACACAAGGATAATAAACGCGATCGTCGAAGCTACGGTCGAGAAGTTATAACGTTTACGCTACGCAAGTAATAGTCAGGACATTTAATTTGACATTATCAAATATAAATTATAATTGCTATTTAGTTTTTATTAGATTTGCTACACCAACAACTGTCAAATAAATAAGTAATATAATTAGCACGAGAGATTCTAAGCGAGACGAGTTTACGATGCACGAAACAGCACAACAGTGTGCTGACGACGCGTGAACACGCGCGACATAGCACGACAGCGTGCGAAGCGACGTGCGGAACAGCACGCGACCACGAGCACATCACGCGCGAATAGCGCACAGACAGTGCGACGACGCGTGATACTCAGTAACGGATAACGCGGTTATACTAAACAAGTATTAAATGAAAAGCGTTTAAGATGGTATTCATCAAGTTAACATTTATCTATAAAAGCGTGAGTTAGAAACTATAAACTAGTTTTAATTCGAAGGTCATTTTTAATACGTATCAAATGAACAACTAATTAAATAATTAAAACTTGTGACATGATAAAATACGTTACTAATACGAAATCGACATTATTACAAAGTTTACATGACTGAAATGAGTCGAAATAGGTTTATGACGCATTATTTATTGAATAACTAACAATTCGTGGCTAATAAAGTACGCGACATACAAATACTACTAAATTTTGTCGTTTCTATATTAAATATAGCATTTAAGTCGACACAATCACGTTAACATGTGTCTACAAATGCATAATTATATTAGCAGGCATTTATAAAATATAAATTAATGCAACTGCTTAGTTTCGATTAATTTGATATTCTAATAGTTAATAGCTACACAGGTGACTAATTAACGTGAGTGATCATAAGCGAAAAAATTTAATAACACGCGCGACAACGTGTGAAACGAAGTACACCACACTTTGCAAACGATGACTCGCGCGAACAGCGCACGCGAAACATCTTGCGCGACGTGCGCTACAGCATGCTAATAATGTACAGACCGGACGCGCAGCGCGCGTACACGAACATGCAAATGGACGACGACTACGCGCACGACATGTGTGGAACGGCGCGCGAATGACGTGAGACGACACGTACGAGAACGCGTGACTTGCGCGCAAGTCAGACATGCTGTGCAGAGCACAGATCGTATGACAGCGAGGGTGTGACAGGGTTGTGCGCAAGGGGTAGACAAAGGGTAGACCGGGGTAGACACGGACGAGGACGGGAGCCTGCGTGGCGTGGCGGTTCTGGCCCGGTCAGGCACTCCATGCTGAGTGACGACGGTTTTGGAAAAGAGGACACGAGCGTGCGCTGAAGAGATGAGGCCGTGGGTGGCTTTGTTTGTGTCGTGGGCATCGACCTCGGTTACAGTTATGGGAGTGATGCGAGAGAGATGTGTAGCAGCTGCGCTTTGCCAGCTGCCAAGCGGGCCCGCGCGCAGGGGATTGTGCGTGCGGCGGCGGCGGCCTAGCGCCCACATGAGAACGCCAGGGGCACGAGCTAGGGGCGGCTCCGCAGCCGTGGGCGCGTGCTAGCCCCTGAGGTCTTGCTGGGCCGCACGGGGAAGGAAGTGGGACTAGTGGGCCGGCTAGTGGCCCAGGAAGGGGGAGGAGGAATCGCACAAGAAAAAAAGGAAGAGCGGGGCCAACGGGCCGGCTGGCGCGCATACGCGGTATGGGCTGGGTGTAACACTCCGGGTTCCACAAACAACCCGGAATGCTACTGAACTACACTTCCGACGTCCATATATAAAATTTCGGCAACATCCCCTTTGCAAGATTGCATAAATGAGGGGGCAACAGTGTATAAACATATATCATGACAAAAACATACTAAGTATTATTAATCGGCTAGCAAGGAAAGATAAACATACGACCTGAACTGAATTAACCAGTGCGCACGACTATATAAAAAACAAACTTCCTTTGACAATAAGTTTCTAATTAAATCATGGCTGCACCTGGGTAGCGTTATTATGAGAGTGAAAGTGGACGTGCTGCTACTCCCCTCATTCCCAACATGTATCAAGTACCTACATTGAGTAATGTAAGAGTGAGATGACACATCTCAGCAAGTAAAATAATATCAAACTGTTTAACCACATAAGAACATTGTTTTACCACCACTTGATTCCACAACCTTCTTATTACGAAGGTGCAGCACGTATACAACGTACAACACACCTAGTTACCACACCTCGCAGGTAGAAACCACAATAGTAACATAGTAATGTCACACTTCATATATTCCTCATGAGTGCAAATGTCTGCAAATGAAAGGATGACTTCTGCCTTCATACCTCTAAGGATATGAAGCCGCATCGTACCCCTCCTCAGGCAACGTACGATGCTAAAAATGTACCGGTACGGTCGGACCATAAGATCACGACATAACTTCAAAATGCAAGATGGATGATGCGATGTGCATGATATGCCTACAACACTTCATATAACGTGATTCAAAAAAAGACACTTCAACTTCATCCAAGATGGGAATCAACCATATATATCATTACCAAATTATGATCATCCACAATATTAGACAATTGAGAATTAATACTTTCAAACCAAAAAAACTTCATCATAGAATTCAATGATTAATATATTTAAAACTTATGCATACTCAATGACAGGGAATAGGATGCAAACCAAACGGTAGCAACCACCACTGTATTTACTTGCCTTACCGGAAATTTGGAATGGTACTAAGTATGATACAGAAGTCCACCACCTGTTTTTGACACACACCTTAGTGCACAAATTCACATAACAAACGCTAATAAACAACGCCGCACCTACGCACAATTCCAACCCGTGGCGAGCGACAACTCTCCCCATCACCACCAAATTGCAGCGGCGCTGCTTGATAATTTCATAACTTTAAAATTATAACAGCAATGATATCAATCAAAAACTCCGGAAGCATCTACATAAAATTCCCCACAAGTTTTGTATTCCAAAGATAATTAAATTCCCACATCTACTTAGCCCAAAACCGTTCACAAGATACATCCTGCAATCTGTTTTTGGACAGCAACGTACCCAGATTCAAACAGCGATAGCTCCTAAATTATAACTCCGAATCAAGCGCATAAGTACTCGTTGGAAAGGTATGACAAAGCTCTACATGATTATCATATTGATTATCACTAATTTCCCACGAAAAATACCCAGAATCTGCTAATACTAATGCTGTTCGCCCACCTGCGGAAATCTGTTTTTTGGACAGCAACATACCCGGATTCAAATAGCGATATCTCCTAAATTATAACTCCGAATCGAGCGCATAAGTACTCGTTGGAAAGGTATGACAAAGCTCTACATGATTATCATATTGATTATCACTAATTTCCCACGAAAAATCCCCAGAAACTGCCCACAATACTTCTGTCCGCCTGCCACCCAAAATCAGGACAGCACTACCACCAATTCGCTTAGGGGAACGGTTAATCAAACGTAATCGCAGCAAAAATACAAAATAAACATAAGATCACCTTGAGTTATTCCTTCACCTCTTTGTTCTTCCTCCACCAATTCTCCAATTAGAGGCTTGCACCACTCGATGGAGATCCCAAAGGAGAGGGGCTGCACCTTGGGAGGGGGATTGGGGAAGGGGGTGGCTAGGGTTTGATGGGGAGTGGGCGGCTGCAGCCAAGAGGAGAGGAATTGGGGCGGCTGCAAGAGTGGAAGAGAGGGGGGGCGGCCAAAGGGGTGGGGGAGGGGGCGGCTAGGGTTAAGGGGGGAAACTAATGGGCTCCCCACCGCCGGATCGAGATCCATGGCCCAAACTCGCTCTCACGTCTGCTCCCGACCCCAGCGCACAAGTCCAACAAGTATTCTACTGTTTTACTGGTGAATGCTTCCTAAAAAACTCCAACCCCAACTACACAGATCACGAAAGAAAAGGGAAAAATAAATTTAACTTCTTTTCAGAAAATTGGGTATCACACTGGGGGAGGTCGAGTGGGCCACCGGCACAAGATTGGCCGCGGGGAGAGGCGCATGGTGCTGGGCCGGGAACCGGTTGGCGCGCGGGGCTACGGGGAAGTGGGGGCATGAGTGGCTGGGCCAGGAACAGGCCGACGCGCAGGAAAGGGGCTGATGTGGGCCGTGGGGAGAAGGAGCTGGGCGTTCTCCTTTTCCTTTTCTCTATTTCTTGCTCTTGCTTTCTATCTTCTATTTTATGCTATTTTCTTTTGAATTCAACTTTAAACACAAATATGCGGACTACGTGAATGCACAACTAGAATAAATCAACATACAAAAAGAAAAGATGATCCAGCATGTCATGCAACAATCATGACCCTTTTTGGGTTTTATTTTACTCGGCTTACAATTATATAAAACAAAATAACTCTTCACTATTTAGGAAAAAGAAAAGAAAATCAAGGAAAAGAGAGGGTAACACCTGAATTTGGTGAGTATTTAGAAAATAAATTTTATACCCTCAAATTTAGGGTGTTACAAATCTAACCCCCTTAACAGAATCTCGCCCTCGAGATTCAAGGAGAGGCTAGCAAGAGAATGAGATTGGTTCATTGGTTTTTTGTAGGTTCTTTAATTCAACTTTGATTCTTCCAGCTTAACTTGTGAACTGGTTGCTTTGACCTTCTGATGCTCGAGACCAATTGGTGCAATTCTTGAGGATCCCTTAGACCTGTGGGTTAGGACCCACACACGCTTTCGTTGCGCCACTCTGATCTTGTTGGTTGATGTTGATCGCATTGTCTTCATTGGGGTTTGCGGCTAACCCCCTTAACAGGAGCATTGATATGCACTTGGTGAAGATGTTGCCGACTCTAATCTTGATTGATTTGGAGGAGCTGGAGGTTGCCAACCAGATAGGTGCAAGAGGAAAGGGTATAGATAGAAAAGGTAAGCATGGATGGATTAAAGTGAGAAAAGGGAGAGCGCCCAACTACCTAATTCTATGGCACTCAGCTAGTAAACTGATGTCTTTGCGTACCAAGGGCCACAACACAACAACACTCATCACAAAGAAGCAAATCAGTCATCACACAAAGACAAATAGCACAAGCATACAACAACAAACATCTCATTGCTATACGTTCCTTTTAATTAAACGGTGGCCTTCCTTGAAAATGGAATAACTACTCTCTGTGGTTGTTGAAGGACAAGGAGAAGAACAGGACGTGTAGGATAGGGACACGAGCACAATAAGGGATGGAGTTAAAGCAAGGACTGTAATCTACAAGGGAGAAAATGCAACCAAGGGTAGGGTAGGTAAACACCATTCTCAAATCGAGATGAGAAAGATGATAATTCAAAAGGCAGGCATAAGAAAAAGCATCATGGAAGGATCCAGTGATTACAAAGGTACAGGAGGTAACAGGCAAAAGCACACCAAAAGATCGAGTTAAGACAAGGCTTGCAATGTGACAGAGGAATAGGGAACGAACAAGAGCGGGGATGGGTAAGACAACACTCTTGAACTGAAATGAGAGAGGAAGCTTTAAAATACAGGTACATGATAAGCATCAAGGTACAGATCGAGGCATGACAAGGGTTAAGGTGATAACGGACAAACACATGACAAAGGATGTATTTGAGGAAAAGCTTGCAAGGTGTCAGAGAAGGGGGAGCAGTCAATGATGAGATAGATGAGGCATTATCCTCAAACATGGATGGAAAAGAGGGGGCTTCAAAGGATAGGTTCAAGATAAGCAGGAAAGCAAGGGCATAGATATCACGATGGTTTCAAAGGTAATAATGGATAAGGATGTAGGAGAGGAGGTAAATAGGCATAAGACAAAAGATATAAGTACCATAAGGGATGGAGTTAAGATAGGACCTGCAAATGGAAAAGGAGAGGGTACGTCCAAGGGCCAGATAGGTAAGCAGCCACTCTCCAATTGAGGTGGAAGAGTGGAGATTTTTGAAGAGCAGGCGTAAAGATAAGTATCAAGGTAAGATCGATGGATGACAAGGTAATGGTGATAGCAAATAAAGACACATCAAAGGATGGAATTAAGACCAAACTTGTAAGGCGATAAGGAGGGAAAAGAAATCAAGGGAGATATAGGTAACTCACAGCTCTCAAACTAGGTTGAAAGAAAGGGGAGGCTTTTAAAGGGTAAGTTCAAGGTAAGCATTCAGGTAGAAGACATCAATATTGCAAGGGTCAAAGGCGATAACAGAAAAGGGTATGAGAGAAAAGATGAAGGCATTGAAGAGCTAGCGGTACAAGTACAACCAAGAATGGGGTCACGACAAGACTTGCACATGGCAAAGATGAGGTTACAAACATGGACAGAATAAGTAAAACACCACTCTCGAACTAAGATGGGAGATTAGAGATTTTAGATAATAGACATAATGTAATCATAAGGATAGAGTGATGAGAAGGGTAAAGGAGATGACAAACAAAACACAACAAAGGATAGAGTTAAAAACTTGCAGGTGACAAAGAAGAGGATACAACCAAGGGAAAAGTAGGTATAGTACAATGCTCAGATGGAGATGGAAAAGAGGATATTTTAAAGGCTGGTATCAAGGTAAAATATAGATGTGATAAGGATAAAGGTGATAATGATGAAAAGTGTAATCCATGGACAGAGTTAAGGCAAGACTCACAAAGTGAAAAAAATGGAGAAAACAATCAGGGATAAGATAAGTGAGGTTCCGACAGAAAAGTTGAAGTAAAAAAATTCATTATCGAAGGAAGTTACAAGGAAACAACGAGATTACCACGGGTGTGCAAAATAAAATGACCACTCATGGATCATTAAGAAACAAGGGTGGTCAAGGGCACATTAACTGAAATGTCTTAAACAGACATTGGGGTATGCAAGATTCCAAGGATACGGGCATACCAAGACAAGGGAATAGAAAAAGGCGAAGGATGACATCTTAACAGTGGAATAAGAAGGGATCTCGTAAGACAAGAAGGTCATGGACATATAAACTGGAGTGTTTAAGTAGGCGGGAGAAATTCAGATGTAAGTATTTGAAACCAGAGTATTGAAGAATCTAGGGGTATGAGCATGTCAATACCAAGGGAATATAGATGGTCAAATGGTAGCAATTCAATGACGAAAGAGAAAAGAATCCTAAAAACGAGAAGGTTATGGTCAGGGCATCTACAAAGATGTCGCAAGCACAAGAGTGAGATTGGATCTAATAGATTGAGAGAAGTATAGACCATACTAGAATAAAATACTTTTGGCAAGGAGATATATAGGAGCACAACATATAATTAGTCGAGGTGACTAATATTTTGAAGCAGAATCAAGGATGAGGTGAAGTAATAAACAATATGTCCTTAAAATGGCCACTGCTACTCTAGGATAGCGGTTCTACAGTCAGCAAGGCTTTGATACCACTTATGTCACATCTGGTTTTGAAAGGTAAACCGAATGCGGACCATGTACGTGCCAGGAACAGAAATTCACGTACACAGTGATTACATAAATGACTCATCATAGCACAATGCTTTGAACAATAAAGAGTAAGTAATAATATTACAGACTAAAGCCATTTACATAATATAAATCAAAGTACACATAATTGAAACGTAGCCAACGTAAACAACCCACCACAGACAGCTGACTGAGGGAGGTCGCTAGCCTAATCCTCGAACTCGTCGACGTCCTAGAACTCCTGGAGATCCGCCTCGATACTTTCTTCTCCTTTACCTAAGCATCGATTGCACCAAAGGCAACCTGGTGTTTTGTGAAAGCAAGGGTGGGTACGCATCAACATACTCAGCAAATGTGCCGTTTGGCTGTAGTGGCCTAGCTTTATGTGGGGTTAAGGTCAAGTAGTTGCTTTTAGTTGGTCAGGTTATTATTACTAGTAGAGAGCCAAGTTTAGCATTAACCCCAGTTGTTAACCCAAAAGTACCCTTTCCAAACGGAAAGAATACCAGAAACCATAACCATAATCATAGTCAAAACCATCATCCTCATTATCACCTATAAACAAAACATCGCTGATCAATGTGTCTCTAATCAATGGAGCTCCCTTAGCCGCTCGTAACCGTGAGCACGACTCATATATCAGTTTCATAACACTCTACAGAGGTTGTGCACTTTACCCACGAGCCGTGATTTCCTCTCTAGCCCGGGCTTGCAAGACCCTTGTTCACTCCCGAGGTGAATGGCCAGGGATTCCCTACGAAGCCTTTACAAAGATTCCCTGAGGCTGTAGCCGCCCGTTAGGTTTCCTAAATGTACCGCACTCCTCCCCAAGGGGCAATCCACCCTCGGCCGAGTGAGCCACATACACCGAGCCCCATTGACGGCATGACGGCAAAGCGAACTACACCTCAGTTCCTCTAATTAATTAGCTAAGGACGTCCCATACCACCCTCATGGTTGCACTGTTTTCCCAGGTGGTCATCCAACGAATAGGTCCTTACGGAGAGGCACTCGAGAAACCGCTCGAGTCCCCTAAAATGCCACAAGTATATCATCATATCCAGAATAAAATCATAGTATCATCATTGTATCTCATCATGTTCATTGATTAAAGTAAAGCAGTAGCATAATACTAATCATAGTAACCAATTCACAAAGGGTAAACAAGGTCAGGAAAACAGAAACTAGTCAATCCTTAGGTTGTTCATAGTATGCAGGTTGATGAATTATAAAGTAAATGGGACATAATAGGTCAGAGGACACTTGCCTTCACCTAACAGATTCTCAGGGTCTTCAACCTTATAGAACTCGAGGAGCTTGATCACTTGGCCATCGAAGCTTGACCGTCGATTCCTCGATGCTCAGAAACAGATCGCAATCTATTCGCAACGCACAGCAAATACAAACAGGCACAAACAAACATATACATGCATAAGAACATTACACCATAGAAGATAAAATATTATCAAAATGAGCAATATAAAACCGGAGAGCGCTTCTACGGTTACGCGAGGATAATAAACGCGATCGTCGAAACTACGATCGAGAAGTTATAACGTTTATGCTACGCAAGTAATAGTCAGGACATTTAATTCGACATTATCAAATATAAATTTTAACTGCTATTTAGTTTTGATTAAATCTACTACACCAACAGTTGTCAAATAAATAAGTAATATAATTAGCACGAGATTCTAAGCGAGGCGAGTTTACAATGCATGAAACATCACAACAGTGTGCTGACGACGCGTGAACACGCGCGACATAGCACGACAGCATGCGAAGCGACGCACGGAACAACACGCGACCACGAGCACATCACGCGTGATACTCGCTAATAGATAAAGTGATTATACTACACAAGTATTAAATGAAAAGCGTTTAAGTTGGTATTCATCAAGTTAACATTTATCTATAAAAGTGTGAGTTAGAAACTATAAACTAGTTTTAATTCGAAGGTCATTTTTAATACGTATCGAATGAACAACTAATTAAATAATTAAAACTTGTGACATGATAAAATACGTTCCTAATACGAAATCGACATTGTTACGAAGTTTACATGACTAAAATGAGTCAAAATAGGTTTACGACACATTATATATTGAATAACTAACAATTCACGGCTAATAAACGACGCGACATACAAATATTACTAAATTATGTCGTTTCTATATTAAATATAGCATTTAAGTCGGCACAATCACGTTAACAAATATCTACAAATGCATAATTATATTAGTAGGCATTTATAAAATATAAATTAACGCAACTGCTTAGTTTCGGTTAATTTGATATTCTAATAGTTAACAGCTACACAGGTGACTAATTAACGTGAGTGATCATAAGCGAAAACAATTTAATAACGCGCGCGACAACGCGTGAAACGAAGTAAGACACACTTCGCAAACGACGACGCGCGCGAACAGCACGCGAAACATTTCGCGCGAACGCGTTACAGCACGCTAATAATGTGCGGACCGGACGAGCATGCCAAGGGTGCGAGCTAGGGGCGGCTTCGCAGCCGAGGGCGCGTGCTGGCCCCTGAGGTCTTGCTGGGCCGCATGGGAAAGGAAGTGGGACTAGTGGGCTAGCTGGCGGCCTAGGAAGGGGGAGGAGGAATCACGCAAGAAAAAAAGGGAGGGCGGGGCCAACAGGCCAGCTGGCGCGCATACGAGGTATGGGATGGGGGAGGTCGAGTGGGCCACGGGCGCGAGGTAGGCAGCGGGGAGGGGCGCATGGTGCTGGGCCGGGAACAGGCCGGCGCGCGGGGCTACGGGGAAGTGGGGGCATGAGCGGCTGGGCCGGGAACAGGCCGGCGCGCAGGAAAGGGTTGAGTGGGGAGAGGGGCTGATGTGGGCCGTGGGGAGAAGGAGCTGGGCTTTCTCCTTTTCCTTTCATTTTCTCTATTTCTTGCTCTTGTTTTCTATCTTCTATTTTATGCTATTTTCTTTTGAATTCAACTTCAAACACAAATTTGCGGACTACGTGAATGCACAACTAGAATAAATCAACATACAAAAAGAAAAGATGATCCAGCATGTCGTGCAACAATCATGACCCTTTTTGGGTTTTATTTTACTCGGCTTACAATTATATAAAAACAAAATAACTCTTCACTATTTAGGAAAAAGAAAATAAAATCAAGGAAAAGAGAGGGTAATACCTGAATTTGGTGAGTATTTATAAAATAAATTTTATAACCCTAAATTCAGGGTGCTACAGTCGAGGCCATGGTAAGCACCTCCCTCTCCTCCTCCCATCCTCCCACGTGCACGCCCTCCACGCGGCAGCCCCCTGTGCGCGCCCTCTCTACGCTCAGCCTCCCTTGGCCGCGCGATGGCCTGGCCCTGGCGCGACCTCCCCTAGCCACGGTGGCCCCGGCGCACCCTCCCTCAGCGCCGTCCCTCCCCTGCCCAGCCTTGTCCGCCCCAGCGCCCTCCCCGGCGTGCGACCCCTGTCCGATGTAGGAAATGGGTGACGCCTAAGAGGGGGGTGAATTAGGACTTCTAAAACTTTTACTAAACTAGGCCACAATTAAATCCCTAGAGCAAAACCTATGCAAATAATCAAACTAGAAAGTGCAATCTAGGTTTTGTCTAAGTTTTGTTATCTCTACCGTAATGGCTAAGTTTTAATCTACACTAAATAAGTATGTATACAAGATTGAAACCTAAATGCTTAATATAAATGCGGAAACTTAAAGAGCAAAGTAGAGAAGCAAACTCCCATGGATGACGCCGGTATTTTTACCGAGGTATCCGGAACCACGCAAGGTCCCGGCTAATCCTCGTTGGTGCCCCTACGCAAAGGGAAGCCCACGCGAGGGCCAAGCACCACGGTCGAGTAACTCCGTAGAGAGCCGCGGGCCTTCTCCACGCGCAAGTGGTGCTCCGCTTCCGGCTCCTCTCGGACGCTCCCCGCCGTCTCCACTATCGAGCTTCCGGCCGATACGCCGCGGGCCTCGTTCCCTCCGGTACACGGTGGCGGCCGTGACACAAACGCGGTTGTCACGGTCTTGCAAGACTCTCGCCCCACTCGGTACAATTACAACGACTCACGCAAGATCCAAGAGGTTGTGTGGTTTTACAAAACTCGCTCAACTAACTAGGGTTCACCTAGAGCAAGCGCTAATGCGGTCTAACTAACCTAAGCACTTCGTAAAGCACCTACGCTAATCACCGAGTGATTCTATTAAGCACTTGGGTGTTTGAGCTCTTGGAGATGTCTACAATATGCCTTGGTATGTTGCTTGGGATCCCACACCTCCAAATGGCCGGTTGGGTGATGTATATATAGGCCCCAACTCCAAAATAGTTGTTGGAGAAAAGCTACAGTTCTCTGCGGCACACCGGACAGTCCGGTGGTGCACCGGACAGCGCACTGTAGCCTATCCTGTGTGCCTAGCCGTTGCTCTGTCAGAGCAGGTGACCGTTGGCGCCGCAGGCTTTTCACACCGGACAGACTGGTGCTCATACCGGACAGTCCGGTGGTCTTCTCTCCGGGTGCCACCTAGAACTAGCCGTTGGGCTGGAGTTCCCTGGTGCACCGGATAGTCCGGTGTGTGGGCACCGAACAGTCCGGTGCTCCACGCACAGACAGTCCGCAGGCAGCACACTTGGACTTTTTTTGGATCTTCTTAATGTCTTCTTTTGAGGTGTTGCTTTCCTCAATTCCTCAGTGCAAGTAAATCTTGCATCATGTGAACTATAAACACAAACACTAGAAAACTTATTAGTTCATGGATTGTGTTGTTCATCAAACACCAAAACTCAATTAGCCAAATGGCCCGGGGTCCATTCTCCTTACATCCGACTCGACAGCCCCCGCCCGCGCGCGGCCGCGTCCCTGTGCGCGCAGCCCTAGCGTGCGTCGTAGCGTTTTAAACTTTGATTGAGTCATGCATCATGTCACGTGTTTCGTCGTGTGATAACCTTTTAAATTCACCTAGAATCGCCTATATTAATTAAAGTTCATAGCATAACGATGATTAATCAAGTACCAAACTAATTAGAATCTAGTGCTAATTTTATTTACGCATTGCATGAATATCAATTAATATAACTATGTTGAGATAAATATTTTAGTCTATAACTGCTTAACGTAATCACTCAGTCTATCGGGCGTAGATTTGGTTGTCGTAGTTTCTTTTCTCGCATAAGCGTAAATGCGAGCTCTGCACCACGTGTCTGTTTAGTTGTTGTATTTTTTTGTGTTGTATTGCTCCTTTCTATGTTAAGAATGTGAAATGTATGTTTGAACTCGTAGATAACAATCCGTTGGCAGAATCCAAAGAAGTTGTAGGAGAAGACCATGAGCAGCAGATGGTTGGTGAAGGCAAGTGTCCTCTAACCTATCTATGTCCTACTCATTTTATAATTCATCTCCCCGCATTTACATAATTTATACCTAAGGATTTACTAGTCCTTGTTTATCCTGTCCTTGTTCACCTATTTGGGTTGGATTATTTCTGGATTAGCTCTATGCTAGCGCTTCACTTTAATCAATAAACATGATGAGATTATTTATGATATGATGTTTACTTTTGGAAATGATGATGGCATTGTGATACTTAAGGGGGCCCGAGTGGTTTCTCGAGTGCCTCTCCGTAAGAACTGGTTCGTTGGATGACCACCCGGGAAAATAGTACAACCATGAGGGTGGAATGAGACACCCTTAGCTAATTAATAGAGGAACTGAGGTGTAGTTTGCTTCGTTGTCATGTCGTCAATGGGGCTCGGTGTATGACTCTCACTCTGCCGAGGGTGGTTTGCCCCTTAGGGAGGAGTGCGGTACATTTAGGAAACCTAACAGGTGGCTACATCTTAGGGAATCTTTGTAAAGGCTTCGAAGTGAATCCCTGGCCACTCACCTCGGGAGTGAACAAGGGTTTTGCAAACCCAGGCATGAGAGGGAATCACGGCTCGTGGGTAAAGTGTGCAACCTCTGCAGAGTGTTATGAAACTGATATATCAGCCGCGCTCACGGTTATGAGCGGCCTTGGTAGCTCCTTTGATTAGAGATACTATGATTACAGATGATGATGAGGATAATAATGGTTTTAACAGTGATGATTATGACTATGGATTTAGGTGTCCTTTCCGTTTGGAATGAGTACCTTTGGGTTAATAACTTGGGGTTATTGCTAAAACTTGGCTCTACTATTAATAATTACCTGACCAACTAAAAGCAACTGCTCTGAGCTTTATCCCACATACAACTAGTCCACATAGCCAAACGGGACAATTGCTGAGTACATTGATGTGTACTCACCCTTGCTTAAAAGACCAAAACACCATGTTGTCCACATTGCAACCACTGCTCAGGAGAAGATGAAGTCGTGGCAGAGGATTTCCAGGAGTTTCAAAACTATGATGAGTTCTAGGCGTGGGTTAGCGGCAAACCCCCAGTTGGCTGCCTGTGAAGGCCGTGTATTGCTACGTTTCATTTTTCGCAATTTGATCTATGTTTAAGACTATGTGGATGTCTCAGACATCATGATGTAATCAAATTAATACCTCTCTACGTTATTATTTGAGCATGTGTGATGATATCCAGTTATGTAATCGTTGTGTACGTGAGTTTCTGATCCTAGCACGTACATGGTCTGCATTCGGTTTGCCTTCTAAAACTAGGTATGACATGTTGTCATTCTAAGTATTTAAGAACGCTTAGCACAGTGACATATTGCACTTGCAAGCAACATTACAACAATAGGGGATGTTTGTTAATCTTCCCTAATTTCAACCTCCACCATTACCGCAATGGGGCGGATATCCACCGGGACATTATGGACTTTAGGTAATCCTTGCATTCTTAGTACGTTGATTCTAGCAAAACCTTCTCAAACTAGTCAAACGGTGGGTTTAGTGTTTAGGGTGAGGGCCAGGAGACACAACAAGGACTAGCTCCACGTCTTCTTGCTCATCATCGTCATACTGGTGGGTGAGGGCGGCGGCTGGATCCAAAGAAGGACGCGGCGAGACGAGGAGCGGACAGGACGAGGCTAGACAAAGATTCTGCATGCCTAGCTTCCAAGGCGTGTTTTTTCTACCCGTGAAAACTGTGTCCCGAATCGGGATCATGCATGCTTCCCATTCCATGGACTTCCAAACACGGAGGTGGTCACAGAGTGCTCTGTTACACTGAGGCTGGAGAAGCTAGGTTTAGGCTAGAACACCAACGAATTTTGAGCCTCCCAAACAAGGTCTTGTAGTTTTTTAATAGCCTGGTCACATTGTGAGTATGGAATAGAATTAGGATCCTCCTCCTTCCGTTCATGGTAGGAGTCCATATGTTTTTGCACAAGTTACTGTTCTGTGATTACAATCAAAAGATATATGCAGGCCAAAAATAAATACTCTCTGCCCCGACCTAGCTAGCTAGCTCATGCTGGCTTTTTATACACAACACAATATGCGTCGATGGTTATCTCATCCGGCCACTTATATAAATACCAGACTCTTTTTCAACAATATCCTAGACTAGACTATCTATACTACTCTATTAAGACTCTACCGTCAGCATCCACACCCAACGCCCCCGCCATGTCGCCGCATCTGCCTCCCTCCCATGCTCACGCACAGGCATCGAGCCCTCCACCCCCATCCGTCTCACCGTGATGCACGCGGCTCACGATAACTTCCACCAGATAACTCCCACGTCCTACCCTCGCTCGTTCGTTGCTTTCACGAGGCCAAGGCCGCCGACGCCCCCAAGGTCGTCGTTTAGGGGTCCCCTCCCCGCCGCCGAGTATGTCGAGTCCAGGGACAGGGCCAACGCCGTAGCCATAGGGCCAACGTCGAGTCCGCGCGGGCAGGGCGCATGACTCCATGGACTCCCCGTTTGAGGGTGACTCGCCAATGTTGCAGTCGCAAGTCGACTGTACGTTGAACCCGTAGGCCCCGCCATCGAGTCCACCGAGTGGGGCGCATGACTCCATGGACAGGGTCACCTCACCGAGGAGCGGCTCCGCAAAGGCCGATCCGACGCCACAGCCGTAGGCCCTCGCCGCCAAATGCGCCGAGCGGGGTGCACATCCCTCGACACCGCCTTCTTCGACCGCCTTCTTCGAGCGGGGTGCAAAGACTGACGGCCGTCAGCTGTAGACGGCCGCTAATGGCCCTTTGCCGAGAGCCATCTTTGCCAAGTGTTTGACTCTCAGCAAAGCAGTCTTTGCCGAGTGCTTGGCTGTGCCGAGTGTCCTGCGCTCGGTAAATTAGCTCTTTACCGAGCGCAGGACTTTGCTGAGTGCGGCGCTCGGTAAAGTCTTATTTGCCGAGTGCCCCCGATGAAAGGCACTCGGCAAAGCTGCCGGCACTCGGCAAAGGCCCGGATTCCGGTAGTGAATCTCAATTCCTCTAAAATGAAGGAATCCAAACACCCCGTAAGGTTATTTGATTTTTCACTTCGTGACAACACACACGCACATATCAAGTGATGCTAACAGAAATATAGAATAACAACTGGTCTTTTGCATATCAATGCACGCGCACATATCAAGTGATGCTAACAGAAATATAGAATAACAACTGGTCTTTTACATATCAATGTGTTTTAGCATATAGATTCCGTAGCAACACACGGTAGTATACGGATAATTATAAGTATTACAAGACCAACGAGCAGAAGGGTGTCGCCCGGCCTCTGGCTGATTTTTCGTCCAATCCAAATTAACCTGATCATCGTATATATATCCGATGTATTATTAGCTGGCCGGCCGGTTGCTGATGAAAACGATGATAAGATGCATTCGTAATATATATGACTATCAATAAACTATACTTGTTTCTTTTATTATTCTCCTCCAATTAATGGCAATATTAATAAACACGAATGACCCTCAACCAGCCAAAATACGGAGCAAAATAAGACGAGCACACGCACATCAATAATTGTCACGCTCCACTACAGTAAACGGAACAACGTCCGACGGCCAAAACCGTCGGACATAAGAATTAAACCGTCGGAAATAGGTTATCTCCGACGGCAAAGCCTTATCTCCGACGGCTTTAAGCCGTCGGCGATAATTCGTCGGAAATAGTGCAATGTCCGACGGCAGCCGTCGGACATAAGCTATCTCCGACGGCTGCGTGTGCCCGTCGGAGATAACAAATCCCAACCGTTTTACCGGTCGGAATGTAGGGCCCCACAGGATTAAGTCCGACGGCCAGTAGCTAGGCCGTCGGACATAAGCATCCCTTATGTCCGACGGTATTTAATGCCGTCGAACATAAGCATCCCTTATGTCCGACGGTATTTAATGCCGTCGGACATAACACATGGTTATGTCCGACGGCTACCACTAGGCCGTCGGACATAACAAATTACAGAATTTACACAAATTTCTGTTTTTTAAAAAATCTGACATTTACAAAACAAAAACAGATTCATGCACATATACACATTCACATTCACAATCACAAATATACACATTCTAATAAGTATTCACAATCACAAATATTCTCACATAAATATTAACATTCACAAATTTAACATCAACATATAGGTTCGACGGTTGTTGCAAACTGAAATTGTGTCTCACAAACAAGTGTTGCAAAGTGTTTCATAAATAAACATCACGACACATCAATCATATCCATCGTCTGGATGGTTCGAGTAGCCACCTCCTCCGGCTGGACTCTGCGTGTTGAAAAGGTTGTTGACCCACGAATGTGTTGTGTCGTCTTGCCCAGACCCATCTCCAGGTGCGGCAACTGAAGCGGGTGGTGTCTGAAATCCCTATAACACAAGCACATGAAATAGTAACCACTCAGTTGTTCATTTAAACACATAAGACATCTATGAACATGTCACACACGCATATGTGTACATACCATAGGGAATTGTGACGGAGGCGGAGGCGGAGGTGGAGGCGCCAACATTGGCATTGGTAGTGCAAAGTCCGGAGGCGGCATCCCATATGTCGGCATCGGGACGCCCGCTTGTTGGGCTAGTTGCTACAAATTATATACAAGTCATTGTTGAACAAACAAGATACACATCAAGTGTTTTGCAAAATAAGCTACAAAATGTTACTTCAACTTACCGAGAGAAGAGCTTGATTTTGGGCCTGGAGGCTTGCATAATACTCGTCCCTCTTCTTCTGGTACTCGGCTTGTTGTCTCTGGTATTCAGATTGTTGCCTCTGGTACTCCAATTGTTCCCTCAAGACTGATTGATGGTACTCTGCCTATTGACGCAACACTGCAAGCTCTATCTCATGGGCTGCTGATCGTGAACGGGACGACTGTGAAGACGACGATGTGGATTGTCGTCCATGGCGTCTCAGCTCTCTGGAATCAATCGTAGAATCAAAAATACCCAACCTACAAGAGTGAACCATGCACTTAGTATAGTAACTCGTGGCTCAATTGAATCGCAAGCATATGATGACAATTTTGAAAACCAAATCAAATAATCTCACCGTCCATGGGCTTGTCCTCCTGCGCTAGCATATGCTGCCTGAGGGTCGATTGGCTGGCTCCTCCAATCGTACTCCTCCCCATGGCGTTGAACCATCTCCTGCCCATACGAAGCCTGGAGGCAAACAATATCAAATATAAGTGCATAACCCCTATGCCCTTGCAAACAATATCAACACACATAATAGAGTATCAAAAACTCACTAGACGGTCGGTGGCCGTCTGAGTGCATAACACATCAGGATTCTGAGGATCAGAACCCCTATGCCCTTGCATATACACCTCCACATCCGTGGGCGTACGGCCGGATTTGACTTCCTGTACATAAAAGTTATAATGACACATTTCTATGTGATTCAAAGTTACGACAAACTGTGACTTACCATTCGCTTAGCCAAGCGCACATGACCATCACCGCCGTAGTTGTGGAACGACTCAGTCCCACGGTTTCCTCTGTTCCTTTCGGAAATGGCACGAAACTCAGGGGAAGCCCACCATCTGCACAATGCCCGATAACCGTCTGATCGGGTGGCCATCCACGGCACCGACACCTACATGAAATTTTTTAAATAAAGCAAGCAAATACATGGCTTTGTGCGATATGAGAGGCAACAACCTGTTTACCTCTAGGTATTGCTCCTCCGTCAAGTAAATTGATGACCACTCGGCCTTTGTATTTGGCATCGGTCGATCATCAACATTTGCTCTGTACCATGCCTTTATAGCCTGAATTCGTGCATAGTACATTGCATCTGCAACGACATCGTTCGCGTTAAACTCAAACACGTAACGAGCGTTCATATCATATGATCCATCGTCCGGCAACTTGTACCGTTTCTGCAAAAACCATAGTGTTATCATAAAAGCAAACATATATGGAATAACTAAAATAGTATAAACAAGTCATACCCAGAATGCATCCCAAACTAGTGCCTGTGTGTTGCCAAACGTTCTACAGACACCATAGCGATAATGCTCCCAAGTGGTGGCGGGGACAGACTCGCCAGTAGGCAAAGTCACAAGACCAGGCCAGTGCAGACGAACAAGATTACCAAGAACCATGTTCACCTGCCTGTAGTGTCCTGTGCCTGTGAACGAGTCGTCGATCCAAGTCCTGCAAACAGAAATCAATGTAGAAATTAAAACATAACTTTCAATAACATTTAAGCAAAGATATGTCACTCACTTTCCACTAGGCTTTATCACAACCCGAGATTCGGGTGGAAGCTCTGGAGGTGGTCCAACAAAATGCAGCTTCCTCGTTCTCTTAACTCGAGAAGTTCCAGACCCAGCTGCAGAATCTCCACCAGCCCCAGAATCCCCAGCCCCAGAATCCCCACCAGCGTCGTCTCCAGCATCATCTCCCACATTATCTCCACCATCATCTTCAACATCATCTCTTGCATGATCCTCTACCACTGGTTCCTCAATTTCAGCATCCTATGAAACAAATAACTTACATCATACAATATTAAGTAACTCAAATAATGTAATTTAACAACTAACTTACATCTTGTGGAGGCAAATGTTCTGCCAGCGCTCTCCGTCTGCTCATGGTAGAACCTGTGCCCTGAAAAACTGAATCCTCACCCCTCGAGCTGCTCCTCGAGCTACTCCTTGACCCAAGCAAACTACGAGCTAAAGACTTCATTTTCTTTGACATCCTATTTTAACAAAAACAAGTTAGTACATAAATCGACAATAAAATAATAAAATATGCAATAAAATCATAAAATATGCAATAAAATCATGATCCATACTCGTCAATCGTAATCGTAATCAAAATCAGGATCTAGTTGCTTTCGTCGATTTAATGGACGCCAAGTAGCTTTCTTCTTTCTCGTCACTCGTTTTCTTTTTGGAGGAACCTCTACATCATTTTGATCGCCTAATAAAGATTCTTCCAACATTTCAGTTTGTACATTAAACGTGCTTGTAAGTTCTTCGTCTTGGAAAATCTCAGCAGCCCCCACTTCCTGCTCGATTTGACTTTCAACATAACCAGCATCACCAGGAGCATATAGTCGTTCACGCGGATTAACTTTGTACACTACCCTCCAATCAACCAAACCGTTTTTCTTAGATGGATATGTCATATAATACACCTGCTCGCATTGGTGGGCAAGGATTATAGTGTCGTGGCCTTTTAATCTATCGTTGTGTTTGACTTCCACCATGCCATATTGATTTTCTCGCGTTGTATTTGGAGAAAACCAATCACAATCGAAGAACACCACTTTGAGTTGTTTATCTCCAAAAAACTTGTACTCGATTATATCATTAATGACTCCATAATAATTAGTCACCTTCCCTTCATCATTGACAGCTCTAGTTACAACTCCGGAGTTTGTCGTGGCTGCTAGAGGATGATCATCTTCGAACCTTGTGGAACGGAATCTAAAACCATTGACATCATACCGACCATAACGTCTGCCAGTTACTGCTCCTAGGGATAATTGTCGAAGGTCCGGGTGTATATTGTCATTTTTATCTACATAATCTCGAAACCAACACAAGAAATTAAGTCCCCCATCTTTTCCCTCTCGACGAATCTGGTCACGTTCACAGCCAGAGATGCAATTTTGAGAATCAAATTCCCTGTTAGTACAAGGAAACAAACCTTTTAGTATCACAACAAAAATTCTAGCGGCAATGACTAAAATAAAGTTTACACTTACAGGAGAAACTGACTCATCTCTTCCATGTTGTTATACATGTAGAGTAAAGCAGTCTTCCATTCGTCGTTGGTGAAACAGTATGTTGTGCTGGGTCCTACAGTTTTGCCCCTCCATTGAAAAATTTCAATATCACTAATAGGGGGCTCGTCGACATGATACCGCAACGTATGGGCATTGACATTGTGTTCCTCTGCAAAGTACAGGCCCGTGAACGATGCTATCTCTTTGTATTTGAATTCTTCAGCGATGCACCCTTCAACTCGTCTCTTATTACCAACCATTGCACATAGCTTCTTTAGTGTCCTTTCGATGTGATACATCCATCTATATTGCACAGGACCTCCTACCTTAGCTTCGTATGGTAGGTGAACAAGTAGATGTTGCATCGGATTGAAGAAACCTGGTGGAAATATTTTTTCAAGTTTGCATACCAAAATCGGTATTTCTTGCTCAAGCTTCTCCATCATCTCTTTCTTTATTTCTTTGGCACAAAGATGTCTATAAAAGTAGCTTAGCTCCGCTAATGCTTTCCAGACATCATTTTTTACAAAACCACGAAACATAACAGGAAGGAGTCTTTCCATTATTATGTGGTAGTCATGACTCTTCAACCCAGAAAACTTGCCCGTCTTCAAATTCACAGACCTTCTAAAGCCCGCGGCGTAACCATCTGGGAACTTTAAGTTTTTCAACCATTTCATCAATTGTTTCTTCCTTTTAGGTTTAATACTGAAAGGAGCACGTGGCTTCTTCTGATTCTCTCCTATCTCCATAGTTGGTCTTCTACAGATTAAGGTCATGTCTTTCCTTGCCTTAGGGTTGTCTTTTGTTTTGTCAGTGATATTCATGCAAGTGCTGATAATGCTTTCACCCATATTTCGTTCCTGGTGCATGACATCAATGTTATGCATTAGAATCAAGGCTTCCATATAAGGGAGTTCCCATAGACCACATTTGTGAGTCCAATTATGCTCCGTTCCATAACCTTCAAAACGATTTCCATGTTCGTTTAGTTTCAAATCATTAAGTCTCGCGAGAATCTCTGGACCACTTAGACGCTTGGGTGGTCCCCTCGTCACAATCGTGTCCTTTTTAAAAGCGTTCCTATCGAACCTGAACGGGTGATCCTCTGGCAAAAAACATCTATGGCAATCGAAGTAACATATCTTTCCACCAAACTTTAGTCGAAAGCATAAAGTGTCTTCAACGCATATAGGACATGTCAAAATCCCATGACAACTCCATCCAGCAAAGATACCATAAGCCATAAAATCATGAATAGACCATAAAAACGCGGCTCTCAGGTTGAACTTCTGTTTCTTGTAACAATCGTACGCCTCGACTCCTTCCCACAAAATTTTCAATTCTTCAATCAGGGGTCTCATCATCACATCGATCTTTGTTCTAGGATGATCCGGACCAGGTATTATAAGACACAAGAAAATAAATTCATATTTCATGCAAAGAGCTGGTGGAAGGTTGTATGGAACAGCAAAGACGGGCCAACATGAGTACGACGTTGCAGTTAGATTGAATGGTGAGAAACCATCTGTTGCCAAACCGAAGCGGACATTCCGCACTTCATCAGCAAAGCTGGAATCAAAAGCATCTAGTGCCTTCCATGCATCTGTATCAGCTGGGTGCACCATGACATTTGGATTCTCATGTACCCCTTCTTTGTGCCACCTCATGTGTCTGGCTGTATTCTTGGAGATGAACAAACGTTTCAACCGAGGTATGAGAGGCATGTAACGAAGCTGCTTACGTGCAATCTTCGTAGTCACGGTCAAACCATCGTCGTTTTCAACCTCAACGAATCTACGCTCACCACATACAGTACACTTCTTCTCACCTGCGGTCTCCTTCCAGAAAAGCATACAATTATTTTCACAGACATCGATTTTTTCGTAGTCCATACCGAGGCCAGATAACAGCTTTTTAGACTGATACATGTCCTTTGGCATCTTGTGATTCTCTGAAAGTACATCACTGATCAAGTTCAAAAGTTCCTTGTAACAGTTGTTTGAGAATGCAAACTTAGACTTAATAGCCATAAGTCGAGTCACAAATACAAGGACGGACACTTTTGTGTGCTCATGCAACGGCTCTTCGGCAGCTTTAAGGAGCTCGAAGAACTTCTGAACCTCAGGTGTAGCTGGATCCTCAAACTCGGTGGGTTGACCGGGGTTCTCCGAATCGACGGTTAGAAACTCATGGCGTACATCGTCAAGCATCTCTTCCATCCTATCGTAGTCCTCCTCTTCATGTGACTGAACTTCCGATACAATACGAGGAGGTGGGTCCTCACCGTGGTGCACCCACACCTCATAGCCTGGCATATAACCGTTCTTGCAAATATGTATCGACATAGTCCTCCTGTCAAGGAAATTAATGTTCCGACACTTGCTACAAGGGCACCTAACATCGGTTCCAGTCTCTGACCGAGCAAAAGCATGGTCGAGAAAAGCATCAGTCTTGGCCACCCACTCACTTGATAGAGCACCTCTTTTCTTCCAACCTTCATACATCCATCGACGATTCTCCTCCATACTAGCTACGAGACGTTAACTTAATTAGATAAGTAATGCACGGGCCATCCGTTTTTACGAAGAAATCACGCCCCTACATCTGTAGGAAAGGATAGGTCCTAAACCCACCCAGGAGTGACCGACGAGGCCGTGTTTATGACAAGACATGTGGTCGTGCGAAATTTCGGCAGCATAACCCCGCTGTTCTCCAATCGCACGCCTAAAAATGGTGCAATTGGAGAACACAGGGGTTATGCTGCCGAAACTAAGCAGGAGCACATGCCTTTGTCATAAACACGGACTCTGTCGGTCACCCCGAGGCTGTCCAATAAAGGGACAATTCCGGCCCAACATACCTCACATGCGTCGCTTGTAAGGTGTGTTGGGCCGAAACGGGTGACGCCTAGGTTTCGTTAACTTAATTAGTTATGATTACTAATTAACCACACTAATACAATAGCCACTAATTAACCAAACTAATACAATAGCACTACAAAAAATCATTTCACGGGACACTAAATCAAATAAAACAACCTTATTTCCGAGGGCTTAATAATTACCCTCAGAAATTAAAAGTTTAAATTATATAGACACCACTACATAACATTATTACGGGTGACAAATCATATAAACTGACCTTAATTCCGAGGGCATAATAATTACCCTCGGATATTAAAAATTTAAATTATCTAAGCAACACTAAGTAAACAAAAACAAACTTAATTAATTACATAACCAAATTTCGCCATATAATCAAATTTAGGCCCTCGAATATAATAAGATAAACATTATTTAACATACAAATTATTTAATAACAACATTGGAAACTACAAAACAAACTTAATTAAATACTTACTTAGCAGTGGGCAGGGCAATGGGAGGCGGGGCAGTGGGCGACGGGGCGAGCAGTGGGCGACGGGACGACAAGGGCCGCGGCCGGCGGCGGGTGTCGACGGCGGGCGGGCGGGGTGGCGGCGGCGACGGGCGGTGACGGCGCGGCGTCCACGGCGGCGGCGGCGGCGACGGGGAGAGAGAAGAGAGAAGAGAGCGAGCGCGCGTGAAAAATGAACCGCGCGCCGGGCTCTGTCGTGTTAAAAAACCTTACCTCCGACGGCTACGTACGGGGCCGTCGGACATAAGCTTATGTCCGACGGCTGTCAGGGTAGCCGTCGGAGATAAACGTATGTCCGACGGCCTCGTACGTAGCCGTCGGAGGTATAAGGCCGTATTTCCGAGAGCCCTTGGTGGCCGTCGGACATAAGGTTATGTCCGACGGCCCCCTAGGCTGCCGTCGGAGATAAAATGACCGTCGGATTTTTGTTAGTTTACTGTAGTGCTCCAGCCAACAAACACTACGGGAATAATAGTGTTTTTTTTCATCGGCCATAAACCACTGTCAGAATTCAGCTCTTTGTCGAGTACGTACCTAGCTCAAAAAAATAAAAAACAGTAAATACAAAAATGATATTTATGTTATTTATTACAAGTTAAGGCTTATTTCAGGAATAGACCGAAAGTTTTGAATACCTATGCTCACGAAACAAGACCGCGAACTTGCGATCCAGTGGTTTTAAGATTATATAAAACACAAACAAAACCAGAAAATCATAAAACTTGTCGAGATGTCATGATATCATATGTGGAGACTCTGATAAAAAATTGAAAATGTTCCATGAAAGTTATCACACACTATATATAGAAACCTATCTGGCCTTCATATGAAATCATAAAACTTCTATGGAGCCCGGCTAGGTTTCTACTCATAGTGCGTGATAACTTTCACGAAATAATTTCAAATATTTATCAGAGTCTCTACATATGATAAACAACAAAAATAAATATAAATTAACAAAAATATCATTTTTTCTGTCAAAAATACTTGACGAAATCAACCATGTTTTTTCTTGGGACCGACGCTATTTTAATCGGTTTAGCGTAGCCTAAAAAAGATTTTTTTCGTCGGGTTGCAAAACTGAAGGAATAATAATACTACATTCCGTTCTCGAATATTTATCGTCTGCTAGTTATTTTTAAACTAAACCACGATAAATAAAAAACGAAGGGAGTATTATTTTCGTCCGCCATGTGCTCGACAAAAACACATCGTCATATAATTAGGGCCGGTTAGGGTTGTCAATCTAACATAGAATCAAGGCATCTTTCTGTTTCGCGCCTCCCCAACCATCTTTCTCTTTCACATCACATAATTAGGGTTAGGGTTAGAGTATTATTTTTTAGGATCCCAAAATCCTGGTGTATAAAAGGATATGATCGCCCACCGAGACGGTCCTGTTGCTGAGTTTGGAATATAATTAGGTTCCTCCTCCTTCCATTCATATCATAGTAGGAGTCCATATGTTTTTGCACAAGTTACTGTTCCGTGATTACAATCAGAAGATGTATGCAGGCCGAAAATAAATATATGTCAAAAGGACGCGAGGAGCAGGCAATTGGGTACACACATCCAACGTATCCCGTTTATTATATATTATTATTAAATCACCGTACACAATAAGTTGAACACCACCGTCTTTCTGTTTCTCCCAACACAAATTTGTGAGCTGGTTCTTAGCACGCAAATGACGAGACAGAGATCAGAGATATGGCCTCGTCTCGTCCCGACTGAAGAAGGCTTCTTCAGTCGTGCACGCAGACTTTGTTTTCGCATCGGCAACCAAAGACTGACGTAGCGCATGGTATGAAGACACAGGATTCACCACAGGGGATGGCTCCATCTGGATGGCCAAACTCCCTCGCCATGATGTCCAGGCCAAACACGGGGGAGGTATCCGCCTGCTGCAGGAGGCGGGCTGTCGTCGGAGCTACCATCAGCTGGAGAAGCAGCAGCGCCAACACGCCGGCTGCGACCTTCTTGCTGGCACTCTCCATGCTAGCTAGCTAGCTTTCCTCTCTCTCTTTGCTTTGCTCCCAACCTAGACACAGGTGATGACCGACTACGCTTTGCTCTGCTCCCAACCTAGCTCATGCTGGCTTTTTATACACAACAGGCGATGTCTATCTCATTCTCATCCGCATACCAGACTTTTTCAATGTCCCGGACTAGATTAGGGATAACTATTATAAGTATTACAAGGCCATCTAGCAAAAGGGTGACGCCCTCTGGTTGATTTTTCGTCCAATCCAAAATAATGCCCACGCCGATATGCATGCAATGGCGTGATGTGCAAATTAATATTAACAAGCAGATCATTGCAGATCCCGAATAGTCTAGTTTCAGGTCATCGACGGTCATATGTCTTTGTTTGGTCTCAGCTGGCCTCCGGTGGCTGATGAAAATGATGATAAGATGTATTCATAATATATGACTATCATCAATAAACTATTCTTGTTTATTTTATTTCCCTCCAATTGATGGAAATATTAATAAACACGTGTACCACGAGCGAATGGCATGCATGGCGATTGTGAAAGTCCGTCTGGTCTAACTCTCGCACCAGGTCGCCAACTGTTGTATCGAGCAGGGTCGATGTGCACTGGAATCATCATGATTATGAGCATGTTTTGTATCAAGCAGGGTCGATGTGCACTGGAATCATCGTGTCTATGAGCATATTTGTAATTTCATATGAAATTGTACTTGGTTACTATAAATAGGGGCACAGATCTCGCCTTTTGAACAAGGGAGAATCAAATCACTCCGCCTTTGAAGTTGTAATATGTTACCTTCGAGCTCTCCTTTGTAAAGCCGAATGTATAACTACAATCTTTTATGCAATAAAGGATGAAGGAGGGTAATATGACCAGACTCAATCATTTTGTCACATCTTTATGCCCTAATTGTCTTAGATTATTGTTTATTTCTCTAATCTTCTTCTGTTATTTAATATCACTAAGGAGGAGTAATTGATGAAGCGTCGGATCAATTGCGTAATATAACGCAACAAGTTGAGAAACCAGAGGAATCATGCCATCAGAACAACCTTCACCATGAAGAGCAAGGCTTTGATGATTTTGTGTATGATGGTGGTTCTCCCTTGGCTGCAGAGTTACAAGCTACACCATGACCACCATGTACAGGCTACCTCAATTTCCAAAGTTTGATGGTTTGTCGAATCCGAAGTAATTTCTAATGAGATACGAAAAAGCTACAGTATCATCCTATGGTGGCAATGCGATAGTGATGGCAAAGTCTTTTGCCATGGTAATCAGGAGTGTAGAACAAACCTGGTATTCATCCCTTTGGCAAATCACTATCTCATCATGGCAGAAGCTTAAAGACATGCTTCTCAATCTCGTTCGATCCACATGGATTAAGATTAAAACAGAATTGGTTCATCCTTTCTTTCTTGGTAGGCGTTGCACAAGTTATTCTTCCGTGATTACAATCAAATGTGAAGTCTCCGTAACAAGGTCCTGTGAATTCGCTCGCTGAAGGATAGCCTAGAAATATTCCCTCCATTCTTTTTTATGTATCACGTTTTAGTTCAAAAATGAACTAGCGGGCAAAAGATGCACCCGGGAGAAGAAATCCATAGCCACTCATGTCAAAAGATGTGATGCCTCCGTAACAAGGTCCTGTGAATCTGCTCGCTGAAGGATAGCCCATGAATGCTGTTGGAACCTGCCTTCCTAGGCAAGTTGATCCAACGGGGAAGCGGAACGCGTGTTTGCAAAGTTTAGCATGGAATGACAAAAGCTTCGTTAATCACCCCGTGCCTGGGCACTGTATGGGGGTATTTATAGGTACTCGAGGGGCCGCCTATCCCTGTCAAAGATGTTTAGACCCTCGAGTACCCGGTTTATCCCCAGAATATTCCCATGGGGGGACGTTACAGATGGTCATTAAGGTAAACCTAATTACAGACACGACCCTTATCACGCTTATCCTTGCGGGGCCCATCTCCATGGGCCGAATCACACATGGGCCTCCCTCGGTGGTGAGAGTGGGAGGTCCGTAGACATCGACAGGGCCTTTGTCTTGCAACACGAGAGCGAAGGGGGTCGCACAGGCCTCTGGTCGGTCGGCGCCCTCGGCTCGTTCTGGTGTTCTGTGGATTTAGCCTTCGTCTGGTAGTGAGAGGATGAAGTCGTAGAGTGAAGGGTGGCATGTTTGCCTTCGCCCCAACATTTGCCCTCCGAGGGACCAGTTCGACTAAGTCAGCTGGTGCCGAAGACCACCGCTAGATGGTGAAGACGCTGCCCTCGCTCGAAGTGGTCCCGCGGGGGTTTTTGAAATGTGACCGTTGATGGATGTGTTACTGTTGGACTGCATGTTTCCCAAGGCGTCGCGCCGTGCCTATAAAAAGTCGACTGCGGCTGGGCCTGTTTCTAGCTTGCGTTTGCACAGTAAAAACCCTAGCTTTTGTAAACTGCTCGCCTGCCCTCCTTGCTCTCCTGCTTTAGAAATCTGGCCCACATCAAGCAGACCGCGCGCTGCCGTCGATGGTACGTTGCAATGTCTTCTTCTTTGTCTGCTGCGAGTGCATCGCCGACCGTGCCGTCATCCGAGGAGACTTTGAGCGATTTGGCGGTGATGGAGTTGAAGCCTGGCCATACCGTGGAATTCGGTACTTCTAGGATTTCCTCGGTCCGTGTGCTGGAGATGCAACAGCTTGGTTACTTTGGTGACAGCGTTGGGCGGGCACCGGGTGTAGAGGAGATCCCCGAGCCTAAAGGCGAGTTGGTTGTTTTTAGGCCTTTTTTGTCGCCGGTCTTCGCCTCCCGGCGGCACATCGATTCGTGGCGGAGGTGTTGCGATGGTTCGAAGTGCAGGTCCACAAGTTGACGCCTAACGCTGTGATTGTGCTGGCGATGTATGTTTGGGCAGTTACTTCCTACGGCGGGCAGCCATCTGTGGAGGTCTTCACCAAGAATTATTGTCTGCATTGGTAGAAAAGGAAAATAGGAAATAAGATAGTACAATTTGGATCGTGCACCTTCACGCTGAGGACTGGGAAGACTTTGGCTGAAGTCGTGGAGATAGTCTCTTGTGCTAGGAACAAATGGGGCAATTAGTAGGATTTTTGTTTCTATGTGGCTCCTGGTGATATCGAAGATCTGCCTGGCCTCCCTTCGGCCATTCTGTGCTCACACTGTTATGTGGCATCCCCTCGATTCGAGGTGGCAGAGGAAGACGAGGATGAAGGGGCCCTTTGATATGCTGCCCGCTTGAGTAGCGGGCACGACTTGGTTGAGGAATTTATCGGTTATGGAGTGTGGCCCTTGGCGCACGGCTGGGTACTGGGCGAAGTGTGCCCCCGTCGGATGCCAACCCTGGGCGACCGGTTGGTGCGAAGTCCTGCCTTTGTGGTGGATTTGCGCGGTCGGAACCCGGCCGTGTTTGTGTGTTAAGTGGAGGTCGTGGCCACGAAGATTGTAGGAAAGTATGTGCCAAAGACGGAGACCCTGAGGAGTTGGGATATCCACGGTTCAAATGTTAGGTCAAACCGCATTTTTTAGTTGAACTGTTTGCCATATGCCGTCCACCCAGGGGACGACGATGCCGATGCTGCTGTACGCAGGGGAAAAAGGTGGTGACAACGGCCGATGAGGGCCCTTCGCGGGGAACAGCGTCGAGCGCGACCGCTAAGAAGAGGAAACTAGGTACAGCAGCTGAGGGGTCGAGGACTTCCGATCGTTTTGCTACGGATTTGTTGGAGACCTACGCGGTTCCCGGGGAGACGATGTCTTCGCCCCAGCTCCAGAAATCTTCCGCACGAATGCTGAAGGTTACCGGGGGTCGCTGGCCTAGGAATGTTCCGATTCCCCGAGCGACCGGCGGGGACATGTATATATACATCTCGATTAGCTCATGAGATGAAAATTTTCCCTTATGGACAGAATGTTGCTGCTATTGTATCGGCAGTGATGGAGAAGGATCGTCAAGACGTGCCGCGAAAATGCTGGGCATTCGCCAGGGTTGGGGACCCGCGACGTGAAGTCAAATGGCACAGGCGAGCGCAAAGCCTGCCACCCCCGACGCCAGCATGCCTTCGCCTGGCACGCCCAGCGCTAGCATGCCGCTGCTTGCCGCGCCCACACAAGAGCGAAGGCCTCCCTCGCCACCGCATGCTGCTGAGGCGGCGGTGGGTGGTGCCGAAGTCTCCATGGATATTTCCATGGAAGAATACCTTGTGGGCGGGGTCACGATATTCGATGCCCACACAGGGCGGGGACCTGCTGGTGAGTTTTTTTGACGTGATCGTGGTGCAGGAGTGGAGTCCGGGCAACTGCCTGTTGTCGCGGCGCCGGTGGCGGCTGGCTCGGTGGCTGTGGCAACCAGGGCGAAGGGTCTTCGCAGGACCCATGGTCCAGGTTTTGCACCAGCTTCGAGATTACTTCAGCCGCCGCCGCGAAGGACGTGGCTGGCTCATTTGCGCAACAGCAGAAACACGTGAGTAATCTTTGTCTCTTGAAGTTTGTTTTTCGTCTATGGCCTCGAATTTGACAGTCTTTTGTGCCAGGCGGCTGCCTTCGCCGAGCACATTGCGTCGGGGGCGTTGACCTCGGAGTTTGCTGCCGAAAGGCGACGACATGAGGGGAGGATTAAGCGGCTCCGAACGCAGCATACTGAGGTTGTGCGAGAAAAATCAGCCGCGGAAAACAAGAGCCGCAATTTGCTAGAAAAGCTGTCGGCGGCGGAGGCTGAAAAAGAGGACCTCGGCCGCTGGCTTGCGGCGGAGAAGGAAGATGCGGACATGGCCCACGCAGAGGCCCAGGCTGCCCGTGCTGAGGCGAACCTTGCCCTCAAGTGCGCTACCGACACGGAGTTGGAGCGCAGGAGTCTGCACGGCTATCTGGACAAAGCGGAGGCATCCACCCGCACCGGGGTCGACTGAGCGCATGCGTTGCTCGTGGACACGAACCGACAGCTTGGTGCGCGTACCGCCCCTTTCGACACGTTCGGCGAGGAGGTGGGCCTCCGCTTCCTCGGATGGCTGCAGGAGGAGCTGGAGTTGCTCCCATCCATCGTGTCGGGCCTCATGTCCTTTGCCTCGCTCATTACCTACGAGGGGGCTGCGAATGCTTTGTCCCATGAGGGATGCATGCATTTCGATGTCTTTGACCAGGCAAACGAGGACTTCGATCGTGGAATCTTCTAGGTCGAAGATGAGGTGCTAAAGTGGTTCGCTGGGCGCTTTATGACAGGATATGGGGCCCTCACGGCCGCGATACTGTCTGGGAATGGTCTGACCGGGCGCTAGAGCAGGAGTGTTACGTTTTAATTTTATTTTTAATTTTTTAAATTTTTTAATGTATTTTGTGTTATTTCTGTAGATGATGAACGATGAAGAAGTCGACGACTTTGGTGGCCTGGAAAGCTCAGTGTCCCGGGCAGAAGATGCGAGGACGGGGGTTGGAGAGCCACCGACGCCACCGACCGGCCCTGGCGGGGACCCTGCGGCGACCGCCGTGCCGGCTAGCGAAGACACTTTCGTGGCAGCTGCGCTGGCCGTTGAAGACCCTGCAGCATCTTAGGGGCATTGGGTTTAGGACTTTATTTTTGTGATACTGAAAGTCGGTTGTTGCGCAGGTTCCGACGTCTGGGCCTGCGCAAGCAACCCCTACTGATGATATTAATTTTGTGGCAGCTGCGAATGCAGTGCCTGTTAATGAAAATTTGTCTGGTTCTGAAACGGGGTCTTGGTCATCTGACGGGGGTGAGTTTGGGAGCCCGCTTTCGTGGACTGAGGAATCTTCGGATGAGGATTTAGATTATTTTGCTGCATTGGATGTGGCCGCGGCGGAGTCCTCGCCGCAGCCTGAAGTGCGCGAAGCGTCTGCTTCCCCGGCTGGGGCATTAACCGAAGAGCACCGTCGGCGAAGCATGGTGTCGAAGCATCATATTGGCGAGATGTCGTGAAGTGGTAGGCGTCGACAGATGGGGATGGAACAAACCCGTCTTTGGGTAGATCGGGGAGGCCAACGAGATTTGTTGTCCTTGACGTCTAGGACGTGTATTGGGGAGGGGGATCTGCGGAATCTTTTTGAGGGTGAGGAGTTGAGGATGATGTTGTTTAATTTTCGTGAGGCAGGCCTTATCCCGAAGGCTAAGCCGATGTAGCATGTTTGCTGCCCTCGCTCTCGTGTTGCGGTAGTGAGCGAGAACACTGCCCTTCCCCGGCTCGCAATAGGGAGGGAGGGCAACAAAATGTGTTTCTTATTATTTGTGCAATGTGGCCGATGGCCCTTCGTTGTGTGTATGTAAAATATGATGACATTGTTGTAAAATGAGACTTCGCTTGCCACGGCGATGTGTGGCTGCTTATGACGCGTACCTGGTTGCGTCCGTAGGTGGTTTTTGTTCGACCGTGTCAGATAGCAGAGACTTCGCACCTTTAAGGTGATCGTAATAGACTTTGCACCATTAGGGTGATGTCGCATGTTTGTATGTCCGGCTGCGCAGATGACTTATCGTAAAGACTTCGTATGACACGCTTGTGGTGCATATCCGGCTGCATCCTTGGGCAGCTTTTTGCTTGGATTTGTCTTTTTGTAAGGACCTTGTATCGTGCACTTGTTGTGCTTATCCGACTGCACCCTTAGGCGGCTTTTGCTCGGATATGTCTTTTAGTAAAGACTTCGTATTGTGCACTTGTTGTTCTTATCCAGCTGCACCCTTAGGCGGCTTTTGCTCAGATATGTCTTTTAGTAAAGACTTCGTATCGTGCACTTGTTGTGCTTATCCGGATGCACCCTTAGGCGGCTTTTGCTCGGATATGTCTTTTTGTAAATACTTCGTATCATGCACTTGTTGTGCTTATCCGACTGCACCCTTAGGCGGCTTTTGCTTAGATTTGTCGCACGCGAGAGTAGTCTAGGCTACATGTCATAGTGACTGCGAGTGCGTCGAATGTCGAAGACCGTCGATGCGGTCTTTTTCGACACTTATGGTAATGATGCTTGCTGGAGTTTTTTGCGGGGGCTTTTCGTTGATATATTACATGACACTGCCTCGTTAAAAACCTCACCCCCGGGAGGAAAAGAGTGCGGGCCTGAATGACATTGTTTGAAGAATTACAAAGGCGCTTGGGCCTTAGATCTTAAATGAAAAATTTTCGAAGATTATCGATGTTCCATGAGTGTTCTAGGTCTTCGCCGGATGACGTTGCTAGTCTGTAAGCATTTGGGGATGCCTTTGTCTTGACTATGTATGGCCCTTCCTACTTCGGCTCTAGTTTGCCCCGAGACTCTGTCCTGGTGGTCCTTACAAGTACTAGGTCCCCTTCGTTGAATTCCCTTGGGACGACAGTGTTGTCACGCCATGCTTTGGTCTGGACCTGATACTTGTTGAGGGCCTACAGGGCAAGGATGTGGTCTCCGTCGATGAGATCTTTGGATGTCGGTTCGTCGACATCGGGGATGGCTGATTCATCTGTTCGGGGGGACCCGTGCTTTAACTCTTGCGGTGTCATCGCTTCTGATCCGTACATCAGACAGAAAGGTGTGAACCCGGTTGCCCGGTACTCTGTTGTATTTAGCGCCCATATGACCTCGGGTAATTGGTCTGCCCATTTGCCCTTTTTGTTGTCAAGGAGCCTTTTCTTAATGGCGCTAAAAATTTTGCCATTGGCACGTTCGACGACGCCGTTGGACTGTGGGTGGTAGATGGAGGCGAAGACCGGCTTTGTGCCGATGGAGCTATAGAATTCCCTGAAGTCTTGGCTGTCAAACTACTTGCTGTTGTCGACTGTTAGTTCGGACGGGACTCCAAAGCGGCAGACAATGTTTTTCCAGAAAAATTTTTGGGTGGTCTTCGCTGTTATCGTGGAGACTGCCCTTGTCTCAAACCACTTTGTAAAATATTTGGCAGCGACGAAGGTGAACTTTAAGTTTCCTTGAGCCGTATGCAGTGGCTCGACGATGTCCAGTCCCCAACGCTAAAGTGACCATGTGTGTGCAATGAGCTTAGTGAATTGCGAAGGGTTGCCTGTGCGAGGAGAGAACTTTTGGCATGCCTTGCATGACCTGGTGACTCGGTTGGCCGTGCAAATTATGGCGGGCCAGTAAAATCCCTGACGGATCACCTTGGCTGTGAGGGCCCTAGGTCCTGAGTGTGAGCCGCAGGTTCCACCGTGGACTTCACGAAGGATTTCTAGACCTTCGGTTTCAGTTATGCATTTCAGCATAGACTGGCTGATGCCCTTTTTGTACAGCTGGCCCTTGACTATTGTGAAATCCCTACTCCTATGTTTCAGTCGTTTGGACTCATTGCGATCGGTTAGGTGGTAGTGGCCTTGCAAGTACAGTGTTATTGGGGCCCGCCAGTCTTTAGCCATGATGAGGTTGACGATTCGATGGCCTTCGGTGTCTTGAGTTATTTGCAATCCTTCAGGGTTATGGACGGCTGGTGTGCCGATGACGTGGTAGAACACGTCGGAGGGCAGGACCTTGCCCCTCGCTGCTGCCTTGGCCAACGCATCGGCCTCTTCGTTCTTGTTGCGGTCGACATGCTACAGGGTGAAGCCCTTGAATTGTCTTTCGAGGCCGCGGATGGTAGTGAGGTATTGCCTGAGCACATGCTCTTTTGCTGAATAATCTTTTTCGATCTGGCCAATGACGACCTTGGAGTCTGTCCTGATGATGCATGTGGTAACGCCGAGGACCCGTAGTTTGCGAAGTCCCAGGATGACGGCTTCGTATTCTGCAATAATGTTGTTGGTGCACCTTTCGGACTCTAAAGCAAAGCTGAGGCACACAGCGTATCTGTACTTCACGCCGGCGGGTGACGTGATGATCGCCGCGGTGCCTGCCCCCGCATGGCACCATGCGCCGTCGCAGTGATGGTCCAGACTTTCTCCGAGTGCTCTTATTGTGGTCCCACGGGTCCTGTCTAGTCGACGATGAAGTCCGCCAAGACTTGTGACTTGATTGCTGTTCTGGGCTCGAAGGTGATGTGGTACCCGGAGAGCTCGACTGCCCATTTTGCAATTCTGGCGGATGCCTCCGGGTTCCTGAACAATTCTCCTAGACCCCTGTCCAAAGTGACCCGTACTTTGAATGCCTCGAAATAGTGTCGTAGTTTGCACGAAGCCATGACCACTGCGTATGAAATTTTCTCGAGTTCGGTCATGTTGCACTTGGAAGCCGTGAGGACTTCGAAACGTAATACACTGGGCATTGCTGACTTTTTCCATCTTTGTCCTGCTCTTGGACTAATGTTGTGCTGACTGTGCATGGTGAAGCTGTAATGTATAGAAGTAGTGTTAGCGAAGGGTCGGGGCTTGTCAGAGTTGCTAAGTCAGATAGGTGCTATTTGAGCGAATCTAAGGCCGCTGCCTGCTCTGGGCCCTAAGCGAAATCTTTCGCACCACGCAGTGTTTTGAGGAAAGGTAGACTTCACTCGATGGACTTAGAGATAAATCTGTTTAGAGCCGCCAATCTTCCTGTCAGCCGCTGGACATCCCTGGTGGACTGCAGAGGTTCCATGTTGATGATCGCTTGGATCTTGGTTGGGTTGGCCTCAATCCCTTGATGCGATACTAGGTAACCAAGTATTTTCCCCTGGCGAACCTCGAAGATGCACTTCTCAGGGTTGAGCCGGAGTCGTGCGTCGCGCATGTTTGCGAATGTTTCTGCGAGGTCGACCAGGTGGTCCTCTTTGCTTTTGCTTGCGACGACAAAGTCGTCGACGTAAGTGAAAATGTTGCGGCCGACTTGGTTTTCGAGGACCTTCTTGGTGAGGCAAGAAAAGGTTGAGCCGGCGTTCTTGAGTCCCTCGGGCATTCGTATGAAGCAGTACGTGCCGAAGGGTGTGATGAAGCTTGTGCTTGTCTTGTCCTCCTCTTTCATGTAAATTTGGTGGTACCCCGAGAAGCAATCAAGGAGGGACATAACTTCGCAGCCTGCTGCGCTGTCGACAATTTTGTCGATTCGTGGCAAGGGAAAATTGTCCTTGAGACAAGCCTTATTGAGGCTTGTGAAGTCGATGCACTTATGCCACTTGCCACTCTTCTTCTGCACCATGACCATGTTGGCGAGCCATGTTGGATAAGCAATTGGCTCGATGAATCTGGCTTCTAGCAGGCGATGCACCTCGGCCTTGGCTGCCTCAGTTTTCTCATCGGACATTTTCCGCAGTCGCTGCTTTTTCGGGCGCACCGAGGGGTCGATGTCCAGGCTGTGCTAGATGATAGAGCGGCTGACCCAACCAGATCGAGGGCGGACCAAGCGAAGACGTCCTTGTTTCAGAAGAGACAGGAAAGGAGTTTTTCCTCATCTCGCGAGGTTAGGCCTTCGCTGTGGTATGAATGGGTCTCCAGCTTGGATGTACTGCTGGAGAAGCGGCTGCGGTGCAAGGGGTCCGCGCTGTAGGTTGTATTGGCATTCGCCTTGCATGAGCGCGATCTCTTGCTCTAGCTCCCGAGCTCTCTGCTCCTCATCTTGTATCATCTAACGCACCTTGGCTTGCATGGTGACTCGTTGGTGCTTGGCTTCGAGGATTTCTTTCTGCTTCTGCAGGTGTTGGTTTTTGATGCGCAGAGCTCGCAGCTTTAGCTAGTCTTCGATTGATATGCTGATGTCTTCTCCATCCTCTAGGGTGTCTTCGCCCTCTGGTGGAGCGAAGCCTGGTGGTGGTGCTTATGGTGCGCCTTCGGAACTGCATGTGCGTACAGTGCTGTCGGGGGTGGGGTGGTCTTGGTGCTGTCTTTTGCTGTTGACAACGTCATCTTTGAAGGCCTCTTAGGGGATGGTGTCTGCGAGGGCCTTGCCTTTCTTTTCCGCAAGTAGTTCTTCCTTCGCCTGTCATCAATGGATGGGACAACCTTCGAATTTGATCTCTTGGGGGCCATCGCGGGTTGTTTGTCGTAGCACGAATGGTGGGCGCCAACTGTTGGAACCTGCCTTCCGAGGCAAGTTGATCCAACGGGGAAGCGGAAAGTGTGTTTGCAAAGTTTAGCATGGAATGCCAAAAGCTTCGTTAATCACCCCATGCTTGGGCACTGTACAGGGGTATTTATAGGTACTCGAGGGGTCGCCTGTCCCTGTCAAAGACGTTTAGACCCTCAAGTACCCGGTTTATCCCTAGAATATTCCCACGGGGGGAGGTTATAGATGATCATTAAGGTAAACCTAATTACAGACACGACCCTTATCACGCTTTTCCTTGCGGGGCCCATCTCCATGGGCCGAATCACACATGGGCCTCCCCGGTGGCGAGAGCGGGAGGTCCGTAGACATCGACGGGGCCTTCGTCTTGCAACACGAGAGCGAAGGGGGTCACACATGCCTCTGGCCGGTCGACGCCCTCGGCTCGTTCTGGTGTTCTGTGGATTTAGCCTTCGTCTGCGCAGTGAGAGGACGAAGTCATAGAGTGAAGGGTGGCGTGTTCGCCTTCGCCCCAACAAATGCATCCAATGGACTGATGTAAAAATAACCTGCAAAGGAGAACATGAGTTTTTCTTCTCAAAAACTAAATCATTTCTAAATAGCCAGATAGACCAACACAACGCTGCATCTCCAAGAAGAATGGACTGCCAAGTATTAGGTATTCCTTGAAGCCATGATCCAAACAAATGAGAAGCATTGTTTGGTAAAGGAAGATTTGAAGCACACGGGAAGAAAGACCAAACAACTCTAGCAAAACGACATTCAAAGGAGAGGTGTTCGAGAGTCTCATCCTTGTGATAGAAACTGCATGATTTATCACCATGCCAATTGCGTTTAATTAAATTGTCTTTCGTAAGTAAAACACCCTTGCAAAGGTACCAAAGAAAGACCATAATTTTTAAAGGTGCCTTAATCTTCCATATTTTTCATTAACGTTGGGAGCTTCCTTCCGAATGAGAGCTAGATAGAGCGATATGAAGTTAGAATATCCGAAGCAGTTTCTGATGAGATATGAAGATACAATATCATTCTATGGTGGCAATGCGACAGTGATGGTAAAGTATTTTGTCATGGCAATCAGGAGTGTAGCTCAAACCTGGTATTCGTCCTTTTAGCCAGTCACTATCTCATCATGGCAGAAGTTTAAAGACATGCTTCTCAATCTCGTTCGATCCACATGGATTGATATTAAAACATAATTGGTTCATTCTTTCTTTCTTGGTAGGCGTTGCACAAGTTATGGTTCTGTGATTACAATCAAATATTATATGCATACCGAAAATAAATACTCTCTCCGTTCACTACCGGAATTTGGTTCTTTGCCGAGTGCCAAATATTTTGCCGAGTGTTTTTTTTGGGCACTCGGCAAAGAAGCTCTTTACCGAGTGCCACGCAAAAAATCCTCAATAAAAGGAAACACTCGGCGAAGAAGCTCTTTGCCGAGTGTTTTATTTTTGACACTCGGCAAAGAGTTTCTTTGCCGATTGTTTTTTTGACACTCGTGCCGAGTACTTTTTTCAACACTAGGCAAAGACAATTTAAAAATCACATTTTAAAGCAGTAAATTAATTCAAATGAAAAAGTTTTCAACTACAAATTTGTATAACTCATCATGATGTACAATTTATATTTTGAATATTTCTTCATATGACAAAATAAAATAAATTTGTTCATAAAACCTATATCTCTCTCGTAGTTTCATAAACTACGAGAGAGATGTATAAGATTTGTGCATATTGTTAGAACCATCATGTGATATGAACAAATGACCAAACAACTAGAATAAACTTTGTAGATCTTAAGGAGTTATAGATTTTTGTAGTTGGCAACTTTTTCATTTGAAGTCATCTTGTCAACGAAAACTACATCTTAATTTAAAAAATTTAAAATTTGAATTTTGAAAATGATCTCGAAAGAAAAAAATCACCAACATGAAAGTTGTAGGTATTGAAGAGTTATGAAACTTTGTAGTTGACAATGTTTTGGTTTGAAACCATCTTGTCATGCAAAACTATGTTTGAATTTTAAAATTTGAATTTTTTAAACTACCTCGGATGGAAAAACCACTAAAATAAAAGTTGTAGGTCTTAAAATGTAATGAAACTTTGTAATTAACAATTTTTTGATTTGAAATCATCTTATCATTGGAAAATTTGTGTAAAGTTTTCAAATTTGAAATTCAAATTTTGTAAACGACCTCGAATATAGAAACTATCAAAATAGAACTTGTAGATCTCGAAAAGTTATGCAACTTTATAGTTGGTCACATTTTCAAATGAATTCATTTAGTGCCTTAAATAATCGAATTACTTTCGGTTTGTTATAGTACATGAGGAATGAAAACGTATTATAGGTATAATTGATATAGTAGTGTAGTGGTAGAGGAGGGTATGCGCGAGAGAGATGTTGCAAGTTCGAATCTCATCATTCACCGAGTTCGAACCTCATCATTCACAAAACATATAAATTTGATTCAAAATAATAGTGAAAATGATAGGGCGATGAGAATGGTAATGGGTAGTGGTTAGACTGTTAGAGAGTTGTTCCTATAATTTAAAAATTATTTTGTTGTTTTTTTTTTGTTTTTTCGATTCTTAATTTGTTGAGTGTTTTTGTTTCCCGAGTGCTTTTCGACACTCGACAAAGTCTTTGCTAAGTGTCTGAAAAAAGTATTCGGCAAAGAACCCTTTGATGATAAAATGTTTGTCGAGTATTCTTTGACGAGTGTAAGGCTTTACCGAGTGTCTTAGACACTCGACAAAGAACACGATTCTGGTAGTGTTTTTTTTATATGTATCACGTTTTAGTTCAAAAATGAACTAGCGGCCGATAAATATTAGAGAACGGAGGTACGCCGTGCGCGAGGACCAGGCGATGGGTACACATCCAACGTATCCTGTTTATTATTAAATCACCATATATATACACATAATATCGTTGAACACCACACCGTCCTGCTTGTGTTTCTCCCAACACAAATTACAAATAGCTAGTCCACAGATCACAGCGGCCCTGTGAAATGACGACGGAAATTGAGATACCGAAGCAACAGATCAACGTGGCCTTGTACGTGGGATAACATCATTGAAGCCCAAATGAAGAAGCGGCGTCACGAGTTATAATTTCATGCATACTTTGTCTATGCATTGGCAACCCAAGAGTGCCTTATAACTGCATGGTATGAAGATACAGGATTCACCACAGTGGATGCCTCCCACTGGATGGCCAAACTCCCTCGCGCGCGATGATGTCCAGGCCAACCACGCGGGGGAGGTATCCGCCTGCAGGAGGCGGGCCGTCGCCGTCGCAGCTACCATCAGCTGGAGAAGCAGCAGCGCCAAGACACCGGCTGCGGTGTTCTTGCTGCCACTCCATGCTAGGTAGCTTTTTTGTAAAGGAAAATGTATTAAACCTTTCGATAACAATACATCGAGTTTAAGCACATTCTTGAACGAGTACCTTTCGGCCTCTGTTTCATAAAGGAAACATACAACCAAAACAACAACAAGAAGAATCCGAACACAATCTAGTGGCTATCGATTCTAAGACTAGACCGCCGCCCATGTGCCCGGTAGAAGAAATCCATAGCCACTCGTGTTAAAAGATGTGATGCCTCCATAACAAGGTCCTATGAATCCACTCGCTGAAGGATAGCCCAAATAGCTTGCAAAGGAGAACATGAGTTTTTCTTCTCAAAAACTAAATCGTTTCTACGTAGCCAAATAGACCAACACAACATTGCAGCTCTAATAAGAACTATGGATTGCTAAGTGTTAGGTATTCTATGAAGCCATAATCCAAACAAATGAGAAGCATTGTTTGGTAAAGGAAGATTTGAAGCACACATGAAGAAAGACCAAACAGCTCTAGCAAAACAACATTATTCAAACAAGAGGTGTTCGAGAGTCTCATCCTTGTGACAGAAACTGCATGATTTATCACCATGCCAATTGTGTTCAATTAAATTGTCTTTCGTAAGTAAAACGCCCTTACGAAGGTACCAAAGAAAGACCTTAATTTTTAAAGGTGTCTTAATCTTCCATATATTTTTATTAACGTTGGGAGCTTCCTTTCGAATGAGAGCTAGACAGAGGGATTTCACCGAGAACACTCCATTTTGTGTTAATTTCCAGTGGAACGGACGAGACTCTTGCGTTAAGCTAATATTAGCAACGCGAAGAAACAGATTGTTCCAAGCTACTAAGGCCCTATTTCAATCTTAAGAGATAAACTTTTTAGCAATTTTTTAGCTACTTTTAGTCATTTGGTGATCTAAACAGGAGAGCTAATGGTGGTGTGATAAAATTTAGCACCTATTATCTCATAAGCTGCTCACGTGGTGCTAAAAGGAGTTAAACGTGGGCCAGGAAACCCCATTTTTTACCTATACCCTCTAACCCCATTCTCTCTCCGCGCTAGGGGCATGGGTGTTTTTTATTCCAATATGCTAAACTTTATTAGAGTATTCCAAACACTCCAAGAAGCTAAAATTTAGCACTTCAATTCATATGACTAAAATTTAGCAGTAAGCTAAAGTTTATCCAGTAAGATTGAAACGAGGCCAAACTTAGAGCCCAAAAGTTCCCTACGCGAGCCGATATTAGCTGGGGAGGAACTTAAAGCGTCCACGATTGTGATATTGCTTTCCTCTCTCACTCTTGAGTCTTTCGCTAGCTAGATATAGTGACTAACTATGCTAATAATTTGCTGTGCTCCCCACATGCACTTAGCTCATGCTGGCTTTTTATACACAACAGGCGATGGCTGTCTCATCCACATATGTACCAGACTTTTTCAATGTCCCGGACTAGACTTTTTCGTCCAATCCAAATTATATATATCCGATGTATTATATGCTGGCGGGCAGGTTTGGTGATGAAAATGATGATAAGATGTATTCATAATATATGACTATCAATAAAATATTAATGGCAATATTAATAAACACGTGGACCACGAGACAATGACCGATCATCCAAGTCCGACGAGCGATTGTGAAGTTTGTCGTCTGGTCTGACTCTGAAACCAAATCGACCGGGGAAATGGCCTTGGGTAGCAGACCTTCGGGGCTGGTTAATTCATCCCCTTCAATTTAGCTTCCACCAATTTAGCCCCCAATATTTCCAATGATTCTGCAGTTCCTCAATGATACGTAGGCCTTGTAGCCCTGAAGCAGTGGCGGAGGACTCGGTAGGGCAAGATATGGCGGTCTCCACCTCGGATCTCTACCAAACACAAACCAATCAATAGCCATGAACGTTTGGCGCAAGTTCATTTTTCTGTAGCCATTGATGCTGGACGCAAGAAAGAAGATGAACACCTCATCCTCATAGAATCGTTCGGCAGGGCCCTGTCCTTGCGCTATTAGTCATAACCAGGGGCGGACGGACAGGAGAAATGTGGGCCATGGCCCATCTCAATTTTTAAAACCACATGTACCCGATGCGTATAGAAAAAAATAGTAAATTGCACGGACCAAACCAGTCTCGTAAGTTTGTTCCTCTTAAGATCGGCTCGGTCCTTCTCACTCTCGTCCTCACTCTCGGCTTAGTCCTCACATCTATCTGTTCGGCTTAATTCTTTTTAACATCACCTGAGCTAATTGTTGACACCTTTTTGGAGGCGCCAATCACTTCAAAAGAACCAGCGGCGGTGCTCTCTGGTCAGCCGCGGACGGTCCGCGGCACAGGGTCGGACGGTCCGCGACCTGGCGTGAAGCGGCGGTGCTCTCTGGTCAGGCGCGGACGGTCCGCGGCACAGGGCCGGACGGTCCGCGACCTGGTGCAGGAGCTCGGGTTTCCTGCCTGAGGGCCGGACGGTCCGCACGTTCGCAGGGGTGGCGGAAGATCGTCGGCGGCGCCTGGATCTCGCTCTCGGGATGGACCCCGTCGGGGAGGAGAGATCCTAGGAGTTGTCTAGGCTCGGGCAAGCCGACCTAGACTCCTCTAATCGACGTAGAGTCGAGGAGAGGCGGAGAATTTGGGGATCGAGAGGCTAAACTAGAACTAGACTAGAACTACTCCTAATTGTACAGGAAATAAATGTGAAATAGAAGTTGTATTGATTCGATTGATTCTTCCAAATCGGCCGTATACCTCTCTATTTATAGAGGAGGGGGGCTGGACCCTTTGCACAACTGAATTTCGAGCTAATTCCGAGGATCTAGCTAACAAACATAGCACAAAACTCGGAACCCTAATCTACGCTGCGCACGCGTGGACCGTCCGGCCCACAGGCGCGGACTGTCCGGACCGCGGACTGTCCGGCCTCAGGGCCGGACCGTCCGCGTGCTCCTTTTGGTGCCAAACATATGCCCCCTGCCTTTTGGTGGAGCTAGGCAAACCAAAAGCACCTTAATCCGATGTGATCACATCGGCTTCCTTAAGCATCTTGCCACATACTAGGATGGTACTGCTTGAGGAAACGCCCATTCAAAGCTTTAGACAAATCCTTGCCTTGTAATGTTTGTAGCAAATAGGCGTTACCAGACATTACCTGTTTTACTTTATAAGGACCCTCCCAGCTTGGCGACCATTTCTCAAACTTCCGGTCTTTATTCCTTAGAGGCAAGATGGTCTTCCACACCAGATCCCCTACTTGAAATGACTTTGCTTTGACCTTCTTGTTGTAGACCCTGGCTACCATGATATTGTCCTTCTCTATTGCTCCCAAAGCTATCACCCTCTTGTCGGTTACCTCATCAATATTATCCATCATTGAATCATAATAATCAGTGACGGGTAGATCATTTTGTCTGGCAAACCTGACAGCATTCAAACTTATTTCCACAGGCAACACTGCTTCCTGCCCATAGACAAGCTCAAAAGGAGATACTTTAGTAGCACTATGTCTAGATATTCTATGAGCCCATAAGGCTTCGGACAAAATCTTATGTCAATGCTTAGGATTATCGGATATCTTCTTTTTTATCAAATTAATCAACGTCCTATTACTAGACTCGGCCTGTCCATTGGCCTGAGCATAATATGGAGATGAATTAAGCAACTTAATCCTATATAATTCAGCAAATTCACGTACCTCCTTTGACATAAAAGAAGTTCCTTGATCTGTAGTCAAGGTCTGGGGAATGCCGAATCTATGAATGATATGCTCAGTTATGAACTCAATTACCTCCTTGTGTGTCATGTTTTTCAGAGCAATGACTTCAGACCATTTGGTAAAATAGTCAGTGGCAACTAACACGAACCGATGCCCCTTTGATGATGAAGGATGGATTTCTCCAATAAAGTCTAATCCCCATCCTCTGAAAGGCCAAGGCTTGATGATAGGATGTAATTCGGTTGCAGGGACCAACTGCAGGTCGCCGAATTTTTGACACACTTGGCAACCCTTGTAGTATTTGAAACAATCAGCTATCATGTTACGCCAATAAAAACCAGACCTTCGCAACAGCCATTTCATCTTTGGAGCCGATTGGTGGGTACCACAAATTCCTTCATGTACTTCGGCCATGGCCAATATAGCATCATCTGGGCCCAAGCACTTAAGCAGGACGTCGTTGACTATTTGGCGGTAGAGTTCATCACTCATCAAGACATACTTGAAAGTTGTTTGTCGAATGTTCTTATCTGTCCTGATATTGGGATTTCGTAAATAATTAAGTATGGGTGTCCTCCAATCACTTGCATCGGCTTCATTATCAGCCGAATCAATTAAGAGAACATTTCTGGTAACCCCGGACGGTCCGGCGTCTCGACGCGGACGGTCCGCGACCTGGGGAATTGGCCCGGCATCGGTTATCAGATTTTCAGTGTTGTGAAATCTCCCTCGCTTTATCCGATAACCTGATGCGTCTTGTGCCAAATTGTTAGCTCTATGATTCTCAACTCTAGAGATATGCCGAATACTGAATTCGTTAAAAGAATGGATTATGCTCCAACATTTTTCAAGGTAACTATTTAAAGTACCATCAAAACATTGATATTCTTCTAACACCTGTTGGACGACCAGCTGAGAATCACCAAATGCCTTCACATGTTTTACTCCCATACAATTTAAGAGTTCCAAACCGAATAAGAGGGCCTCATATTCGGCTTGATTATTAGTGCAATAAGTTTTCAATCGGCTAGAGAAGTCGAAGGAGACATCACTTGGTGAAACAAGTACGATGCCAATGCCTTGCCCTTCATTGCAAACCGATCCATCAAAATATAAAGTCCAAGGAGTAATAGTGAGGTATGTCATGTCTAGTTTATGAATATCATTAATCCGATGTTCTACAATAAAATCCGCTACGACCTGGCCTTTCATAGATTTCAATGGTTCATAGGCCAAGTCATATTCTATAAGCGCATAAGCCCACTTACCAATCCTACCACTCATAATTGGGTTATGCAACATGTATTTGATTACATCGGCTTGACCAGAAACAGTGCAATGACTAGACAGTAAATAACATCTACACTTGGTGCATGCATAAAACAAGCATAAGCATAACCTTTCAATAAAAGTGTACCTTGTTTCAGCATCCACCAACCTCCGACTTAGATATGTCACCACATGCTCCTTTCCTTTAGTTTCTTGTGTCAGAACAGCCCCAATAACCTTATCTTCAGCTGCAATGTATAATCTAAATGGTGCTCCTACTTGTGGTGCTTTTAACACGGGAGCCAAAGACAAGTATTTTTTAATGAGATCAAATGCCTCCTGCTGCTCTGCCCCCAAGTGAATTCGGCATCATTCTTAAGCCGAAGGATAGGGGTGAAGGCATCAATCTTCCTGGATAGGTTAGAAATGAACCTTCGTAAATAATTCACCTTGCCGAGAAACTTCTGCACTTCGACCTTACAAGTCGGAGGCCCCACATTCCGAATAGACTTGATTCGGTCAGGGTCTATTTCTATACCATGTTCATGGATGACAAATCCTAAAAACTTACCAGCCGACACTCCAAAAGCACATTTACGTGGGTTCATTTTCAAACCATACCGACGCATTTTATCAAAGGCTTTGCGCAAATCAGCTATATGAGGACCAAACTCAGCCGATTTGACTACAATATCATCAATGTAGACTTCCACAGTATTTCCTAACAACTCATGGAAGATCAGATTCATAGCCCTCTGATAAGTAGCACCAGCATTTTTAAGACCGAATGTCATGACAACCCATTAAAATAAACCAATAAAGCCTGGACATATAAAGGCCGTTTTAGACGCATCCTCTTTGGCCATGAAAATCTGGTTATATCCGGCATTACCATCAAGAAAGCTAATAATTCTATTTCCTGATGCATTATAGATTAATGTGTCGGCTATGAGCATAGGATATTCATCTTTAGGAGTTGCTCTATTTAAATTGCGAAAATCAATGCATACCCTAAGCTTATCTGACTCCTTCTTCTCTACCGGCACAATATTGGAGACCCACTCTGCGTATCTGCAAGGTCTAATAAAATTAGCTTCTAGTAGCCGGTGGATTTCGTCCTTGATTCGTGGGAGAAGATCTGGACGAAAGGTTCTAGCTTTCTGCTTGAAAGGTCTGAAACCGGACTTAATAGGCAGCCGATGTTCGACGATCTCTCGGCTTAGTCCAGGCATCTCAGTGTAATTCCGAGCAAAACAATCTGAATATTCCTTCAATAGACCGATCATCTCATTTCTAGGATCGGTCTCCAGGGTCTTGTTTACAAAAGTCGGCCTTGGAGTGTTATCATCTCCTATGCCAATCTCCTCCAAAGGATCGGCCGATGTAAATCGCTGTCCTAGTTTATCAAGATCTCTGAATTCCTCTATCATGTCCCCCACACAGGAATCAGATGGTCTTTGTGTGATGGCGGACTTTCTGGTCTCGGGGACCGGATCATCTGTAATACTGTCTTTTCGCTGCGGTAGATGTTCGATCTTAAAGTCCGAACTGTTTTGGGAAAAACCAGACCATCCGGCTTTGGGAGCCGAACTGTCCGTGACCAAAGACTCATAAACTTTGTGTGTATTCATCATTTAAACTCTATTTAGGATTTAGCCGATTCTCCATCGGCTCTAGCATTACAGGAATGAAACCTTTCTTATCTATACTTATGAACTGATAATCAGAAAAATCTACTCCTGTGAGACATGTAGCAGTCTCATAAGTCCAGAGTACAGGGGCATCGGCCACAGCGATGCAGGCCGATACATCAGCATGTACTTGTTCTACCTCATCGCCTACCCATTATATTAGCATTTGATGTAATGTAGAAGGTATACATTGATTGGCATGAATCCAATCTCTGCCTAGAATTAAACTGTAATTTCCTTCTACATCAGCGACGAAGAATGCAGCAGCAAGGGTCTTAGTCCCGATGGTTAATTCAACGGACGTGACTCCCCTGGCTTTAATCGAGCTATCCCCAACACCGCTGAGGGTCATGTTGGTCTTGACAAGTTCGTCATCTTGTTTACCTAATTTTCTGTATAATGAATAAGGCATTAGATTTACAGCCGCCCCTCCATCTACCAACATCTTAGCAATCGGTATTCCATCAATGTGACCGCGCGCGAAGAGCGGCTTTAAATGATTTACCGATTCCTTTGGTTTAGTAAAGGCGGCTTCTTTAGGACCGAAATCGAACTGGGCAACAACAGGTTCATCGTCTCCGATAATAGTACAATCGGCAGAAAATGTAATAACATTTACATCCATACCTGGGCGTTCTAGAGAAGCCTCGTAGTCGACCAAGTCTTCTCCCAGCAGGTCGTCTTCTTCCATTGATGTTGGCGTGTCGTTGGAGGCTTCCTGGTGTGGTGCGGACGGTCCGGACTCCGGGGGCGGACGGTCCGCGCCTGGTGCAGATTGCCCAGTCTTGCTGGCCAGGCTACCTGCCATACCTGCAGGGTGTTGTACAAGTGTTGTTTCATTTTCTATTTTTGTGGCCGTTTGATTTTCCTCAATGGCCTTTGGTCTCCATTTCTTTTGCGGTGGCGGGTACTGTGGATGTGTGTCATTGAATATCTTTTCCGCCTCCTTTTCCTGGCTCTCCTTCGCTCTTAGGCGCTGTAATTTCCGCTTTTGGGACCGTGTCAATCCCGATGGGCACCATCGAGGCATGGAGTATTTTGGATCGGCTGTTTTGATGGTAGCCGTATCTTTCTTTTTTGGTTATGTTGGCCGATTCACCAAAAATCATCGGCCCTTTATTATCTTCCTGTATGACAACGTCTGCAGTACCTATTTTGATGACGTCCTTCTTTGTTGTCCTTTCGGTTGCTGCAGGTACATGCCCCCCTGCCGGATTGGTCGGCCTTGGAGGCCGAGTAGTCCGGCAATCCTGTTGGGTCTGTGCTTGGTGACCGGATTGAGCGGTGCTCAATCGCTCTTGTACTGGTGGCGTCAACCTGTCAAAAACAGATGTTTGGGGTGCCCTCCAGGCGGGGTATTATGGCATCCCAAATGGATATGGTGGCATGCCCCACATTTGATTTGGGACATATGGTGGAGGTAAATATGTGTATGGATATGGCATAGGCGGATAAGGTGGAGGTGTCCATGCAGGTATGTTAGGTCTCAGTTGCACAGTATGACCTTTCATTTCTTCCGATTGGTGAGGTGGTCCAATCGGCCTTACCTGACGCTGCTCATGAATGGGTGAGCGAGGTCGCTTTGCTGGCCGGTCACTGGGGCCGGCCTTTTTTTACGTATTTAGACAATAATTGATCAAAAGTTGGGCCGGCTTTGACCAACTGACCAGTCGCCTTGAATGTATTTGTTTTCCACGTACCTATCTCTGGTCGTCGTGGTTTGAAAGTACGTGGCCGTTGTGAGTCTTGAGCACGGCCGGACCGTCCGCTGGAGTTCTCCGGACCGTCTGGTGGGGTCCCGGACCGTCCGCGCCTGTGTGCCGGACCGTCCGGGGTGCGCAGCACGGGTTCCTGCTCCTTAGTCTGTGCTTGCCCCCCAGCGCCGTAGGCAGTGATGGTCACCTGAAGAGTTTCCCCTCCGTCAGGAGTCGTTTCTGCCACCACTTTCCTGCAAGAAATTTTATGTTTTTCATCAGCATCTCTTGCATTGCCGATGACTATCTCTTTGCTTTTGCCTTTATCGGCTGCGTTTGGCCGAACCAGGACTTTCTTGCCCTCGAAGTCGATCATGTTCATCGGAAAGGGCTCTGTATCCACCTGCATTTCCTAAAATTTCAATCGTCCCTCGTTAATGGCCGATTGAATCTGTCGACGGAATACATTACAATCATTTGTGGCATGAGAAAATGAGTTATGCCACTTGCAGTATGCACGACGTTTTAGCTCGTCGGTGGATGGAATAGTATGATTTATTTTAATGTTGCCATTTTTAAGTAATTCATCAAATATTTTATCACACTTACCAACATTAAACGTAAACTTAACCTCTTCTTGCCGTTTCTTTTGAACCGGCTGTAAGGAGGAACAAGCTGAAGATTTGGCCTGCTTTGGCCAAACCATTTCAGCAGCATACACTTCTGCTGATTCGTCATCTGAGCTACTTTGGTCGCATTCTACTATATGTACGTTGTGACGAATTGTTTTAGCAGTTTCTTTGCTTCGGCTTTCACAAGCCAAAGCTCTCTGGTGTAACTGTGCTAGTGTAAAAAATTGGATGCCTTCTAATCTTTCTTTTAAATAATATCATAGACCATTAAAGGCTAATCCTGCTAGCTGTTTTTCTGCTAAATGAATTTGGAAGCATCGGTTTCTTGTATCTCGGAATCTCCGGATGTAATCATTAACCGATTCATCTTTTGCTTGTCGCAATGACACTAAATCTACCAAATCCAACTCATAGTCACCTGAGAAAAAATGATCATGAAATTTTTGTTCTAGATCCCCCCATGATGAAATGGAATTAGGAGGTAAAGTGGCGTACCACGCAAACGCGGTTCCCGTTAGAGATAATGAAAATAAACGTACGCGAAATGCCTCTGTGTCAGCCAACTCTCCTAATTGTGCTAAAAACTGGCATATGTGTTCGCGTGTGTTCTTTCCTTGATCACCCGAAAATTTTGCGAATTCGGGTATCCTGGTTCCCTGTGGGTATGGGTGGTGATCAAATCGGCTGTCATAAGGTTTCCGATATGATTGCCTCCCAGGGACCATGCTTACTCCGAGCTTATCTCGGAACGCCCCGGCTATTTCTTCCCTCACTATATCAATGGCAGCCGGTGCGAGACCACCGGCTCTCTGGTCAAACATAGGTGGGGTTGGCTGGATATTAGCATGTTGTCTTTCCCCCATTGGTTTGAGCTACGTGGTGCATTGCCACTTGCCCTATATGGTTCATATGTTTGATCGTTCCTTTCCGGTCTTCTAGGTGGGGCCGGAAAGTTTTCCTGGGCTCTAGATCTCGAATTAATGGGTTGATGCATTGCATAGTGCGATGGGAAGTGTTGCTGGGACGGGTGAGGATTCAGGTAACAATCCTCCTCAAAAAGGTCATGCGCGGACTGTCCGGACATTGGCCCGGACCGTCCTTGATTATATGCAGATCGTCCGTCGTTGTATGCGGACCGTCCGACTGGGTAGTTCAGATTCTGTGCCGTGTGTGGTGGCTCGGGCGCATATCTAGGTAACTCATTAAAAATATGCCCGACTATTGCTGGCCCGGACGGTCCACGCTCACGTGCGGACGGTCCGGGCATGTGCAGATCGGCTGGTTTGCTGCCGATTTGCGGTTGCTCAGGGTACGTGTCCATCAGCATCCATAAAGGGGTTGTGACTGGTCGTGACAACCTCTAGCCGATGTATTACGTGTGTTATCCCCTAATTCAACCTCGTGTGAAGGAAAATTTGCTATACTAGATTTATCAAATGCACGTACTAGTCTCCTGTAATCCTTTTGCATATCCCCTATGATATTTTGCATTTGCTCACGCTGTTCATATACATAATTTCTAAGAGATTGTAGCTCGTTTGTATTACTTACATTGGGGATTTCTGGTGTGGGTCGGAGCGAAGCCGGATCTGTCGCCCGATGTCGGACGACCTTGTTGTTCCTGTCTACTTTGAAGTTGGCCAAGAACTTTGCTTTTGCCTCCTTGATCATCTGCTCCTTGTGCTCCTCGAATTGGAGCTATTCGTCAGCTGGCAAGGTCTCCCAAGTCGGCTCTATGATGTTACTTGGGGAAATATCAGAGCTATCTCTTGAACCAGCCATTGAGGGCCGATTTGATGCGTCTATATTTGTTGTCCCCAGCGGAGTCGCCAAAAAGTATGTTGACACCTTTTTGGAGGCGCCAATCACTTCAAAAGAACCAGCGGCGGTGCTCTCTGGTCAGGCGCGGACGGTCCGCGGCACAGGGCCGGACGGTCCGCGACCTGGCGTGAGGCGGCGGTGCTCTCTGGTTAGGCGCGGACGGTCCGCGGCACAGGGCCGGATGGTCCGCGACCTGGTGCAGGAGCTCGGGTTCCCTGCCTGACGGCCGGACGGTCCGTGCCCTAGGGCCGGACGGTCCGCGCGTGCGCAGGGGCGGCGGAATGTCGCCGGCGGCGCCTGGATCTCGCTCCCGGGAGGGACCCCGTCGGGGAGGAGATATCCTAGGAGTTGTTTAGGCTCGGGCAAGCCGACCTAGACTCCTCTAATCGACGTAGAGTCGAGGAGAGGCGGAGAATTTGGGGATCGAGAGGCTAAACTAGAAGTAGACTAGAACTACTCCTAATTGTACAGGAAATAAATGTGAAATAGAAGTTGTATTGATTCGATTGATTCTTCCAAATCGGCCGTATACCTCTCTATTTATAGAGGAGGGGGGCTGGACCCTTTGCACAACTGAATTCCGAGCTAATTCCGAGGATCTAGCTAACAAACATAGCACAAAACTCGGAACCCTAATCTACTCTGCGCACACGCGGACCGTCCGGCCCACAGGCGCGGACTGTCCAGACCGCGGGCTGTTCGGCCTCAGGGCCAGACCGTCCGCGTGCTGTAACGCCCTGAATTTGGGGGTAGAATTTTTTCTTCTTTTCTCTCACCAAATTCGGGCGTTACTCTCTTTTCTCTTTCCCTGTTTGCTCTTTCTTCCCAACTTCAAACCAGTATAGCGGCAGGTGTCCGTGTCATGTATAAACCAAAACCTAAGTGTCATGGGTGTTGCATCATGCCGAAGCGCATTTCTTTGTCTGATGATGAGTGTTCGTCTCGTTCCGTTCCGGATTTCGGTTCGCGATTTAATTCCGTTTAGTGGTCCACGCTCGTCGTGGGTTTTCGATCCGCGAAGTGACCCGGCCCAGCCCAACCTAGTCCAGCCCAGCCCAACCGGCCCGGCCCGCCCCGGCCTGCGCGCCCCTGGCGCCCAAAACCCCCCCCCCCCATGCACCCCCTCCCCTCTCTCTCTCTCTCATTTGGATCTCCCGCGCAACAACCTCTCCTCTCCCTCTTCCACCTCTCTCTCCCCGTGGTGCCCTAGGATTTGGAGACGGCGATCACCGGATTTTGGACCCCGAGGTGAGCTCCCCTCCCCTCCCCTTCTCTTCTCTCTCTCTCCCTCTCCCTCCTCTTCTTCCCCGCGCGCGCGCCCTCCCTTTTCCCCCTGCCCGGCGCGGTGATCCCGCCCCCGCCCCTCCCCGCGGCGGCGCTCGGCGCCCGCCCCCGGCTCGCCCGCCCGGTCTCCCTCCCGCGGCGGCGCTCGGCTCCCCGTCCCCGGCCTCTCCCCCCGCTCGATCCCTTCCCCGGCGCGGCGGCTCCCGCCCCCGCCCCTCCCCGCGGCGGCCCCGCCCGCTCGGCCCCTCCCCTGCCCGGCGCGGCGATCCCGCCCCCGCCCCTCCCCACGGCGGCGCCCCGGCTCGCCCGCTCGGCCTGCCCGCTCGGCCCCTCCCCGCGGCGGCGCTCGGCGCCCGCCCTCGGCCCCGCCCCGGCCCCCGGCGGCGCTCGGCCTCGCCCCCTGCCCGGCCCCTGCGCGCGGCCCCGCCCCTCGGCTCGGCCGGCCGTGGTGGCCCGGCGCCCTCCCGCGGCGCGGCGAGCCCCGCTCGCCCGCGCGCCCCCGCCCCCGGCCGGTTCAACCGCCCTGGCCCCAGCTCGCCCGCCCGTTCCCCCGTCTCGGCCTCGCCCGTATCTTCGCTCGCCCGCGCTCGCAGTGATTATTCGTTAATTAGCGTGTTGCGTCGCGCGCTTCGCCGCGCGACGGATTTGTCTAAATTCATATTCTATCTCGTGTTGCGTCGTGCGCTTCGTCGCGCGACGATCCGTTTTTGTTTCAGGTCGTTTAAGGTGTAACGCCGCGTGTGTATTCACGCGACGTTCCACTTTGGACTCAGTTTAGTCGACGTATGTCGTCGTGCGCTTCGTCGTGCCACGCTTAACGTCTCCTCTTAACTAAGGCAAAGCGTCTCGTTACGTGCTCGGTCGCGCGACGAGTCGTTAATTTCTTAATTTGTTTAGAGAGCTTTGTCGCGCGTCTCGCCGCGTGACCATCCTTTTATTTATCTCCACCTGCTTATAATAATTAGACATGAAACATGACTTTACTTTACGCTAAACATAGTGTCTGCATTAAATTTCCTTCTATTAAGCGAGTGGTTAATTTATAATCATGTAACGTTATCGTTTCTCGACTGTCTTTTCCTCTTTCTCTCTTAACCGTACTCGCGAGCCAGCGTAGAACGTCTGTTTACTTATTGCATTCTATTGTATGGTGTACTGTTCTTTGGTATTAAATATGTGGATGTATGTATGTTGGCGCTCGCATAGAGAACGATCCGGTTGAAGAGCCCGAGGAACCCGCAGGAGAAGCCCCTGAGCAGCAGTCGTTTGGTGGAGGCAAGTGTCCCTTGACCTATCTATGTCCTATTCATTATTTAATTCACCTCCCGCTTTACACATTTATGCCTAAGGATTGACTAGCTTTTGTTATCCATGTCCTTGTTTACCTATCTGGGTTGGATTATTACTGTTTAGCTTTATGCTATTGCTTAACTCTAATCAATGAACATGATGAGATTAACTATGATACGCTGTTTTCCCTTCTCTTATTATGATGTGGTACTTGTGGTCATCAAGGGGACTCGAGCGGTTTCTCGAGTGCCTCTCCGTAAGGACCTATTCAATGGATGACCGCCCGGGAATACAGTGCAACCATGAGGGTGGAATGGGGTGCCCTTAGCTGAATAATTAGAGGATCCGGGGTGTAGATCGCTTAGCCGTCGTGCCGTCAATGGGGCTCGGTGTATGCGGCTCGCTCTGCCAAGGTTGATTTGTCCCTTGGGGAGGAGTGCGGTACATTTAGGAAACCTAACGGGTGGCTACAGCCCCGGGGAATCTTTGTAAAGGCTACGTAGTGATGCCCTGCTGGGTCACCTTGGTAGTGATCAATGGAGAGTCATGATCTCCGGGCAGAATGGGAATCACGGCTTGTGGGTAAAGTGCACAACCTCTGCAGAGTGTTTGAAAACTGATATATCAGCCGTGCTCGCGGTTATGAGCGGCCAAGGGAGCTCCAGTGATTAGTGGTACTTGATCAGAGATACTTTGGTACAGGTGGTTATGAGATCGATGTTTCTGGTTATGGCTATGGTGCTGGTAAGTGGTATTCTTTCCGTTTGGAAAGGGTACATCGGGTTAATAACTTGGGTTAATGCTAAAACTTGGCTTTCTACTAGTAAGTAATAATCTGACCAACTAAAAGCAACTGCTTGACTTATCCCCACATAAAGCTAGTCCACTACAGCCAAACAGGATACTTGCTGAGTATGTTGATGTGTACTCACCCTTGCTCTACACACCAAACCCCCCCCCATCCCCAGGTTGTCAGCATTGCAACCACTGCTCAGGCGAAGATGAAGCTGTGGAAGGAGACTTCCAGGAGTTCCAAGACTACGACGAGTTCTAGGTGTGGGTTAGCGGCAACCCCCAGTCGGCTGCCTGTGAAGGCCGCGGTTATCTACGTTTCTTTTCCGCACTTTGATTTACTGTAAGAACTATATGGACGTCTCAGACGTATGATGTAATCGACTATTTCCCTTATTAATACTATTTTGAGCACTGTGTGATGATGTCCATATTATGTAACTGCTGTGTACGTGAATAACTGATCCTGGCACGTACATGGTTCGCATTCGGTTTGCCTTCTAAAACCGGGTGTGACATAAGTGGTATCAAAGCCGTGCTGACTGTAGGACCGCTAACCTAGAGTAGAATGGTCGTTCTAAGGACTATAGACCTCTGTCCCTGCCTTGACTTTGATATCTCTTCAAAAGTTGGTCCTACTGACCAAACCTATGTTCTACTATATAATATACCTTGCCGAAAATTATGTTTTATTCTGATCCTTCATTTACTTATTATTTGCTGGTCATATTAATTCTGTTCTTACCCTTTTGCTTGCGATGTCTTTTGTAGATGGCTCGACTTAGACACACTGCACGAAAGTCAGTCATCCCCTTCTTACCCTCCCGCCTTGCTGAGCGTCCGCTTCGCCGTCCCGTGGCCGGACAGTCCAGCCACTTGGAGAGACTGCACCACCGCCTGCATGAGGAGCAGGAACGTCGATGACAGGAGCAGCAGGGCTCTTCCTTCTCGCTCCAACAGGAGATAGAGTCTGTGAGGAGCTGCTCCCCTGTGCTTCCTCTGGAGGCGCCCCCTGCATCACCACTGGGCGCCCCAGCTTCTGGAGTAGCTGCTGGAGGAGACCCAGACGACGGAGATGGCGACGACAGCTCGAGCCACGACACCGACTTCTCTGCTAACCTTGAGCCGGAAGGATGGGTTGCTCGACCCATCACTCGCGACGCTGCTCGCGGGTGTCACTTCCACGATGCGCTCGACACCCTGCTACGTCGGGCATTTGACCGGCATACTTGGTCCGTCGAGTATCGCTGTGTGGTCTACCAGCATAGTCGCGGGGTCTACCCGGACCGCTGGGAGGCGACTTGCTTAGTGCGCTGCCCGGAGAACAGTCTCCAGGGTGCAGAGGCCTGTTCAGAGCACTATTCTATCTCTGAGCGGGACTCAGCTGAGGCAGCCATGCAAGATGCTGCACGGCGTGCGCTTTCGCACTACTGCTCGGTTTTCGGTGGGGCAGCTGACGGTCTTGACCTGAAGTATTACCCCCGTCGTCCATCTGGCAGCACAGGAGGCGTGATTGTCTCACCTGTCGGTGAGGGCAATCCTAGGTTGAGCAGCACAGTCAACCTAGCCGCCGTGCTAAACACGGAGCTGGACCATGCATTAGACGAGCTGAGTAGGGCTCGTGCTGAGATCGCCCTGCTGCGGGCTGAGCGCGCGGAACGTCGTCACCTGGACGGTGGTTCCCCCGCTCCCGTTGGGACTCAGCACCCGTACCGCTCACCTCAGCGTGGACACCAGTCTTATGGCAATCCCGACTGCAAGACCAAGATAACTCTAGAACCATAGATCGTTAGAGTTGGATCTTGTAATTAATACGAAATATATACGTAGAAGCTTCAGTCCTAGCGTTGGTTTCGGTCTTAGTTAGTCTTGGTTAGACAGGGTAGTTTGCTATATCCTGTGCATCTATGTTTGTCATGATGAACTATGTTTGGTTTGGATCTTTGTAATGATTGTTACCAAAGTGTGGGTATCCCCTGCATTTTGGTTTGCCTATTATGTTAATGGAGTTAGTTATATAGTTGGGAAACCCCTTTTATTCCACTTTCCTTTCTATCTGAGAAGCTGTGTGGTCTGTGTTGGAGATCAGTGAAGATGCTCATCTGTTCAGTGCTGTTGAAGAATTCTATTCTCTTTCCTTATGCTGCAAGATTTGCCAGATCAGTTCTGATGTGTGGTTGCATTCTGCAGATGTCAGAGAACAGGCACAGAGGAGGAAGGCGTGCTCAGCAGGAGCGAGCCGCTCAACAGGAGGAGGTGCCCCAGCAGCAGCACCTGCCGCCCCCGCCCCCGATGTCCATCGAGCAGATGTTTCTGATGCAGACTCAGGCAGTTCAAGCCATCGGTCAGACTTTGGCCGCCATTCAGCAACAGCAGCAGCAGCAGCAGCAGCAGGCCCCACCTCAGCCTCAGATGCCTCAGATGCCCAGAGACAAGCGTGCTGAATTCATGAGAGGTCATCCCCCAACGTTCGCTCATTCTTCTGACCCCATGGATGCTGAAGACTGGCTGCGCACTGTGGAGCGGGAGTTGCATACCGCTCAGTGCGATGACAGGGAGAAAGTTTTGTATGGTCCCCGTCTGTTGAGAGGAGCAGCCCAGTCATGGTGGGAGTCTTACCTCGCCACCCATGCCCACCCTGACGCCATCACCTGGGAAGAGTTTAGAGGTAGTTTTCGTCAGTACCATGTTCCTGCAGGTCTGATGACAGTGAAGAAGGAGGAGTTCCTGGCCCTCAAGCAAGGGCCATCGTCTGTCAGTGAGTACCGGGACAAGTTTCTGCAATTGTCTCGCTATGCTCCTGAAGATGTCAACACCGACGCCAAGCGGCAGTACCGTTTCCTGAGAGGCTTGGTTGACCCTCTGCAGTATCAACTGATGAATCACACCTTCCCGACATTCCAGCACCTGATTGATAGAGCGATCATGACAGAAAGGAAGCGTAAGGAGATGGAAGATCGTAAGCGCAAGATCAGTGGACCCCAGCCTGGAAGCAGCAGTCGTCCTCGTTTCTCAGGCAATCAACCTCAGCAGTTCAGGCAGAACCAGCGTCCACCTCCGCAGCATCAACAGTTTCAAAGGCAGTACCCTCAGAATCAGTATCAGAACCGTCAGAGCAATCAGTCAGGAGGTCAGTTTCAGAGGCAGAATCAGCAAGCACCTCGCCTTCCTGCCCCAGCAAACCAGCAGAACAATCAGGCAGCACCAGCTCAGGTTGGAAACAGAGCATGTTTCCACTGTGGAGAGCAAGGCCACTGGGTGATGCAATGTCCGAAGAAGGCAGCCCAGCAGCAGTCAGGCCCCAATGCCCCAGCAAAGCAGAATGTGCCTCAGCCTGGAGCAGGCAATCGCTCTCAGCCGCGCTATAATCATGGAAGACTGAACCACTTGGAGGCTGAAGCAGTTCAGGAGACCCCCGGCATGATAGTAGGTATGTTCCCAGTCGATTCCCATATTGCAGAAGTGTTATTTGATACTGGAGCAACGCATTCTTTCATTACTGCATCATGGGTAGAAGCACATAATCTTCTAACTACTACCATGTCAATCCCCATTCAAATTGACTCAGCCGGTGGTAGAATTCGAGCTGATAGCATTTGTTTGAATATAAGTGTGGAAATAAGGGGGATAGCGTTTCCCGCTAACCTTATAGTAATGGGTACTCAGGGAATAGATGTCATCCTAGGGATGAATTGGCTAGATAAGTATCAGGCAGTTATCAGTTGTGATAAAAGGACAATCAAGTTGGTGTCCCCACTAGGAGAGGAAGTGGTGACCGAGTTAGTCCCGCCTGAGCCAAAGAAAGGAAGTTGTTATCAGATGGCTGTCGATAGCAGTGAAGCAGACCCAATTAAGAAGATCAAGGTTGTGTCTGAATTCCCAGATGTGTTTCCAAAGGATTTACCGGGTATGCCACCAGAGCGGAAAGTTGAGTTTGCCATAGAGCTTCTTCCTGGAACCGCCCCTATCTTTAAGAGAGCTTACAGAATATCTGGACCAGAGTTGGTTGAACTTAAGAAGCAAATTGATGAGCTGTCAGAGAAAGGTTACATCCGGCCAAGCACCTCGCCTTGGGCCGCCCCTGTCCTGTTTGTGGAGAAGAAAGATGGCACCAAGAGGATGTGCATCGATTACCGAGCTTTGAATGAAGTCACGATCAAGAACAAGTATCCCTTGCCCAGAATAGAAGATCTGTTCGACCAGTTCAGAGGAGCCAGTGTGTTCTCCAAGATTGATCTGAGGTCAGGTTATCATCAGCTCAGGATCCGACCTTCGGACATTCCGAAGACGGCATTCATTTCCAAGTATGGTTTGTATGAGTTCACAGTGATGTCTTTTGGTTTGACCAATGCGCCCGCTTTCTTCATGAACTTGATGAACAGTGTATTCATGGATTATCTCGATAAGTTTGTGGTGGTATTCATTGATGACATTCTGGTTTATTCTCAAAGCGAAGAAGAGCACGCAGATCATTTGAGGATGGTATTGCAGAGATTGCGAGAGCACCAGTTGTATGCAAAGTTGAGCAAGTGTGAATTCTGGATCAGTGAAGTCCTGTTCTTGGGTCACATAATCAACAAGGAAGGATTGGCTGTGGATCCGAAGAAAGTGGCAGACATTTTGAACTGGAAAGCGCCAACAGATGCTAGAGGAATCAAGAGTTTCATTGGAATGGCCGGATATTATCGGCGATTCATTGAAGGGTTTTCGAAGATTGCGAAACCAATGACAGCGTTGCTAGGCAACAAAGTTGAGTTCAAGTGGACCCAGAAATGTCAAGAGGCCTTCGAAGCGCTGAAAGAGAAGTTGACAACAGCGCCTGTCCTAGTCTTGCCTGATGTGCACAAGCCCTTCTCTGTGTACTGTGATGCTTGTTACACAGGTTTGGGATGCGTGTTGATGCAAGAGGGAAGAGTTGTGGCTTACTCGTCCCGACAGTTGAAGGTTCATGAGAAGAATTACCCAATCCATGATCTAGAGTTGGCAGCAGTGGTTCACGCACTGAAGTCATGGAGACACTATCTGTATGGACAGAAATGCGATGTTTACACAGATCATAAGAGTCTGAAGTACATATTCACTCAGTCAGAGTTGAACATGAGGCAGCGAAGATGGTTAGAGTTGATCAAAGATTATGAGTTGGAGATTCATTACCATCCAGGCAAAGCAAACATAGTGGCAGATGCTTTGAGCAGAAAGAGTCAAGTCAATCTGATGGTTGCTCGTCTGATGCCTTATGAGTTGGCCAAGGAGTTTGACAGGTTGAGTCTCGGATTTCTGAATAATTCGCGAGGAGTCACAGTTGAGTTGGAACCTACCTTGGAGCGCGGAATCAAAGAAGCGCAGAAGAATGATGAGAAAATCAGTGAGATCCGGCGACTGATTCTAGAAGGCAAAGGCAAAGATTTTCGAGAAGATGCAGAAGGCGTGATATGGTTCAAAGATCGCTTGTGTGTTCCTAATGTCCAGTCCATTCGGGAGTTGATTCTCAAGGAAGCTCATGAGACAGCTTATTCGATTCACCCTGGCAGTGAGAAGATGTATCAGGATCTGAAGAAGAAATTCTGGTGGTACGGAATGAAGAGGGAAATCGCAGAGCATGTGGCTATGTGCGATAGTTGCCGAAGAATTAAGGTAGAGCACCAGAGACCTGCTGGATTGTTGCAACCGTTGCAGATCCCTCAGTGGAAATGGGATGAAATCGGTATGGATTTCATAGTCGGATTGCCTCGCACTCGAGCCGGCTACGATTCCATTTGGGTAGTAGTGGACCGTTTGACCAAGTCAGCCCACTTCATACCTGTCAAGACCAACTATAGCAGTGTAGTATTGGCAGAATTGTATATGTCTCGGATCGTTTGTCTTCATGGTGTGCCAAAGAAGATAGTGTCAGACAGAGGAACGCAGTTCACCTCTCATTTCTGGCAGCAGTTGCATGAAGCTTTGGGCACGCATCTGAATTTCAGTTCAGCTTATCATCCGCAGACAGATGGCCAGACCGAAAGGACCAATCAAATTCTTGAAGATATGTTGAGAGCCTGTGCGTTGCAAGATCAGTCCGGATGGGATAAGAGATTGCCTTATGCAGAGTTTTCCTATAACAACAGTTACCAGGCCAGTTTGAAGATGTCACCATTTCAGGCACTCTATGGAAGGAGTTGTAGAACTCCGTTGCAATGGGATCAGCCTGGAGAGAAGCAAGTGTTTGGGCCAGACATTTTGCTTGAAGCCGAAGAGAACATCAAGATGGTCCGAGAGAATCTGAAGATAGCGCAATCGAGGCAGCGAAGCTATGCAGACACAAGAAGAAGAGAGCTGAGTTTCGAAGTCGGAGACTTCGTCTATCTGAAAGTGTCACCGATCAGAGGAGTCAGAAGATTCGGAGTGAAAGGCAAGCTAGCACCCCGTTACATCGGTCCGTATCAGATTCTTGCAAGACATGGAGAAGTGGCCTATCAGCTCAGTTTGCCCGAGAATTTGTCCGCTGTGCATAATGTCTTTCATGTGTCTCAGTTGAAAAAGTGCTTGCGTGTGCCAGAAGAGCAGCTGCCAGTGGAAGGTCTTGAAGTCCAGGAAGACTTGACCTACGTTGAGAAGCCAGTGCAGATTCTTGAGGTTGCAGACCGAGTCACCCGAAGGAAGACCATCAGAATGTGCAAAGTTAGATGGAATCACCATTCAGAGGAAGAAGCAACCTGGGAGCGTGAAGATGATCTGATGGCTAAATACCCTGAGCTCTTTGCTAGCCAACCCTGAATCTCGAGGGCGAGATTCTTTTAAGGGGGATAGGTTTGTAACGCCCTGAATTTGGGGGTAGAATTTTTTCTTCTTTTCTCTCACCAAATTCGGGCGTTACTCTCTTTTCTCTTTCCCTGTTTGCTCTTTCTTCCCAACTTCAAACCAGTATAGCGGCACGTGTCCGTGTCATGTATAAACCAAAACCTAAGTGTCATGGGTGTTGCATCATGCCGAAGCGCATTTCTTTGTCTGATGATGAGTGTTCGTCTCGTTCCGTTCCGGATTTTGGTTCGCGATTTAATTCCGTTTAGTGGTCCACGCTCGTCGTGGGTTTTCGATCCGCGAAGTGACCCGGCCCAGCCCAACCTAGTCCAGCCCAGCCCAACCGGCCCGGCCCACCCCGGCCTGCGCGCCCCTGGCGCCCAAAACCCCCCCCCCATGCGCCCCCTCCCCTCTCTCTCTCTCTCATTTGGATCTCCCGCGCAGCAACCTCTCCTCTCCCTCTTCCACCTCTCTCTCCCCGTGGTGCCCTAGGATTTGGAGACGGCGATCACCGGATTTTGGACCCCGAGGTGAGCTCCCCTCCCCTCCCCTTCTCTTCTCTCTCTCTCCCTCTCCCTCCTCTTCTTCCCCGCGCGCGCGCCCTCCCTTTTCCCCCTGCCCGGCGCGGCGATCCCGCACCCGCCCCTCCCCGCGGCGGCGCTCGGCGCCCGCCCCCGGCTCGCCCGCCCGGTCTCCCTCCCGCGGCGGCGCTCGGCTCCCCGTCCCCGGCCTCTCCACCCGCTCGACCCCTTCCCCGGCGCGGCGGCTCCCGCCCCCGCCCCTCCCCGCGGCGGCCCCGCCCGCTCGGCCCCTCCCCTGCCCGGCGCGGCGATCCCGCCCCCGCCCCTCCCCGCGGCGGCGCCCCGGCTCGCCCGCTCGGCCCGCCCGCTCGGCCCCTCCCCGCGGCGGCGCTCGGCGCCCGCCCTCGGCCCCGCCCCGGCCCCCGGCGGCGCTCGGCCTCGCCCCCTGCCCGTCCCCGGCCCCTGCGCGCGGCCCCGCCCCTCGGCTCGGCCGGCCGTGGTGGCCCGGCGCCCTCCCGCGGCGCGGCGAGCCCCGCTCGCCCGCGCGCCCCCGCCCCCGGCCGGTTCAACCGCCCCCCTGGCCGGTTCAACCGCCCTGGCCCCAGCTCGCCCGCCCGTTCCCCCGTCTCGGCCTCGCCCGTATCTTCGCTCGCCCGCGCTCGCAGTGATTATTCGTTAATTAGCGTGTTGCGTCGCGCGCTTCGCCGCGCGACGGATTTGTCTAAATTCATATTCTATCTCGTGTTGCGTCGTGCGCTTCGTCGCGCGACGATCCGTTTTTGTTTCAGGTCGTTTAAGGTGTAACGCCGCGTGTGTATTCACGCGACGTTCCACTTTGGACTCAGTTTAGTCGACGTATGCCGTCGTGCGCTTCGTCGCGCCACGCTTAACGTCTCCTCTTAACTAAGGCAAAGCGTCTCGTTACGTGCTCGATCGCGCGACGAGTCGTTAATTTCTTAATTTGTTTAGAGAGCTTTGTCGCGCGTCTCGCCGCGTGACCATCCTTTTATTTATCTCCACCTGCTTATAATAATTAGACATGAAACATGACTTTACTTTACGCTAAACATAGTGTCTGCATTAAATTTCCTTCTATTAAGCGAGTGGTTAATTTATAATCATGTAACGTTATTGTTTCTCGACTGTCTTTTCCTCTTTCTCTCTTAACCGTACTCGCGAGCCAGCGTAGAACGTCTGTTTACTTATTGCATTCTATTGTATGGTGTACTGTTCTTTGGTATTAAATATGTGGATGTATGTATGTTGGCGCTCGCATAGAGAACGATCCGGTTGAAGAGCCCGAGGAACCCGCAGGAGAAGCCCCTGAGCAGCAGTCGTTTGGTGGAGGCAAGTGTCCCTTGACCTATCTATGTCCTATTCATTATTTAATTCACCTCCCGCTTTACACATTTATGCCTAAGGATTGACTAGCTTTTGTTATCCATGTCCTTGTTTACCTATCTGGGTTGGATTATTACTGTTTAGCTTTATGCTATTGCTTAACTCTAATCAATGAACATGATGAGATTAACTATGATACGTTGTTTTCCCTTCTCTTATTATGATGTGGTACTTGTGGTCATCAAGGGGACTCGAGCGGTTTCTCGAGTGCCTCTCCGTAAGGACCTGTTCAATGGATGACCGCCCGGGAAAACAGTGCAACCATGAGGGTGGAATGGGGTGCCCTTAGCTGAATAATTAGAGGATCCGGGGTGTAGATCGCTTAGCCGTCGTGCCGTCAATGGGGCTCGGTGTATGCGGCTCGCTCTGCCAAGGTTGATTTGTCCCTTGGGGAGGAGTGCGGTACATTTAGGAAACCTAACGGGTGGCTACAGCCCCGGGGAATCTTTGTAAAGGCTACGTAGTGATGCCCTGCTGGGTCACCTTGGTAGTGATCAATGGAGAGTCATGATCTCCGGGCAGAATGGGAATCACGGCTTGTGGGTAAAGTGCACAACCTCTGCAGAGTGTTTGAAAACTGATATATCAGCCGTGCTCGCGGTTATGAGCGGCCAAGGGAGCTCCAGTGATTAGTGGTACTTGATCAGAGATACTTTGGTACAGGTGGTTATGAGATCGATGTTTCTGGTTATGGCTATGGTGCTGGTAAGTGGTATTCTTTCCGTTTGGAAAGGGTACATCGGGTTAATAACTTGGGTTAATGCTAAAACTTGGCTTTCTACTAGTAAGTAATAATCTGACCAACTAAAAGCAACTGCTTGACTTATCCCCACATAAAGCTAGTCCACTACAGCCAAACAGGATACTTGCTGAGTATGTTGATGTGTACTCACCCTTGCTCTACACACCAAACCCCCCCCATCCCCAGGTTGTCAGCATTGCAACCACTGCTCAGGCAAAGATGAAGCTGTGGAAGGAGACTTCCAGGAGTTCCAAGACTACGACGAGTTCTAGGTGTGGGTTAGCGGCAACCCCCAGTCGGCTGCCTGTGAAGGCCGCGGTTATCTACGTTTCTTTTCCGCACTTTGATTTACTGTAAGAACTATATGGACGTCTCAGACGTATGATGTAATCGACTATTTCCCTTATTAATACTATTTTGAGCACTGTGTGATGATGTCCATATTATGTAACTGCTGTGTACGTGAATAACTGATCCTGGCACGTACATGGTTCGCATTCGGTTTGCCTTCTAAAACCGGGTGTGACACGTGCTCCTTTTGGTGCCAAACACTAATCCTCCTAGACAAGTAGTGAAGCTGCTTATGTACAACATCTGTCATCACTTTGTCACCCTCATCACTAACAACTAGGGGTGAAAACGGGACGGATACGGACGGATACTAGGTCATCTCATATCCTACCCTAGTACAATTTTCTCGGATACAGTATCGGATACGGATAGTTAAAATCCGGGACGGATATAGGACGAGATCGGGTAATAATTGGGGTGGGTAAGAAACGGATATCGAATATTAACCGGGTAGATAACGGATATTAGTCGGATAGTCCGTCCAGATGATATTAGGTTCCCAATAATCCAACAATATTAGGTTCCCAATAATCCAACAGATAAATAAAATAAGAAATACACAATCATGTATATGATAGCTAAAATATAGAAAAAATATTGACAAAATGGACACATACAATTCAAAGTTACTAATCACAAGTTCATTATAGAACTAAAAACACAATTTCAAAAAAAATCAGCAACATATCCCCTCTTTTAGGCATACTCTATAAATCCACGAGTATATAACAACTAGTAAATAGTTAACACAAGTTCATTATAGAAGAAACAACATAATTTTAAAAATAAATCAGGGTCTCAGGCAGCATGCTTATGCTTTGGTCTATTGGGTCACGTCATTCGTCATTAAACAAATTAACAAAAGTTATTTTCGTCCAAGGCTGCAAGGCACATTAACGGATGGGCTAGCCGACTGGGCTTGTTCGCATGCTGGTCGACTGGGCTTGACTATTTGAACGAGTGAAAATTGAAACGCGCCAAGCAGGCTAGCGGCTTGCACCAGAGACTCCACGACGCTGGAACTGAAGTCGGGTACCCGCTACCCGGGTACCCATATCTTACCCGTACTTTCCGGGTATTTGTCGGGTAGTGGTCATTCTGGCTGTGTTCGCTGCGGCTTAAAGCCGTACTGTTACGGCTGTTTGTACTGCTGCAGCTGCAATCAGTAGAGACAAAATACTGTAGAAGCCGCAGCCGCAGCCGGATTAAAGCCGCAGCAAGCCGCAGCGAACACAGCCTCTGTATCCTACCCGTATCTGACTGATGTATATCCGGATAGTATCTGTATCCGACCCATATACAAAATTATCCGTATCCGGTACCCGAAAACCCGGGTATTTTAAGTACCCGTATCCGGTACCCGCCGGGTAATCCCGTCCCGTTTTCACCCCTACTAACAACTTCCACATTTCAGATATTTTTTCTCTCCCGCATGCTCCTTCATGAAAAGCATACAATTATTTTTGCACTCATCAATATTTTTGTAATCTATACCGAAACCTTTGATAAATGTCTTTGAATGGTATATGTCTTTAGGCATCTTATTGGTCTTTGACAGCACATCTCCGAATAACTTTAAAATCTCATTGTATCAGTTGTTCGGAAAAAAAAATACTTGGACTTAATGGCCATGAGCCGGGGCACAAAAACGAGTATACTCACATCTGTGTGTTCATGCAACGGCTCTTCAGAGTCTTTTAGTAGTTTAAAAAATCTCGAAACCCCTTGTGTGGCAGGATCCTCGGAGCTTAGGTTTAACTCTGGTCATAGTGAATCTAGCATTTCATGCATCGCACCACCGCCAGGCCAATCATTGTTCTCCTCCTCTTCTACATTCAGGTTGGGTAGTACCTCACCATGATGTTCCCACACCTCATATCCGGGCATAAATCCAAACTAACAAAGATCTAGGCTACCTCTTTCCTTATTAATGAATATACTGTTTTCGTGACACCTACAAGGGCATCTGACAGTGTTGGTTAATGACAAGGAGAATACATGGTACACAAAATCTTTGGTCTTGGCTACCCACTCATAGAATGACATTTATTCCAACTCCAGCCATTGTACATACATGCACGATCTTCAGCCATGCCTGAGACTGTTAAAGCAGATCATATCGTAAAAATATTATTCAACTTCGTCAAGGGTATCGGTCCTACATCTATAAGGAAGGATAGGCCCTAAACCCACAAGCTAGCAGGACCCAAAGAAAATTTCGGCAACATAACCTCGCTGCCACTAAACAATATATTACTTATAAAACAAAGAATGATATGCTATTAATCAAATCAGACTAAGTACCACATATCACTAATAATGCAATTGTACTACATACCAATATAATGTACTTATAAAATTAATAATGTAATAGTACCACATATTAATATAAAAGTAATGCCACAAATACAATATGCCCCTAATTACTTATTTCGGCGGCAATATGCCACAAGCACAAATACAAATATATATGAATTTTGGCAGCAATTAAATAATGGCCACAAAAAATATGAAATAAAATACGCAAAAAAATAACCTTTTGATGGAGAAGGGCTCGGCGGCGGTGGCGAAGTGGTGGCGGGAAGAGGGCTCGGCGATGGGCGAGGACGGGAGCCGGGGGCGACGGCGGACGGGAGCCCGAGCAGCGGCGGTTCTAAGGGCCGCGCGGGGGAAGAAACTGGGATGAAAGAAGAAAGAAAGTCAGACGTGGTTTAAAAAGCCGTATTTTCAGCGACCAGGGCTCGGTCATCAAAAATAAACAGTTATTTTCGATGGCCATGTAAGTGGCCACCGAAAATAACCTTATTTTCGGCGGCCGCGTCAGTAGCCGTCGAAAATAAGGTTATTTTCGGTGGCCTTTGTCTGCCGCCGAAAATAATTGTGGCCACCCAAAATCATGCTCACAAGTTCTCTACGCCAGCACATATTAGGTGGCGAGGAAGCATCCGGGACTGATATTGCTTTCCTCTCTCTCTCTTGAGTCTTTCGCTAGCTAGATATAGTGACTAACTATGCTAATAATTTGCTGTGCTTCCCACATGCACCTAGCTAGCTCATGTTGGCTTTTTATACACAACACAACAGCCGATGGCTATCGCATCCACATATGTACCAGACTTTTTCAATATCCCGAACTGGACTAGATTTTTTCGTCCAATCTAAATTAACCTAATCATTATATATATATATATATATATATATATATATATATATATATATATATATATATATATATATATATATATATATATATATCACAGATGTATTATATAAGCTGGCGGGTCGGTTGCTAATGAAAATGATGATAAGATGTGTTGGAACCTGCTCTACAAGACAGATTAATTCAATGGGAAAGTAGGAGAGTTTGCAAAACTTAACACGGAATACCAAAAGCTTCGTTAATCTCCCCGTGACTGGGCACAGTACGAGGGTATTTATAAGTACTCCCCCTATCAAATATATTTAGATCCTCGAGTACTTGGTTTATCCACAGAATATTCTCACGAGGAGAGGTTACAGATAGTCATTACGGTAAACTTTATTACAGACACGGCCCTAATTACACATGTCCACGCGGGCCCATCTCTATGGGCCGAATCGCACATGAGCCTCCCTCGGTGATGAGGGAGCGGGAGGTCCGTAGACTTCGGTAGGGCCTTCGTCTTGTCACGTGCAGAGCAAAGGGGGTCGAGGAGGCCTCCGTCCGATTGGCGCCCTTGGCCTGTTATGGCGGGTTCTGTGGATTCAGCCTTCGTCTGCGTAAAGCGAGGACGAAGTCGACGAGCGAAGGGTGACGTGTTCGCCGTCGTTTCAACAAGATGTATTCATAATATATGGCTATCAATAAACTATTCTTGTTTCTTTTATTTCCCTCCAATTAATGGCAATATTAATAAACACGTGGACCACGAGATAATGACTGATCATCCAAGTCCGACGAGAGAAACGGACCATGCATGCACACATGGCAGCAGTGGCAGGGCGGCTTCATAGCTACTGGAGAAATTCTCAGCAGCTTTTGGTCACCAGAAGCTGCTGCTGACTATTAAATACCTAGCTTCTCAGACAACTTTTATAAAAATCGCTTTAGTGACAACTATTTAAAATTTTGTGAACAAAAAATCGGTCGAATCGTCACGAAATTAAGAATCCGTCACTTGTCACTTTCTAGATCCTAAATCATATAAACATCTTTATCTCCCTCCATACGTAATCCTCACGATACTCATATTATCTCCACGGTCAGATTCTCTTCACAGCTAGATTCTCACAAAAACTGGTCAGAAAAAGCCAAAACAAACATGCCATTATAATATTACCATTGCTCACATAATCTCATCTCACAACAGTAATCTTGTCAACTTCGCGCTCGCGGTCGGTCGATCAAAGACCCACAATAATATTAGCCACTGCTCACATAAATTGGCTGGTTTTGGCCAGTATTTGGCTTTTGCAGATTATACGGCGGCACTAAAATGCACCTGGGTGCATTCTCTATATTGAATGCACCCACCTGCAATAACACCTCGAGCACGCCTCGGCCTCCTGTATACGCGCCTTCCTGCCCCCGCCGCCGCGCGCCTCCCTGCCCCCGCGCCACCCTCTTCCCCACCGCCGCCGAGTGCCACCCTCTCCTCCACCGCCGCCGAGCGCCACCCTCTTCCCCACCGCCGCCGAGCGCCTCCCTGTCCCCGCGCCGCCGCGCGCCTCTCTGTCAGCGCGCCTCCATGTCCCTCGCATTAGGTGTGATTGCAACTGCTGTATAATTCTACCCAAATATCTGTTAAAAATGTAAACACAATGATTGCAACTGCTGGTGTGTTGTAATTGCAACTGCTGGTGTGGTGTGGATGCAACTGCTGAGTTGCTCTGATGTGATTGCAAGTACTGAATAACTCTGGAAATTTTGTTAAAAAATATGATTGCAACTGCTGGTCTGGTGTAATTGCAACTGCTGGTCTGGTGTGATTGCAACTTCTATATAACTATGTCCAAAAATTTGTTAAACAAACAATGATTGCAACTGCTGTCTGGTGTAATTGCAACTGTTGGTCTGGTGTGATTGCAACTTCTTTATAACTATGTTCAAAAATTTGTTAAACAAACAATGATTGCAACTGTTGTCTGGTGTAATTGCAACTGCTGGTCTGGTGTGATTGCAACTTCTATATAACTATGTCCAAAAATCTGTTAAACAAACAATGATTGCAACTGTTGTCTGGTGTGATTGCAACTGCTTTCTAGTGTAATTGCAACTGCTGGTCTGGTGTGATTCCAACTTCTATATAACTATGTCCAAAAATTTGTTAAACAAAACAATGATTGCAACTACTGTCTGGTGTAATTGCAACTGCTGGTCTGATGTGATTGCAACTTATGTGAAGAGGTTGAGTCGTTCGTGGAGAAAGAGGGGCGTGGGCGGGAAAGTGAAAATGTTCTGTCGGGAGCGGGCGGGAGCGACGAAGACGTGCGGGAGGGACGAAGACGGACGAAAACGACCTGGGTGGGACGGTTGGCTCGGACCTGGCGCGTAGGTTCGGCCTGGGTGCATTCTCTATATTGAATGCACCCAGGTGTAATATATAAAAACAATATATATATATATATTATTTAGAGTTCTGGGCTCTGTATAACTATTGGAAGCCCCGACCAGCAACCGACCAGGTGCGCGGACCAGACCGCACCGACCAGGTGCGCAGACTTTTTGGCTCACTTTACCACCTGGTTACGTCAAATATTATTACGTGTTATGCTCATTCGTGCAACGGTTTACACACTTTTTGGTATGCGCATGTTTCGGGCATCCGGGCCCACAAGAAGATTGTGTTCCCGCAATCTAGGACAGTCGTACTAGTCCCCACATAAATATTGATATTACGATGTCTTATGTTTCCGTTTACGAAACAGTAATCCACGTGTCGGTCCATGGGCCTTCACGTTGATTTCGCCCAGCTGTTTACGTGTATCGGGCCCACGAATCCAGCAGCCGAGCCCGTGGTTTTTTAGCTCTCCTCACCCGTAACGCTCGCGGCGGCCGACCCTAGCTTAATCGCCACCGTCTGCTTCTTCTCCACCGTGGCTGCCGAACCCTAGAGATTCCCCCCTCCCGTCGTCCGACCGCCGTCGCATTCACCTTCTCCACCGCATAGAGGAGACGCCGTCGCTTTGTTCTTCTTCACCGGGAAGGGACCCGGAATCGCGAAGACGGTGGCGCCGCCCCCTCGTTCTTCTCCACCGCAGAGACCGAGCCACATTTGATCCACCGCGGCGGCTGAACCCTAGGCAATCCACCCACCGTCGCGAGCACCGTCTCTAACGCTGAGTCCAACCCGCCGTCAACTTCAGCGTCCCCTACGCATTGACCGAGCCACGCATCGCCTTGGGCTTCTCCCCTGTAGAGGGTCCCGAAATCGGCCGGCCTTCAGGCACCTCCACACTCGGGTAAGTCCTCAACCGCCAACTCTTACATTTGCATATTTACACAATCTAAATCGTAAATCCGTTTCACCTTATTAGTAACTCAATTGTTTGATTTATCAAAAAACAATTCAACATAAATTCATTGTTAAACGGATACACAAATTTATACTCTTCAACTTCTCACACGTTTATGCTCTAAACAATACCGTGTTATGCTGCTTTGTTGACAAAATTACAATATATACGTCAACATATTACGCCATAAGCATCTCGCCGTACATTTAGGGTCAGCACGCACGAAATAGCCAGCTTATACATTAATTGGACGTTGCATATGAGCAGAATTTTTATTGCTCCATTACGTTTTTTATGTATATGTGTTGTTTGATTTGGCAGGAACACCATACATGAAGAACGTAGACCGACCTCTATCCAATCCAAAGCGGATTATAATTCAGTCTACTCAAGAGTGCTTTAGTGTCGATATACCCCGTGTTTCGGCGAAAACTGTTAGACACAAAACAATGCAGGCTGCTGATGAGGACGATGACTTTATGCCATTATCGAAGAAGCGTAACTTTGATGACAGTCCTCCAAAAGTCTTGAAGAAGATAGTTACAAAGCGGAGGAAAGTAGTGGATCCCCCCCGACGGGTTAGAATTGATGGTCAATGGCAATATATCATTTTATGCGTGAAATTATGTTGTTTTGAGATTTGATTTAAACATTGAGTTGCGATTATGCAGATGTAAATGTTTACGCTATTCATTGTATACATTTTTTTCAGCAGAGGCTTAATGTGAGATGCAATCCCCAAGACGTATTAGTAAGCATCCAGATATTAAACGACAGACAACGCCAAGCTATTGCATGGAGGGGGTTCTCTAGTATTCTTGATATGAGAGTTGACGCACTCGGCAGTAGATCTCATTTAGCTTGGCTGATGGAAAAGCTTGACCATAATGACATGACAATTCGAGTCGGCCCTGGGAAGGAGCTCAAAATTACAAAGGAGACGGTGCACCTTATTTTGGGGCTACCAAATGCTGGTGGAGGAACGCCATTAGGCATTGATGAAGCTGTTGCTGCAAACAATTTAAGGGCTGAACTTGGTTTATCAAAAGAAGAATTTGGGGTTGCAGCTCTTCAAGATCGTCTGAGGAAAGGGTCTAACAATGATCTAAGCATCAGATCCTTCTTCCTGATACTGTTCAATAGGTTGTTGTTCCCTACTGCCAGCTGGGGAATAACTAACCATAAGGTTCTTTTAACTGAGGAAATGGATTGTTTCCACGAGATGGACTGGTGCCAGCTAATTTTCAATGATTTATGCCAAGCTGCCAAGAAGTGGCATACTAGGAGCGTTACAAATGTTTCTACAACCATTTATGGATGTTCCATCGTCATTCTGGTAAGCATATCACTTTTTTGTATGTTATATGTAGCCATATTTTTTATGCAAAATTCATAAACACGTAGATTATGCTTTGTTATGTCTCACAATGATTCATGTTATGCTTTTGCAGTTGTATTATTTGGATCATCTTCATGACTCGGCTGCACCTCAGAATAAATGTGGAACACCACACATCAAATATTTTGATAGGAATATTATTCAAGCATTGACAAGAGCTGATAAGGGCAAGATACACCAAGGACAAGAACCATTTGGACATTGTTTGGTATTTTTTTATGCGTCTATCATATTTTTTTATCTGCTTATGATAACTTTCACGTACGATTATGCCAGTTTGTAAGCATATTTGTGACGCTTTCTGTGCATTGTCAATTAAACATATGAATCACATTTATCAATTTAATTGGCATTATATATGGTACATGGATAGAAGTAGTGTCGTTTATATTTACAAATGAAACTCCACTTTATATGTGTGTATAAGTTTTACTCCATCTTTCACGCCTTTTTTAGTTCCGAAGCACCACAGAGACCTGTTACACAGCTGTACAACCTGTTGAAGCAAAATTTAAGGCAAGATTCTATTTATATTTTTTTGTCATAAAATTTCAACATAATATTCAGTTATACGTTGTATATTTACTTAATAATTTTCATTTTACAGCAGCATAAGACCAGGACAAACACTTTTGATGTACCGCGTCCTGACCCATCTGTACAGCACATAATTCACATCGAACTCCCGCTCATCAGGGATTTGATATCAAGCAAGCTGAATCAGCTTCCATCCCGCCACCGCCTGGGTTTCATAGAGAAGTTGTCACATTATGATACCGAGGTTGGTAAGGCTTGTTCAGTTATTAAACAGACTCTTCAGCAGATTGTTGAGAAACAATACAATCTATTTGATGTTTTTGGCGAGTTAATTGATGAGGTCCTCCGTGCTGAGTCAGGGGACAATGAAGATGGTTATGGTGGGCAGAAAACAACTACAAAATCAGATGATATTCTTCCCCAGTCGGCAGGTTAGTCAGTTTTATGGTCTTTACGTCAATATAAAAAGTTATTCAAACATTTTGTCGATATCGTTATGATGCCATTATTTAAAATGATGTTTTTTTTGTTTAAATGATACGAAAAGAAGGATGTACGTGTCTGGCCCCATAAACTGTACCTGATATGTCTACTCCAGCATCCCAGCAGGATACGCAGTTGACAGACACACAGGTACATGAATTACTGTTAAGGCAACACCATATTCGTGTACTATTAGAAAGTTGTCCTAATGAAGCTGACATTGATCCACTGGTTCATACAAACATAACGAAACAGACCAAAACACCTACAACCCCAGTGGTAATGTTTTTTTATTACTTGTATTTTCATTGAAGGGTTGTATTCATCGTTTGCTTTAAATTAGCATATAACCATTACAATTTTTCCAGGGTAAACATGGTGACGTTGGCAAGAACATGACGACCAACACAAACGTCACTCCTCAAGCAACACCACATACAGAATCTTGCCAACCGATATTTGATGCGACGCCGCAAATAAAGGTATGAGTACACCGCCTCGTTTTTTCTATATTATTATTAGTAGTTTACTAAACATCAAATCCATTTATACCATAATTGTTAGTCTCTCTGTGGCGTCCAACAGGCGGCAGAAACAGATCTCCCCGACAGTGGTCCATGCTTTGATCAGACTCCATCTGAACATGTCAGCTCAGTAATTTTCATTTTCATTATAGTTGCCAAAACTGTTCACAAATTGTTATATATATTTTCATATATCTTTTTAGGTTTCTATTGAAACCGATCCAGCTACAAACACTCCTCAGGTTGATCAGGTTTCACTTGATTCGAAGATGCAAACTGTGTTAGCTCTACGCGAATATTTGTGTGGTATGCAATCTGACACCAGCAGGTATGAAGTATTGACAAAATCAAAATCTGTTTATATGATGGTAGTTTTACGCGACCTCACTAATTGTTATAAAAAATTCCCCAGGACCATAATAGATTATGGTGAATATTGTTCGACATGTTCTGATATATATGAATCTTTTGTCGATGGGAAGTGTCTCGGCAATGGGTTCATGCAGTGCTTCATCCAATGTGTTGATGATGATGTCAAAAATCAGTAGCCTTCCACGAGTTCGAACAGATTAATTCTTGATGTTAATGTTGGGGTAAATTATCGTAACATACCTACACCATATTCATATACACAATCTGTGGACCCAAATATTCTGACTCCATTTATATTGTTTATTGCAGTCACTACTCAACTTTGAGGAACAGGAACGACACAGTCGGAACCCTCAACCTTTTGATGAATCTATACTGCACACACTTCTAGACAATGCATTGCCCGAGACAGATGAAATGGATAAATGCAAAGCGGTAACAATTGTATTTCATTTTACAAACATATTTTTTTAAATGGTACATATCACATTGTTATGCTTTGTCATTTACACTATTCATCTTTATGCTTTTTTTACACGGTCAGATCATGGTTCCCATGGTAAGCAGGGGGCATTGGACATTGTTTGTTGTCAATACAGTCAAGAAGTGCATTCACATTTTAGATTCCAATCCATATGGGGCAACACTTGGTGGTACTACATGGAAGGACTATCATTTTGCCCAATTGGACTTAGGTGGCAGAAAGTTACCATGGGCTAAGGTTATTATGAGTAGATTAAACAAAGCCATACAACATGTACGGCCTAGGACATGCTTTCCCAAATTTGGCAACTTCGCAATTGACTTGTGTCGAAATTGTCCTAACATGGCAGCAGGATCCAATGATTGTGGGTTTTATGTTATGGGATACATTCTCTTTTATGACTACGTCGAAGGATCTCTGCGGTCAGATATAGAAGCAGTACGTTCAAATTTATCAGTTAATTCTATAGTCGGCACAAAGCAACATATAGTACACATGTATAACTAACATAATTTTATTGTCTTGCAGGGCAACACTAGTCAGATACGGTCTCTTGCGTTGCATTATATCACATTCCATCCGAAGAACAAAGCATTATCGCTGCTAGAAGACATCCAAAGATTCAAGGTCTAATGATGCAGTTTAGTTTGGATATGTAATATATTGTGTATACAATGGTTCCATAAACTTCAGATGAGTCATGTGTGTATAATATGGGCAAAGACGGTAGATGTGTCTTATGTTATGTCAATGACAACTTGGGGATCAGCGATGTCTAAACTAGAATATTGTACCCCATGTGTTTGATCTTCATGTGTGTTTTCATGCATTTAATTCTGCTAATTTCCTGTACATTTTTATGATGTCAACAACCTCGTGTTATGCTTGTTTTGTCTCAAGTTTATGATATAATTATCACCGTTGTACAGTCATAAGCTTCACGGTGTGACCAGTTTATGCAATAAACAACGCCGTGTTATGCATTGTTGCCCATACATTTATGATACAATTATCACCGTTCTATGCCCATACATTATGCTTGTTTTGTCTCAAGTTTATGATACAATTATAGCCGCTATACTGGAAACATCTATTTGTACAGTCATGCTTCACAGTCTGACCAGTTTATGCAATAAACAATGCCATGTTATGCATAGTTGCACATACATGTATGCTACATTCGACAATGTACTATGCTTTATAAGTTTCACAATCAAAACAGTTTATGGTCAGTGTTATGTATTTTCGAACTTACATGTATGCTACATACGACAACGTCATATGCTATAAAACAAGTCGATGTACAATCAGATTGCTACAGAACTGTTAATTGCTTATGATAAATTTCACATACGTTTATGCCAGTTTGTAAGCATATTTATGACGCTTTCTGTGCATTGTCAATTAAACATAGGAATCACATTTACATCCAGAATATAATTTTATCATAAATCTTATGGTATTCTACTCTCTACCAGATGAATCATCATCTCCGACATACACCGTCCGTTTTTCGAAGTTGATGTCTCATTCCATTGTGGTGCTGCACCTATATTTTGTTCCTTGAACCAGGAGGCCATCCTCGCTTACGTCTAGATAGGTTAGCCAATCAAAGCCTATTATCCTCCACAGTTAAACACGTACAGCTGTTGTGACTAGCAGCTATACCACATTTCTGGCACTTCCTGCTCATCTTCTTAGCTCCTTTCGCACCCAATTTAAGAACTTGTTGCTCACTACTTTTGATTGTTCTTCCCTTAGGCTTCACCTTATCTAGTCTTGCTAAGTTTACACCTTCCATATGAAACTCCAGTTTCTGCTCAGCAATGATATTAAGTCAGTTTTCATATTCACATATTCATCATATACTGTAGCAATGTTATTACCTTTCTAGCTTCCACATCCGTAGCACTACTATCAACCAAACGCATATCAGTGTTATGTTCCAATGTTAATATCGGCATATTACATTGATCATCGTTAGCATTGCATTCATTTGTATTAGACCCCATTAAAATTTCCTGTGAAATAACGCAAACTCTAGTTCCCATCATAAATAACACAAATTTTATAGAGCAGCATAAATAATACATTATAAAATTTTGTTCCATACCTCGTTCCCATCATCTAATTTGCGTAAATTGTCTATAACTATGTCTTCTGTTTCATATGCTTCGACCTATATCATCATTACATACATGGATCATTATCGACATGTAATTATGCAAAATTCATAATAACACGATGTGCGTACCTGGATGTCATCGCCAGCACTTGTGCGACAACTCTCACCAGTACCTATATCAGGCTCTACACGCATCAATAACCCTAATAATTCATCCATCATCTCTAGGGCTTTATCATTCCCAGCTTTAGATAGACTCGCATGGTGTACTACTTTCATTGCTTTTTAAGCAACATCTTCTGTCTATATGATCTAGTTTTTCCATCTTTTCCTTTCAAATTCCTATCGTCTCTTGAAAAAGCCACATCTTGTCGCGCGGAGTATGTGTATCGTTCCAAAATATACTCACTCGGGATCCTTTCAATTTGTAGATGCATGAAAGCGTGTACAAGATGAACACAAAATAGGCCTATAATTGATTAACCATACATTATGTCATATATTACTCGCAAACAGCTATGTATTCGTAAAAATTTAGCATTTCATATAGAAATAATCGTTTAGTATAACATACCTATATGCTCCCAATGCTTGCACTCACATGAATACTTTCCTGCATCCACATCAGCCCTTATTTTGAATTGGTGTTGACCCCAAACAATTTTATTTGATCTTGTAGTATGTTTCACCACCCAATCATTTACATCACCCTCTGTATCACGGTCTATTCGGTATGCTGTTGCATATTTTACGGTCTCCTGGAACCTTGTCATTACAGCTCTAGTGTATGCCCTTGCAACTCTTATTTCAAACATATACAATGTAGTTGTATCCTTTTGACCCTGCAAATTACACAATATAGTATTAATACCGTTTTGTTTTAATAGCATAAAACATGTGTTTGTCAGTTTTTTCACTTACCATGCATCCTAGTGCCTCTTTGGCCTCTTTCATCTTCCTACTATGCAGGAGCTTCATCATTTGCTTTGCAAATTGATGAAGCGGTGTGTTTGCATCCATGTGGGCACTCTTCACCAGCTTGTTCGTGCTCTCGCTTCGTTGTGTAGAGACCATAAGACCACAATAATCTCCTTTGAAAAATGCAGGTACACAATCTTTACGTATTTCATATAATCTGGCAAGGGTGTTGTTCTCGTGTAGCTGGAAATCATTTAGCATCATTTGCCAGACAGCCTCGAACTCCATTTCATTCAATGGATGATGTATTATAGATTGGAACCTTGTTTTGAAATCCATCTCCTCAAATCTTGCATACAATTCATTCAAGTGGGGCATATACCTGTTTTGCACATGCCACAAACACAATCGATGTATTGTGTTTGGGAATACCCTGCCTAGTGTGATTGGCATACACGGTCTTGATCTGAAATAGATAAATTTACATAACATTATGGAAGCCAATATGATATCATATAGTACGTGTCATAATAAATATGAGCCATTTATTACAACATACCTGTCAACATCACTCGTGGTCTGTCACATCCCATGCATGTTTTGAACGTATTGAAGACCCACTCGAATGTATCAACTGTCTCATCTCCTAGTAAAGCAAACCCAAAATTGTGCATTGTAGGTGGTGGTTCGAGCCAACAAACATGCCTAATGGCTTATCATACATATTAGTCTTATGTGTAGTATCAAAAGTAACTGCATCACCAAAATCAATGTACTCGGTTTGCTGGCTAGCTTGGGACCAAAATATGCTTAAAATCTTCCCTTCTTTGTCCAGTTGAAAGTCTGAAAAAATTGTGGATTATCTTTCTTGCATAATGAAAAAATTTAATAGCTTCGACACATCATTTGCATTTCTTTCCCTTTGCCATGTTTTTTTCCTGTCAAAAAATGTAATTATTATGCACTACATCTAATTTAACACATTTTGATTGTTTCGGTAATATATAATACCATTATTGGCAATGCATAATACACTTACAGGTTACTCATGTCCTGCACGGTTATTGGAACATTTTCTGGACCACCATGCATATCTGAAACAAAATCCATAATGCAATGTTGTGGAATCCTGCTTTCTTGCATCGCACTAAGGAACTCCATATATTCACGATCATGAGTTTTGTTGCATTGCAATTGCCTTTTTTCTGTATCTTTCTTCAAGAATTCATGATTATGCTCATAATTTACTAGATCAATTCGGACGGAAATAACATTCTCTTTAGCATCATCGTAGATTTTTTTAAGTTTCATCCCAGCATTGCACTGTGTTCGTTTTGAACATGTGTTACGTATCCTTGGATTTACAGCTACCCTTTCAACATTCTTTCCTTCCATTGAACAATTCAACCATTTACAATTCTTCTGCTCCCTATATTTCTTCAACAGAAATCCAACCTCGTATGCATATTGACTATAAAAATTATACGCCTTGTCCATGTTACTAAATGTCATACCGACTTTAGGTATCAATTTTATATCAATATTGTCCGGCTGCGCACAGAAATTTAACATTTACGATTCAATAGCGACTAAATCTAACGTAATATAGGTACAACATTACAAAAAAGTATGTAAGAAAATAATAGTATCATAATTGGGAGAACTTACATGGCTTTGAAGAATATGAGGTGTGTCCTGTTCATGCAGCCCAATATGTCTCATGGGTATGTGCTTATCTGCGCCGACCACGTCTGCCATTTTTGTGTGCTCATCAATATGTCCAGGTGCCCTCAATGCCGCGGGGGGAGTAACAGATACACCCTCTGTGTAACCGGTGATCGCAGATGCTACAGGATGCATGTCCATTGAAATAGACGTACCTGTTGATCTATGCACAGACGCTACAGGTGGCATGTCATCGCCAGCGCCGGTGCTGGACATTTTCTCACCGTGAGTCGCCGCCTGGTGCTCTCCCTTCCGCCGCCGTTAACCTCCACCAAGATCATAGATACGAAAGTGGACGAGCGGCAGTAAATTAGAATTGGTTTCCTCCCGTAACTGTACCTTTATTTACGCGATCGTGGGGCACGTCTTTCCTTATCTCAAACCGGTGGAAGATTTAAATGTTGCATGGTTTACGCTATCATGTTACACAGCGTTATGCAGTCGTAAACGGTGTGCACATGGTAATATACGTTCCCGTGATTCATGGCACAAAAGATTCCTTCTATGCATGATTTATGCACATTTCTACATATATTTATGCGTGTGTATATCACCACTCGCGTCTCATCCAGGATTCGTGGCTATCATATGCATGGCTGACACAAGCTCACGTATAGTGGGCCGACCGAGACTTGGTTGGCGGCCTGGCTGGGGCTTCCCCCACTAACGGAAGCCCAGGGCTTCCATTACCTCTTCCCTATATATGTATATATATATATACACGAACTAATGGAAGTCCAGGGTTCTATTAGTAGCAGGAAGCTCAAGCTAATCCAGTTTGCGGATTGGGGCAACGCTAGCCCGAGACAAAGGTTTTATGGTTCGGTCTAATCAAAGTGTAAAACAGTTGCTAAACAAGCGTAAACGAGTTCGTAAAAACTGGATCTGTTTCACAACCGAGATACACGAGAAATCCACAAATGATATATGGTAGTTTTCATACATGTCACGTGGCATGCATGTCAGCAGAAATTCGGACAATAAATATACATAGAGTATTGCGTAAACGAATTCATTTTGTAGCGTAAATAGTAAATCTGTTTCGTAACAAGACACGATACAATCACCCACAATGTAGGGACGTTTCTGGGAATAACGCGGTGCATGCATGTACATATTAAAGTGGACCATAAATGAACACAATATATTGCGTAAACAATAATAAGGGAAAGGGGACGCGCGGTGCATATAAAAAAGGAACCTAACGACGCCTCCTTCATAATTGAACCATGGCATAGGCCGGCGAACATGAGAAAGGTGTTGTTTCTTATTCAACATGGCGCAGTGCTGCATCAGGTGAGATACGATCTGACGTGTACCATAATTTTGTAACACATGAACGCCATCGTTTTGTAAATCCATAATACAATATGCTGGTCGGTGTGCAGACTCATGTGGTGGGTTAGTGCCACCAGCGCTTACACTTAGATGCTAGGAGGAGCACATGCATAGCCCAGCCCGACAGTTGCATCTCCAAACAGTAGTGCGAGTCTATGGAGAGATATTGTAACACCATCCACAAATTTATGGGCGCCGTGGGTCAATGATGACAATGCAATGGATACTGTAACGATGGAGGAATAAATCAACTAATGCCTATGAGGACCATTAGTGATCGTGAACAGGATATACCTCATATCCTACAGAGCCATTTAAGTTGTTTAGATATGTTTATGTCTATGCCATGATTTAATCAAAGTGATGCATGAGGACATTAATAGTATGCGCACCCCCAACTGACATTGAGTATGTCAAAAATTGCTCATACATAATATTGTATTTATTGGGTTTATGATTATGTTTATGCACAGCTTGAAAGTACTGATCCAAGAATGGTGCCTAGGATCAGTATGACATTTGGTAATGTCGATGAGGCGTACAATTTTTATAGTCGTTACACATATGAAGTTGGTTTTCCGCTAAAGAAGTATAGGGGGAGGAAGAAATGTAAGTGGTTAAATTGTTCAATGGAGGGTAGAAATACAGAAAGGTCAGCTAGTAATCCAAGAATCTGCAATACATCCTCAAGGAGGACACAATGCAAAGCAGGTATGAAGCTAAATTTTTTTATGATGACTCCAAAGAAAATATTGTAGCTGTACGAATAGATCTGGTGCACTTAGAGCATAATCATGAATTCATTAAGAATGATACTAAAAAGAAGCATCTACAATGCAACAAGACCCATGATCCTGAATACATGGAGTTTCTAAGTGCAATGCAGCAAAAGCAGAATCCCGCAACACTGTATCATGGACTTCGTGTCTAAAATGCATGGTGGTCCTGAAAATGTACCAGTTACGGCAAAGGACATTGCTAATTTGTAAACTACATTGTATTTACGAATTTAGGCCATAAAATTTAAAATCCATGTCGAATTAATGTGCAATAGTTCTAAATTTATTTTTTGTACTATACATGAAGCAGGCGAAACAATGAGAGAAAAAATGACAATGATGTGTCTAAGCTTTTGGCTTTTTTGCCTTATGCAAAAGGGATAATCCACAATTTTTCTCTCACTTCCAGCTACAATGCACCATGTTTGGGTTCTCATTATGGGAGACGAAACTGTTGAGACATTCGAGTGGGTGTTTAATGCATTCAAAACATGCATGGGACTGAAGGACCAAGAGTGATGTTAACAGGTATGATTTATGCATAATCAATCTGTAATTAAAATACTTGGAGAATAAATCCAAGCACTTGTGTATAGTTTACAATGCATGTGATTTTATTTTGATATGTAGCATACGTTATTTACAAAAATAATCATCTAACAATATATGTTTATAGATCAAGACCCTGCAATGCCAGTGGCATTACGTCGGGTCTTTTTGAACACAGTCTATAGGTTGTGTCTATGGCATATGCAAAATAGGTACATACCAATTCTGAATGAGTTGTATGCACATTATGCTGAGGCTGATTTAAAGACAAAATTCCAGTCTATAATACATCATCCATTGACTGAAATAGAGTTCGAGGTTGCATGGGGAATGATTCTTGATGAGTTTCACCTGCATGAGGATGGTACTCTTGAAATTCGTAAGGAATGGATTCTTTCTTTTTTCAAACATGACTATTGTGGACTTATGGTCTCTACACAACGTAGCGAGAGCATGAAAAAACTCGTGAAGAGCTCTCATGTCGATTCAAACACCCCACTTCATGAGTTTGTGAAGCAAATGTTGAAACTACTGCATAGAAGGAAGATGCAAGAGGGAAAAGAGATGTTAGGCTGTATGGTATGTAATATTATTTATGCATTTTACTATTTAATAGGATCACAATAAGAATCTATTTAGGACATATGCAGGGACAAAAGGATACCACAACACTATATATGTTCGAAATTAGGGTTGCAAGGGCATACACAAGGGTTGTGATGAATAGGTTCGAGAAGTAAATAAAATACTCTACTGCGTATAGGATATCACTTGATCTAGATGGTGGCGCAAATTATTGGTTGGTGCAGCATACTTCGAGATCGAAAAAAACCGTGTGAGGGCAACACCAATTTAGAGTGATGGCGGATGTAGAGGCTGGGAAGTTTAAATGGTATAACGTCATATAATGTATATGTTAATAATATAAGGTGAATGTGAAATGTTACTGCCTTGTTTAAATGTAGGACTATTTTGTGTGCATCTTATATAAACATTTATGCACATTCAGCTAGAAAGGATACCTAAGGAATACGTTCTACAACGTTACACCTACTCAGCTAGGCAAAATGTGATATTTTCAAGAGATTATAGAAAATTGAATGGAAAGGATGGAGAGACAAAAATCATATAGACAGAAAATGTTTGTTAGAAAAGCAATGAAGGTAGTAAACCATGCTAGTATGTCAAAGGCAGGGAGTGATAAGGCCTTGGATGTGATGGATGAACTATTGGAGATGCTTGTGTGTTTGGAGCCAGATATAGGGTGTGGTGATACTGGTGATGCAAGTACTGGCGAGGGCAACCATGTAGGTGGTGTTTATTTATACTATTATTCTATGTTTTATTCACAAATTAATTGTTGCCAATTGTAATAATTAAATGTTCCAGGGCGAGGTTGCGGCTTGTGGAAATGATGAAGGGGAACATGTGTCCCAATATGATATTCATGAGCATGTGTGTAACACCCTGAATTTGGGGGTATAAAATTTCTTTTCCAAATATCCATCAAATTCGGGTGTTACTCTCTTTTTTCATTACTTTTTGTTTTCCTAAATAGTGAAGAATTATTTTATTTTATATCGATTTGTAAGCCTAGTAAAGTAAAACCCTAGGGGGTTCTTTGATTGTCGCATCATGCTGGAGCATGCTTTCGTTTTGTTTGATGAGTGAACTTGTGAAGCATGCATTTAGTAAGGAATTCGACTTGAAATAGTAGGAAATAGAAAAGAGAAAATATAGAAAAAATGGGAAAGAAAGAGGCCCAACCCCTCTTCCCCTCAGCCCAGCTCGGCCTTGCGGCCTGCTCCCACGCAGCCTGCCCTGGCCTGCTCGCCTGGCCGCATGGCCGCCCCAACTACTCGCTCCGCGCCTGCGTGGCCCGCGTAGCCTCGCACTGGCCTGCTTCCCCTGCTGCGGCCTAGTGCGCCCCCAGTCCCTCCGTGCGGCCCACTGTGGCGGCCGTGGACCAGCGTGCCCCTAGCCTCGCTGCGCTCGGCCTGGCCATCTCGCTCGATTCACAGCCCAGCTAGTGCGCACGAGTTCCCCAAGCCAAGCAGCTAGCCACCCCGGCCCCCACGCATGCCACGCAACACCACATCCCCCGCGCGTGTCATGCACACGTAGCACCATGCTCAGCCGTTCCGGTCCCACCTGTCATAAGCGTCTTCATCCAACCATCCCCTCCATTCCCACACGTACAAACACCCCGATGACTCCAAAATCGAAACTGCTAGCCCTCACCTCGTCCTCGCCCCACCACCGCGAACCCCTCCCTCTTCTTCTCACGCAGCAGCACCCCTCACCCAACGTCCTTCCTCTCCTTCCTTCTTTGTGTTGCATCATCATCGGAGGAGCACCTGTTCAAGCAGCCGAGGGCGACGTTCGGAGAGAAGCCGTCGCTCAGGACTCGAGGTCGACGATATCCCCTGAGGCGGCGTTCATCTCCTGTACCAGAACAACGCCATGGGAGCCAGACCACCAGTTGCATCCCTTTTCCTTTCCTCATCGGTACCTGTGCTCATGGAATTCATCGATCCAATCCAATCCTCGAAGCATGGGGCAGTTTGCCCTGCTTTTCCCGGCGCCCACGTGTTGCATCCATCAAGCGTAATGGGAAGAAACCACCTATGGGCCCTGCCCCGCAGATGCCTCTCCTTTCGGCCAGCCAGCTTTCCCGTGTGAGCGAGCCCCTGCACGGCTCCCCTTCCCTCCCATGCGTGGCCAAGCTCCTCCCATGGCTGTTGGCCAGCGCCTTGCAGCCCACGGAGCTCCCTTACACACTACGCAAGGCGTAGGCACACACCTACTTCCTCCATGCATGCTCCCTCGCGCCAGTCGCTCGTCGCATGCGGCCCTGCTCCATTGCTGTGCATGCAGGAGATCTAGAAGAGAAACCAGTCAACCCACCTATTTTTCCTCCCCATCCCCTGCTGCATGTGCATGCGAGATACTAGGAACCGGCAAAGTCCCTCTGCGCTCCTGCTTGCATGCAGCAAAAATCTAGAAGCCGCGAGTGCGTCTAGGAGAGAAAAAGGAAACTACTGTTGGCCCCAAGCACATGCAGGATAGCTTCCACGATTCTATGCATACAACCATCCAATAAAAATATTGCACCCTCGCCATTTAAAAGTTTAGCTCTGTCCAATTGTGTTGTACCATGTCGCATTAAGAGCATCTCCAACAACGTGACCTATAAAAATGCCTTATAATTTGAAAATGAGTATATTTTATAGAATTTAGGGCACCAATAAAACACTCCGCTCCAACAGTAAAGCCCCAAATCTAGATTATAGGGCAGCCCACTACGGTGTAGTATATTTGAGTCACTTGAGAGGGTGCCATATAGTTTTTTGACAAAATTTTATGAAATGGGCACTGTTGGAGTAGTTTTTCCTGTGTAGAGCCCTATATTTCAATTTGAGGCACTAGTTTGAGGCATTGTTGGAGATGCTCTAATACACAGTTTATCAAATACACGTTAACTTTTGCGTTACATTTTCGATTTATTCTGTTTTAGTTGCGTTAACTTCTTAATAACGTCATCCGAGTATTAGTAACATTGTTTTGTTGTAACACATGTTTTAGTTAATTAATTAATAATTATAGGTTTGTTCGATGGTTATTAAAATAGAAATTTAATTAGAACTAATTTATAATCTTTTAACTCGTGCTTTTATAATTAAATATTAATTAACTTGATTAATATAAACTTAAATGCTTGTATTTAATTATTAGTTTGGGGTGCTCGTTGTCGTGTTGTTCGCACGCGGCATCGTTTGCACGTCATCAAGCCGTTCGTGTCCTCACACGTCATTCGCGTTTGTAGCACATGCTTTTTCGCGTGGCGGCGCCTTGTCGCGCGTCGTTCGCGCACTGCCAGCACGCTGATTCATGTGTCGTTCACGCGTGTTGCCCATGTTATACACGTGTCGTTCGCGTGTCTCCGTCGTGCACGCCGTTTTCTCGTATCGCACGTCGTCCATGCGCGATATTATACCGTTCGATTATAACCACTTGTGTTGGTTAATTAATTATTTATTTAATCGTCCACTACTAAAACAGTAAGTTGGTCAAAACTAAATAATAGTTATAATTTATATTTGATAAATATCGAATTAAATATTCTAATTAATACTTATTTAGTGTAAATATGATAACTTCTCGACCGTAGCCTCGACCGTCGCGTTTCTTTTTCCTCGCGTGACCGTAGTAACGCGCTCTATTTTGTTTTGCATGTTTTATTATGTTTGTATTTGTATGGTGTAATGTTCTTATGCATATATGTCTTTGCTTGCTTGTGTCTGTTCGTCTTCGCTTCGCGTTGCGATTAGAGTGTGATCCATCTCCAAGCTTCAAGCAATCGACAGTCAAGCTTCAACGACCAAGTGATCAAGCTCTCTGAGTTCTATGAGGCTGAAGATCATGAGCATCTGTTTGGTGAAGGCAAGTGTCCTCTGACCTATTATGTTCCATTTACTTCATAATTCATCAACCCGCATACTATGATCAACCTAAGGATTGACTAGTATTATGTTTTCATGTCCGTGTTTACCCTTTGGGAATTGATTATTATGATTAGTTCTATGCTAGCGCTTTACTTTAACAAATGAACATGATGAGATACAATGATGATACTATGATTTTATTCTGGATATGATGATATACTTGTGGCATTTTAGGGGACTCGAGCGGTTTCTCGAGTGCCTCTCCGTAAGGACCTGTTCGTTGGATGACCACCGGGAAAACAGTGCAACCATGAGGGTGGTATGGGACGCCCTTAGCTAATTAATTAGAGTAACTGAGGTGTAGTTCGCTTCGTCGTCATGCCGTCAATGGGGCTCGGTGTATGCGGCTCGCTCTGCCGAGGGTGGATTTCCCTTTGGGGAGGAGTGCGGTACATTTATGAAACCTAACGGGTGGCTACAGCCTCAGGGAATCTTTGTAAAGGCTTCGTAGTGAATCCTTGGCCATTCACCTCGGGAGTGAATAAGGGTCTTGCAAGCCCAGGCTAGAAAGGGAATCACAGCTTATGGGTAAAGTGCACAAGCTCTTCAAAGTGTTATGAAACTGATATATCAGCCGTGCTCGCGATTATGAGCGGCCAAGGGAGCTCCATTGATTAGAGACACATTGAATCAGGGCTACTTTGTTTACAGGTGATGATGAGGATAATGTTGGTTTCTATTGTGATTATGATTATGGTTTCTGGTATTCTTTCCATTTGGAAAGAGTACTATTGGGTTAACAACTTGGGTTAATGTTAAAACATGGCTCTCTACTAGTAATAATTACCTGACCAACTAAAAGCAACTGCTTGACCTTAACCCCACATAAAGCTAGTCCACTACAGCCAAACGGGACATTTGTTGAGTACGTTGATGTATACTCACCCTTGCTTTCACAAAACACCATGTTGCTTTTGGTGCAATCTATGCTCAGGTAAGGAAGGTGTCGAGGCGGATCCCCAGGAGTTCCGGACGTCGATGAGTTCGAGGATTAGGCTAGCGACCTCCCCCAGTCAGTTGCCTGTGGTGGGTTTGTTTACGTTGGCTACGTTTCTATTATGTGCACTTTGATTCATATTATGTAAATGACTCTAGTCTTTAATATTATTACTTACTCTTTATTGTTATTTGAAGCATTGTGCTATGATGAGTCATTTATGTAATCGCTATTTATGTGAATTTCTGATTCTGGCAAGTACATGGTTCGCATTCAGTTTACCTTCCAAAACCGGGTGTGACAATGTGCCAGTACGTACACTGCAACAGGTAATATATGGCACAAAAAATCATGGCAATGTATGTATAATGCAAACAATTTTGATGATTTAAACATTATTTGTAATATTGACTATAATGCAATGGTAAGTAGGATGGAATGAGAAATATTGATGCGGAACATCAATCTGATTTGCAAATGACGCTTGCTAGAAATGGTGATTGTGAGGTGCACGAGATTAGGGATGTTAGAAAGGTTGTAATTTTAATTTTATTAAATTGCAACTATTCTATTTATTTAATGTTCATAAATATTTATAATTTGACATCGTAAAATGGATCACATAATATGTTTTTGTATGGCATGTAGAGACTAGAATTTGCTGTAGATGGCATAAGCTCAGTGCGACCAAATAACGCAAAGCCAAAGGAAAGGAAGATCAAAACTAGTGAGCAAAGAGTTGTCAAATTGGGTGCAAAAGGAGAAAAGAAGAAGAATCAAAAGTGCCAAAAGTGTGGCATTGCTGATGGACACAACAGTCACACCTAGAGGAGAATGGGGTTAAATTGGCTAGCCTTGCTTGTAGAAAAAGAGGATGGCCCCTTGGGTCTAGAAACAAGAATTCAACGATGGCCCCTCAACGGAATGAGACATCGACTTCAAAGAAGCATAAACTGGTTGATTCTGGAGACGATGGATCCGATGACGATTATGTGACAGGATTGTGAAACATACATGCAAAACTTTATATCTAATTATATGTATATGTTATGATCATGGTACTATATGATGATTATTTGCGTTAAAAGCTCACTGTATGGATTATCCCTAGTAATGCAAAGTAATTAAGGTGAACAGAAAAAGTTTACTATGAATAAATGATGTTACTAGAATCTTTAGAGTATATTTTTATATGATTAACTAAGAAGGATTGATTATTTGGATAACAGTTTCATGGGTTTGCTCTTATTAAATAATATGTTGCATACATTGAAACCATGGCAAATGTTAATATATGGACTGGTTACTATGGGAGTCCTATTGCCTTGATAAACCGCAGGGAAGTGGGGTCGAATCTTCAGGGACATGAATTTTTTGGGAATTTCCTATGCAATATGCTAACGGTGGATTTGTTTAGCCATATAAAATGATTTTCATTCCATGGCATAAAGTCTTTTTATTCCAATAAACAGTTGGCGCATTGTTATCACTCGGTATATGCTATCGTCTAGTGTAAAGAACTGAATAAAAAAGCATAAACCATTCTAGATAAATGTGTAATCATGACAGAACAGAAATGCAAGAGTACATAACATATATAAATAAAAAGCAACATATCAATAAAGTGATAAATAGCATATTACCATATAAAACATATCTGGTACGACATAGCTAGGAGATTATTAAGAGCGCATATGGACAAAAGTATGTTCTATGTGCTAATAGAAGCCAATAGACCATGATGGACATAATCTCTATTCAGTGATAATGATCTAGACTAGGTTACTACTGAGAGAACTTGAATCTTTCTAAATCTAAAGGCAGGGTGTTGTTTTTGTTTAGGTGATGGAATATCATGTAATACAGTACAAGAGAGCCAATGTCCTCTGAATTATCCTGCAAACCATTATAAGGAAAGTGTGAGTTAGGCAGTATTATGCATACATTGTGTCATAGCACAAAAACAACTAGCCGGCGATTACGTACCGGATCAATAACTACGTTGATAGCTCCATCCATGTAGTCGTAGTACTGCATATATCTCATAACAAAGAATCCACAATCGTTAGATTCTGCTTTCATTGTTGGGTAGTTCATGGGGAGTTCAATAGGGTAGTTCCAAAAACCAGGGAGGGCTGATCTTGGTTGAACATGTTGTATGGCTAGATTGATCCTACTCATTATTAACCTGGCCCATGGTAACTGCCTGCCACCCAGATCCATAGGTGTTGCATGGTAACTCTTCCATGTAGTCCCACCCAGTTCTGACCCATATGGGTTGAAATCTAACACATGTATGCATCCAATCTGAAAATTAACAACATACAAGGTCCAATGTCCTACGCGTAGCATGTGTACCATGATCTGCTTGTAAAAAAATAAAATTTAAATTGTTGTGTACACTATGATTGATATGCATGAATATGATTGAAATTTATTAAGAGTTTCCGCTTTACATTAGACAAAATGCAGCAAAACCCCCGAGGCATAAAGGTAATTAAATGTAAGTACGCAAGTTATTAAACATGCCATGATAGATGATGTGGTCAGGGAACTGATATTTACCGATTTGTACTCATCCAGCTTCTTGAACGAAGGCAATTTGTTTGAAAGGTAACTCTCAAAAATGGAAGGGTCAAAAGGACGAGGAGAATTATTGTGTTGCTCCTGCTCCTCGAAGTTCAATACAACCTAAATAGGAGAGAATATTATTATGTATTTTCCATAGATACTATGGATTCAATAAAAGTGATAATAAAGTAGAAGTGATTACCCCAACATTAACATCTAGGATGAGGTGGTGAGCAGTCATTGGAGGAATATGGTTAGTCGCGTCATCGCGGACACACTCAATGAAGTATTGCATAAACATATTGTCGATGCATGTGCCATCAGCAAAAGATTGTTGTATGTCACGACAATTGCCACGATATTCACTAAAGTCAATGATGTTTTTACAAAAAAAATTGAACATACAACAACGTAAACCAATGTTATTTGTAAATATGAAATACACAATTACATAATAGATCTACACATACTTAACAGTGTGTAAACAGTGAATTTAGTCTTCTACATTTGAAGAATGATTTATTGCCTTCATATATTGCAGAGAACTACTAGCAAAATATTGGAGCACGTGACACTAATTTTGTTGATTCATACAGCCCAAAGTATTACATTTTCTTTGATCACATATAAAAACTAAATATGTTGACACTCTGTTACAAACTAATTTTCGTTTGTTCATTACTATACTTTAAGTATTTATGATGTTAGCCAAACCAGTCATCGATGGTTTCTCCAGTCACCATCCTTTATTTTTTCTCAAATATGTTGATCAATCAGGTTGCATTTTGGTTACCATGCACTAAGAAGGTAAAATACCTCAACAATTTAGGAAGTAATAAGGAAATAGGAAAATATAAGTTTACTACGTATGAATTAGATAGTATGTGAGGTCTTCAAATTTATGAGTTTGTACCTGTCCATGTCCATGACCTTAGAACACAGGTAGTTTCTGTGGCGGAACTACCCGAATTATTCCAGCTTAAGTGCCTAAGTCACGCCTCAGGGGCCGCAACATACTTAAATCGGAATAACCCGTCAGTCCCTCAGATCTAGTCTGATAGAGCCACTTAACCAGGATCAAATTCCACAATCTCACTCGAAGGTGAGTCACAGAAGAAATACAATAAAATAGGAAACCTCGAATTAAGTACTGAATTATTACATAGATCAGAGTTTTTTTTCAAGTAGCAAATAAGAGTTCACGAAGTAAAATGCAGCGGATAATCGATGTCGTCGGAATCGAGGAAATGGGCAAGGCCTAGCCCACTACTCGTCGTGCTCCTCTCCTGCCGGAGCAACATCCCACTCGACCATCCAACCCAGTGGCAGGGTGGTAGGCCAAGTCACACCGACAACCATCTCCTGAATTGCACCTGCAAAAATTATGCCACAAGCAAGGCTGAGTACACTAATACTCAGCTAGACTTACCCGGTGTGAGGAATCTACTCCTCTACCTCTAGACTATGCAGCTGTTTGGCTGAGGGGTTTGGTTTGCCAAAAGCACTAGCTGTTTCTAAAAATCAATTCTTAGCTTTTCAAATTCTAGTATTATTATCTTAGCTACATATGCTCCTTCTAAGCATACATGGTAACAAGCATTTAGTTCAATCAACAAATTGTCTCATGTAACCTCATTTCACTTCTTACTCGATGTAGTACAAGGGGTCAAGCAGTCTCATTAGCTGTGAGAAGCAGACGATTCGAATCGAGTTTTTATCCTTGCAAGGTAAACCTAAACACACGACATGTCAGGGCACTCCGTCCCCACACATGTCAACCGTCCCCATCAATTCCCCGTTCGCGTCCAGGCCTCACCGCCTTGGTATACAATGCTCCACTGACCCCGGCTGCCACCGTGTAGTGACCATACTTGTACCCACCATAACTAGCATGAGAGACCCAGTCTCAGGTCGCATGAGGGATAAAGTCCGCGCCCAGCTTCACTCAGGTACTAGGTTTATCGGTTACCATATTTCCCGACATGTGCTTAGTACGTTCAAACGCTTGACTCAGGTATCCACACATTAATCCTTAATTCCTTTTTCCCGTCTCATGGACAAGGCATCCTCCATGGATCCAAGTCCATAGACTAACATAGATCCCGTTATCAAGATGAATACAATCAATTCCTAACCTCGCGCGAGTGCTAGAAAAATCACTCGACTTCTACCGAGATCCTGATTAGCAAGCAGCTACTCGACCTGGCATACTAGTATTCATCTCAGAAAGGAATCCTAAGTTCATGCATCTAGAGGTTTCAAGCAACTCCTACACTTAAGTGCACATTACAAACCTACAAACATTAAGTGTAGTAAAATAACATATATAAATGGTTATGCATAAAACCGGGGCTTGCCTTCAATAGCTGGGGCTGCGGGGAGATCCTCGATAGCAGCCTCGGGAGCTTGCTCCCGGTCTTCCTCTTGGACAGATCCTTGCTCGGGGATGAGCACGTACTCTCCGTCAGCTAGATTACAATCTAATGAATGCAATGCGTAAGATATATGCAGGATATGATATGTGCATTAGTAATTTAAACTCTTGATGGTGTATGATCTACTTGAGTTAGATAGAGCTACATCTTGCTTATACGAGATTTTTGGTGGTATACTTGGTAAATTGGATCAAACTTAGCTAAGTTACGTGTTAGGTTTATTCTTGGGGTTCCACTGAATTCTTTTTAAGGTCTTTAGTGAGAATTGTCAAGAACTCAAGTTGGACTTATTGGAGTGAGGTTTATTTCTCCTTTCTTTTTCTTTATTCTTTTTAAGTTTTTGGAGTGGGTTTGAACTACAAGTCACCTTAATAAATTTCCAAAAATTCTGCAAAAATTACAGTGGCTTATTACTGGTGTGTAATTCTCTATCTCAAAATTTGGGGTCCAACAAGTGAATATGTTTCTCTGGACAAAATTACCAAATTTTAGGGCAGAAGGGGTGATTTGAACTACAACTATTATTTAATAGTAAGTAATTCTCTAAGACTTATTTTTTCTGGCATTTAGAGACTATAACATGACTTGGTACAAATTTCCAGCCATTAATACTTATCAGTTATTTTACTAGGATTTTCTAAAGTTTCTAGCCAAAGGGGTGCTTTCTACTACCACTATATTTGAAAAATATCAAACAACAGATTTATGAATTTTCCTAGCTTTTTCTTTGCGCAAGAGCAATCATTCTGAAGTTTGGCATCTTTTTGCTTAAGGGAAGGGGTGTTGTGCATTAATTGGATTAAAAAGCCTTTCTTACAAAATATTGACAATGGGTATTATTTTGCATCTTTCCAATGGGTTTGTATTTTTCTCTGGTGGCCTATCTCATTATTGGTCTAGCAAAATTTTATTTACCCATTATTGCATTATTGTGGGGTTCTCATAATTTAATTGAACTATGGCTCATTATCATGTTCTATTTATTTACCCTACTTAAAATGATGGGCTGGGGTGTTTATTATTTTTGCAGTGGGGTTTTGGTGGTTACAAGTCCACTAGATTTTTATTATCAATTTTGAGTCTGGTTTTATAATTTTAATAATTGATTTCTAGTTGGAATAATGCTAAATAAAACATTTCTCTTTGAATCTGATCTAGACTAGAGGTTCCTTTATTTTTCCTAGGTTCTTTGTTACTTGAGCAAACTAGGAAAAATAATTTCATCCATTGGTCATTAATTTCTAAGGCCTTTCTGATTTTCCTAAGGTTTGGGCAGAAATGGCTTTTAATGGATATCTACACTAAATTTTTCAATATTAGGGTTCTCACTATTTTTAAACAGTGTTTAAGTGGGTTTGAACATCTACAAATTTTCCTAGGTTCAGCATAGGAATATAACTAATTTTCCTTAATTAAACAAGGTTTGGTCAGTTTCTGTATTTAATTTTTAACTCTAAAAATTAGAACAGAAGGCACATGGTTCAGTATTTTTAATTGATAGTTCATAGTATTTAGAATTTAGCAAAATCGGTTAGACAATTTTTGGTTAAGTATTCATCAAGTTATGAATTTCCTAAGTTCTCTGTTCATTAAAAAGATTAAACAGAAATGGTTAAATGGAAAACTACTTTGCAATGGGGTCCCTGGCGGGTGTTTTAAGTTTTCCTTACAGACTAGTCCCTGGGCTACTATTCAATTGAGTCACTGACATCTCAGAAAACCCCCTGGATTCTTCTAATCCTAACCTGAGGTCCTTCCCCAAATTAAACAGTACCCGCGGCGGAAGAAAGGGCGGAGGGGCTTACCGGCGGCGAGATTGCTCCGGTGAGGTGGCCGAGGGTGTAGGGGAGGTCCTGAGGATCACGGCGATGTGCGGGTCGCCGTCGGGGATGGTCGGAGTCGGCCGGTCCGCGTGCGCAGGCGGGGAGCTCGTCGGCGGCGAGGAGTTCGGTCTATCCAGGGCACAATTGACCGATTGAACGGGTCAGAGAGCTTCACTGGGTGCTAGGGAAGACATGGTTGCAAGGAATTTGACAATGGCTTACCGGAGAGCTCGGTCCACGCGCGGGGGCGGGCGACAGAAGTCCGGCGAGGGTGATCTCGGGCTTCCGGTGAAGTTCTGCCGGGTCCGAGGACTTGGAAAGCTTCATGTGCCAATGGCGGGGCTAACCGAAGCGCTGGCGTGACTTGGGGTGACTGCAGTGAGCTGGCCACGGCGGTCGAGGCTCTGCAAGCTTGGCGGGCGGTGGCGCGGCGTGCTCGGAGCAATTTCCGGTGATCTCTGACTTAGGCAAGACTTGAGAGCGTGCGGGGATGAATGGCCGAGGCTTGGGGTGGCTTTATAGGCACGGCGCGGTGCACGGGCGACCGTGGACCGGCGAGCGCGCGCGGGCGTGCACTGGGAGGCACGGGTGCGCGAACTGGTGTGAACCAGAGGTGTCAGCCACGGTCGAACACGTGTGCCCGTTGCCTCTGCCCAAGTTCTAGCGCTGATTGGGTGCAAATCTTCGCGAATTTGGGCAAGATCGCTGTGAAGGATTTGTTCACCTGACCTTGCTTTGTCTTTTGTGTATGGACGTCGCGCGGTTTTAGGCTAGGGACAGGGAGTTGTAGCGTCACCAAGGTGCCAGTGTCACAATGTCTCGTCCCGAGGTCAATCTGCGTCAAAACCATGTCAAATAAATTTGGTTTGAGTTCAAACTTTTCCAGGGCGTGTTCAAGGAAATTTGGCACAACTTTGATATTTGGATTTCCTGGTTTTGAGTTTCGAAAAACAGAGAACGCAGTTGATCCTTGGAAAGAGGTCTGAAATTCAGAAATTCATAAATCTGAATTTCTCCAAGGGTTCATGGTTCAAGGGCTGATTTGGAAATTTTAAAGAAAACAAATGGCCAAACTCTCTTACTATGATTTGTTAGTTATTTGAGGAACTAAAACTTTGTAATTTGGTCATATCTAAAATTCGCATTTTCCCCCCCATGATTTCTCCCAATTACCCTTTATGCCTAACTTGGCTTACTTAGGATTTATTAGGGTTTGAGAGTCTTTCTCTCTCAAGGTTCATGACAAGATTAAGGAGAGTTTAAGAAGATTCATTATAAACCTTTGCTCTAAATTTTCTTTTGATGTTCAACCCTTTACTCAATTTACATGTGATAATAGGTTGGGGTTAGCTTAGGGAAGAACCCTAGGTGACACTGGGGTGTCACAGCCTTCCCCCCTTAAAGGAATCTCGTCCCGAGATTCGAGTCAGAGTCCTCCCGGGGTGAAGCGAAGGGTGAGACTTATAGGAAGCGGGTGCTCTTATTATTAGGGCAATTTGCTCTTCGAATGTCATTCTCTTTGCAACTTTAGAAGGAAGTCCTTTTTAAATTTTGTTTTATGGTTACTTCATTCTGATTAAGATCATATTTCTGAATTTTAGATTCGAAGGGCAGGAGGAGGGGTTGGGTGCGATTACATACCAGATTCCTTAGGTACGCAATCAGGGAAGTTGGATCTCAAGAATTCCTCGGTCTCCCAAGTAGCTTCTTCCTCTGAGTGATTACTCCACTCGACCTTGTACATCTTGATCGATTTAGCCTGAGTTGATCTTTCTTTGCAATCCAGAATCTTGGAAGGGTACTCTTGGTACGGTAGATCTGGTTCTATCTCCAATTCTGGCTCTGCTATGATCTCGGTCAGCAATCGAACACACTTCTTTAGCTGAGTACATGGAACACACTGTGAATGGCAGACATTTTTGAAGGTAACTTCAGCTTATATGCCACGGGTCCACAGGTTTCTATGATCTCATAAGGTCCAATGTAACGAGGGGCTAGCTTGCCTTTGATTCCAAACCTCTGCACTCCCTTGGTGGGTGATACCTTGAGGTACACGAAATCTCCCACCTTGAACTGGAGAGGTTTCCTTCTTTTATCATGGTAACTCTTCTGCCTGGCCTGAGCAGCTTCTAGATTCTTCTTGATTAGTTTGACCTTCCTTTCGGCTTCATTGGCCTCCATCTCCAAGTGGTGCATGTCCAGGTGGTCATTCGCTTCTTCGAGTTCCCTCTGCACATCATGGAGCTGGTTCTCTAAGACATCAATAGTGTTGTCTCGGATCTCCACCTGCTGCTCCAAGGTGGTAATGCGCTGGCTCAGCCTTTCCACCTGCAGATCCTTCTCCACCAACTCGGAAGATAAATCGACCACAAAATCTTCTCGGCTGTTGAGAGTGAGCTTGGTGGTTTGAGCGATGTTAGCAAGGTGTGCCATAGCATCACTCTGAAGGGCCTGAAGGCGGTACAGCGCACTCATGCACTGAACGGTGACCCTCCCAACCAAGTCAGGATACATTGCCCACACATCCTTCACATGGCTCACGCGGTTACACCACATGGGGTCATCCCTCTTCTCAGCAGGGAAGAGTCTCAAGGGGTGCATCACCATCTCCAGGGGATGGTAGCCATAGAAAGTCGTCAGAGTCTTCATGGCTGCCGCCTCAATGGTGTCGTCCGTCCTGAATCCAACTGTTTCGAAATCAAGAGAACGCCAACCCGGCTGAAGGGGATGAGCCTCCAAAGTTAGCCAGACCCGACAACGAGGTACCCGATGCTCCTCCTATAACTGCACCGTGTACAAAGGGGGCGTAGGGTAACCGGCGGAGTTAAGCACTTCCCACAAGATGGAAGGAAAGCCATCGCGAGAAAGGAAGTCAGAACTGAAACGAGTGTCTCCTCCACTAGCGGGGGTGGGTGAATTCATCTGCGGAAGTGTATCAAAGGTAAAGATTATGGTGGAAGGAATAAAATAAAAGAGCCTGAATGGGTTTAAAAGGAAGTGGGTTAGCTCAAGTTTTAAATTCCCTTTTGTGTTTATAATGCATGCATGCTGGAAGTAACGTCTCCTCTCCAAATAATAGGGTGCTCTTAGGGCATCCTTAAAAATCTAAGTACTAGCCCACGGGGCCTACTTAATTAGCCACCTATTTCTCCCCCTATGCCTAAGGCCTTTCGTCCTAGGTCTAGCGGTCTAGTCCTGACGATTATTAGCAGTTTCTAGGCATGTTTTAAATCTTGAAAATGGGATTCATGGTTTATTGTCCTTCTCTGTGGTGGAATTTGCTCCGATACTAGCTGTGGCGGAACCACCCGAATTATTCCAGCTTAAGTGCCTAAGTCACGCCTCAGGGGCCGCAACATACTTAAATCGGAATAACCCGTCAGTCCCTCAGATCTAGTCTGATAGAGCCACTTAACCAGGATCAAATTCCACAATCTCACTCGAAGGTGAGTCACAGAAGAAATACAATAAAACAGGAAACCTCGAATTAAGTACTGAATTATTACATAGATCGGAGTTTTTTTTCAAGTAGCAAATAAGAGTTCACGAAGTAAAATGCAGCGGATAATCGATGTCGTCGGAATCGAGGAAATGGGCAAGGCCTAGCCCACTACTCCTCGTGCTCCTCTCCTGCCGGAGTAACATTCCACTCGACCATCCAACCCGGTGGCAGGGTGGTAGGCCAAGTCACACCGTCAACCATCTCCTGAATCGCACCGGCAAAAATTATGCCACAAGCAAGGCTCAGTATACTAATACTTAGCTAAACTTACCCGGTGTGAGGAATCTACTCCTCTACCTCTAGACTATGCAGCTGTTTGGCTGAGGGGTTTGGTTTGCCAAAAGCACTAGCTGTTTCTAAAAATCAATTCTTAGCTTTTCAAATTCTAGTATTATTATCTTAGCTACATTTGCTCCTTCTAAGCATACATGGTAACAAGCATTTAGTTCAATCAACAAATTGTCTCATGTAACCTCATTTCACTTCTTACTCGATGTAGTACAAGGGGTCAAGTAGTCTCATTAGCTGCGAGAAGCAGACGATTCGAATCGAGTTTTTATCCTTGCAAGGTAAACCTAAACACACGACATGTCAGGGCACTCCGTCCCCACACATGTCAACCGTCCCCATCGATTCCCCGTTCGCGTACAGGCCTCACCGCCTTGGTATACAATGCTCCACTAACCCCGGCTGCCGCCGTGCAGTGACCGCACTTGTACCCACCATAGCTAGCTTGGGAGACCCAGTCTCAGGTCGCATGAGGGATAAAGTCCGCGCCCGGCTTCACTCAGGTACTAGGTTTATCGGTTACCATATTTCCCGACATGTGCTTAGTACGTTCAAACGCTTGACTCAGGTATCCACACATTAATCCTTAATTCCTTTTTCCCGTCTCATGGACAAGGCATCCTCCATGGATCCAAGTCCATAGACTAACATAGATCCCGTTATCAAGATGAATACAATCAATTCCTGACCTCGCGCGAGTGCTAGAAAAATCACTCGACTTCTACCGAGATCCTGATTAGCAAGCAGCTACTCGACCTAGCATACTAGTATTCATCTCAGAAAGGAATCCTAAGTTCATGCATCTAGAGGTTTCAAGCAACTCCTACACTTAAGTGCACATTACAAACCTACAAACATTAAGTGTAGTAAAATAGCATATATAAACGGTTATGCATAAAACCGGGGCTTGCCTTCAATAGTTGGGGCTGCGGGGAGATCCTCGATAGCAGCCTCAAGAGCTTGCTCCTGGTCTTCCTCTTGGACAGATCCTTGCTCGGGGATGAGCACGTACTCTTCGTCAGCAAGATTACAATCTAATGAATGCAATGCGTAAGATATATGCAGGATATGATATGTGCATTAGTAATTTAAACTCTTGATGGTGTATGATCTACTTGAGTTAGATAGAGCTACATCTTGCTTATACGAGATTTTTGGTGGTATACATGGTAAATTGGATCAAACTTAGCTAAGTTACGTGGTAGGTTTATTCTTGGGGTTCCACTGAATTCTTTTTAAGGTCTTTAGTGAGAATTGTCAAGAACTCAAGTTGGACTTATTGGAGTGAGGTTTATTTCTCCTTTCTTTTTCTTTATTCTCTTTATGTTTTTGGAGTGGGTTTGAACTACAAGTCACCTTAATAAATTTCCAAAAATTCTGCAAAAATTACAGTGGCTTATTACTGGTGTGTAATTCTCTGTCTCAAAATTTGGGTCCAACAAGTGAATATTTTTCTCTGGACAAAATTACCAAATTTTAGGGCAGAAGGGGTGATTTGAACTACAACTATCATTTAATAGTAGGTAATTCTCTAAGACTTATTTTTGCTGGCATTTAGAGGCTATAACATGACTTGGTACAAATTTCCAGCCATTAATACTTATCAGTTATTTTACTAGGATTTTCTAAAGTTTCTAGCCAAAGGGGTGCTTTCTACTACCACTATATTTGAAAAATATCAAACAACAGATTTCTGATTTTTCCTAGCTTCTTCTTTGCGCAAGAGCAATCATTCTGAAGTTTGGCATCTTTTTGCTTAAGGGAAGGGGTGTTGTGCATTAATTGGATTAAATGGCCTTTCTTACAAAATATTGATAATGGGTATTATTTTGCATTTTTCCAATGGGTTTGTATTTTTCTCTGGTGGCCTATCTCATTATTGGTCTAGCAAAATTTTATTTACCCATTATTGCATTATTGTGGGGTTCTCATAATTTAATTGAACTATGGCTCATTATCATGTTCTATTTATTTACCCTACTTAAAATGATGGCTGGGGTGTTTATTATTTTTGCAGTGGGGTTTTGGTGGTTACAAGTCCACTGGATTTTTATTATCAATTTTGGGTCTGGTTTTGTAATTTTAATAATTGATTTCTAGTTGGAATAATGTTAAATAAAACATTTCTCTTTGAATCTGATCTAGACTAGAGGTTTCTTTATTTTTCCTAGGTTCTTTGTTACTTGAGCAAACTAGGAAAAATAATTTCATCCATTGGTCATTAATTTCTAAGGCCTTTCTGATTTTCCTAAGGTTTGGGCAGAAATGGCTTTTAATGAATATCTACACTAAATTTTTCAATACTGGGGTTCTCACTATTTTTAAACAGTGTTTAAGTGGGGTTTGAACATCTACAAATTTTCTTAGGTTCAGCACAGGAATATAACTAATTTTCCTTAATTAAACAAGGTTTGGTCAGTTTCTGTATTTAATTTTTAACTCTAAAAATTAGAACAGAAGGCACATGGTTCAGTATTTTTAATTGATAGTTCATAATATTTAGAATTTAGCAAAATCAGTTTGACAATTTTTGGTTAAGTATTCATCAAGTTATGAATTTCCTAAGTTCTCTGTTCATTAAAAAGATTAAACAGAAATGGTTAAATGGAAAACTAGTTTTCAACGGGGTCCCTGGCGGGTGTTTTAAGTTTTCCTTATAGACTAGTCCCTGGACTACTATTCAATTGAGTCACTAACATCTCAGAAAACCCCTTGGATTCTTCTAATCCTAACCCGAGGTCCTTCCCCCAAATTAAACAGTACCCGCAGCGGAAGAAAGGGCGGAGGGGCTTACCGGCGGCGAGATTGCTCTGGTGAGGTGGCCGAGGGTGTAGGGGAGGTCCTGAGGATCACGGTGATGTGCGGGTCGCCGTCGGGGATGGTCGGAGTCGGCCGGTCCGCGTGCGCAGGCGGGGAGCTCGTCAGCAGCGAGGAGTCCGACCTATCCAGGGCACAATTGACCGATTGAACGGGTCAGAGAGCTTCACTCGGTGCTAGGGAAGACATGGTTGCAAGGAATTTGACAATGGCTTACCGGAGAGCTCGGTCCACGCGCGGGGGCTGGCGACCAAAGTCCGACGAGGGTGATCTCGGGCTTCCGATGAAGTTCTGCCGGGTCCGAGGACTTGGAAAGCTTCACGGGCCAATGGCGGGGCTAACCGAAGCGCTGCCGCAACTTGGGGGTGACTGGAGTGAGCTGGCCACGGCGGCCGAGGCTCTGAAAGCTTGGCGGGCGGTGGCGCGGCGTGCTCGGGGCAAATTCCGATGATCTCTGACTTGGGCAAGACTTGAGAGTGCGCGGGGATGAATGGCCGAGGCTTGGGGCGGCTTTATAGGCACGGCGCGGTGCACGGGCGGCCGTGGACCGGCGAGCGCGCGCGGGCGTGCACTGGGAGGCGCGGGTGCGCGAACGGGCGTGAACCGGAGGTGTCAGCCACGGTCGAACACGTGTGCGCGTTGCCTCTGCCCAAGTTCTAGCGCTGATTGGGTGAAAATCTTCGTGAATTTGGGCAAGATCGCTGTGAAGGATTTGTTCACCTGACCTTGCTTTGTCTTTTGTGTATGGACATCGCGTGGTTTTAGGCTAGGGACAGGGAGTTGTAGCGTCACCAAGGTGCCAGTGTCAGAATGTCTGGTCCCGAGGTCAATCTGCGTCAAAACCATGTCAAATGAATTTGGTTTGAGTTCAAACTTTTCCTGGGCGTGTTCAAGGAAATTTGGCACAACTTTGATATTTGGATTTCCTGGTTTTGAGTTTCGAAAAACAGAGAACGCAGTTGATCCTTGGAAAGAGGTCTGAAATTCAGAAATCTAAATTTCTCCAAGGGTTCATGGTTCAAGGGCTGATTTGGAAATTTTAAAGAAAACAAATGGCCAAACTATCTTACTATGATTTGTTAGTTATTTGAGGAACTAAAACTTTGTAATTTGGTCATATCTAAAATTCGCATTTTCCCCCCATGATTTCTCCCAATTACCCTTTATGCCTAACTTGGCTTACTTAGGATTTATTAGGGTTTGAGAGTCTTTCTCTCTCAAGGTTCATGACAAGATTAAGGAGAGTTTAAGAAGATTCTTTATAAACCTTTGCTCTAAATTTTCTTTTGATGTTCAACGCTTTACTCAATTTACATGTGATAATAGGTTGGGGTTAGCTTAGGGAAGAACCCTAGGTGACACTGGGGTGTCACAGTTTTGGGGAGCGTGAGCACATTCCATTTTTTATAGCAAGAGGTCTGACACACTAACATTTCCACTAGGAGTCTTGTCAAAAACTGTGCCAGATTCAGGTTGAACTATGGCACCTGGCACGGTGTGACCTAACTGCACAAAACAAGTGAAGTATGTGTTCATCATAATAAGTAAATGTCAAATACACAATATCAAGTCACAAATGATATAGAAGTCAAACTTAGAGACTAGCAATATTAGGTGTAACCGATTCATTAGGGCAACTATCGAGGGCTCGTGCACTTCGTGATGTCTGTGAACTAATTTTTCCACCTGACTATGAGTCATCTACGACTCCATCTGGGTGGGTGTCATCAGTGGTTTAGATAAAAATTGATCACTAGAGTGTGTGGCTAGTTCTACACATTGAAAAATATGAATTAGTGTATCATATGTTTGCATGAAGTTTACATATATGATGAAAAGGACAACTGACCTAGTACAGATGCATTGCAAGGTTGTGTCATGTGATCTTCAATGTCTGAACTATATATCTCAGGTCGGAGAACCTCGTCAATCAACTCTCAAAATGTATCAGCTAGCTGATACTGCTTCCTACCAATCTTATTCAGACATTGCTGGATAGTGGCAACTATCTTGCCAACCTCTGAGTCATAAGAAAACAACTTTGCTTGGAACTTGGAGCGTTGATGTGTACAGGGAGCTGCTGGATCTTAGTTGATATTAGGTCTTGGATAAGTGGCAGTTGGATGTATATGTTGTGAATTCCACCATGTTCATTTGGGTCTGTCTCATTTGATTCTGGCCTTAGTGCAGACTGAAGCAAAAAAATATATAGTAAGATAATAAATATGTTAAGTAGCAAACACACGAATAACAACGTGGGGATGTAATCTAACCTCAAATTGACCAATAAATGCAGATTTTGTGATGTAACAAGTCTCAATGTTGCTCCGAAACTGATGAAACGGAATAATGTAAATTAAAAATTATGTAAATGGAGTGACACGTAGCATCGAAGGAAAACATGAGATAACTACTAGAATAAATTGGATTTAAAAATAGTCATACATGAGGTATCCAATTTGCATCACAATAACCCTTCAGTACTGTTGGGTACCCGGTATAATGGATGCCTAAACTCATAGTACCTTTTAGATAGCGCAGAACTCTCTCAAGAGCACGCTAGTGATCATCTCCCGGTAAGTTTCTCACAGCAAACAAGATGTCAGGCCTCGTAGCGCTAGCTAAGTACATCGTTGAACCAATTATTTAGGAATATCTCAATTGATCCCTAGATATCCTTTGATTTTTCTTCAATAGCTTACTAGGATCATAAGGTGTTGGAGCAGGTTCACATTCGCTATAACCAAAGCGACTCAAAAGCTTTTCCACATAATGGGATTGCACAAGTGTGATCCCACCATTGCCTTCTCTCAATAGCTTAATGTTAAGAATAACATCATCTTATCCCAAATTTTTCATTTCAAAATTATTAGACGAAAAGTCTTTTGTCTCTTTAATCACATCAAGACTCGTCCCTAAGATTAGAATGTCATCAACATACAGGCATAAAATTACTCCCTCGCCCCCACCATACCGATAATATACACATTTGTCTGCTTCGTTCACAACAAATTCGACAGATGTCAAAGTTCTATCGAACTTTTCATGCTATTGATTAGGTGCTTGTTTTAGGCCATGTAAATATTTCAATAATTTACACACCATGCCTTCTTGACCGTTTGCTACAAACCCAGCTGACTGCTTCATGTAGATTTACTCATCTAGCTCTCCATTGAGGAATGCTGTCTTAACATCCATTTGATGGACGAGAAGACCATGAGAGACAATCAGGGAAAGTAGCACACAAATTATGGTCAATCAAGCCGCATGTGAATAAGTATCAAAGAAGTCGTCACCTTCCTTCTGTGAATAGCCTTTAATTAAAAGTCTTGCCTTGTACCTTTCAATAGTACCATCAAGCCTAAGCTTTTCCTTGAACACCCATTTACTTCCAATGGGCTTACACCCATAAGGACACTCAACGACCTCCCAAGTTGCATTAGACATAATATAATCCATCTCACACCTTATTGCTTCCTTCCAAAAGTCGGCATCAGGAGAGAAATATGCCTCTTCAATGGTACTTGGTGTGTCATCCACAAGATATACAATGTAATCATCACCAAAAGACTTTGCAATCCTTGGTCTCTTACTCTTTCGAGTTGATACATTGTCATCTTCCATAGGATTATGTATATGGGATTCCTCAGTGTGTTCTACCAAAATAAAATGCTCATGGGGTATCGTTAGTTCATCATTAGAAGTATCAAGTGTAGCTCTCATGGGAAATTCGTCCTAAAAAATGTAGCATCTCTAGACTCCATAATAGTACCAACCAACATGGCCGGTACTCCAGAGTTTATAATTAAGAACCTATATCCAATGTTGTGGAAAGCATGCCCAGGGAAAACACAATCAACACTTTTTGGTCCTAATTTGCGCTTCTTGTTAATTGGCATATTCACTTTAGCCAAACAACCCCAGGTGAGCAACAAATAGGAGATATTTAATTTCTTCTTTTCCCATTCCTCAAATGGTGTGATTTATTTGTTCTTTGTGGGAACTTTATTAAGGACATGACACGACGTCAAGATTGCCTCACCCCACCATTCCTTAGATAGTACAGAAGTCTCTGACATAGAGTTAACCAAATCAGTTATTGCCTCACCTCACCATTCCTTAGATAGTCCCGAAGGCTCTAACATGGTGTTAACCAAATCAGTTAGAGTACAATTCTTTCTTTTAGCAACCCCATTGGATTGTGGTGAGTATGGCGGTGTCGTCTCATGAATCGGAATGTATTAAGTCTAGTGGTGCCAAATTTCTCGCCTCCGTGGCCTTATGAGGCTTGCAAAGTTGCTTAGATTGCACGCACTCCTGGCACTTAGAACCTTTGACTAAATCAAATTTCGGGATTAAATTTAAATTTGCTAACTGCGAGACACAACCAAAATTGATGTGACAAAGTCGTGAGTGCCAAATATACGACTTATTCGAAATAACATTGTTCATAGAGGTCTTGATTGGATGACTGTGTGTCGTACGCAGGCTCGCCCCACCCTGGCTGGCCGGATACAGTAGTTTCGAGGGTATGGATGGATGCAATCAAATTGCCTCAAAATGACTTATTTTGCATCCGCCCATCCAGCCTTCATCTCTCATGTGCAGCCAACCAAACAAAAGCTTAGCCAATGTCAATGCATGTGGTGGCCCAAGACAAGACAGTGCTGGTAACCAATCAGGAGGAGACTTATTACACACATCATGCAAAGATAAGTGGAACAAGCCTCCACTGTCATAGCCTTTTCTAACAAATGTCCCATACTTTGACAGTATACATTTATTAGATTCGAAAACAAGTTTATAACCATCTCGACGTAACAATGAGCCACTAACAAGATTCTTTTTGATAGAGGGGACATGCTGCACGTTCTTCAATAGCATTGTCTTTCCCGAAGTAAACCTTAGAATGACTGTACCAACACCAAGAACACGCACATGTGATCCGTTCCCCATTAGCAGGGCTCCAGTCCCTTGGCACTGATAAGAAGAAAACAAAGAAATATCAGCACACACATTAATATTAGCACTAGTATCAGCCCACCACTCAGGGGATTGACACACTGAAAGAACTATAGGTAAAAGATTACCATTACCCCGATGTTCCTTCTGCAGTCTCGCTAACAGACATGTTTACTGTTTTCTTCTCTTGAGCTAGTTTTTTCTCTTGTTTAAATTTGTCGTCTTGACATGCGCTTGCCCAATGATCAGTACTCCCGCAAACAAAACAACCAGCTCCTTTGTTCTTCTTTTTGAATGAGGCTGTCTGCTTGGGCTTCGTGGCATTCTGTTGCTTGTTCTTCTTTTTATTATTATGTGACGCATTGGAGTTCTTCTTTTGTACCATATTGGCACTAGAAGTCTCAACTCCTTTACCAAGAGTGTCTTTTTCTCTCGCCCTCTCCTCAACATCAAGAGAACCAATAAGCTCAATCACGCTAAACTCTTGTCTCTTATGTTTTAGAGTGGTAGCAAAGTCCACCCAAGAAGGTGGCAGCTTAGCAATAATACAGTCGGCCACAAACTTGTCAGGCAAGACACATGGCAATTGTTCGAGTTCCTTAGCCAGTGCCTGTATTTCATGAGCCTGTTCAACTACAGGATGATTTTTCTCCATCTTATAGTCAAATAGCTACTCCATGATGTATATCTCACTACCAGCATCAGAAACACTAAACTTCTCATCTAATGTAAACCATAACTCTTTTACAGATGTGCATGTTAGATAAGAATCAACATACTTGTTGGCAAGAGCGCCAATCACGACACCTCAAAATAGGTTATCGGCAACGTTGAACTTTCTCTCCTCTTCAGGAGTGAATTGTTTGGGTTTCCCCTGTGCGGCATGATAGCAGTTCAATGCAGTCAACCACAGTATCATCTTTCTATGCCATCTCTTGTAAAACGTCCCATCAAAAGGTTCACTTGGTTTTAACGCAACAACAAAACAACTAACAGAAAAATGCCTAATATTAGGTTTTTGGATTGTTAGAAAATTAGGCATTATCAGTTTTAATTTAATCTAGAAAACCAGTGTGATGTATGTGCATGTGTGTATGACTACTCGTATAAGTAGTAAACATCAGTAAAACATGCACAATTACTAAGAACAGAATGTACCCTGATGAGGGACCGATGCTCAAGGCATCAGTGGATCCATTCACATGAGACATCTCGTGTGTATGTTTGATGTAGTCGTACGCAGTCGATGCAGGAAGATGTATGCAGTATAGTCCCTCGAACGGCGCGGATGACGAAGAACTGGATCTGTGTTGGTCGAGCAGACGGAGCGAGCAGTCATGACTACGCTCCCCAACCCGTGCAAGTGTAGCTCTGCGGAAGGCGATTTTGGAGGCCTGCTCTCCTACTCTCTTTGTGCTCACGGAAGGTGGGACGAGAATGAGCTGAGTGCAACGCGTTTGAGAGACTGTTCGCGCCACCAGAAGAGCGTCCACCTCCTCCGTATTTATACACGTACAGAGGGAGGGGAACAGACAGTAACAGTCGCCATAAGAGCTAGAAACTAACAGCTATTACAGCCAGAAACTGACGTGCCATAAGTGACGTTAGTTACTAGCCATAAGACAGGAAATGGACGGTCATTACTCCAGGCAAAATGCTCAACCGTTAGGAAGGCATAATTGGACCAAGGTCTGATCTGCCACAAGCCACAAGCCATAGCCTCGGCCTCGTCCTCGGCCCGACCCATCCGGCGGCGCGTGTGCATGTGACAGTCCTTCATCCTTTTCTCAACTTCTCAATAGATGTACCAATGGTCCACCTATTTAAGTTGACTAATTTGTCCCTTGAACTTCCAATATGGTACTAAATAATCAGTACACCGTAGCATTGAAGTGGACCTTTAGCATTGACTATTATTGAATATTAATTTGGGCCAAGCCCACATTAATCCAACAATAACTAGAGGACGCCCTGGCTCAATGGTGCCATTCGGTTCAGCCGCACTAGGTTCAAACGACTATAAAAACACACCAAGGCCACCAGGGATTAGGTTTTAGCAGGGGCGGCGGTTCCCTCGGGCGAGCGAGCGGCGACGACGGTTTCCTCGGGCGTGCGAGCGGCGGCGATCTTGGGGGCAGCGGCGGTGGGGCCTAGAGGAGGGCGGCCGATTGTGGCGCTCACCTAGGATCGAGCAACGACGACGCTCCTGAAGCGGATGAGTGGCGGCGGCGCACCCTAGGCTCGGTGGCAACGACGGTTGCTTGAGGCATGGAAGGCTTCAGCAATGGCGGTGGTGGTCCTAAGGGAGCACGATGGCGGATCCCAGAGGCGCGTGCTCGACGTCAGCTCCTCGGAGACGCGCACCTCAAAGTGGCATCCGGTGGAGTCCCACCTCCGGCGATGACGCCGACCTTCCCTAGGCGCGAGCGACGATGACAGACTTCCCTAGGCATGAGCGATGGTGGATCAACAACCCTGTTTTATGCGATTTTGTATACATATTTATGACGAGGTCAATAGGTTTTAATGATATATTGTCAGTTCATGGCTCTCCTTGTATCTTTTGTATGTATATGATATTTCTATTCACATTTTATGTAAACGTTTGTTGATTTTTACGTAGTGTACCGCAATGCATAAATAACTTCTACATGTAGCATAATTAGTATTAGTATATATCATAAACTAGTTCTAACGAGCCTAACTGTATGGCTGTTGCAGAGATCCCATATTTATGGACGAAATAAAGCATTAAAAATTATAATTTTGTTTCCATGCATTTCGATTCATTTCCTTTCAACTTACATTTTTGCCATCCTAAATTTGTGCGCATGCAACAGAAAACAAATTTTGTACACAATGTACCGCAGTGCATAAATACATTCACCGTGTACTATAATTAGTCTCAGTATATATCATAAACCGGTTCTAACGAGCCTAGATGTATGACTGTTGAAAAGATTATATATTTATGGAGAAAATTAAGCATTTAAATTAGAATTTTGTTTCCATGCATGCCAATCAATTTCCTTTCAACGCACATTCTTGTCATCCTAATTTTTTGCGCATGCAGCAGAAAACATATTTTTATGCGGTGTGCCACACTACATAAATATCTATACCATGTAGCATAATTAGTATGAGTATATATTATAAACTGGTTTCAACGATCCTAGCTTCATGATTGTTGCAGAGATCCTATTTTTATGGATGAAATAAAGCATTTAAATTAGATTTTTTGTTTCCATGCATGCCAATCCATTTTCTTTCAACGCACATTCTTGTCATCCTAAATTTTTATGCATACAGTAGGAAACAGATTTTTTACACGGCATGCATAAATATCTACACCGTGTAGCATAATTAGTATCAGTATATGTCATAAATTAGTTCCAACGAGCCTAGCTGCATTAATATTGGAGAGATCCTATATTTATGGCGGAAATAAAACATTTAAATTAGATTTTTTTCTTTCCATGCATGTCAATCCATTTCCTCTCAACGCACATTCTTGCCATTCTAAATTTGTGCAGGAAACTGATTTTTTACGTAGCGTACCGTATTGCACAAATACCTACACCGTGTAGTATAATTAGTATTAGTATATATCATAAAATGTTTCTAATGAGACTAGCTGCATCACTGTTGTAGAGATCCTATATTTATGAACCGAATAAAACATTTAAATCATATTTTTGGTTTCTATGCATGCCACAGTTAATGGATACACTTTCTAATTTCTCGCGCATGTAAATGAAAATAAAATTGTGCACATGCAAGGAATGAGACACATGTGGGAGGGGGCTAGCAACTAGGCTGGTCCGGTGGTGCGGGGGGAGGAGGGTTGGCTGGGGCTTCTTGTATCCTATTGGAAGCCCAGGGTTCTCAATATCATCACCATATATATATATAGACTAGATCTTATCAGTAGTACAGTGGTTGAGCGACACGAGAGGGTCCAATAAGCTAATGTGGTAGACCCTCTCCACAAAAAATATTCATAATAAATAATTTTAATATCAAAGTGAATATATTGTCTATATACCAGGTATTAAACTGATAAGAATAAATATTACGATTTATTTTAGTCAAAAGACCAAGAAATATATAAGTTAAAAAGGAACAGTACCCCTTTTATTATACATAGCTCGATCGTTCGTCATGATTCAGCTAGTGGAATGGTACTATCGCCGTAGAGATATTTCTCACGATCTATGGGGTAATGACTATTGATGATTTCTGGTGATTTCTCGCAACCTATCTATGGGGTAATGACTATTGATGATTTCTCACGATCTATGAGATAATGACCCACTGGTATGCGAGAATCAGGGGAGAGAACATGCTCATGTTGGGCTTGATGGTTTGGCATGACCTATCTTTAAGGTAATAGTCCACTGGTAGGTGAGAAGCGGAAAGGGAAATAGATATGTCATGCTTTGAGGGAGTAGAGAAGAGATGTATTTGAAAAAAATACAGTTAGTTGTGATTTGTTTGGAGTGTACAATATTCATTTTTTACTTTCCATAGTTGAGTAGACAATGAACCTTTCCAGTAATAAATTGCGGTTGTTTTTATTAAGCCATCGCCTACATGAGTCCAGGCTTGTAGCAAGCCCTAACACAACACAACATTTCCTTTTCTGATTAATTGATAACAAAACATGAGTGTTTTGAGTAAAAAATGGGAAGGAAAAGAATTCCAAAAGAGAAAAGGGAGAGAGGTGGGGAGGGAATATAGGACATGAAGAATCTATACACTTCATTTCTGAAGAAACATGAAACACGTTGCTAGTTAGTTCTCAGGGCAACAAATTTGCAGATAGAACACCAGTTCTGCCGAAGCCAGTGCTCCATGCAGGAAAGGTGGACTGGTTGGTAGTAGTGTATACATGCCATCTTGCCCTACTCCTCGCCGGATAAATACTCCTCCTGAGAAAAATTTCACGCAACAGAAAAAAAATTAGAGGTTTCAACTAACATCCTGATATAGAAGAATCTAATACAAATAAACTTGCCTGGCATACGCTACATTTTGTTTCACAATCTTCATGAGAACCTAAAGTTGTGGCATGTAGAGGCTCATGTTTACGCATGTGGACAATACATCGTCTGAAAGGCCTGTGTTTACAGTACCAATCCGCTCTCCCAAAGCAAGCAACTCCTTCAAAGCAGAGTGTCACAAATCATATAACTACTTGGAGATACATAGCAAACAGAAACTGCTTACCAACTGAAGACAGAGAAGTGGATGAAGTAATGAAGGAAATCAGAAAATGGCATCGTCAGAGTAAGGGGTCAGACATACTTCGTACGACATGTCATTGATATCCATCCCCATTCCTCTGTGCCGATCATTGAATATGAAATAGTTCTTCCTCCATGTCCTCAGAGTCCAAAGCTGAATGTCTGAATCAATTGCCTCGTTCACCATCTCTTTCATAACACCTGCCTGGGGTAAGAAGTTCAGAACGGTACTGAGTTTGTGTGCTTTATGAAAGTCTGAACCGTCTATAGCAGAAACTGCTTACCAACAATGGAACCCCTCCTCCACCTGCGGGTACAGATTGTGGTCCTTGAGCCCCAGGTAGTTGCTGGCCAGCGCCTTGAAAGGCCTCGAAGTCGTAGCGCGTGAACTGGATGTGCACGTCCAGACGGCCTAGGCGCACCACCGCGGCGTCCAAGGCGTCCTTGCCCCTGCGCATGGTGAACATCATGACACGCTCCTCGCTGCAGCACGACACGACACCGTCCATGAAGCTCAGCACCCTGGCCACGCGTGCCTCTGCGTCCCCGCCGCCGCCTTGAAGGTACCGATCCAGGTCCTCGACAAGGACAAGCGAGTGCGGGGTGGTGTGCAGGAGCAGCGCATGGAGGTTGTCTCCAGCGGCGTCAGTGCAAGACAGGTCGACGTCGTAGCCCAGGAACCTGGCCATGGCCACCACGAACGTGGACTTGCCTGTGCCCGGCGAGCCGTAGAGGAGGTAGTCACGGTGCCAGACGCGGCCGAGGCGTTGGAAGGCCTGATTTGTTTGGTCTGCACTCTGCACTCTATGACGCTCTGTAGCCAGTGAACTTCTTGCTAGGTGTAGGTGGGATCACAAGCTAACAACGTCAGTAGCCCAAGAACCAGCACGGTGCCCTAACCAACAATTCATGAGGCTTTGCACAATGCCTGATATGAAAGTGCAAAGGATGGAACCCAAACTTGATTTCATCAGACATTTGGACATTTGTACCATGGAGGCACAGAAGGGGACAATCGAACCTATAGTTCTTTTGGTTGAGTGTCCACGACAGGCTCTACGGTGGAAAGCAAGTCATCACTGCCACCTCCAGGCACCAGCACCTTTCTAGGAGCACCAGCATAGCTCAGAACGGTGCCTGCAAATTCCAAAGCCAGCTCCACTGATAAGAACCAAGAAACCACCAATTTGTAGGCTGCGACGACGAGGAAACAAAATAAGAAGAAAACGAGGAAACCCATCGGCACAGAAATTGGAAGTATCGTTGCAGCAACTGGTAACACTAACACATATCGCCACAACAAAATGCAGAATCCGAGTTTAGGAACCGCGCTCGATGGCTTTCCACTGGTCGAAATGCAGACATAGGAATAAGAAAAAAAATATGCGTGTGCGTATGAGAACCAGAACCACTCAGGATCCAGGCCAGCACAAACGCCACACAAGCGCAGAGGGAGAAAAGCGAGGAGAGCCGGCGACCAGTCGACTAAGAATAGAAAGGGAGGGGGAAGTGAGCGAGCGAGAGAGTCATACGAGAGAAGGCGTCCTTCCTCCTGAAGAGCACCAACGGCAAGTCCACCGCACTCCTCCACTCCCCGCCAGATCGTGCCGAGTCGCCGGGCCGCACGACCCCGAGCCTCGTGTCGGACACAGCGAACGACGCCATCCCGCGCCCCACCTAGCAGCAGATAGGAGTCCAACCACCCACACATACGCACGTGCGCGCTCCTTCACCCGCGCAGCCCACGGGAAGCGAGTGTGGGGAGTGGCGGCAGCTGAGGCCGAGGAGGAGGAGAGGACGCCAAGGAAGATCCGCTTCGTCGTTGGAAGGTCCACCCTGTCGATGGAAGGGGATTGCGGGGGCAATGGCGTTGATTGCAGGACCGGCTAGAATCAGCACGTGATCTAGGAGGGAAATGGAGGAATGAGAACGAACACAGATCCCCTTCCATAGCTGGCGGTAAAATCGCTTCACAGAGGTGGGCCAACACCCGACATGGCGTTCGTGCAGAAACGGCAGCACGCGCCACGCGATGCGGGAACGGGAACTTCCTCGGCGTCGATGGAAGGTGAGGCTCGTCGATGCAGGAGCGTGTTGATGGAAGGTGAGGCCCATTGATGGAATGTGATCGCCATCCTGGGAGGGGAGCGGAGCGCTACGGACGTGGGAAAGGAGTGCGTCTATGGAAGGGGATCTAGGTTGATGGAGGAATGAGCTCATTGATGGCGGCGTTGATGGAAGGGGATATGGCGGTGACGAAAGCACGAACACCAGAGTGCAGTGGGTGGGGTTGGGGCAAAACCGTGCACCACAACCTGTGGACGCCTACACTATACTCTTAAGAGTAGTAGATATATATATATAGGTAGTGTGATAGATAGCGTTGTTGAAGATACCAAAGCCAATTTTTTGCCCTACACTACCAAAAACATGATATATAGTGTGATAGATAGTGTTGTTGAAGATGCTAATAACTAGTAACCCCTATATAACTTGCATTGTCAAGCAAACATACAAGGTCTTCCAATGAAACGTACGATTGATTGCTACACCTCCAATCACAACCTACATTTTTAATTAAATGGTCCTGTGACTTTTTTTCTCTTTCTTTGAATTAATCGACCTACACGTGCTCTTTTGTTCTAGACCACGACGACATGTTCAAAGTCTTCTTATGAAATTTACCACCATCCTAGTGTAAAAAACGAAAGATGTTGTTTAAACGACGTTTTTACGGTGCATTTGAGAGCTATATTGGGAGAGACAACTGAATGAATCCTTCACAGGTGTATTAGAATTTGATGAGCTTGTTTACCTAAGCATAAATAGTAATAGCTAGAAAAAACAATGCTTAAGACTTAGGTCGCTTAGCTTGTTTAAGACTTAGTTACGGAACAGGTGACCTTGAGGTGGTACCAGCATGATGCCATGGAGTATCTACCAAAGCACTGATCAAACAACTACTCAAAGGAGTATTCTATTACCATGGAGTATCTACCAGAGCACTGATCAAACAATCATCAACATCAATCAATACCACTATACCTGAAGCACTCGCAAACAATAAGGAAACCAAACCAATCCATCTCTGTAGAAGAGGATCACTAACTGAACATTCTGAATACTCCATCATCAACAACCTAAACCACAATCTTAAGCAAGAGAGTAACTCATTCATAATCGTTTCCACTCCACCAACAAGTAAAAAAGACAGACCATCCAAAGATTCCATCACCATTCATCAAAAGACCAAGTTGAACCAAACGCTATTTCTAGCACTTTCAGCATCCAGAGACTTTCACTAGACAATTTTTTTCACTAGATAAACACTAAACAAATGACCAAGGTTCAAATAATTTGAGCAGACAAATTTTTCAGTAGACAAATAATAAACACAATTTTATTCACTGATCTGAACCATAACTTGTTAAACCAATGATGCATCACACTTGAGTTGTAAATGAAGACGCCCTTGCCTTTCAAGCATCTCTTTTTTTGATGTGTGGGATGTTATATCCATTTCCACCTCCAATTTTCATCACTTCCTTCATGCATCCATGTTGAGTAAAGAAAATTTTGTTTGATTGTCCCACTGGATAGTCTACAAAAGCCTAGATCCATAATATTAAGGTGTTAGAGCATAATACTCTAGAGCACATGGTAGATATTCAACATAGAAAAACAAGTGGTAAAAGAAGATAGATACTAACATAGAAAAAGAGTGGTAAAAGAGTATTACTGTATTGACGGCAGCTACAAGCTCTTCGGTTGTTTTGGATGATGTCTTGTATTGAATTGACCAGAGAGAATTAAAGAACCCTAGATCCACTACGTTCAAATCCGGTGAGTTTGTAGGCTGACATGTAAGTCTAATGTCGAACCCACCTTGCTTAGGAGCATCACAAAACAATCCATCATGAAACATGTGGCTTCACATTGTCTTGTTGTATGTATATAGGCTTGTTGGCGTATTCACATGGCCACTTAGCACGAATTGCCGGCAAGACCTTTTCAATCATGAAACTTCGCATGACATCCTTTGTGATTGATTCAATGGGCTTCATCTCTACTATCCCTGTCGGGCGATTCACACTTGATCTCTTAGCAGGTTCAAATGTGATAAAGGGCCAACAACTAATTTTGCCATCAAAGGTGCAATTGCCATCACTTTCAAACCTCGGCCTACCGAGAGCTGTTAAAATATGAATTTTTGGAATATAATTATTGTTCTTCGATGTGCGAGTAAGCTCTACTTCACCAGGAGTTGAATAATATCGCTCAATCTTCCTAGTGATGAAAAATCATTTCTCGTCAATGACAATATGATCAAACATATCCTTGAACATAGACTCATGAGGTACACTCACTGGATCAATCGTTAAAAAACACCAATTTAGCCATTCCTTTTTATTCTTCTATGTCAAATAGGGCTTTATGGAGTTTGAGACATGCTTTATGGTGCCATCTCTCTTCATAGAGTGGACCTTGCTTTTACTCACACCAAAGTGTGTAGCCACATCAGCTATCGTTGTACGACTATATAGGAATATCTTGAAGTGTTGACACATCTAGGTTAATCTTCTTACAGCCACACTTTGAGTTTGCACTTCCAACATCAACCAAAAGACCTTCATCCATACAACAATTTCCTATTTACCAAATGCGTTGTACTGTGCGGAGAGGTACTAAAAAATTGTACTGAAACTTTTTTGTCATTACCACCCATAAGATATCCATTTTTTGTCCTTGCTAGCAAAGCTTCAAATATGGCTCTCCATTCTTCATTGGTCAGCACCTTATTATTGTGTGCATTATATTCTACTATGGTTGCACATTCTCCTGAGCATATCCTTCTAGCTACACATTTTCACCACTCTCTTGAGCATATCCTTCCTTGCACATATTTTCATTACTCTCGTGAGTATATTCTTCTGGTTGAACATTTAAGTCAATTTCATGCAATGCTCTTTGACCTCCAGATATTGCAGTCAATGGTGACATGCCATGTCTAGACTCAGGTGATCTCATCCATGCTCTAGATAGTTCCATCACTAGCGACAACAACATCCTGCTCAAGGGATCTAAAAAGTGGCATGGTTTTTCAAGGGGACTTCATCTTCTTGCTTTTCTGCCCTCCTTCTTCAGCACTTAGCCCACCTTGTGTGTTCCTGTCACACTCGGATTTAAGGGAACTCCCGGGCACGAACCAAATGTGTGCTAGAATCAAGTCTCACACATATGATGACCCATGGTACAGAAACAAATGTCACATCCTTACTATATGATAGGAGTTCTGTACAAAATAGCTAAATAATTACATCATATGAAGACAATGATCCTCCGCAACCATAGTTGACTAGGAGACGATGGCCTAGACCTCTCACGAACTCATCGTGGCATCCTTCATGCTCCTCATCTTGCGATACCTATCATTGAACTGGGGAGGTGAGTATAGCAAGGGTGAGCTCACATACGTTCATCGCTCAACAAGTTGTGGGGAATAATATGCATGAGCTCACTTACGGTGAGGGCTCATGTGAAGTGTAAGGCTTACCAAAGAAAATAGTTAAGGCTGAGCATTGCTTTTAACAAGTTGGTCAAAATTTTATTACCAGATACTAAATATAAGTAGATACCATCTCAATTAAATAATTGATCACAATTAATAATAAAACCAAAAATGCAATGCAAATGACAGATTAAGTTTAATTCCATAAGTTACTCATGTGAGGGTCCGAGCCGCTCTTGATCGTGAGCATGGCTGATATACCAGTTTTACACTCTACAGAGGTTGTGTCCTTTACCCACAAGTCGTGTTTCCTGTCCAGCCAGGGTTTGTAAGGCTCTTAGACACTACCGAGGTGAATGGCTAAGGATCCACTATGAGGCCTTTACAAAGTTCCACTAGCTTCAGAAAACCCGCTATGATTTCGTGAGAAGAGCGATATAGAAATCCCTCATCCGAAAAGCCATTGCAGCATGATTGACCCGAGAACCTCCCTACACCGGCAACTCCCCTATCGCCATTGCCCCTTTCGGGTAAGTTAGTCCTCCACTAGCTTTCCTAATTAGTCAGCCAAGGACGTCCTATTCCACCCTTGTAGTAGCACTGTTTTCCTGGTGGTCGCTCCATGTTCCAATTAACATAATAATCTTATCATGAACAATAATTAAACCAACAATAATAACGGAACATGAACATAATTCAATGTAACGTTAATCCCAAAACCAGGTAGAGCAATAGCAAGTCTATCCAATAGTTCATTTGTTTGCAAGGTGTAGGGTGAACAAAACTAGGGTAACCTATTAGGTCCCATCAAGTTAATCTGAGCATGTTACAATGATTAACATTAGGTAAAGAAGAGTGATCAAGGGCACAACTTGCCTTATACTTGTGATAACCTATTGTCCAGATGCTGACCCAAAAGTTGGGCTCTGGATTCCTCGTCACCTCGTCTCTACTCATAGCAATACATACAATTAAGCAAATAATGGATATGGTAACATTACACCAAAGCATAATAACAAACAACGTAAGAATATTCTACGCGTCGCTACGAGGTCGTAGGTTCGAGAATCACTAAAATCAGAGCTAAAACGTATAATTTGTGGATAAAACGATATTTTAGTCGTAATAGATTCAATAGATATTGCATTTAAACTAAGTATATATTAAATTAAAATATTTGAGTTGATATTAATCACTTTAACAATTATTTATAAAATGCGTAGTTAGAACTATAAATTAGATTAACTAGATTGTCTAGCTGATTAACATTAGTTAAACAAATAGTTAATTAAAACATGTGGCATAATTAAAACAATATTATTACTACGTACGCAAAGTTTAATATAAACCTGAAGAGATTAAAATAAAATATTTGACCTAGAAAATATCGTATTTTAATAAATTAGTAGGGATGCATAGAAATAGGTGACATGATACGATGTGATTAGTTAGATCGGGGTCACATAAAAAATTACATAGTAAATAGATGTAATATATGGGATCCAAGTATCATCATCTTCTATCTTCCACCTTGTATGTGATATGTTGACACAGTCATCCCTCCTCGCCCACACGTAACTCCCAGCTTGGGCGCGCGGCGGCGAGAAGTGTCCGTGGCGGCTCTATGCTCCCGGCAACACCTGACAACCGACCAACCGTGATTCTTCGGTGACGACTACCCCTTTCTCTGTTCACAGGGATCGGATCACGGTTCTCTCTCCTCTTGGCAATGGCTTGCGCTAGCTGCTAGCTCTACTTGACGGCCTTTCGGGTGTGTGGGCATGCATAAAAAATATGACCAGGGTGCTCGTCTGGCAGGGAGAGAATCACGGCGGTTACGGTTTGATTGTTTTACGCGAAGCCGGGTCCGCTACGATTGCTAGATGGGAGAAGCTTCTAGGTGAAGGGGCCTGCCTGCCACTGACAGCTCACCCGCGTGACTCGATTTGGTTCTAGGTGATGAGGTTTGAAAGCTAGCTCGACATCACCCATTGACCTCATGGTGACCGCATGGGCTTTGTGGCTTGAATAGAAGCTGGGCCGGTGGTTTCGTAGGCTGGCCGGTCGAGTGGTTTGGCTAGGCCGAACTAGGTAGGTATGTCCTCTTTTCTCTTTTCATTTGGTTTTCCATTTTATATTTCTACTAGCTGAATGCCCGTGCGTTGCAACGAGAATATATAATACCAGTATACTATGATAACTTATATACAAAATGTGTGTTATATCGTTATGAGAAAATGTTTCATAACCAATTTGTGATTCTGGCCATACATAAATTTTGTTATTTATAATCTATCTGTTTCACCACTACATTACAACCATCAGTATCATGCAAACTTCGATATATGTTACGATTTGCATGGTCTCATCATTGGAGAGCACGTTGCACACATACCGGAAGAAATTTTCTCGTACATCGTTAGTCATCAGACACGTACCACCATACGCTTTTTCTTAAACAAAAAGGCAAGTGTGTATTTGCGAAGAGAATTAAAGGCAAGTCGGCACAAAAGCTACCTCAACGGTGGCGAGGATGACGAACTGGTCATTGTTGTCGGTCCTCCCCTGCGTCACCTCTGGCGCCAAGATGACGCCACAGTCCTCGATATAGTAGTTGTCGAACGTGCGCGACATACCGAGTACTGATGACTCTTGGCTAGGCTGTAAAACGAAGTGCACCCCAGGCTCATCAGCAAGGTAGTACCCCTGGCCGTTGCACCACCGGATGCACTACTCCTCTACATACATCGTGTTCGAGGATACTCATACAACGTCAGCAACGGCCATCGTCTCAGCACACAAGAATTCATGGCCAGTCAGTAGCGACTTACGTGGTAGGTTGAGCTTCAGGTGGACGATGAGCTGGACGACGTGATGGCGTCGTCGTCGAATGCGGTGCCTAGAACAACCCGAGAGTCGCCGACGTTGGCGACGACCATGAGGTCCCCCTGCTTGACGATGGACAACGCGGAGCAGCCGCTCTGCACCGCGTCCAAGCGGCGGCTACGCCGGAGCTTGTCGTACATAGCGGCACATGCGGCCACGTAGGACTGTTTCTAGAGGTCGAACTGGCAGTCGCCAAGTTTCTTCTTGTCGTCGATGAGCGACCCCAACGCGAGTGCCTCTTGCTAATGGTGTTTGTTCGGGGTTTTCAAGTAAGAAACATGAATTCATGTTTGGCGTTGGTTTATAAAAAATGACTCACAAGTCAGATCTATGGAAAAAATATTACGAAGAATAAATGTCACGCATGCAAAAAAAGAATTTAAGTTGAAAACATTATCCAAACAAAAGAAATTGCATGCAAGGCTCTTCTTTAAATACTACTCCCTTCATCCAAAAAATATAATTCAAGAATCTCGGTGATACTTATCTACTACTACGCGTTGTGCAAGGGTAGCAGGTGGGCTTGGAGAGAGATGTAGTAGATATGCTTTCTGTTATAGATGTAGACATAAACACACATGTGGCGTAGTGGTAGCTATCGGTAGCATTTGCTTGAGAGGTCGTGGGTTCAAATCCCTTTGAGGCCATGTTTATTTTTTAAATTTAGCTAGGCGTTGGCTGTAGGGGGAATGGGAATGGACTGTGTGCGGGGAGGAGGGAATCGGAAAGACTGTACGGGGGAATGGGAATAGGAACATGGGAATGGACTGTGTGCGGGGAGGAGGGAATCGGAAAGGCAGAACACGGAATGGGCAGAACGCGGAATGGCCGACTACTATTACAGTCTTAATAAGTAGTAGAGATTTGTAATACCCAATTTGTAATAGAGAATATAAAAGGAGAAGAAAATTTTATTTCCTTTATTTATATGTGAGGATTGGAGCAACAAATAAAAGAGAGACTTTCAAACTACTTACTATTTCCTTTATAAACTACAAATAATACGCCCCTTAAAAATAATTGAACTAAAATACTTCATAGGAGATTAGGTATTAACCTCTCCCAAGAGGATATGTAATGAAGATGCATGTTTTCTAAGTAAATGATTAGATACCATGTGTATATTTCATTATTGAAGTATTCATCTAAGAAATATATATATATATATATATATATATATATATGTGTGTGTGTGTGTGTGTGTGTGTGTGTAAATAAAGAAGGAATGCATCATGCTAGAATTTTGGATGTACATTTAAAACACAGATTCGAATTCAACCTTGAAAACTGGAATTTGAAATAGTAAAAAAAAAGAAGAAAGAAACAAAAAAATAAAAGAGAAATAACCTTGCCCAACGCTTGGGCCTATTCTCAACCGGCCCAGCTATTCCCCGTCGCCTCGGCCCATCCCGCACGGCCTGCCACTGGGTCAATGACCAACCGGCCCCACCGGGTCAGCACGTTCTTCTTCCCCTCGCGCACCTGCTTCTGCACGGGACGCGCAGCTTTTCCGCCGTGGAACTCGCCGGTCGATTCGCTCGCCTTGGACTCGGTCGCGCATGCAGAGAATCGCAACAACCTACAAGCCGAACTCCACGCCGTGAAGCCTCGGGTGTGACCTGGTCATCTCCCCTGCGCAGCTGCCGCCGAATTGGGTGGGGGCGTGGGTTGTGAGAAGTTTCCACCGGCTGGCCGAGTCCGTCGCGTCATGGGATAAGACCCCCTGCGCTCTCTGCTGCGTTTCCAGTACACCCACATACTGAGTTCCGCGCCACATTGACCACCCATGGCCGACCTCGCCATCAGGGAAGTGAGAGCACCTAGAGGGGGGGTGAATAGGTGATCCTGTAAAACTTAAACTTATAGCCACCAAAAACTTGATTAATCGTTAGCACAATAATTGCCAAGTGGCTAGAGAGGAGTCAAAACACAATAACCACAATAAATCAATCACAGAGATGGCACGGTGGTTATCCCGTGGTTCGGCCAAGACCAACGCTTGCCTACTCCACGTTGTGGCGTCCCAACGGACGAGGGTTGCAATCAACCCCTCTCAAGCGGTCCAAAGACCCACTTGAATACCACGGTGTTTTACTTGCTTTTTCTCAATCCTGTTTGCGAGGAATCTCCACAACTTGGAGCATCTCGCCCTTACACTTGAAATTCACAAAGAAGTACGGAGTAAGGGTGGGAAGCAACACACACAAATCCACAGCAAAATACGCACACACACGGCCAAGAATCGAGCTCAAATGACTATCTCAAAGTTCTCACTAGAACAGAGCTCGAATCACTGAGAATGACAAACAAATGCGCAAAGACTGAATGTGGATGATCAAGAATGCTCTTAGGTTGCTTGGTCTACTCCTCCATGCGCCTAGGGGTCCCTTTTATAGCCCCAAGGTAGCTAGGAGCCGTTGAGAGCAAATCTGGAAGGCCAATCTTGCCTTCTGTCGTCGGGTGCACCGGACAGTCCGGTGCACACCGGACACTGTCCGGTGCCCGATTTCCTTCCTAAAATGGCGCGGCCGAACGTTGCAGATCTGGGAGCCGTTGGCGCACCGGACATGTCCGGTGCACACCGGACAGTCCGGTGCCCCCTTCCGACCGTTGGCCCGGCCACGTGTCGCGCACAGATTCCGCGGCCGACCGTTGGCTCACCGGACAGTCCGGTGCACACCGGACAGTCTGGTGAATTTTAGCCGTACGCCGTCGGCGAATTCCCGAGAGCGGCCAGTTCGGTCGAGCCAGCCTGGCGCACCGGACATTGTCCGGTGCACCACCGGACACTGTCCGGTGCACCACCGGACAGTCCGGTGCTCCCAGACTGAGCAGAGTATTGGCTGCTCGAGCCAAGACAATTCCAATATGATTTTTCCTGTTTCCAGCACTTAGACACAATACATTAGTCCATAAAACAATGTACTAAGTCTGAGAAACATACCTTTATCCTTGATTTGCACTTTGTCCATCCATGAGCATAAATTCACATTTAAGCACTTGTGTTGGCACTCAATCACCAAAATACTTAGAAATGGCCCAAGGGCACATTTCCCTTTCAATCTCCCCCTTTTTGGTGATTTATGCCAACACAACATAAAGCAACTAGAACAAGTGCAATATCACTTCAAATAAAACTCAACTTTATTTTGATTCAATTTTGGCATATATGGATCATCCTTTGCCACCACTTGGTTTGTTTTTGCAAATCAAACTCAAATCTCTATCTCTAAGTCAAACACACATGTTGAAGCATAAAGAGAGTCATTCCAAAAGAGATTGATCAAAGATTTCAAAAACTCCCCCTATTTCCCATAATCAACACTTCTCCCCACAAGAGGCCAACTTTTGACAAAAGAGACAATGCAAGAGTTTTGACAAAACAAAAAGCTCTATTTTACTAGCTCTATTTTACTATTTTCAAAATTTCTCAAGTGGTAGCTGATCCATTTATTGCTTTGGCCTTTATTTTCTCCCCCTTTGGCATCAAGCACCAAAACGGGATCAATCTTGGCCCAATAACCCCATTGCCTCACCAAAATCTTCAATTAAGAGCAAATGGCAATAAGAGTTCATGAGATGAACTTGGAATAAGTTACCCTCTCATCGGAGTGCAGTGGAAGTCTTTCATGGTCCAAGTCCACCTTTTCCCTTTCAATTCTCCTTCGAGACTAAATCAAGCAAACTCAAGCATATGGTTAGTCTCAAAGGGTCAAGTTGTAACACAACTCCCCCTAAATATGTGCATCACTTACACAAGTACTTGTGAGGTCCAGGGAATGTTTGTACAACTTGAGCACCACAATAAGCAACAAAATGCAGAATGAACATGATCAAAGGCATAAACACATGTATGCTACAATTCAATCCAAGTTCCGCGAATCTAAGACATTTAGCTCACTACGCAGCCTGCAAAAGGTCTTCTAATCTAGAGGCTTGGTAAAGATATCGGCTAGCTGGTTCTCGGTGCTAACATGAAACACTTCGATATCTCCCTTTTGCTGGTGGTCTCGCAGAAAGTGATGCCGGATGTCAATGTGCTTTGTGCGGCTGTGTTCAACAGGATTTTCCGCCATGCGGATAGCACTCTCATTGTCACATAGGAGTGGGACTTTGCTCAGATTGTAGCCAAAGTCCCGGAGGGTTTGCCTCATCCAAAGTAGTTGCGCGCAACACTGTCCTGCGGCAACATACTCGGCCTCAGCGGTGGATAGGGCAACAGAAGTTTGTTTCTTAGAGTTCCACGACACCAGGGACCTTCCTAAGAATTGGCATGTCCCCGATGTACTCTTCCTATCGACCTTACATCCAGCATAGTCGGAGTCTGAGTATCCAACCAAGTCAAAGGTAGACCCCTTTGGATACCAGAGCCCGAAGCAAGGCGTAGCAACCAAATATCTAAGAATTCGCTTCACCGCCACTAAGTGACACTCCTTAGGATCGGATTGAAATCTAGCACACATGCATACGCTAAGCATAATATCCGGTCTACTAGCACATAAATAAAGTAAAGACCCTATCATTGATCGGTATGCTTTTTGATCAACGGACTTACCTCCTTTGTTGAGATCGGTGTGTCCGTCGGTTCCCATCGGAGTCTTTGCGGGCTTGGCGTCCTTCATCCCAAACCGCTTTAGCAGATCTTGCGTGTACTTCGTTTGGGAGATGAAGGTGCCGTCCTTGAGTTGTTTCACTTGGAACCCAAGGAAGTAGTTCAACTCGCCCATCATCGACATCTCGAATTTCTGCGTCATTACCCTGCTAAATTCTTCACAAGACTTTTGGTTAGTAGAACCAAATATTATGTCATCGACATAAATTTGGCACACAAACAAATCACCATCACATGTCTTTGTAAAAAGAGTTGGATCGGCTTTCCCAACCTTGAAAGCATTAGCAATTAAAAAGTCTCTAAGGCATTCATACCATGCTCTTGGGGCTTGCTTAAGTCCATAGAGCGCCTTAGAGAGCTTACACACGTGGTCGGGGTACCGTTCATCCTCGAAGCCAGGGGGTTGCTCCACGTACACCTCCTCCTTGATTGGCCCATTGAGGAAAGCGCTCTTCACATCCATTTGGTACAACCTGAAAGAATGGTGAGCGGCATATGCTAGCAAGATACGAATTGATTCTAGCCTAGCCACAGGAGCAAATGTCTCCTCAAAGTCCAAACCTGCGACTTGGGCATAACCTTTTGCCACAAGTCGAGCCTTGTTCCTTGTCACCACCCCGTGCTCGTCCTGTTTGTTGCGGAACACCCACTTGGTTCCCACAACGTTTTGCTTGGGACGAGGCACCAGTGTCCAAACTTCATTTCGCTTGAAGTTATTGAGCTCCTCCTGCATGGCCAACACCTAGTCCGGATCTAGCAAGGCCTCTTCTACCCTGAAAGGCTCAATAGAAGAGACAAAGGAGTAATGCTCACAAAAATTAACTAATCGAGATCGAGTAGTTACTCCCTTGCTAATATCACCCAGAACTTGATCGACGGGATGATCCCTTTGAATCATTGCTCGAACTTGGGTTGGAGGTGCCGGTTGCGCTTCTTCCTCCATCACATGATCATCTTGTGCTCCCCCTTGATCACACGCCACCTGTTCATCGTCTTGAGTTGGGGGAAGCACCATAGTTGAGGAAGAGGGTTGATCTTGCTCATCTTGTTCCTGTGGTCGCACATCACCAATCGCCATGGTTCGTATAGCGACCGTCGGAACATCTTCTTCATCTACATCATCAAGATCAACAACTTGCTCTCTTGGAGAGCCATTAGTCTCATCAAATACAACATCGCTAGAGACTTCAACCAAACCCGATGATTTGTTGAAAACTCTATACGCCTTTGTATTTGAGTCATAACCTAACAAAAACCCTTCTACAGCTTTGGGAGCAAACTTAGAATTTCTACCCTTCTTCACTAGAATGTAGCACTTGCTCCCAAATACACGAAAATACGATACAGTGGGTTTGTTACCAGTTAGCAGCTCGTATGAAGTCTTCTTGAGGAGGCGATGAAGGTAGACCCTGTTGATGGCGTGGCAAGCTGTGTTCACGGCTTCCGACCAAAAGCACTCAGGGGTCTTGAACTCTCCGAGCATCGTCCTCGCCATATCAATGAGTGTCCTGTTCTTCCTCTCTACCACCCCATTTTGTTGTGGTGTGTAGGGAGCGGAGAACTCGTGCTTGATCCCTTCCTCATCAAGAAACTCCTCCACTTGAAGGTTCTTGAACTCGGACCCGTTGTCGCTCCTTATCTTCTTCACCTTGAGCTCAAACTCATTTTGAGCTCTCCTGAGGAAGCGCTTGAGGGTCCCTTGGGTTTCAGACTTATCCTGCAAAAAGAACACCCAAGTGAAGCGGGAAAAGTCATCAACAATAACTAGACCATACTTACTTCCTCCTATGCTCAGATAGGCGACGGGTCCGAAGAGGTCCATATGCAGCAGCTCCAGAGGTCTTGAAGTGGTCATCACATTCTTGCCGTGATGTGCTCCTCCCACTTGTTTACCTGCTTGACAAGCTGCACAAGGTCTATCTTTTTCGAATTGCACGTTAGTCAAACCTATCACGTGTTCTCCCTTTAGAAGCTTGTGAAGGTTCTTCATCCCCACATGTGCTAAGCGGCGATGCCACAGCCAGCCCATGCTAGTCTTAGCAATTAAGCATGCATCTAGACCGGCCTCTTCTTTTGCAAAATCAACTAAGTAAAGCTTGCCGTCTAATACACCTTTAAAGGCTAGTGAACCATCACTTCTTCTAAAGACAGACACATCTACATTTGTAAAAAGACAATTGTATCCCATATTGCATAGTTGACTAACAGATAGCAAATTGTAACCAAGAGACTCAACTAAAAACACATTGGAGATAGAGTGCTCATTAGAAATTGCAATTTTACCTAACCCTTTTACCTTGCCTTGATTCCCATCACCGAATATAATTGAATCTTGGGAATCCTTATTCTTGACGTAGGAGGTGAACATCTTCTTCTCCCCCGTCATATGGTTTGTGCATCCGCTGTCGATAATCCAGCTTGAACCCCCGGATGCATAAACCTGCAAGGCAAATTTAGGCTTGGGTCTTAGGTACCCAACTCTTGTTGGGTCCTACAAGGTTAGTCACAATTGTCTTAGGGACCCAAATGCAAGTTTTATCTCCCTTGCATTTTGCCCCTAATTTCCTAGCAATCACCTTTCTATCCTTTCTACAAATTGCAAATGAAGCATCACAAGCACGATAAATTGTAGAAGGTTCATTAACTTTCCTAGGAATATTGACAACTTTTCTCCTAGGCATTTGATGAACAATATTTCTTCTAAACACATTTCTACCATGCATATAGGAAGAATTAGAAGCAAACATGGCATGAGAGTCAAAAGCATTACAAGCATTACAACTCCTATCATCATAAACATTTCTAGAAAATTTTCTATCATGATACATGAAGGCATGATTCTTTTTAGCATTACTTGCCATAGGGGCCTTCCCTTTCTCCTTTGTGGAGATGGAAGCCATATGGCTTGTTAAGTTCTTGACTTCCCTCTTGAAGCCAAGACCATCCTTAATTGAGGGGTGTCTACCAATTGTGTAGGCATCCCTTGCAAATTTTAATTTGTCAAATTCACTTTTGCTAGTCTTAAGTTGGGCATTAAGACTAGCCATTTCATCATTTAACTTTGCAATGGACGCTATGTGTTCACTACAAGCATCAATATCAAAGTCTTTACATCTATTGCAAATAACAACATTTTCTACACAAGTTGTTGATTTACTAGCTATTTCTATCTTAGCATTTAAATCATCGTTAATGCTCCTCAAGCTAGAAATAGAATCATGACATGTAGACAACTCACAAGAAAGCATTTCATTTCTCTTAATTTCTAAAGCAAGAGATTTTTGTGCTTCTACAAACTTATCATGTTCTTCATATAAAAGGTCCTCTTGCTTTTCTAATAGCCTATTCTTATCATTCAAGGCATCAATCAATTCATTTATCTTATCTATCTTAGATCTATCTAAGCCCTTGAATAAGCATGAATAGTCTATGTCATCATCATCACTAGACTCATCATCACTAGAAGAAGCATAAGTGGAATCTCGAGTACTTACTTTCTTCTCCCTTGCCATAAGGCATGTGTGACGCTCGTTGGGGAAGAGAGATGACTTGTTGAAGGCGGTGGCGGCGAGTCCTTCATTGTCGGAGTCAGAAGAGGAGCAATCCGAATCCCACTCCTTGCCTAGATGCGCCTCGCCTTTTGCCTTCTTATAGTTCTTCTTCTTCTCCCTCTTGTTCCCTTGATCCTGATCACTATCATTGTCGGGACAGTTAGCAATAAAATGACCAAGCTTACCACATTTGAAGCATGATCGTTTCCCTTTTGCCTTGGTCTTGCTTGGCTGCCCCTTGCGACCCTTTAGCGCTGTCTTGAAGCGCTTGATGATGAGAGCCATCTCTTCATCATTGAGCCCGGCCGCCTCAATTTGTGCCACCTTGCTAGGTAGCGTCTCCTTGCTCCTCGTTGCCTTGAGAGCAATGGGTTGAGGCTCGTGGATTGGACCGTTCAACGCGTCGTCGACGTATCTCGCCTCCTTGATCATCATCCGCCCGCTTACGAATTTTCCGAGTACCTCCTCGGGCGTCATCATCGTGTACCTGGGATTCTCACGAATATTGTTTACGAGATGAGGATCAAGAACGGTAAAGGACCTTAGCATTAGGCGGACAACGTCGTGGCCGTCCATCGTGTGCTTCCGTAGCTCCTTATTTTGTTGATAAGGGTCTTGAGCCGGTTGTAAGTTTGGGTTGGCTCTTCTCCCCTTATCATTGCGAATCGTCCAAGCTCGCCCTCCACCAACTCCATTTTAGTGAGCATGGTGATGTCGTTCCCCTCGTGAGAGATCTTGAGGGTGTCCCATATCTGCTTGGCATTGTCCAAGCCGCTCACCTTATTGTACTCTTCCCTGCACAAAGATGCTAAGAGAACAGTAGTAGCTTGTGCATTTCTATGGATTTGTTCATTTATAAGCATAGGGCTATCTGAGCTATCAAATTTCATTCCATTCTCTACAATCTCCCATATGCTTAGATGGAGAGAGAATAAGTGACTACGCATTTTGTGACTCCAAAATCCGTAGTCCTCCCCATCGAAGTGTGGAGGTTTGCCAAGAGGAACGGAAAGCAAATGCGAATTCGAACTATGAGGAATGCGAGAATAATCAAATGAAAAGTTCGAATTGACCGTTTTCCTGTAGTCGTTTTCGTCGTCCTTTTGGGAAGAAGTAGACTCATCGCTATCGTCGTAGTAGATGATCTCCTTGATGCGCCTTGTCTTCTTCTTCCCATCTTTGCGCTTGTGGCCTGAGCCCGAGTCGGTAGTCTTGTCGTCCTTTGGCTCGTTGACGAAGGACTCCTTCTCCTTGTCGTTGATCACGATTCCCTTCCCCTTAGGATCCATCTCTTCGGGTGGTTAGTCCCTTTCTTGAAGAGAACGGCTCTGATACCAATTGAGAGCACCTAGAGGGGGGGGTGAATAGGTGATCCTGTAAAACTTAAACTTATAGCCACCAAAAACTTGATTAATCGTTAGCACAATAATTGCCAAGTGGCTAGAGAGGAGTCAAAACACAATAACCACAATAAATCAATCACAGAGATGGCACGGTGGTTATCCCGTGGTTCGGCCAAGACCAACGCTTGCCTACTCCACATTGTGGCGTCCCAATGGACGAGGGTTGCAATCAACCCCTCTCAAGCGGTCCAAAGACCCACTTGAATACCACGGTGTTTTACTTGCTTTTTCTTAATCCCGTTTGCGAGGAATCTCCACAACTTGGAGCCTCTCGCCCTTACACTTGAAATTCACAAAGAAGTACGGAGTAAGGGTGGGAAGCAACACACACAAATCCACAGCAAAATACGCACACACACGGCCAAGAATCAAGCTCAAATGACTATCTCAAAGTTCTCACTAGAACAGAGCTCGAATCACTGAGAATGACAAACAAATGCGCAAAGACTGAATGTGGATGATCAAGAATGCTCTTAGGTTGCTTGGTCTACTCCTCCATGCGCCTAGGGGTCCCTTTTATAGCCCCAAGGCAGCTAGGAGCCGTTGAGAGCAAATCTGGAAGGCCAATCTTGCCTTCTGTCGTCGGGTGCACCGGACAGTCCGGTGCACACCGGACACTGTCCGGTGCCCGATTTCCTTCCTAAAATGGCGCGGCCGACCGTTGCAGATCTGGGAGCCGTTGGCGCACCGGACATGTCCGGTGCACACCGGACAGTCCGGTGCCCCCTTCCGACCGTTGGCCCGGCCACGTGTCGCGCACAGATTCCGCGGCCGACCGTTGGTCTGGCCGACCGTTGGTCTGGCCGACCGTTGGCTCACCGGACAGTCCGGTGCACACCGGACAGTCTGGTGAATTTTAGCCGTACGCCGTCGGCGAATTCCCGAGAGCGGCCAGTTCGGTCGAGCCAGCCTGGCGCACCGGACACTGTCCGGTGCACCACCGGACAGTCCGGTGCTCCCAGACTGAGCAGAGTATTGGCTGCTCGAGCCAAGACAATTCCAATATGATTTTTCCTGTTTCCAGCACTTAGACACAATACATTAGTCCATAAAACAATGTACTAAGTCTGAGAAACATACCTTTATCCTTGATTTGCACTTTGTCCATCCATGAGCATAAATTCACATTTAAGCACTTGTGTTGGCACTCAATCACCAAAATACTTAGAAATGGCCCAAGGGCACATTTCCCTTTCAGGAAGGAGTGGGCCGCCACCCATCAACCCACTGTGAGTCGTCGCTGCAGCCATGGGAAGTTCTCGAGAATCATCGCAGGGTTGCAGTGGAGGCTTCCGAGAACCCGTACTGGCGAATTAGTAGTTCGGGTCCTCGGAATTTCTCACCGGCGATAGGGCTCTGCCGTGGGCCCTCCATGCCGTGTGAGCAGACTTCCTCGCGGTGTCATTCCTGGTGAGTTCTCTGCCAAAACTATTGTCATGTCATAGGGATTGCGTAGCACCATGTATAGCAGCGAGTAGGGGCGGGACCACCCGTATTGGACTACTCCGGCGAGTGCCGCCGTGCTTATGTTCTGTGTCGCCGTTCTGGGTGGCTGGTAGGAGAGGATGACTTGGGTTGGGAGAAGAGTTAGTGGTCGTTGATCCTAAACCGACGGTGGCGATCATATCCCGCGTACCCCTTCGTAGCGATTAAATCCAAGCCATTAGTCGAGGATCGTGTGGATCTGGTTAGGTCTGGGGGGGTCAGCGGCGTTTCAGCCGTTGGATCGTGATCCCGCGATCTGTATTACGTACCGGTTTGCGTAGAGCGGCGATCTAATCTGGGCGCTTTGTTTCCGATCGGATGGCCGTTGTCGCTCCATACCCCTTCGCGAACACACTTTCATATGAACCCCTTGGAAATTAGAAAATAGAACCCACCGTCCCTTGCTACTGTGCTCTGAGTCTTAGGTGTTCTTGCGCAATAGACCCTGAGTTTCTCTGTTTTTGACGCGCAGTCCATACCTTGAATAAAACCAGAGAAAATTATCTAGGAAATGATTTTCAATGTAAAATTAATTGCAGAACTTAATTAATTCCTAGAAAATGCATTTTAACTCCTTTTCAGTCCATTCCAATTTCTATAATTTTATTATATTCTTGTTTATCATCTAATGTCTCTGTTGTGACATGAAAACAATAATAAAATTGATCTCCCAAATAATTTCATATCAAACACATAAAACCTTCGGAAATTCATAACTCACAGTCCGTAACTTCGATTTGATCCGTTCAAGTTGCGTTAGTCTCGTAGAAATGCGTAGATCATTATTATGCAGCATATTCTTATGTTTGGTGTGATGTTAATTTTATCTATACCATGTTTGTTTGTATTGATACGACTAGCGAGAGGACTCGTGTCATCTAAAGCAAGTTGGTACCTAGAATCTCAAGTGCCAGGCAAGTTGTGCCCTTGATTCACTTTTGTTACCCAATAATGTTCCTTATAATCATTTACCATGCATAGGTTTAATTTTGCTGGGACCCAATAGGTCACCCTAGATTGTTTATCTCATTACCTTGTTTACCCCTGAATCACTTGGGTAGTTTGCTATTGCTTTATATGGTTTTGGGATAATCATTTATTATATCTATGTTCCAGTTATTTTGTTATCTATTTATGTTCATGTCAAGATCATTATATTATTGTTAATTGGAACATGGAGCTTAACTTGAGAAACACGTGCCACCACAAGGGAGGAATGAGACCCCTTGGCTGACTAATTAGGAAAGCTAGTGGAAGACTATCTTACCCGAAAGGGGCAAGGGCAGTAGGGAAGTTGCATGCAAGGAGGTTCTCGGGTTGATTTTGCTGCGATGGCGGTCAGAGGGGGGATTCTTGCAAGTGCTCTTCTCATAAACTGTAGCGGGTTTTCGAAAGCTAGTGGAACTTTGTAAAGGCCTCGTAGTGGATCCCTAGCCATTCACCTCGGTAGTGTCTAAGGGCCTAGCTAACCCTGGCGACATGGGAAACACGACTTGTGGGTAAAGGGTACGACCTCTGCGGAGTGTAAAACTGGTATACTAGCCGAGCTCACGGTCATGAGCGGCTCAGGACTCTCCGATGATTAAATTATGGAACCTAAAATCAATTTGTCATTTGCATTTGCATGGGATTATTAATTTTGTTCTATTATTTTATTTAAGGTTTGGTATTTACTTACACTTAGTGACTGCTAATAAAATATTGACCAATTTATAAAAGCAATGCACAACTTTAACCCCTATTGTTGATCAGCCTTACACTGCATGAACTCCCACCTTTGGTGAGTTCATGCCACATTATTCCCCACAACTTGTTGAGCGATGAACATGTGTGAGCTCACCCTTGCTGTCTCACACCCCCCACAGGTCAAGAACAGGTATCACTGGATGAGGCGCATGGAGGATGTGTGTTGTGTTCGTGTGAGGTCTAGGTCGTCGTCTCCCAGTTGACTTTCTGGCACCAAGGATAGATTTTAGATCCTGTTATATTTATCTTTTATTTTGTAAGTCTTCTGCTATGTAATAAGTACTCTGATTTTATTGTGACATTTATCTCTATACACTCTGTTATTATATATGTTGTCTTCTTGGCGCATGTATGAGATGCACCTAGCTTTGTCCTTTAAAGCCCGGGTGTGACAGAAGTGGTATCAGAGGAAATGTTGACTGTAGGATGAAACCTAGATAGAAATGGATAAACCCTTACCTGCTTATCTTACTCTGATTTATTCTATACTTATCTCATCTTAATCATGTCTCACCTTTTGCTGTTCTACTCTGATTACTCTTATCTTTTCTACCCTAAGACAAGATGGATTTCACACCTTGAGATCCTACATTTATGGCATTTTTAAGAGATAGGAGACCTAAGACAAAATTAAAACTATTTTCTCTATTAAAAAAATGTTGGTTGATTGTTCTGATGATAAATGCTTGATTTGCTTCTTTGACTGATAGAAACATTATAGTTGGACATCTTAGCATGTACCACCATAAGGTAATGTATTAGCTTTAGTGGATAATACACTAATCTACTTAGCTAATAAATCCCCCGCAGTAACATTCCTCGTAATTACTCGCCTTGTCTACAATTCTTTCTTTCTTACCCTGTATTTCTAACCCCGATGGGCTACCCCTATAGTGTTAGAAGAGAGCACTATAGATGTGATCCTTGGTATGTCATGGTTAAGGAAGGCAAAGGAAGTATATACACTGTGCTAAGGGAACCGTAGAACTCACCAGTTCCAAAGGATAAAGATTTGAAGTTGAAGTTGAAGTTACAGTAACTACCACCACCAGACTAGCGGCATTCTTAGTAGATGGGAAGTTTGTTGGTAACAACATCCGTGTGGTTAGAGATTTTCCGGATGTTTTTCCAGAGGAGTTAACAGGGATGCCATTAGATAGGGAAGTTGAGTTTGTCATTGATCTCTTACCTGAGACTGCTCCTATTTCTAAACGGCCATACAAGATGTTTGTAGAAGAATTAAAGGAACTTAAGAAACAATTAACGGAGTTACAAGAGGCTGGGTATATTCGTTCGAATTCTTCACCTTGGGGAGCACCGGTACTGTTTGTACAGAAGAAGGATGGATCACAAAGAATGTGCGTGGATTGTAGGACTCTTAATGATGTCACTGTGAAGAACAAGTGTCCATTACCCTGCATTGAGGATTTATTTGATCAGATGAGAGGTGCAAGGGTATTCTCGAAGATTGGACTCCGACCGGGTTATCACCAAATGAAGATTAGGCCATCGGATATTCCCAAGACGAATTTCTCGACCCGATATGGTTTATATGAGTTCACTGTTATGTTATTTGGACTAACTAATGCACCAGCCTATTTTGTGGATCTGAAGAGTAAGGTGTTTATGGAGTATTTGGACAGATTCTTGTGGTGTTCATCGATGATATTCTTATCCATTCTAAGAGTGAAGTGATCATGAGAAATATCTGAGATTGGTGCTACAGAAGCGACGAGATAATCAACTCTACGCCAAGTACAGTAAATGCGAGTTTTGGATTGACGAGGTACCATTCCTTGGACATATCATTTCTAATGGATGGATATTAGTGGATCCTGCTAAAGTCAAGGAGATAGTGGTGTGGAGCATACCCACTATAGTTACTGAGGTCCGGAGTTTCTTGGGACTTGCAGGATACTATCAGAGATTTATTGAAGGATTTTCTAAGATTGCTAAGCCCATGACTTCGCTTCTGGAGAAAGAAAGAGAATTTAAGTGGGACGAGAAGTGCCAAGACAGCTTTGATCAATTGAAGAAGAGATTGATGTCGCCACCAGTGTTGGTTATGCTAGATCTATAGAAGGGATTTGACATTTATTGTGATCCATGTGGCCAAGGCTTGAGATGCGTGCTCATGCAAGAAGGACATGTGATTGCCTACGCGTCTCGTCAGTTGCGAAAACATGAATTGAACTACCCCACTCATGACTTGGAATTGGCAGTCATTGTGCATGCGCTAAAGATATGGAGACATTATGTCATGGGAACCAAGTGTCAAGTATACACGGATCATAAGAGTTTGAAGTATATAGTCACCTAAAAGGATCTCAACCTCAGGCAACGCCGTTGGTTGGAGCTTATTAAGGATTATGATTTGGAAATTCACTATCACCCAGGCAAGGCGAATTTGGTTACAGATGCCTTGAGTCGAAAGGAACATGTTCATTCAGCTGTTGTTGCCCAGCTACCCGATGAGATTGTTGAGGATTTCAGGAGACTTAACCTAGGGATAGTTGCTCACACTAAAGGAGTTATTATTGATGTGGAACCTACCTTGGAGCAAGAAATCCGCAAAAGGATAGATTGGTGATGCTAAAATACAAGAGATTAAGGATCTGGTTACTGAAGGTCGAGGTCCGGAATTCATGGAGGATGAGTAAGGCACCATATGGTTCAAGGATAGGATATGTGTTCCTGATATTGAAAGCCTTCATGAGACTATTTTAAAGGAAGCCCATGACTTGGATTATTCTATTCATCCTGGTAGTACCAAGATGTATCAGGATTTGAAGCGGGAGTATTGGTGGTATGGATTGAAGAGAGATGTGGCTGCACATGTGGTTATGTGCAATGCGTGTCAAAGAGTTAAGGCTGAACACCAAAGACCAACTGGACTATTATACCCACTGAAGATACCCGAGTGGAAGTGGGAAGAGATTGCTATGGACTTCATTACTGGATTTCCTCGCACCTCGAAAGGATATGATTCGATATGGGTGATTATGGATAGATTGGCTAAAGTGACTCATTTCATTCCGGTCAAGACTACTTGTAAGGTATCTCAATTGGCAGAATTTTGTATGGCTCGGATTGTGTCTCTACACGCAGTACCAAAGAAGATCGTTTCGGATAAGAGGATCACAATTTACCTCCAGATTTTGGAAAAGTTCTCATGAGAATATGGATACGAAGTTGAGTTGTTCGGTCTACCTCAGACTGATGGACAGACTGAAAGGACTAATCAAGTATTGGAAGATATGTTGAGAGCTTGTGCCCTTCAGCATGGTAGTAGTTGGGACAAGAGTCTACCTTATGCTGAGTTCTCATATAACGATAGTAACAGGCCAGTCTGAAGATGTCACCCTTTGAAGCTTTATACGACGGAATGGCAGGATTCCTCTACATTGGATCAGACTGGAGGAAGACAGTTCTTTGGGCCTGAATTAATTCAAGAAGCAGAGGAACAAGTCCGTATAATTCGGGAGAATTTGAGGGTAGCTCAAACCAGGCAAAAGAGCTACGCTGATAATAAAAGAAGACCACTAGAATTTGAGGAAGCTGATCATGTGTACGTCAAGGTGTCACCACTTCGTGGCATGAGGAGATTTAAAGTCAAAGGGCAAATTGTCCCCTCGTTTTATCGGACCATTCAAAGTTTTTTAGGCGAGTTGGAGAGATGGCATACCAACTCGAGCTACCTGATAATCTAACTGATGAGCATAATGTGTTCCATGTGTCTCAACTCAAGAATTGTCTCCGTGTCCTTGAGGAACCGTTACCAATGGAAGAGCTCAGTGTTCAGGGAGATTTGACTTACACGGAGTATCCTGTCAAGATTCTGGATACATTGACTCGAGTTACAAGAAATAAGGTGATAAACAGGTGCAAAGTACAATGGAGTCACCATGGAGAAGATGAGGCTACTTGGGAAAGAGAAGAAGAGCTTCGCATAGATTTTCCCCATCCTTTCCCTAGCCTTTCTTAAATCTCGAGGACGAGATTATTTTTAAGGGGGGTAGGATTTGTAATACCCAATTTGTAATAGAGAATATAAAAGGAGAAGAAAATTTTATTTCCTTTATTTATATGTGAGGATTGGAGCAACAAATAAAAGAGAGACTTTCAAACTACTTACTATTTCCTTTATAAACTACAAATAATACGCCCCTTAAAAATAATTGAACTAAAATACTTCATAGGAGATTAGGTATTAACCTCTCCCAAGAGGATATGTAATGAAGATGCATGTTTTCTAAGTAAATGATTAGATACCATGTGTATATTTCATTATTGAAGTATTCATCTAAGAAATATATATATATATATATATATATATATATATATATATATATATATATATATATATATATATATATATATATATATGTAAAGAAAGAAGGAATGCATCATGCTAGAATTTTGGATGTACATTTAAAACACAGATTCGAATTCAACCTTGAAAACTGGAATTTGAAATAGTAAAAAAAGAAGAAAGAAACAAAAAAATAAAAGAGAAATAACCTTGCCCAACGCTTGGGCCTATTCTCAACCGGCCCAGCTATTCCCCGTCGCCTCGGCCCATCCCGCACGGCCTGCCCACTGGGTCAATGACCAACCGGCCCCACCGGGTCAGCACGTTCTTCTTCCCCTCGCGCGCCTGCTTCTGCACGGGCCGTGCAGCTTTTCCGCCGTGGAACTCGCCGGTCGATTCGCTCGCCTTGGACTCGGTCGCGCACGCAGAGAATCGCAACAACCTACGAGCCGAACTCCACGCCGTGAAGCCTCGGGTGTGACCTGGTCATCTCCCCTGCGCAGCTGCCGCCGAATTGGGTGGGGCGTGGGTTGTGAGAAGTTTCCACCGGCTGGCCGAGTCCGTCGCGTCGTGGGATAAGACCCCCTGCGCTCTCTGCTGCGTTTCCAGTCCACCCACGTACTGAGTTCCGCGCCACATTGACCACCCATGGCCGACCTCGCCATCAAGGAAGGAGTGGGCCGCCACCCATCAACCCACTGTGAGTCGTCGCTGCAGCCATGGGAAGTTCTCGAGAATCATCGCAGGGTTGCAGTGGAGGCTTCCGAGAACCCGTACTGGCGAATTAGTAGCTCGGGTCCTCGGAATTTCTCACCGGCGATAGGGCTCCGCCGTGGCCCCTCCATGCCGTGTGAGCAGACTTCCTCGCGGCGTCATTCCTGGTGAGTTCTCTGCCAAAACTATTGTCATGTCGTAGGGATTGCGTAGCACCATGTATAGCAGCGAGTAGGGGCGGGACCACCCGTATTGGACTACTCCGGCGAGTGCCGCCGTGCTTCTGTTCTGTGCCGCCGTTCTGGGTGGCTGGTAGGAGAGGATGACTTGGGTTGGGAGAAGAGTTAGTGGCCGTTGATCCTAAACCGACGGTGGCGATCATATCCCGCGTACCCCTTCGTAGTGATTAAATCCAAGCCATTAGTCGAGGATCGTGTGGATCTGGTTAGGTTTGGGGGGGTCAGCGGCGTTTCAGCCGTTGGATCGTGATCCCGCGATCTGTATTACGTACCGGTTTGCGTAGAGCGGCGATCTAATCTGGGCGCTTTGTTTCCGATCGGACGGTCGTTGTCGCTCCATACCCCTTCGCGAACACACTTTCATATGAACCCCCTGGAAATTAGAAAATAGAACCCGCCGTCCCTTGCTACTGTGCTCTGAGTCTTAGGTGTTCTTGCGCAATAGACCCTGAGTTTCTCTGTTTTTGACACGCAGTCCATACCTTGAATAAAACCAGAGAAAATTATCTAGGAAATGATTTTCAATGTAAAATTAATTACAGAACTTAATTAATTCCTAGAAAATGCATTTTAACTCCTTTTCAGTCCATTCCAATTTCTATAATTTTATTATATTCTTGTTTATCATCTAATGTCTCTGTTGTGACATGAAAACAATAATAAAATTGATCTCCCAAATAATTTCATATCAAACACATAAAACCTTCGGAAATTCATAACTCACAATCCGTAACTTCGATTTGATCCGTTCAAGTTGCGTTAGTCTCGTAGAAATGCATAGATCATTATTATGCAGCATATTCTTATGTTTGGTGTGATGTTAATTTTATCTATACAATGTTTGTTTGTATTGCTACGACTAGCGCGAGGATTCGTGTCATCTAAAGCAAGTTGGTACCTGGAATCTCAAGTGCCAGGCAAGTTGTGTCCTTGATTCACTTTTGTTACCCAATAATGTTCCTTATAATCATTTACCATGCATAGGTTTAATTTTGCTGGGACTCAATAGGTCACCCTAGATTGTTTATCTCATTACCTTATTTACCCCTGAATCACTTGGGTAGTTTGCTATTGCTTTATATGGTTTTGGGATAATCATTTATTATATCTATGTTCCAGTTATTTTGTTATCTATTTATGTTCATATCAAGATCATTATATTATTGTTAATTGGAACATGGAGCTTAACTTGAGAAACACGTGCCACCACAAGGGAGGAATGGGATCCCTTGGCTGACTAATTAGGAAAGCTAGTGGAAGACTACCTTACCCGAAAGGGGCAAGGGCAGTAGGGAAGTTGCATGCAAGGAGGTTCTCGGGTTGATTTTGCTGCGATGGCGGTCAGACGGGGGATTCTTGCAAATGCTCTTCCCATAAACTGTAGCGGGTTTTCGGAAGCTAGTGGAACTTTGTAAAAGCCTCGTAGTGGATCCCTAGCCATTCACCTCAGTAGTGTCTAAGGGCCTAGCTAACCCTGGCGACATGGGAAACACGACTTGTGGATAAAGGGTACGACCTCTGTAGAGTGTAAAACTGGTATACTAGCCAAGCTCACGGTCATGAGCGGCTCAGGACTCTCCGATGATTAAATTATGGAACCTAAACTTAATTTGTCATTTGCATTTGCATGGGATTATTAATTTTGTTCTATTACTTTATTTAAGGTTTGGTATTTACTTACACTTAGTGACTGCTAATAAAATATTGACCAATTTATAAAAGCAATGCACAACTTTAACCCCTATTGTTGATCAGCCTTACACTTCATGAACTCTCACCTTTGGTGAGTTCATGCCACATTATTCCCCACAACTTGTTGAGCGATGAACATGGGTGAGCTCACCCTTGCTGTCTCACACCCCCACAGGTCAAGAACAGGTATCACTGGAGGAGGCGCATGGAGGATGTGCGCTGTGTTCGTGTGAGGTCTAGGTCGTCGTCTCCCAGTTGACTTTCTGGCGCCAAGGATAGATTTTAGATCCTGTTATATTTATCTTTTATTTTGTAAGTCTTCTGCTATGTAATAAATACTCTGATTTTATTGTGACATTTATCTCTATACACTCTGTTATTATATATGTTGTCTTCTTGGCGCATGTATGAGATGCATCTGGCTTTGTCCTTTAAAGCCCGGATGTGACACTATTTCTATTTTCTATATATATATATATATATATTTCATTTAAAACCTAAATTTAAATAGAGTTTTGAATTCCAAATTAGATGCACAATCAAAATTCAGCGTGATGTATATTTTATTTTTATTTATTGTCTTTATTTTATCCATTAATCAAATGCTTTTCAAATATGAAACACATATACACAAACTACTATTCTAGAAAACAAGTTCTAATATGTCATATTAATATTTTAGTAGATATTTATAAATATTAATTCACCCTCAATAAATTAATTTGTATAAGGATCTCTTTTTTTGTTTCTACTAAGAAGGTTCCCAAACACAAAATCTATATGAGAATAGTTCACCGATTAAAGAAATATTTGAGGATCTTTCTATTTTATCCTATGTTTTCTCAAATTTTTAATTCTAACATCAAACGGGATCAAACGGTAAAGATTTAGGTACCTTGGGGATGAAGAAGATGGACTCGTGTAAGCTCGTCGGTGCCACTTGGGTGATGTAGATAGGCGATGTGACGAGGATACACTCCCCTGCATCGTCGACTAACGCTCTCCTGTTTCGCCATCATTGTCTATGTCAAAAGTATACTAAAGAAGAATATATAAAAAAACTCAAATAAAATACAATATTTGTGCTCTAATTTTATTCATAAAAATCTCAGAAACATGAATATAAAATTAGTTTGGTGATTAAATCTTTTATTTGGAAGATAAAAGCACTTTCGGTTTATGTACTGCTTCTACATGCAACTGTTGTAGGGGTGTGGGTGTGGAGCATCTTGCGCGGGCCTGGCCGGTGGGCTCTTTTTGCATCTTCTTAGTGTGTAGGAAGGGAACCAAATAAAAGGCGCTTTAAAGGCTTATTTAGTGTAGCGCCGAAGCTGCCACACCCTGCCTAAGCAGCGACGCTCGATTTGGCCGCCACAACGACGGCGGCAAATCTGTGGCACGCTGTGGCATGGGCGGCGGCCAACCAAATAGGCTCTAAATTTTCATGGGTGCATCTGGACGCCATCAGAAGGAAACTAATCACACAGTATGTGTTCATTTAAATCCCTAGCTACTACGTCGGCCCTGCTTATTGTAGCCATGCAGCTTGACATAATGAATCTAGATTTTGGATTTTCAGTTTTTTATTTTATTTTTGCTAGATTAAAGAAGACCTATATGGCCTATTGTAGCCATGCAGCTTGACATAATGAATCTAGATTTTGGATTTTCAGTTTTTTATTTTATTTTTGCTAGATTAAAGAAGACCCATATGTATAAACATAATCATTTATATAGCCGCTATATACAATTTTCAGACCACTAATAAACTTCAGTTGAACATTGGTGCATGTGTGCACCATGTTTAACAAACTTACTGTGGACATGTGCTTATTATATCTTTTAGGTCTAGTTTGGAACTCTTCAAGGAATTTCTATTTTTTAAAGAAAATTAGTTCATTTTCTCTTTGAAAAATAGAAATCGCTTGAGAAAATAAAGTTCTAAAACTAGCCTTTATCGAAAACATTTTCTTTCATGTTCTCAAAATATTAAGTCTAGGGGCTATACAATATGCAAATAGTGGTTTATAACCACACCACAGTGCTCAATGTATTGAATTCCTTCAATAAAAAAACGTAAGTGTAGTAGTATGCTTTTTAATAAAAAATAGTGTGTTGCCCAAAAAAACAGTGTGCTCAAATATAGCATATCTCTACTCTCTGCTATACTTAAAGCACCAGTTTCAACGGTAGTCCCATGTTATCTTTTTACAAAAAAAAGTCCCTACAACTCAGCGTAAAATATTAAAAAACGGTGCAAAAGGTGGGGTTTAAACCCACAACTTGATGGAAGAAGGGTGGAAGACACTGGACAAAGCTGTCTAACAAGTAGAACATCGTACTCAGGTGTTTATAATTTTGAATATAAATTGTATATATGTATATAAGATTTTTTGTAAAATAAAAAAATCATGTTGGACCGGGCCAACACTATGGGCCGAGGCTACGGCCCAAGCACCGCACAGCGCTCGTGCCGGATTGGCCCAGGCACTATTAAATGGGTTGTGCCTCGGGCCGGCTCGACAGATATGGCCCATTTGGCCATCTATACATCCGCACGATAATGATGGTCCTCACCTTAGTTGTCACCACCTCGTTCGCCATTCTACTTCTTTTCTCTCTCCCCTCATGTCTCTACCTCCATGCCACCCCATTCTCGGTAGAGGGTGTAGGAGCATGCGCATCCTCCCCGTATTCGTCCGACACTAGCCCCGACAATGACTCGCGCAGTGGCTATTACACATCCATGAGGACGTTTCACATCATGCGCGCACCATCGTTTTCGCCATCGTCGGACGTCCAGTTCGTCTTCCCGGCCTTCGCCCTATTCTTCCTCCCCAACCTGCTACCCCCGCCCACGATCGCAGCCACGAGCCGACCGACGCTCGTCGACGCGGGTACGGGACGAGTCGATCATGCTCCTGGCCTCTGTCCGTGCGTGCCGTCGAGGAGGACATAGTGGCGCCTGCCACGCCTAGGTTATCTTGGAGATAAGGAGTCCAGGTCTAAGATATTAGACAACCAAGGTCCGTAGCGTGGCAGCAGTCGGCATATGCTACGGAGTTGGTGGTGGTGTTGTGTCGCTTCGACGGGTCCAGGGCTGGGAAGACACTCGCATTCTCTCGCCCTTCTCAGATTGATGCCTGGTGCGGGTGCCTCTCGGTTTGGAGCTACTCCAGCTGGGCTTCTTTCTCCGCTTGCATGCTCTCTCCCTATATATCTAGCGGTATACTACATATGTCGCCTCCAGATGCCCAGGTCTTCGTCGTGTCTTTCTCCGGCAATGGACATGTATGTCCGCCTCTTCCCTTCCCCTCCTGCTCTACGAAACTTGGAAGTGGGGGGGGGCGAGGGATGTGGGTCTCTGATTTGCTGCCTATGGTACCCATGCGTTTATAAAAAATATTATGCAAAGAGCGGAGACAATCAATAAAAAATCTTGAGATCTTTTTTATGGATAATTTACGTGGGTATTGTTGTGAGCCGTCGCAACGCACGAGTAACCGACTAGTATTATAATATATGTGAGTCTAAACATAGAAAACAATCATCTAATAAAGTAGCAATTTATAAGATATATTGTCATGGACTGTTACATATTTAAAATACATAATTAATGACTTTGGTGTATTATAAGTCATGCAAATATTTTTTCATGATTTCTAAGCCATGGAAACATATGCTAATACATGTAGTTCAAGCATGCATATATATATATATATATATATATATATATATATATTTAGTCTGCTAGGCAGTATATAGTGTCACACTCGGTTTCAAGGACAAAATTGAATGTCCACTATACTTGTAATCGGATCAAGAATCACATGTACGACGACGTCATACAGTGGATTATATCGAGGCACAATACTTTATTAATAGCGAAGGAATATTATTACATAATCACAAAGTTCGATACAAAACCATGAGTAGACCATCCGGACTAGTTGATCACATACCTAGAATTCATCGTAGTCATGGAACTCTTGAGTCTAGGACACCTATTCTCCTCCATTTGAGCAAAAGATACATATCATAGAGTGGAAAGGCAAGGGTGAGTACTTTCTTACTCAACAAGTATCCCATTATTTGGTGAGTAGGTTGGCTATATAATTAACTTGGCTCAAGTGATTGCTTTTAGTTGGTCAAGTTTTACTTCTACCTATAAAGCATTATAATCCCCTTTTTGGTAAAAAACATTTATCATGTACAACATAATTACAATTCGGTAACTTCAATGTTCACTACATCCCACAGTGATCAATTCAATGTATCATGGTGAACTATTATAGTAAACTAACCTTTTGAAAATCGTTCATCGGATGAAACGTTCACCATGTCTCATGGTGAACCTTTTGAAACCATCATGGGCAGCAACCCCTTGATGTTGTGTCTTTGTAACAATAATCTATGTGGAGCCCAAGGCCACTCTTAACCGTGAGCACAAGTGATCAATCGGTTTGACACTCTCTAGAGGTTGCACAACTTTATTAGCAAGTCATGTTACATGACTGCTAGGGTTTGCAAGGCCCATACAATTCTTCCAAGATGGTGAGGGGCAGGGTTCACTTATAGAGCTTTACAAAGAATCTCCTATGTGTATTAGTTCCATGGTAGAATATTTGGAGGTAGTCTAACATAATATTTCTCCAAACACTACCTCACACGTAGGCCCTCCAAAGGCATCAGCCCCACCACCTAGTCAATCATAAGTGTGGCGAAAGATCCTTCCTCTATCTCAATATACCATGACTAATGTCCATATGGGTTCCCCTAATGACTTGGTCAAGACCAGAGCCCATAGAGTCCTTGTGGTTGTACTATTTTCTTGGGTGGTCGATGGGCGAACTAGTCCTTAGGGTGAGGCACTTGAGCAATCCTATCCCATGCTAACTCCCCATGGTTTGCTAAAAGAATCTTTTATATACAAGTTTCATAAATAGTTGAATGCACTTTTTAAAGGTGTAGTGCTCTAGCAATTATCTACTAAATAAGTTCCTAAGGAGTGATCAAAAACAAGGTAAACAAATACTAAGGTAAATCCTAATGGGAGCAATACTTTAGACAAAACAATGATTACTATATAATGAGATGGGTAAATACGGTTATGGAGTACTTGCCTTCTTTGGTATTCTTTAGGTCCTCAAAGGTGGGGGACCTTGGTACAGTTGCAAGGTTCTAGGTCTACTCATGCACATACAACACACATGGATAGGAGGTCAGTGCCTTGTGGCGACAGCGTCTCCACCGAAAATAGGAGAAACATGCGTAGGAGGTCAGTGTCTTGTGCTCACAAGTGCCTCATCGCATACGTCCAATGGGTATACTGGTCGATGTGCATAATTGAAGGCCTCTTTGAGTGCCTTGTCTGGTGTTGTGACCGGTACCAACAACGGACACATTTGGTAAGTACTTAGCCCGTTTACAATCATTTGCAACCTCTTTGGATTCCCTATAAGGTGCCATCTCCAGTCATATATCGGACATGTCTGGTGAGTGAGAATGCCACACACTCATTTTCATAGCCCTATAGGTGGTCTATCCAGTGCACAATGTATGGTGCACACTACACATTTTGGTGTCAAGTCCATTATAAACAAGGCTATCTCTTGTCTAATCGCACATATCCGGTGGACACTAGACATGTTTGGTGCTACTGCAACACCACCAAGTCACTTGTTTCAGATACTTTTCGAGTTAGGATTGATCTCAAACTTCTCTTGGGATTTCATAGGATTACCTAGCACTAGATTTTACAAGTGTGCATTACCACTCATCACAAGACTTACCTAGGCCAAGCTACCATCCATGCCCCTTTTATAGTATGACCAACTTGAGGCCACGGTTCTTCCTTATAGTTTCTCCTCACAAGGATCTCCACTGATCAGAGTCTCTTGCAGCCTTACACAGTTGATGGGAGTTACAACTCCAAAGAGCAACAAGAGGGAGGAGTAGAGCACACACAGCACGAGCAAAACGCAACAACACAACACAAGAGAGTAGATCTCAAAAGCACACGCGCACTAGAAAGACTAAAACAACTCAGAATGGTGCTCAGATCTGTATAGAATGGAACCGGGGTGTTGCACAGGAGTATGAGAATGATCACTAGCTTTTGTGGTGCTTGGGGTGCCAGTAGAGGCCTGTTAGGGGCTCTATTTAAAGCACAAATGGCCAAAAGTGTTGTTGCTTGATTACTAGAAAACTACAATCTACGGGCACACCGAACCAGTCCGATGCATCACCAGACCTCCCCCCCCCCCCGACAGCGTCTCTAGGATCCTAACTAGGACCTTTTTGTTTGGGCTAGCACCGAACCAGTCCGGTCCAGCATTGGACCACCACGTGTCAGCCGCCTGTTGAAGTAGCAGTTTGTGCTCGAAATAGTCGTTACAGCAAGGTCCGATGCACTACTAGACCGTCACTGTAGAATCTCTAGTGAATTTTAATTAAAATTCTCGAGAGTGAATAGTTCCCTATAGCAAGATACGATGCATTGAACCTAGGGTCTGATGCGCCAAGCCCCCAAAGTCTTCTGAGGGGCTCCCTGGACACATGGTATACACCATCAGACCGGTCCGGTGAGCTCTAAAACAGCCCAGACTTGGCTCTTTGGAGCTAATTTTCTTCATTTCGACTCGACTGGTCTTGGGATCTTTTCTATGACTTAGATAAAAAAAATATTTAGAGTATGTTTGATATGCCTATGTCATAGGTTTATACCTTTAGTTCATCTCCCTTTTAGATTTCTTGTTTCAACTCAAACAGAAGAGTTCAATATGGCTGCATCCCGTGCCTATAAATAGATGAACAGTATCCACGTACTGTTCACACTAGAATTGAGATTGCATTCTCATTTTCTCCTCCGAGCAAGCTGAAGGTATGAATGCAATATATATATATATATATATATATATATATATATATATATATATATATATATATATATATATATATTACTTTGTTGATATATGATAATATAAAACTTCAACGATATTTAATGTTTAATGTGATATAAGTAATTATTATAATGTTACATTTAAGGATATATTTTTGTATTTGTGGATGATGAAGACTTGTTCTTCATAACCTTCGTTCGAGAACCATCAAATTCAAAAGGATTTAGTGCTTCCAAGTACGAAGGTCATTTTTATATAATATTTGTGTTGTCTTGTTTTGTGATTTATCAATCATAAACAAGAGACCATGACACACAAAGGCAAGTTCGATGATCCAAAAAAATAACCATTTTAAGAGTTTCGCGACCTAAATGATATGGGAGGATGAGTTACTCGACAATATTGCTAGTTAAAAAATTGAATAAGTTTGGCACGCGCAGCTAATTGACATCCAATGAATCCAGGAGCACATGTACATGCATAAGTATAAATCTCAGTGCTTGTGCTTTGGCCTCTTCACGATCATGACGGTGCAGTGCGCGTGGTGCGCGCAGTAGTCGCTCACGCTCCCCAGGACAGCCCTCTTCCACTTGCTGTAGGCATGGCATCCGACGACGAGGATCTCGGCGTGGTGCCGCTCGACCGCGTCGCAGATGACGCTCCTGGCGTCCCCCTCGATGGCTTCGTAGCCGACGTCGGTCACCTGCACCCACGATCATGCATCTTAATCTTAATTATTTTCGCAAAGCATGCATATATATGGTTACGTACGACCTCGGTCTCGGTGCAGAGCTTCTTGGCCTTGTCCATGACCCGGGCGACGGAGCGCTTGAGGTCGGTCTCCACCTTGGGCAGCAGCTCGGCGGAGCCCACGCCGGCGATGCCGATGACGGACGATGCCGGGGGCTTGGCGGTGAGCACCACCAGCTGGTACTGCTGCGGTTGCCCGGCGACGAAGAAGTGCTGCAGCGTCCAGTTCAGCGCGTAGTAGCTGTGGTCGCTGTCGTCGATGCCCACCACCATCACCGGCTTCCCCGATGATGACGATGAGCAGTGCCGGTCCTGATATTTTAGAGGCCCAGGACAAGACTTATAAAAGAGGCCCTTTATAATAATAATTACTACACATAAATATAGTATATATATATATATTGTCTACAACTGTGCGATAAATAGAGATGAAACGTCAAATGTCGTTGTCTCGTTGTACGCTGAGAGCTAGGTGGTTGGGCTTGAGACTATGAAGTACTAATAGAATATAGAAATCAAGATTGATAGGCTATACCTAATTATTCTTGCTTGTTGTTGTCGTGTTATTGACTTATAATTAGGCCTTTAAATTTTTATAGAGCTAGTAAATAAATCTATATAATATATATATTGTTTTTTAGTACCTGGTGTGAGGCCCCACTAGTTCGGGGGCCCTGGTCGGGGGCACCGCTCGACCCCCGCCAGGGCCGGCGCTGACGATGAGCCTCCTGCTCCTGCCGCCGCCTCCTCCTCCGCCATGTCCATGTGTCCTCAATCTGTTCTACAGGTCGTTGGTCGATACACGTACGCCGCCGGCGACTGGACGAGGGCTGGTGGTGATGGTCACAGGACAAGGGAACGAGGATGGCTATTTGTGTAACGTACGAATGCCTGTCGGAGCAGCGAGCGGCCCGGAGGAGACTCGGGAGCGCGGGAAGCGCTTGGACGTCCACGCTCGTCGAGGTTAAGTATTTATATATAGGATGGCTATCTTGTTAATCTAGTGCTTTAGAGGGAGAACAGCCGGAACAACCAAATTAGCGAACTAAATACCGATAAGAGTTTCACCAACCTATCTGTACACCCAAAAGAAAACAGCCCATGCATCGGCATCAATACTTGGGAGAAGTGCTCTCTTCAACCTTCAACAGCATGTCTCATGGCATTGCTGTATAATCAAACTAGCTTGGAGAATTAACAGTTTTCATCGATCACGTGCATTGCATTCACGAGATGATGGTCTGCAATGCAATTCACCGTATATAAACTAGCTAGCTTTTCGATCGTTAGTAGCTGTGGTCGCTGTATATAAACTAACTAGCTAGCATTGCATTCACTAGTGATGGTAGTCCTTGCAACCGGTGACAAGTGAAGATGGTAACAACCCTGTATAGTTGGGAAACACAGGCATGCAGTGAGTGTGATGGAAAACACCTTTTGATGGCTGCCGACGACGAGCAGATCTCGACCGCCACTACTGAAATCCGTGGCTTTGTCGAGTACTCGGCTCTTTGCCGAGTGCTTTTCATCGGGCACTAGGCAAAAAATCTTTGCCGAGTGCCGCACTCGGCAAAGTCTAGCTCTCGGCAACGAACTCTTTTACCGAGAACAGGACTCTCGACAAAGAATTACACTCGGCAAAGATACCTTTGCCGAGAGCTAAACACTCGGCGAAGGCGGTGCTCAGCAAAGGGTCGTCAGCGGCTGCTACAACTGACGGCCGTTAGCTTTTGTCGAGCGCCGGACGACGGCACTCGGCAAAGACGCTTCTTTGCCGAGTGTCAACCGGCGGACACTCGACAAAGAAGGCTTTGCCGAGTGTCATCTCTAGACACTCAGCAAAGCATATTTCTATTTTTTATTTCCCTTACCAAACTTTTTGTGATATGTTCCTACACTATGTAGACCTACATGTACCATTTTGGCACAATTATAAAAGTGTTTCCTATAACTATTGGATTTAGTTCGTTTAATGGAATTTTCTTAGATAATTCAGATTTGAACTGCAAGTCACTCGAAACTTGGAAAACCGTACATGAAAAAATGATATTCATGTTATTTAGCACAAGTTACGACCGATTTCAGGAGGGGACCGGAAACTTCGAGTACCAAGCTCATTAAACATGGCCGTGAACTTGTCATCCACATGTTTACAAATTGTATAAAACACAAACAAAATCAAAAAATCATGAAACTTGTCCACATGTCATGATATCATATATAGAGGCTGTGATAAAAATTTAAGAAAATTTTGAAAAAGTTATGAGACACTATGTGTAGAAACCTAAGAGATCCACACATGAAATCATAGAGTTTCAATGTCGTTCTCTTAGGTTTCTACACATAGTGCGTCACAACTTTCTCAAAATATTCTCAAATTTTTATCACAGCCTCTATATATGATATCATGACATGTGGACAAGTTTCATGATTTTCTGACTTTATTTCTGTTTTATACAATTTTTAAACATGTGGATGACAAGTTCACGACCATATTTAGTGAGCTTGGTGCTCAAAGTTTCCAGTCACCTCCTGAAATCGGTCGTAACTTGTACTAACTAGCATGAATATCATTTTTGCATGCACGGTTTTCCAAGTTTCGAGTGACTTGCAGTTCAAATCTGAATTATCTAAGAAAATTCCATTAAACGAACTAAATCCAATAGTTATAGGAAACACTTTTATAATTGTGCCAAAATGGTACATGTAGGTCTACATAGTGTAGGAACATACCACAAAAAGTTTGGTAAGGAAAATAAAAAAATAGAAATATGCTTTGCCGAGTGTCTAGGGATGACACTCGGCAAAGACTTTTTTGTCGAGTGTCAGCCGTGGGGCACTCGGCAAAAACCCTAACTCCATTCTTTGCCGAGTACATGTCAGTAGGCACTCAGCAAAGATGTCTTTGCCGAGTGCCGGATACAGGGCACTCGGCAAAGAATATTTTTAAATTAAAAAAAATCTTTGCCGAGTACCCGTGATCTAGCACTCGGCAAAGAAGCGACACATAACAGACTCGCGGCCCTTCTCCTTCTCCTTCTCCTTCTCTCATTCACCACTCTCACTCACCCGGCCGCCGCCTCCCCGCGGCCTCCCCGCGCCTGGCCTCACCTACCGCCGCTCCCCACCGTCGACGCGCCTCCCTGTGCCTCCCTGCCGCATCCACGCGCCCGGCCTCACCCGCCGCCGCCTCCCCGCCGTCGAGGCGCCTTCCCGCTGGTGTATACTGGTCACTTTGCCGAGTGTTACACCCAGCAAAGATGTTCTTTGCCGAGTGTCAGCGCCATAGCACTCGATAGAGAAGCAGTACCTGGGCACCGGTATAGCTTCTTTTCCAAGTGTTGTAGCCCTGGCACTCGGCAAAGAGGCAAGCTTTGCCGAGTGCCTCCTAGAGCACTCGACAAAGATCCTGAAAAAGGGACTCGCTGGTGGATCCTTTGCCGAGTGCAGATTGGCAGACACTCGACAAAGTCGCCGTCTCCGTCACCCGCCTCCGTGACGGCTGCTTTTCTTTGCCAAGTACCGTCTGGCACTTGGTAAAGTCATAAAAAGTACTCGGCAAAGAAGCATTTGCCGATTTACTGTTCGTCGAGCCCTCTTTGCCGAGTGCTACACTCGACAAAGATTGTGCCGAGTGTTTTTCAGGATTTGCCGAGTGCTTCGGGCACTCGGCAAAACGCCCTGTTCCGGTAGTGCGCCTCGCATAGGGCATCATAGACATAGTACAGATACGTTATATAGCGCCGACTCTAAACCTATTTGCATTGGTATTTTTAGCACCGTCTGTATTAGGGGAAGTGAAAATCGATATTTTCACTTGTGATTATTTTGGAACCTTCTTTCAAAAAATTAAAAATCAAAACCTTCACCCTTATATTTTGTAAAATCCAACCATACAATGAAAGTTGGGATGTGAGCTATAGTTTCTATCGGGAAGGACGAAGGGGTATTTATACAACCAGTAGAAACCTATTTCCACTTGAGATTCTCTTAACACAACCGCCATTTCTACTGGTGGTTGGTGTAAATAAATCGTCAGTGAAAATTAGATTATCACTGACAGTTCTATTACACCAACTACTAGTGGAAATGGATGATTTTTACTGGCGGTTGTGTTAAGAGAATCTCCAATGAAAATAGGTTTCCATTGGATATTTTTTAAGCTGGGCCTACCTGTTTTTCCCCAGCAAACGATAACTGAAACTGACAGTAAAAATTTATACATAACGTAGTCTTTGACCTATTTTCTACTAGTGTACCATCCACCTCCACCGCCTCAAACATAGAGGCATGCGAAAGCACAACAAGTACATGGAATGTGTATGTAAGCAAAGAGGTTGTGGGGACAAACAGTAAAGCTGATTTCCTGGTGCTCTTTTTTTATCATCATCACTTGCACAGAGCAAAGGATCAAGGATCCAATAGTATAGTGCGTGCTGCACAATTTGCATATATAGACCTTCACAGGGTCATTGTACGTTGATACTAGCTGGTAGGGACACCATGTTCCTAATCTAACTACTTCGTTAACAGATAGAGTTAGCTAATCCTCAATCATTTAGTTCATCCTTTAAAAAACCAAGAATTGAATACCATAAATAGTGGCACAAAAACCATTTACGGTTAAGTTAGTCATTACACAATAGCAAAAGGATTCAACTTCGACTTGGGACGAAAGTAGGATGGGAAAATCACGAACCGACCGTTATCGTATAACCGATTTTATTAATTTTATCTCAATTGTTATCGAACCTGATTTAAAAAACGAAAACGAGATGTCAAATACAGTAAGAAACGAAAACGGTAGGTCCATTTTAAATCGGGACCATGACGTTTGTGTCCTGTATTTTCAATTAGGGAAGAAATCGGCCTGATGCCATGTACTGATCATAAGCATTCAACGCATAAGCAACCTATAACCGGCACCCTCTCCACGGACCCAAGGCTTGCTCCATGCCACCAGACCACCATGGTACGCAGGCCACCAGGACTCGCCAACAGCCATCGCTTGCAGGTTGCAGCCCTAAACGCTAGAGCCGGACGCATCATGCAACCACACCACGTCGCCACCTGCCATCGCAGCATCGCCTCCAGCCTCTAGGCTACCAGGCAGCCATCCACGTCGCCGCCATCGCTTCCAGGCCGCCACCGGCCATCGCCTTGCATCCACACCGCCGCCATCGCCTCGCATCCAGCCTTCCACGCCATCAGCCATCGCCTCCACAGCCCATGCCGTCTGAGTTCTGATCATCTCCACGCGAACGCGGCCACAACCTGCTCGATTACTAATGCTTGCATACCGATTGCTATTGTGAGCGGTTTGCTTGTTTACTAATGTAAGCGGTTTGCTCTTTGCTAATGCATACTGCTTGTTTAGTAAGCAGCACCACAACGCACTACAACACTGCTTTTGCTTGTTTACTAATGTGAGCACATTGATACTGCTTGTAAACAACACAAGTGAATATGAATGTGTGTTTTAAACTTTATATTATGTCATGTGTGCCAGTAGACTTATATGGCTCCTTATCTTGTAAGTGACAATGATTGTGTTCTAAACTTTATATTATGTGTGCTAGCAGACTTATGTGGCCACCTTGTTATGTTAGCCAAGACTAATGTGCTATAGTAAACTATGTGTGCTACATATTTATGTGGCTTTTATCTATGTTTAGCTAAGACTTATGTTTGTTATTTTTTGCTTGTTGTTAAGTTGTGAACATATGGTTTTATGGTGTGATTTTACCGATCTAAAATACCGGATGCCGTCCGATTTCGGCATTTACCTGACCGGATTGTATCATTTTTCGATTCCCGTATTTATCCCATTCGTTTTTGTTTCCGATATATCCCGTTTTCGTCCCGCAAGATAAATATGAAAATAAAAACGGTAGAGGTGTTTTCACGACCGCTTTCATACCCAATTTCGGCGGTCACATTTATTTTTGGTGGCCAGGGTCAGGCCTTCGTCGAAAATAAGTCTATTGGCTATAATTTGGAGCCAAACACTGCGATTGAACCACCTGGCGGTGCTCTCTGCGATGGCACTGACGGTCTGTGGCTTTGGGTCGGACGGTCCGCAACCTCGTTGTAGGAACATCTCCTCACTGCGTCGCTCCGGACGGTCCGCACATAGGGGTCGGACGGTCCGCGATGGCATAGTGCCTTCTTCTTCCTCGCAGGAACCTCGATCTCGCCCCTTCAGGGAGATATTAGGGTGCTCCAGGGTCGGTAGGCAACTCGGGGCGTCTCCAGATGGCATAGATTCGCCTAGGGATTAAGAAATTAGGTCGAGTAAAAGATCTTGAGTGAAGTGGATGAAGTGGATCTTGCCGTCCGGGAGGGACCTCGTCAGAGTAAGATCCTAGTGTCATCTTGGGGTCGGCATGCCACCCAAGAGGCTCTAGACGACATCTAATAGAGGTGAAGATATGGGTTGTGGAGCTACAACTAGGACTACACTACATCTACTTCTAAGGCATGAATGATAAAGAAAGTAAATAGATTGGTTCGATTGGAAGGTGTTTGGGGTTCTCAATCGGTCGTACCCCTTTATATTTATGGGGAGGAGGTCTGGACATGTTACTAGGCTAGATCCAACAACAAATTCCCACGGACAGGTTAGGAAACCATGCATGGGATAAGTACTCTCACTCGAGTTAATCTGATTGTGGTCGCGGACCGTCTGGGCCACATGGCCGGACCATTCGCCCGTGCCTAGGTGCCAAATATGGTGCTCAACACATGCCCCTGCTTTTTTGTGAAGCTTGGTGAACCAAAAGCACATGATACTACTAGACTTTTTCAGGAAACAATAGATTCTGCAACTTGCCTTGTTCCCAAAATATTAACTCTAGCCCGTGTAAGTCATCGACTCTTATGATCAGATAATGTAACTATTTGATAGAACTCTAATGCATAGAGGTCGTCTAGGATTGCATACTCTTCGACCATATCTACCTGATCAACATGTCAATGGGCAAAAACTTGTGGTGCCCCTAACCCGAATAAGCAAACTGATTGGGCAAGTAATACTGATTCATCATCGAACGACCCCACACTTGAGTGGGACAACACATCGGCGATGAGTAGACTAGAAACTACCACGACATCCCTAGAGGTGGATGAGTAGGCGACATTGATTGCACCACTTTTCAGGCTAGTTTAGTTGGCCTTTGCCTTTGCATAGGTTGCCTCTTTAACTTTGATCGTTTTATTGGCCGGTTATGCGGAACAACCTTCTCTCATATATTTAGCAAGAAGTTGATCAAAACTAGGGCCGACACACTACCGGAATCTAGCTCTTTGCCGAGTACTCGGCGCTTTGCCAAGTGCTTTTTGTCGGGCACTCGGCAAAGAAGAAGTTTTTGTCGAGTGCTGCACTCAGGAAAGTCCTGCTCTCGGTAACAACCACGTTTACCGAGAGCAAGACTCTCGGCACACGAATACACTCGGCAAAGACCTCTTTACCAAGTGCTAAACACTCGGCGAAGACCGACGCTCGGCAAAGGGCCGTCAGAAGCCGTCTATAGCTGACGGCCGTTCGTTATCTTTGCTGAGAATCGGGATTTGGCACTCGGCAAAGCAGCTACTTAGCCGAGTGCCTCAAGCCCGACACTCGACAAGCTATACTTTGCCGAGTGTCCTAGAATAGCACTCGACAAAGTATACTTTTATTTTTTTCTTTTTCCAACCAAACTTTTTGTGGTATGTTCCTACACTATGTAGACTTACATGTTCTATTTTGGCACAATTATAAAAGTGTTTGCTATAACTATTAGATTTTGTTCTTTTAATTGAATTTACTCGAATAATTCAGATTTGAACTGCAATTCACTCGAAAAATGGAAAACTATGAATGCAAAAATGATATCCATGTTAGGTAACACAAGTTACGACCGATTTCAGGAGCAGAACGGAATTTTTGAGCACCATGCTAACTAAACATGACTGTGAACTTGCCATCAAGTTGTTTAAAAATTGTATAAAACACAAACAAAGTCAGAAAATCATGAAACGTGTCCACATATCATGATATCATATGTAGATGCTATGATAAAAATTTGAGAATGTTTCGAGAAAGTTATGGCGCACTATATGTAGAAACCTAAGTGGCCTACATTAAAACTCTGTGATTTCATGTGGCCTCGGCACTCGGCAAAGAAGCAACCTTTGCCGAGTGCCTCCTAGTGCCCTCGGCAAAGGTATTGACAAAGGGGCCCGCTGGCTGCCTCTTTGCTAAGAGGTAGTCTGGTAGACACTCGGCAAAGAGGGAAACTATTTGCCAAGTGTCACCTAATACGCTCGGCAAAGGGATACTCTTTGTCGAGTGTCACCTAGTACACTCGGCGAAGGCTCCGTCTCTGTAAACATCCGCCGTGACGATGACTTTTCTTTGCTGAGTACCTTGTGACACTCGGCAAAGAAGCCATTGCTAATGTACAGTTCGCCAAGCTCTCTTTGCCGAGTGTCACACTTGGCAAATCCTTCGCCGAGTGTTTTCCAGGCTTTGTCGAGTGCTTTAGACACTCGGTAAAGAGGTTGTTTCCGATAGTGATACTACTGAGCTAGCCAGACGTCTAAGAGGTGTTTTGCTTCCTAGTACCTATTTTAGGACATTGTGGTTTGACAGTTTGAGGTTGTTGCTGCTCCTAGTTGTATGTGGACCGTCCAGCCTTCATGGTCGTACTGTCCGCCTCTATTCTGGAATGTTGGGCCTTACTGGCCGGATCATCCGACGAATGCAGGACAGGTGACCGTGATCGGGTACCCAATCGTGCTTGCCCCCTAGCGACTCCCGTCTTATTAGCATTTCTTTTGTCTGGGGCCTTCTGAGTAACCACTCTGCGTGATAGATTTGGTGTGTGATGGTCACAAATGATAATTTTTTGCCTTTGCCTTTATCGGCCGCACATGACCGAACCAAGATTTTCTTGTCTGTTGGCTCTAATGTGCTAACAGAGACATGTGGTCTATCAATATTCATTTCTTGAAATCTTAACCGACCTTTATTTATAGCCGATTGTATTTGCCGATGGAAGACATTACAATAATTGGTGTTATGAAGAAAGGTGACATGCCATTTACAATACACACACTTTTTCAATTCCTCTATCATAGGAATTATGTGTGACAATTTAATGTTACCATTCTTAAGTAACTCATAAAATATTTAGCACACTTAGCTACATTAAATGTGAACTTAACTTTCCTCTTTTGTACCGAATGAAGGGGAGACGGAGCAAAAAATTGGCCTTAGAATGACAAACATGCTCAACGACATGTAGCTTTTTTGGTTCATCCCCTGAGCTACTATCGTCGTTATATTTATCATGGGGCTTCGGTGGCCAGTTATCTCTATGCCGACCTTCAGCACTAGGACAATCATGTTTTGCTTCTTGTGATATCCTAGCCCCGGTGGATGGTGATATCCTGACCCAAGGCTTAATAGGATTAATAGAGTGCTCATACCAATAAGGTGCATCTTCTTTTTCGAAAGCCTGTCTCGAAAGATCGTTCAGGTTAAGCGTGCTTGGCCTAGAGAAATCTTGCGATGGGTGAATGATCGGGAAGTCTTCTCTGGTGCGCGTGAGTGAGGACAAAGTGTGCAGAAAAGACTTGTGTTGGTCTGTGGGAAAGGTCTATGGTCCTAGAGGGCTGCCAGGAGTAAGTACCGCTGGTCCAGGAGTGGACGGGATGTTACAAGTGGTATCAGAGGCATGTTGACTGTAGGACATAACCTAGATAGAACTAGACAAACCCTACCTACTTACCTTTACTCTGATTCTTTCTATACTTTTCTTAATCATGTCTCATCTTTTGCTGCTTTACTTTGACTACTCTGACCTTTTCTACTCTAAAAGACAAAAATGATTTCACACCTTGGAATCCTATATCTAAGAATTCCCAAAAGAGATAGCAGACCTAAGAAAAAAGAAAAATAATATATATATATATATATATATATATATATATATATATATATATATATATTATTGGTATTTAGGCTCTTGAATGCTTGTTCTTATGATAACTGCTTGATTCGCTTCTTTGATTGGTTAAAATATTTGTGGGGTTATATCCACAATAAAACCTAGTACATTCTAGCATGTACCAACATAGAGGTAGTATAATATGATAGGTAGGTGGTACTCTAATCTATTGAGCTATTGTGACCCAAAAGATCTTAACCTAGAAGTCAAGTGTTTCGTATTTGATCATTTGTCTTATCTACAAATCTATCTTACCTTATGTCTCTAACTTAGATGGTCAATACCAGGGCAGGAGGAGGTGTCGATCAACCTGCACGCATTCGCCGAAGAAGGGTAGTAATCAATCGAGTTATATAGGTCTCAAGAAGCTATTGAAAACTTGTAGAGAAAATGGAAACTCTTAGAATACATAATAATGAGCTAACTAGTAAGCTAGAGAGCATCAGTAGCACCCCAGGAGCATCTTTAGTTGAAATTCCTGAAATTATAATGAAAGATGATTCTACTTCTTACCTTGATTTCATTGATGATTCTAATCCCTGCAATGAAGTTCTTGTTAAGAATGTTGTTATAGAAACATGTTCGGATGAGATTGCAATGGAGAATGAGCAATTAAGGCAAGAGGTGGCTCGCCTAGGCAAGCTTTGTATGACAAGAAAGGCAAAGCCAAACAAACCCAACCTTCTCAGGATAACACCAATGCAAAAGTGAACAAGCCTGTGGAGGGAGAAACCATGGTTTGTAGGCTATGACACAAGTAAGGCCACAAGTCTTACTAATTCAAGGTGAAGATCGAGGAGAAACAAAAGAAAAAGCCAACAAGCAAGATATCCAACCCCTACATCAACAAGGTGGATAAAAAGGCCGCTACACCATATTTTATCAAGGTGAAAAAGAATGGAAAGGTGATAGCAATCAAGGCCAACAAGCAAGCCAACAAGGGAAAGGGGGCCAAACACATCTGGGTGCCAAAGGAGATTGTTTCAACCATGACGAGCACCAAGAAGGTTTGGATCCCAAGAGGGAAGTAAGAAGTCCGAAGGACTATGGGGAATTTGGATACTTCACAAAATTAGGATGTATATCATGGGATGCATCAAATCAGATCAAGTCTATTGCCAAGTGGGTTAGTGAAAAATTTGGACCCAAATTCTCCACCCATTGCTTAGGTAACTAGATTTATTGCATTTTCTTTTGATATGCATATCTATTTTCTTGTATCTAATTTTTACCTTACATACATAGTTTTATATGTTGTATTTACCTTTGATTAGAGTTGCATGCATATTAGGTCAATCATACGGTAGGAATGCTCGTTTTAAAATCATATTCTTGAGCAAACCTACATGGCTTAAAATGTTTAGTTAAGCGTGGCACATAGCTTATTTAACACTCATAAGTAGATGACACTAATACTTTGCTTCAAAGTTTATATTCTACAAGTGTATCTATTTTCCAAGCGGTGTCACCTTATTTGATATGTGCCAAAGCCTGGATTATAGATAATTTGGCCCTCTTGATCTCAAAATCAAAGTGGCATGTCTCCTACAAGTATTAAAAACTTGTATGTGTATTTTCAGAGGGAGGATACTCTGTAATTTAAATCTTTGAGACTAATACTTGTTTTCAAGTCTATTATGTGTAGTAGTCTCATTGAAGGAAAATGGAGTCCACGGAGAAAGACAATAAGCTTCCACTGCAAATCTACAAGTATTTCCGCAAGTGGTTTCATTCCACTCTCGATATCATTTACATGTTGTTGGTCACTTGTTCTTAAATGCTGTGAATCAAGAACAAGGCAACACAATTGTTAAGTATTAAGGACCTTCGTCCTTCGAAGCATTGCCTCCTCTCAGATTTAATGATCATCGGACGAAGGTCGTGAAGCACACGCCTTCATCATTTCATGGGCAAATAAGAATACATAAAGATGAAGAATATAATTTGTTAATTCATTCACATATATATTTCATAATATATACATGAATATTAACAAAGTTTATTTTACATTGATACCTTCGGCTTGCTCGAAGGTGTTGACGCGAGAGCGATTACAATCCAGTGTGAACAATACGTTGCTACTATTCATCTATTTATAGGCACGGGACGCGGCCCAGGTAAAAGTACATTTGTATCCCTAACATTTACTTATGACCATAACATAAATCATTAAGGACTAGCTAGTATTTTTCCTTTCTGGACAACATCATGTTTGGCCTTCATCACCATTCTAAGCCGAAGTTATTATCCTTCAACTATAGCTTTGGCGTTCATCCTTATCATCTTCGAATTGTATCTTCACCTCGTATGCTTTCATCATGGGAGAAAACTTCCATCCTGAAGCCGAAGCTCCCTGTAATAATCCATATCATGTTGAAAACATATGGTTAGTCATGTTTTTGAGGACCTTCGAAAGAAGGCCCCCAACAGTTGCCCCTCAAAGTATTAATTTGTTTCTTTGTAACAAATTTAAACTGCGACGTGAACGAAGGCCTTTAGCCGAAGGTCCAAAAAAACACCTTCCCTTCGCTAGAATAGCGAATCCTTCTGAACTATGGGACCCACCGAGCTGTGGGGCTTTGAGTATATATATAGAAGGCTGTGTCACGAATATTTTTCGTGTGATATAGCTATTTGTGTTGTGTTTGCCATTCTAGCCTTCTTCTCTTTTGCGAGTTCGATTGACTTTTGAGCTTCGGCATCTGCTCAACCATCACCTGAATGGCCAAGGAGAAGATCACAGACCCCGCATTGTCTGGGTTTTATGAAGCTAGGGAGAAGACCAACACAAAGAAGATCACCAATGAGATGTTGGGTGGGTTGTCTGAGGACTCCAACGATAACGACAGTTTTAACGTGGAGAGTGGGAATGAAGATGTCGATGATCGGCCGTGGAGGCCAAGCCATGTTGTTTTTGGGAAATCAACTGTCAAACAAGGGCAAATTGAAATGATGAAAGGAAAATATTTTCATGATGTTTCCATAGTGAGGGCTGGGGGAGAAAGCATTGTTCCCCTTCCCGAAGCTAATGAGGTAGTAGTTTTCAAGAGCTTCATGAAAGCTGGGCTTCGCTTTCCGCTCCACAAGATGTTGGTTGATGTTTTGAAGATATTTCTGATATTCCTTCATCAACTTACCCCCGAAGCTCTTATCATAGTGGGGGTTTTTATATGGGCCATGAGGAATCAGGGACTAGAGCCGAATGCTAAGTGCTTCTACAACATTCACGAGTTATCTTACCAGACAAAGGCGACCAAAAAAGAACAATATCATAATAACTTCGGCTGTTACAGCTTTGTGCCCTGCTCCGAGGCAAATTACCATGTGCCTACATTTCTAAAGAAGTGGCCAGGCTCTCGGATGAAACAATGGTTTTACGTGAAGAATGACCTGAATCAGAGGGAGGACGTAAAGGGTGTCATTCAACGTCTTATATGGTCACGCTTTGGCATTAAAAGGACATCAATCGCACTTGGGAATGAAGTGCAAGCATGCCAAATGGCTTTCAACACCATATGCACCTACATTGGCACGAGAGATTTAGTTCAAGAGCACATTGCTTATAAAGTATGGCCTCTTGCAAGTGAATTGGAAATGCCGAAGAAAGCTGTCGCTGGCTCCAACCAAAGTGGCTTGGTTTATCTCAAGTATACCTTCCGGTACAGAAGTCAATTTGATGAGCCAAATGATGATTGGCTAGACGCTATAGAGGCAACTAGTGATGAGCTACTCGAAGCCTACTCGAGGACAGAAGATGAAGCCATGACAATTGCCTTTAGAGCTCGAGGGAAAAGGAGGTTGAACAGGGTTTTCGATGTTATTGGATTTGTTTACCCTGATTACTGCTTTCCTGTCTGAAGGCAAGGTGGAAAAAGGAAAATTGCTGCTTCAACATCTTCTAGTGTGCCTAAGGCGAAGAGAGTTAAGGTCTTGACACCTAGACCAAAGCCCATTGGGACGGCCAATGTGCCCAAGCTTATTGAAAGTGTAGAAGTTGCCCGCTTAGCCACAGAAACAGCTCCTGCGATGTCGACCGAAGCTAGTGCAGACCCAGCCAAAGAGCCGGAATCAGGGAAGGCAGCAGAACAGCCAAAGGTGCTGAGCCCAGTAGCTGTAACAGGGCTACCGAAGCCATCAAGTACTATAACAGCAACTCCAAGGAAAAGAAGAATGGTTAGCGTCTTAGACGCTATTTTAGAATCTGTAATGGCGCCAGTTTCTGCTTCTGCCGAAGCATCTGGTAAAACATCTGGAGACGCAAAAGAAGTAACTACTACAAGCATGGCTAATGTTCTTGTCGAAGCCGGACCTTCGGAAGCCATGCTAATGGGGCTGGTGGATAAAAGTCTAAATCTCCTGCTCCCAAAGCACCTCATCATGGTGACTTGGAATTCATTGTCAGCTATCATTAGAACAAATTGTTGAAGTAGAGCACTATGCCAAGGACTTAAAATGACCCCGAGGGTCCTTGGTATACGGAGGGGATGATGAAGACGACTTTCTCTACTGTCTTCCCAACAGTAAGGAAGTCAATGTTTGCCGTGAAATGATGAACAACATGAGATTTTCGAAGCTCGAGCTTGGCTTGTCCGCCATGTCAAAGGACCAGCTTGCGGACAGGCCCGTGTATAATAGTTTAAAGGTTTGCACATTTTAGCTTCATATTTAGTACTTTTCGAGCTATTTTTTGGTAATTCTTACTTTTATTGTTTGTTCGCTCTTTTGTTTTAAAGGGTCTAATCCTCAGCAAAGCTCTGAAGGCTCAAAAGGATGCAGAAGACGAGAGTTGTCAGATAGCACTTGGAAACCTTCAATCGGAGGTTATAACCTTGAGGAATGAAGCTCTCGCAAAAGACAAAATTTTGCTATCTTTAGTCGAGAGACTGAAATCCAACGAAGATAAGCTATCTGCTCAAGCAGAAACCCACAAAGCTGAAGTGCAAGAGCAAGAAAAGAAAGTTGCTGAAGCAACTGAAAATTTTAATGTAGAGCTGACGAAACATGAAATTTGTGAAATCGAACGATCAAGGGCACAAAGAAATGTTGATGAGCTTCGTGCATCTAAAGAAAAATGCTATGATATGGCTATGGAATGCGCTAAGAATCTGAAGAACAGCTTCTCAAAAGTTGGTGCATTTTCTTCAGAGCAAAAATTCATCTGTGGTGACCCTGATGGAGTTATCCAATGGATTAAAGGCGAAGCCGAAGCCTTCGAGGAGATTCTTAGTGATAGAGGGGATTTTTGTTCTTTTTCTGGTGCCCGTGGGGTCATGTCCATTTTGGAAAAGGTTGGTTGTGATCATGCCATGGCTGTAGCTCAGCCAGATTTTGTCTTTTCGGCCAACGATGTTAGAAACCCTTCGGCCGAAGCTACTACACTAGGTGGGAAATTTTATTCTGAAGTATGGCTGAAGGGTGGCCGAGAAATAGCTAATGAAGCCACTAGAAAAAATGAGAAAGAATCTCATGATGCCTTAGAAGAGGCTAAAAGAGTTGAAGAAGCTGTTGAACGAGCCAGACTTATAGGTATATCCTTTATAGGTTAGCTTCATAATTTTTGTAGCTTCGGTACTAACACATATTGTGTCTTAATGTAGCTGAGCTTTCACCCCCTCCAGAGCAATATGATCCTGAGACTAATCCATTTGTGAAGGAGGCGCTCGGTATGATTAAAACTGCTAATGAGGCTATTGACGAAGCTGTCGACAAGCTGCTAAACGAAGCTGCCGACAAAGTTCTAAAAGAAGACTGAAGCTATGTATATTTGATAGTTTAGTAACCTTGTACGTAGCTTTTGTTTTTGTAAGAAACAATTATCAACAATTTGCATGTATGTTGATGTAATATATTTCTTTGTGATGCGTGGAACCTTCATACATACCGTTTTTTAGTCGGCTGCGAAAAAACACCTTCCCTTCTTTTCACGCTTCAGAAAGAAATCCCCCTTCTTTGCCGAAGCGACTGTGTAGTTCTTGCCATAGACGTTGCATAAGAATACCATTGTCGAAGGCATAAACTCCGTATGACAGTACCTCTGTCACAAGCATGGATCATGCCTTAGTAATACGCTCTTCTCATTAGTCTTTGCTGAAGCTGAAGGGGCAATTTTTCTTGTTTTTCCAGTGTATGTATCAGTGCAAAGTGATGTATGATGCAATGTTATGCAATATGATGCGATGGTATGATGCAGATGATGTTGATGCACAAAACATAAAAAATAAGACTTTGCATCCTCTTAGGAACGACTTTGGAGTCTCTTCACCTTTTACTTAGGTGGTATTTCAGCTCAGCATTCCCTTAAGAACGACTTTGGAGCTAAGCTTTGCATCCCCTTAGGAACGACTTTGGAGCTTGTTCACCTTTTACTTAGGTGGTATTTTAGCTTAGCATCCCCTTAGGAACTGAAAGGGAAATGTGCCCTTGAGCCATTTCTATAATGTTTTGGTGATTAAGTGTCCAACACATAATGAGTGAAATATTATGTGCCAAACAAGCAAAAGATGCAAATCATGTAACAAGGTACGTTTCTAGACTTAGTACATTGTTTTGAGTACTAACATATTTTGTCTAAGTGCTAGAAACAGAGAAAAGAAAAGATCCAAAAGACTTGGCTCGGTGCAGCCAAATCTCTGCTCAGTCTGGCACACCGGACAGTGTCCGGTGCGCCATTCTGAACTTCGGTGAACAGGCCGCTCTCGGGAGAATTTGGCGGCGTACGACTATAATCCACCGGACTGTCCGGTGGTGGACCGGACTGTCCGGTGAGCCAACGGCCGCCAGCGCAATGGTCGGCCGCGCAATCCGCGGGCGACGCGTGGCCCGCGCCAACGGTCAGTAGGGGGCACCGGACAGTGTCCGGTGCGCCAACTGCCACGAATCTGCAACGTTCGTCTGCACCAGAATAGGAAGGAGATCGCGCACCGGACATGAACAGTGGTTGTCCGGTGGTGCACCGGACTGTCCGGTGCGCCACCTGACAGAAGGCAAGGATAGCCTTCCTTGTTGGCCTCCAACGGCTCCTAGCTGCCTTGGGGCTATAAAAGGGACCCCTAGGCGCATGGAGGAGCTACCCAAGCATTCACTAAGCATTCTAAGTCTTACACACTCCGTCTCTGCGCACTTGATCAATCGTGTTAGTGATTTGAGCTCCGTTCTAGTTGTGAACTCTTTGTGCGTCATTTTGAGCTCAAGTCTTGGCTTGTGTGCGTGTGTGAGCTGCGGATTTGTGTGTTGCTCCCCAACCTTACTTTTGTGTTTTCATTGTGATCTTTGTTGTAAGGGCGAGCGACTCCAACTTGTGGAGATTCCTCGCAAACGGGAAAAAGAGAAAAGCAAGAAAAGTCGTGGTATTCAAGTTGATCATTGGATCACTTGAAAGGGGTTGAGTGCAACCCTCGTCCATTGGGACGCCACAACGTGGAAGTAGGCAAGTGTTACTTGGCCGAACCACGGGATAAAATCGCGTGTCTCTTGTGATTGTTTTCTCTTTGATTGTCTGTGTTCACAAGAGCTCGTTTCAAGCCACTTAATTGTTCTAATATTCATAACCAAAGTTTTGTGGCTATTAGTGTTGAATTTTACATGATCACCTATTCACCCCCCCCTCTAGGTGCTCTCAATTGGTATCGGAGCCGTTCTCTTCATGTAAGGGACTAATCGCCCGAAGAGATGGATCCTAAGGGAAAGGGGTTGGTGGTCAACGACAAGGAGAAGGAGTCTTTCCTCAACAAGCCTAGAGATGACAAGCCAACTGACTCAGGCTCGAGTCATAAGAAAAGAGATGGAAAGAAGAAGAGGCGCATCAAGAAGATCATCTATTATGACAGTGATGCCTCGTTTTCTTCACCACACAACGACGACGACTCCTCTTCAAAGAAGAAAACGGTTAATCAAAATTATTCATTTGATTATTCTCGTATTCCATTCAATTCCAATGCTCATTTGCTTTCAATTCCACTTGGTAAACCTCCTCACTTTGATGGAGAGGACTACTCTTTTTGGAGTCACAAAATGCGTAGTCACTTATTTTCTCTCCATCCTAGTATTTGGGAGATAGTGGAAAATGGAATGCATTTCAATAGTACGGATAACCCTATGTTTATCAATGAGCAAATTCATAAGAATGCACAAGCTACTACTATTTTGCTAGCCTCCTTGTGTAGAGATGAATACAACAAGGTGAGTGGCTTGGACAACGCCAAGCAAATTTGGGATACCCTCAAGATATCACATGAGGGAAACGACGCCACCATGATCACCAAAATGGAGTTGGTGGAAGGCGAGTTGGGAAGGATCGCGATGATCAGGGGAGAGGAGCCAACACAAACATACAATAGGCTCAAGACCCTGGTCAACAAGATTAGGAGCTATGGAAGCACAAGATGGACAGACCACGACGTAGTCCGACTTATGCTAAGGTTATTCACGGTAATTGATCTCAATCTTGTTAACCTTATTCGTGAAAATCCTAGGTACACCAAGATGACGCCCGAGGAGATTTTTGGGAAGTTTGTGAGCGGGCACATGATGGTGAAGGAGGCTCGATATGTGGACGACGCTCTAAACTGTCCACTCCCTGTCCACGAGCCTCAAATCTTTGCCCTCAAAGCAACCAACAGCAGGGAGACGCTACCAAACAAGGTGGCACAAGTGGAGGCCACTGGCCTCAACGAAGATGATATGGCGCTTATCATCAAGCGCTTCAAGACCGCACTAAAAGGACGCAAGGAGTACCCCCAACAAGAATAAGACAAGGGGAAAGCGCTCCTGCTTCAAATGCGGTAAGACTGGTCATTTTATTGCTCAATGTCCCGATAATGAAAATGACCAGGGGGAAGAAAGACATGGGAAGAAGGAGAAGAAGAAAAGCTACAGGAAGGCGAAAGGCGAGGCTCACCTTGGCAAAGAATGGGATTCAGACTGCTCTTCATTCGACTCCGACGATGAAGGATTGGCAGCCTCGGCCTTCAACAAATCTTCGCTCTTCCCCAACGAACGCCACACCTGCCTCATGGCCAAGGAAAAGAAGGTGAGTGTTCGAGATTCCCCCAAGTACTCTACTTCTAGTGATGAGGATTCTAGTGATGATGAATTAGATTACACTAGCTTGTTCAAAGGATTAGATAGAGCTAAAATAGAAAAGATTAATGAGTTGATTGATGCTTTAAATGAAAAAGATAGACTGCCAGAGAGGCAAGAGGACATTTTGTATGAGGAACATGATAAATTTGTTAGTGTTCAAAAGTCTCTTGCCTTAGAACTTAAGAGAAATGAAGTGCTGTCTTCTGAGATATCTGCTTGCCATGAAACTGTATCTAGTTTAAAGAATTTAAATGATGATTTAAATGCTAAGCTAGAGGAAGCAAATAAATCTAGTTCATGTGTAGATCATGTTAGTATTTGTAATAGATGTAAAGATTTTGATGTTGATGCTTGTAAGGAACACCTTATGTCTATTACTAAATTAAATGATGAGGTGGCAAGTCTTAATGCTCAACTTAAGACTTGCAAGGTTGATTTTGATAAGCTAAAATTTGCAAGGGATGCCTACACTATTGGTAGACACCCCTCTATTAAAGATGGACTTGGTTTTCGAAAGGAAACCAATAACTTAACAAGCCAAAAGACTCCCGTTCTCAACAAGGAGAAAGGGAAGGCCCTATGGCTAATAGTGCTCAAAGGAATCATGCTTTCATTTATAGTAATAGAAAATTTTCTAAGAATGCTCATAGGAGTTATGATCATGATGACTTTAATTCACATGCTATGTTTGCTTCTAGCTCTACTTTTGTGCATGGTAGAAGTAAACCTAGGAGAAATCATGTTGTGCATCATGTGCCTAGGAAAGTATGTAATGAACCTTCTACAATTTACCATGCTTGCAATATTCTTTTGCAATTTGTTGTAAGAATGAAAAAGTAGTTGCTAGGAAATTGGGATCCAAATACAAGGGAGATAAGACTTGTATTTGGGTTCCCAAGGCTATTGTAACTAACCTTGTAGGACCCAACAAGAGTTGGGTACCTAAAACCCAAGCGTAAATTGTCTTGCAGGTTTATGCATCCGGGGGCTCAAGCTGGATTATCGACAGCGGATGCACAAACCACATGACGGGGGAGAAGAAGATGTTCACCTCCTACGTCAAGAACAAGGATTCCCAGGATACGATTATCTTTGGAAATGGGAATCAAGGCAAGGTCAAAGGCTTGGGCAAGATAGCCATCACCAACGAGCACTCTATTTCAAACGTATTTCTAGTAGAGTCGCTTGGTTACAACCTCCTGTCTGTAAGTCAATTATGCCACATGGGCTACAATTGTTTGTTTACAAATGTTGATGTTTTTGTCTTTAGAAGGAGTGATGGTTCATTAGCATTTAAGGGTGTATTAGACGACAAACTCTACTTAGTTGATTTTTCAAAAGAGGAGGGCGATCTAGATGCATGCTTAATAGCTAAGACTAGCATGAGCTGGCTGTGGCATCGCCGTCTAGCACATGTTGGGATGAAGAACCTTCATAAACTTCTAAAGGGAGAACAAGTGTTAGGACTAACCAATATCTGCTTCAAAAAAGATAGACCTTGTGCAGCTTGTCAGGCAGGGAAACAGGTGGGAAGCACTCATCATAGCAAGAATGTGATGACAACGTCAAGACCACTGGAGCTTCTCCACATGGACCTCTTCGGACCCGTCGCCTACCTTAGCATCGGGGGAAGTAAGTATGGTCTTGTAATTGTAGATGACTTTTCCCGCTTCACTTGGGTGTTCTTTTTGCAAGATAAATCAGAAACCCAAGGGACCTTAAAGTGCTTTCTAAGAAGGGCTCAAAACGAGTTTGAGCTCAAGGTGAAAAAGATAAGGAGCGACAACGGGTCTGAGTTCAAGAACTTACAAGTTGAGGAGTATCTTGAGGAGGAAGGTGTCAAGCATGAGTTCTCGGCTCCCTACACACCACAGCAAAACGGTGTGGTAGAGAGGAAGAACAGGACGCTTATCAACATGGCGAGGACGATGCTTGGAGAGTTCAAGACACCTGAGCAGTTTTGGTCGGAAGCTGTGAACATAGCTTGCCACGCCATAAACCGGCTCTATCTGCATCGTCTCCTCAAGAAGACCTCCTACGAACTCTTTACCAGTAACAAACCCAATGTATCTTACTTTCGTGTATTTGGGAGCAAATGCTACATTCTGGTGAAGAAAGGTAGACATTCCAAATTTGCTCCCAAAGTTGTAGAAGGGTTTTTACTAGGGTATGACTCAAATACAAAGGCGTATAGAGTCTTCAACAAATCATCAGGTTTGGTTGAAGTCTCTAGCGACGTTGTATTTGATGAGACTAATGGCTCTCCAAGAGAGCAAGTTGATCTTGATGATATAGATGAAGATGATGTTTCGACGGCTGCAATACGCACCATGGCGATTGGTGTCACACCCGGATTTAAGGGACAAAGCCGGGTGCATCTCATACATGCGCCAAAGAAGACAACATATATAATAACAGAGTGTATAGGGATAAATGTCACAATAATCAGAGTATTTATTACATAGCGGAAGTCTTACAAAATAAGAGATAAATATCGCAGGATCTGAAATCCATCCTTGGCGCCAGAAAGCTGACTGGGAGACGCCACCTAGATCAAGTCGAATGCCTCAGAGTTAGGCGGCTCCTCTTCGACCACCTGCTCTTCTCCTGTGGGGGGGGTGTGAGACAGCAAGAGTGAGCTCACAAACGTTCATAGCTCAACAAGTTGTGGGGAATAACGTGCATAAACTCACCAAAGGTGCGAGTTCATGTGAAGTGTAAGGCTGATCAACAATAGGGGTTAAAGCTGAGCATTGCTTTTTAAGTAGTTGGTCAAAATTTTATTAGCAGTTACTAAATGTAAGTAAATACCAAACCTTAAATAAAGTAAAAGAACAAAATTAATACATAATCACATGCATATGCATATGACAAAATTGAGTTTAAGTTACATAAATTAATCATCAGAGAGTCCTGAGCTGCTCATGACCGTGAGCTCGGCTAGTATACCAGTTTTACACTCTGCAGAGGTTGTACCCTGTTCCCACAAGTCGTGTATCCCATGTCGCCAGGGTTAGCTAGACCCTTAGACTCTACCGAGGTGAATGGCTAGGGATCCACTACGAGGCCTTTACAAAGTTCTACTAGCTTCCAAAAACCCGCTACAGTTTATGGGAAGAGCACTTGCAAGAATCCCCCATCTGACCGCCATCGCAGCAAAATCAACCCAAGAACCTCCTTGCATGCAATCCCCTACTGCCCTTGCCCCTTTCGGGTAAGGTAGTCTTCCACTAGCTTTCCTAGTTAGTTGGCCAAGGGCGTCCATTAAACCCTTGTGGTGGCACGTGTTTCTCAAGTTAAGCTCCATGTTCCAATTAACATTAATGATCTTGACATGAACATAATAGAATAACAAAAAAAATTGGAACATGGATATAATGATAGATTATCCCAAAACCAGGTAAAGCAATAGCAAAAACTACCCAAGTGATTCAGGGATAACAAGGTAAAAAGGGATAAACAATCTAGGGTGACCTATTGGGTCCCATCAAAATTAAGCCTATGCATGGTAAATGATTATAAAGAACATTATTGGGTAACAAAAGTGATTAAGGGCACAACTTGCCTTAAATGAGCTCCTCCTCAGCTACTTCTATCTGTTGCTCACCAGGATCCTCAATGACTTCCTCGTCTACTCGCATCAACACAATACATGCATAGTATAGCAAAAATTAACATCACACCAAACATGTAAACAATATACATAATAATAATCTAACAATTAAAATAAAATCCTAGGAACAGGAATCATAATTTTGGAGTTATAGATTTTGAGATATGAATTTTCAAAGGTTTTATATGCTTGAAATATGATTAATTGAGAGATTAATTTTATTACTGTTTTCATGTCAAAATAGAGACTCTAAGTGATATAGAAATATATTTTAAAATTTTATAAACTGGAATGGATTAATTTAAAGTTCATATGAATTTTCTATGAATTTAGCAAGTTTCTGCAATAAATTTAATACTAAAATTCGTTTTCTAATTGATTTTATGAATATTATCCACTGTCTGAACCTCGCATCAATTTCCAGAGAGTCCAGGGGTCACTGCGCAAAATAACCTAGACACAGCGCACAGCCGAACGGGACGGCGGGTTGATTTTCTGATGTCATAAGGTCTCTTATGCAAAAACGGCAGGGCGAAGGGGTATGGAGCGCCGCTGGCCGTCCGATCTAAAGTGGATGACCACGATTAGACTCTTCCCTGCGCGAACCGGTAAGCAAATCCCACCGTTGGATCCAGGATCAAAGGTGTACACCGAGTATAACGCGGAATCATCCTGATCCGCCCGATACCGAATCTACGCGCCAGATTTAACATCACGAAGAGTTAACCTATGACCTAATCACAGCCGTCGAACACCAGATCCACGGCTGGTGACCTTCCCGCAACCTGACTGACGCGCGCAATGGTGCCACCCACCCCCACGGCGGCGGCCATGGCCGGCGATGGCCAGACCACGATTGCGGGACCAAAGCCTCGATCTAACGCATGCCATGCGATGAGTGGACAAAGGCGAGGGCGGGCAACCAATTCTTACCAACAATTGCGCGGTTCAGAGCTGAGACCACGGGGAGAGGCTGACCGCGGCGGCTCCTATGCTCTGGCGAGCAATTCCTCGAGCATAGGTGGGCAATCCCGCGTGGCAAGGGCACAGACACCTTTCTTCGAACTTGTAGAAGACTTTGGGCGCTATACCGAAAGCCTAGGCGTCGGCGACTCCAAAGTTCTCTCGCGGCGGTGGAATTCTTCCGCCAAGGCGGCTCCCGGTGAAGGATTTGGGGACGGCGCGGGCGAGTACAGGTGCAAGGGGGTCACAGAGGTCGGATGAATACGAGGGAGAGACGAACCCGGGGATCGGGGCTCCCTATATGGGCACGATGTGGCCGGCGCCCCAACGGACTCGCGTGAGGGTTGAGCATGCCGCCATGCCCGGAAATTCTGTTGGGGGCGGAGCTGACATGGGGGTCTAGCTGTAATCGAGACAGGGGCATGTGACGGAAGGATGGGCACGCGGAGGAAGCGGTTGGCCAGTGGGCCCCGTTTAGCCGCGACACGGCGTGGACGCGAGTAGCAGCCGCGGTGCGGGCCCCGCAAGACAGTCAGCCAACCAGGCGCGCGGTGAACTCGCGGTTGGGCCGCGCGGGGTGGAAAAGAACCGTGGGCCAGAAAGGAGGTAGTCGGCCCATGCAAGGTTTTGTCCTTTTCTTTTTATTTTTCCATTTTCTTTTTCTCCCTTTCCAATTCAAATTTAAATCCTAGTTTAAATTTAAACTTGTGGCCAATTTATCTCCAGATGATATTGCGCCATAAATAGTACTACTTTGTAAATATATTTATATATTATTTATATTTTTATATCCCTTCTCTTTTTCTTATTTTCAAACCCTAATTTTCAATTCAGGGTTTAATTCATTTTCTAGTTATTTCTATATTATTATTGTCCTTATTATTTTTATTTAATGCACAAACATATAAACTCCCAACATGATGCATATTCTTTTATTTTGGTATCATTTGTTTTAATTAATCACTATTAATATATAAGTATGCTCTTTTTACGATGCAAATACGGCACATTAAATAAGGAGACCTCATATATTCCTTTTATATAATTTTGAGTATTACAATTGGAGATGTGCGACCACAGGAACAACAAGAGAAAGATCAACCTTCTTCCTCAACGATGGTGCATCCCCCAACTCAAGATGATGAACAGGTTCATCAAGAAGAGGCGTGTGATCAAGGGAGAGCACAAGAAGAACAAGTTGTGGAGGAAGAAGCACCACTGGTCCCTCCAACTCAAGTCCGAGCGACAATTCAAAGGAATCACCCCGTTGATCAGATTCTGGGTGATATAAGCAAGGGAGTAACTACTCGCTCAAGATTAGCTATTTTTGTGAGCATTACTCGTTTGTCTCTTCTATTGAGCCTTTCAAGGTAGAAGAGGCCTTGCTAGATCCGGACTGGGTGTTGGCTATGTAGCAAGAGCTCAACAACTTCAAGAGAAATGAAGTTTGGAGCCTGGTGCCACGTCCAAAGCAAAACGTTGTGGGAACCAAGTGGGTGTTCCGCAACAAGCAAGACGAGCACGGGGTGGTGACAAGAAACAAGGCTCAACTTGTGGCCAAAGGTTATGCCCAAGTCGCAGGTTTGGATTTCGAGGAGACTTTTGCTCCTGTGGCTAGGCTAGAGTCTATTAGAATATTATTAGCCTATGCCGCTCACCACTCTTTCAGGTTGTTTCAAATGGATGTGAAGAGAACTTTCCACAACGGGCCAATAAAGGAGGAGGTGTACGTGGAACAACCCCCTGGCTTTGAGGATGATAGGTACCCCGACCATGTGTGTAAGCTCTCTAAGGCGCTCTATGGACTTAAGCAAGCCCCAAGAGCATGGTATGAATGCCTTAGAGATTTCTTAATTGCTAATTCTTTCAAGGTTGGGAAAGCCGATCCCACTCTTTTCACTAAGACTTGTGACGGTGATCTTTTTGTGTGCCAAATTTATGTCAATGACATAATATTTGGTTCTACTAATCAAAAGTCTTGTGAGGAGTTTAGCAGGGTGATGACTCGAAAGTTTGAGATGTCGATGATGGGTGAGTTGAACTACTTCCTTGGGTTCCAAGTGAAGCAACTCAAGGACGACACCTTCATCTCCCAAACGAAGTACACTCAAGATCTTCTCAAGCGGTTTGGGATGAAGGACGCCAAGCCCGCGAAGACACCTATGGGAACCGACGGACATGTTGATCTCAACAAAGGAGGTAAGTCTGTTGATCAAAAGGCATACCGGTCTATGATAGGGTCTTTACTTTATTTATGTGCTAGTAGACCAGATATTATGCTTAGCGTATGCATGTGTGCTAGATTTCAATCTGACCCAAGGGAATGTCACCTTATGGCCGTTAAGCGGATTCTTAGATATATAGTTTCTATGCCTTGCTTCGGGATCTGGTATCCAAAGGGGTCTACCTTTGACTTAATTAGATATTCAGACTCCGATTATGCTGGATGCAAGGTTGATAGGAAGAGTACATCAGGGACGTGCCAATTCCTAGGAAGGTCCCTGGTGTCTTGGAGTTCAAAGAAACAAACCTCCGTTGCCCTATCCACCGCTGTGGCAGAGTATGTTGCCGCAGGACAGTGTTGCACGCAACTACTTTGGATGAGGCAAACCCTCTAGGAATTTGGCTACAATCTGAGCAAAGTCCCACTCCTATGTGACAATGAGAGTGCAATCTGCATGGCGGATAATCCTGCTGAACACAGCCGCACTAAGCACATAGACATCCGACATCACTTTCTGAGAGACCATCAGCAAAAGGGAGATATCGAGGTGTTCCATATTAGCACCGAGAACTAGCTAGCCGATATCTTTACCAAGCCGTTAGATGAGAAAACCTTTTGCAGGCTGCGTAGTGAGCTAAATGTCTTAGATTCGCGTAACTTGGATTGATTTATAGCATACATGTGTTTTATGTCTTTGATCAAGTTACTTTCTGCATTTCTGAAATTTGTTGCTTATTTATGGTGTTCAAGTTGTGCAAGGGATCCCTGGACCTCACAAGTCCATGTGTAAATGATGCACATATCTAGGAGGAGAAGTGCTACAACTTGACCCTTTGAGACTAACCGTTGTGTTTAAGTGTACTTGATGTAGTCTCAAAGGTGCATTGAAAGGGAAAAGGTGAACTTGGATCATACAAAGACTTCCACTGCACTTCGGTATTAGTGTACTCACCTCCAAGTTCATTCTTGTGCTCTTATTGCCTTTTGCTCTTAATTGACAATTTTTGGTGAGGCAATGGGGTTAGAGGGCCAAAAATGATCCTGTTTTGGTGTTGATGCCAAAGGGGGAGAAATTAAGGCCAAAGCTAACGGATCAGCTACCACTTGTGAATTTTGAAAACAATAGAGTTAGAACTTTTGATTTGTCAAAATACTCTTATTGCAAAATTTGGTCTCTTGTGGGGAGAATTTATGATTATGGGAAAAAGGGGGAGTTTTTGGATCTTAATCAATTTCACTCTTGGAATATCTCTCTTTAGGCCCAAACAAGTGAGTTTGACTTAGAGATAGGAAAATGAATTTGATTTACAAAAACAAACCAAGTGGTGGCAAAGAATGATCCAAATATGCCAAATTAGAGTCAAAAACAATTTGGTCTTCAATTTGAATCGATGTTGCATGTTTTGCATTGCTTTTTTATGTGTTGGCATAAATCACCAAAAAGGGGGAGATTGAAAGGGAAATGTGCCCTTGGGCCATTTCTATAATGTTTTGGTGATTAAGTGTCCAACACATAATGAGTGAAATATTATGTGCCAAACAAGCAAAAGATGCAAATCATGTAACAAGGTACGTTTCTAGACTTAGTACATTGTTTTGAGTACTAACATATTTTGTCTAAGTGCTAGAAACAGAGAAAAGAAAAGAACCAAAAGACTTGGCTCGGTGCAGCCAAATCTCTGCTCAGTCTGGCACACCGGACTGTCCGGTGGTGCACCGGACAGTGTCCGGTGCGCCAGTCTGAACTCTGGTGAACAGGCCGCTCTCGGGAGAATTTGGCGGCGTACGACTATAATTCACTGGACTATCCAGTGGTGCACCGGACTGTCCGGTGAGCCAACGACCGCCAGCGCAACGGTCGGTCGCGCAATCCGCGGGCGACGCGTGGCCCGCGCCAACGGTCGGCAGGGGGCACCGGACTGTCCGGTGTGCACCGGACAGTGTCCGGTGTGCCAACTGCCTCGAATCTGCAACGGTCATCTATGCCAGAATAGGAAGGAGATCACGCACCAGACATGAACAGTGGTTGTCCGGTGGTGCACCCGACTGTCTGATGCGCCACCCGACAGAAGGCAAGGATAGCCTTCCTTGTTGGCCTCCAACGGCTCCTAGCTGCCTTGGGGCTATAAAAGGGACCCCTAGGCGCATGGAGGAGCTACCCAAGCATTCACTAAGCATTCTAAGTCTTACACACTCCGTCTCCGCGCACTTGATCAATCGTGTTAGTGATTTGAGCTCCGTTCTAGTTGTGAACTCTTTGTGCGTCATTTTGAGCTCAAATCTTGGCTTGTGTGCGTGTGTGAGCTGCGGATTTGTGTGTGTTGCTCCCCAACCTTACTCTTGTGTTTTCATTGTGATCTTTGTTGTAAGGGCGAGAGACTCCAACTTGTGGAGATTCCTCGCAAACGGGAAAAAGAGAAAAGCAAGAAAAGTCGTGGTATTCAAGTTGATCATTGGATCACTTGAAAGGGGTTGAGTGCAACCCTCGTCCATTGGGACGCCACAACGTGGAAGTAGGCAAGTGTTACTTGGCTGAACCACGGGATAAAATCGCGTGTCTCTTGTGATTGTTTTCTCTTTGATTGTCTGTGTTCACAAGAGCTCGTTTCAAGCCACTTAATCGTTCTAATCTTCATAACCAAAGTTTTGTGGCTATTAGTGTTGAATTTTATAGGATCACCTATTCACCCCCCCTCTAGGTGCTCTCAGGAATGGCTTTGGAGTTTCTTCACCTTTTACTTAGATGGTATTTTAGCTCTGCATTCCCTTAGTAACGACTTTAGAGCTTCTTCGCCCTTTTTTGTTAGACTCGATGGTGTAACCACAGATTTATTACATCAGGCCGAAGGTTAAACCTCCTTATATTGTCTTTTGGAAGGGAAATATAAAGACAGAAAAGTAAAAATACATTGAACTAGAAAACTTTCTGATCAAGCCCATGTGTTGCTTTAGTAAATGTTTCTCGATTCGGGCACAATGCTATTGACTGTCCGAGCTTCGGACTCCTCTCGAGTGTCACGTTGTTGTTGCACTTGGCGATGCCCTTCTGGCTGCTGGTTATGAGCCAAGGTAGGTGCCAATGGTGGTGGTGGTGGTAACTGAGCCCATGCAACTTGAGAATGACTTGCCGGAGCAACTAATGTCGTGGGTTGCTGGTTGCCCACATATTCAGGGATATATGGCGAATAGCATGAGGTAGTATGCAAGACCTACTTCGGCTGATTTTGTCGTGCTTCGGCTTCAGCGATCTCCTTCTGCTTTTGGATCATGACTTGGCACGTCCTTGTTGTTTATCCTCCCCACAGAATAAGCAGAACAATCTCCCGGGTTGAGTGCTAAACCTTCCTTCGAAGCATCTTCCCCCTCTGCCTCTTGGAGCTGGTGGCCTATAAAATGTTTGTTGCATTCCCGAAGATTGTGAGCTTTGTTGGTTGCCTTGGGTGTGTTTGCCCTATCATCATTTGTGCTGAGATTATGGATCGTTCTGACATGCCTGGGGTGGAACCTTCCTCTGAAGCCCCTAGTCATCTCAGAATACCTGTAAGCTTCCTCCCTTCTCTGGTGAAAGTCATTGTCAGCTCGGATATATTTATCCATCTTCTGGAGGAGCTTCTCTAGAGTTTGTGGTGGCTTGCTAGCAAAATATTGCCTTGTTGGTCCTAGCCAGAGCCCCTTGATCATAGCTTCGATGACAATCTCATTAGGCACCGTTGCCGCCTGGGCTCTAAGTCGTAAGAATCTTTGGACGTATGCCTGCAAGTACTCTTCATGGTCTTGCGTACATTGGAACAATGCTTGGGCAGTCACTGGCTTCGTCTAGAAACCTTGGAAGCTAGTTACCAGCATGTCCTTCAGCTTTGGCCATAACATGATCGTAGAGTGGAAGCCTTGTCTTCGTCGAAGACTCCATTTCCCTTTCAATCTATGACATAGCTTGAAATATACTCGAAAACACATTAGTCATAGCACATGAAAGAGAGATGATCAAAGGTATATAAATGAGATATGTGTGCAAAGTGTCAATCAAAGTTCCGAGAATCAAGAATGTTTAGCTCATTCCTAAGTTTGGTAAAGGTTTTCTCATCTAATGGTTTGGTAAAGATATTGGCTAATTGTTCTTTGGTGCTAACATAAGCAATCTCGATATCCCCCCTTTGTTGGTGATCCCTCAAAAAGTGATACTGAATGGCTATGTGCTTAGTGCGGCTGTGTTCAACGGGATTATCCGCCATGCGGATTGCACTCTCATTGTCACATAGGAGAGGGACTTTGCTCAATTTGTAGCCATACTCCCTAAGGGTTTGCCTCATCCAAAGTAATTGCGCACAACAATGACCTGCGGTAATATACTCGGCTTCGGCGGTAGAAAGAGCTACTGAGTTTTGTTTCTTTGAAGCCCAAGACACTAGGGATCTCCCCAGAAACTAACAAGTCCCTGATGTGCTCTTCCTATCAATTTTACACCCTGCCCAATTAGCATCTAAATATCCTATTAAATCAAAGGTGGATCCTTTGGGGTACCAAAGACCAAGCTTAGGTGTATGAACTAAATATCTCAAGATTCTTTTCATGGCCCTAAGGTGAACTTCCTTAGGATCGGCTTGGAACCTTGCACACATGCATACGAAAAGCATAATATCCGGTCGAGATGCACATAAATAGAGTAAAGATCATATCATCGACCGGTATACCTTTTGATCTACGGATTTACCTCCTATGTCGAGGTCGAGATGCCCATTGGTTCCCATGGGTGTCTTGATGGGCTTGGCATCCTTCATTCCAAACTTGGTAAGTATGTCTTGAATGTACTTTGTTTGGCTGATGAAGGTACCTTTATTGGAGTTGCTTGACTTGAAATCCTAGAAAATACTTTAACTCCCCCATCATAGACATCTCGAATTTTTTAATCATGATCCTACTAAACTCTTCACAAGTAGATTTGTTAGTAGACCCAAATATGATATCATCAACATAAATTTGGCATACAAACAAATCATTTGCAATAGTCTTAGTAAAGAGAGTAGGATCGGCTTTTTCGACTTTGAAGCCATTAGTGATAAGGAAATCTCTTAGGCATTCATACCATGCTCTTGGGGCTTGCTTGAGCCCATAAAGCGCCTTAGAGAGTTTGAAAACATGGTTAGGGTACTCACTATCTTCAAAGTCGGGAGGTTGCTCAACATAGACCTCTTCCTTGATTGGTCCATTGAGGAAGGCACTTTTCACGTCCATTTGATAATGCATAAAGCCATGGTAAGTAGCATAGGCAAGTAATATACGAATTGACTCAAGCCTAGCTACGGGTGCATAGGTTTCACTAAAATCCAAACCTTCGACTTGTGAATATCCCTTGGCCACAAGTCAGGCTTTGTTCCTTGTCACCACACCATGCTCATCTTGCTTGTTGCGGAAGACCCACTTGGTTCCTACAACATTTTGGTTAGGACGTGAAACTAAATGCCATACCTCATTTCTAGTGAAGTTGTTGAGCTCCTCTTGCATTGCCAACACCCAATCCAAATCTCTTAATGCATCTTCCACCCTGTATGGCTCAATAGAAGACTCAAAAGAGTAATGTTCACAAAAATGTGCGACTCGAGATCGAGTTGTTACCCCTTATGAATATCGTCGAGGATGGAGTTCACGGGGTGATCTCTTTGAATCGCTTGGTGGACTCTTGGGTGTGGCGGTATTTGACCTTGTTCTTCTTGATCATCTTCCTTGTCTTGATTATTGTCATCTCCCCCTTGATCATTGTTCTCCTCTTGAGGTGGTTCATCTTCTTGATCTTCTTCTTCATTGTCTTGAGCCTGATCCTCATCTTGAGTTGGTGGAGATGCTTGATTTGAAGATGATGGTTGATCTTGTGCTTGTGTGGGCTCTTCGAATTCCTTAGGACGCACATCCCCAATGGACATGTTCCTTAGCGCGACGCATGGAGCCTCTTCATCATCTAGCTCATCAAGATCAACTTGCTCTACTTGAGAGCCATTAGTCTCATCAAACACAATGTCACAAGAAACCTCAACTAATCTAGTGGATTTGTTGAAGACTCTATATGCCCTTGTGTTTGAGTCATAACCAAGTAAAAAGCCTTCTACAGTCTTAGGAGCAAATTTAGATTTTCTACCTCTTTTAACAAGAATAAAGCATTTGCTACCAAAGACTCTAAAATATGAAACATTGGGCTTTTTACCGGTTAGGAGTTCATATAATGTCTTCTTGAGGATTCGGTGAAGGTAGAGTCGGTTGATGGAGTAGCAGGCAGTGTTAATCGCCTCAGCCCAAAATCGGTCTGGTGTCTTGTATTCATCAAGCATGGTCCTCGCCATGTCCAGTAGAGTTCTATTCTTCCTCTCCACTACACCATTTTGTTGAGGTGTGTAGGGAGAAGAGAACTCATGCTTGATGCCCTCCTCCTCAAGAAAGCCTTCAATTTGTGAGTTCTTAAACTCCATCCTGTTGTCGCTTCTTATCTTCTTGATCCTTAATCCGAACTCGTTTTGAGCCCGTCTCAAGAATCCCTTTAAAGTCTCTTGGGTTTGAGATTTTTCCTGCAAAAAGAATACCCAAGTGAAGCGAGAATAATCATCCACTATTACACGACAGTACTTACTCCCGTCGATGCTTATTTAAGCTATCGGGCCGAATAGGTCCATGTGGAGTAGCTCAAGCGGCCTGTCGGTCGTCATGATGTTCTTGTGTGGGTGATGGGTACCAACTTGCTTTCCCGCTTGGCATGCGCTACAAACCATGTCTTTCTCAAAATGAACATTTGTTAGTCCTAAAATGTGCTCTCCCTTTAGAAGCTTGTGAAGATTCTTCATCCCAACATGGGCTAGTCGGCGATGCCAGAGCCAACTCATATTAGTCTTAGCAATTAAGCAAGTGTCGAGTTCAGCTCTATTGAAATCAACTAAGTATAGCTGACCCTCTAACACTCCCTTAAATGCTACTGAATCATCACTTCTTCTAAAGACAGTAACACCTACATTAGTAAATAGACAGTTGTAGCCCATATTGTACAATTAATAAACAGAAAGCAAATTGTAATCTAAAGAGTCTACAAGAAAACATTGAAAATTGAATGGTCAGGTGATATAGCAATTTTACCAAGTCCTTTGACCAAACCTTGATTTCCATCCCCGAATGTGATAGCTCTTTGGGGATCTTGGTTTTTCTCATAGGAGGAGAACATCCTTTTCTTCCCTGTCATGTGATTTGTGCACCCGCTATCAATTATCCAACTTGAGCCCCCGGATGCATAAACCTACAAACAAATTTAGGCCTTGTTCTTAGGTACCCAAACGGTCTTGGGTCCTTTCACATTAGAAACAAGCACCTTGGGTACCCAAACACAAGTCTTGGAGCCCTTGTGTTTGCCCCCAACATATTTGGCAACTACTTTGCCTGATTTGTTAGTTAAAAAATAAGAAGCATCAAAGGTTTTAAATGAAACATTAGGTTCATTTGATGCAACAGGAGATTTCTTTTTAGGCACTTTAACATGAGTGGAATGCCTAGAACTTGATGTCTCATTCTTATACATAAAAGCATGATGAGAACCAGAATGAGACTTCCTAGAATGAATTCTCCTAATTTTGTGCTTAGGATAAAGAGCAGGATATAAAATGTAACCTTCGTTATCCTGTGCCATGGGAGCCTTGCCCTTAACAAAATTGGACAATCTCTTAGGGGCATTAAGCTTGACATTGTCTCCCTGTTGGAAGTCAATGCCATCCTTAATGCCAGGACGTCTCCCATTATAAAGCATGCTACGAGCAAATTTAAAATTTTCATTTTCTAGTTCATGCTCGGCAATTTTAGCATCTAGTTTAGCTATATGATCATTTTGTTGTTTAATCATAGCAATGTGATCATGGATAGCATCAACATTAATATCTCTAGATCTCATGCAAATAGAAACATGATCAATGGTGGATGTAGAGGGTTTGCAAACATTTAATTCATCAATCTTAGCATGTAACATAGTATTCTCATTTCTAAGATTGGAAACAACATCATTGCAAACATTTAAACCTTTAGCCTTAGCAATTAATTTATCATTCTCAATTTAAGGCTAGAAATTGATTCATTTAATTTGTCAATCTTAGCAAGTAAAATAGAATTCTCATTTCTAAGATTGTCAATTGAATCATGACAAACATTTGATTTTTCAACCTTAGCAATTAAACTAATATTCTCAGTTCTAAGGTTGGAAATAGTGTCATAGCAAATGCTAAGCTCACTAGTTAATTTTTCACATTTTTCTATCTTCTGAGCATAGGCATTTTTAACTTTAACATGCTTTTTATTTTCCTTAATAAGGAAATCCTCTTGGCTATCCAAGAGTTCATCCTTCTCATGAATAGCACTAATCAGTTCATTTAGTTTTTCTTTGTGTTGCATGTTTAAGTTGGCAAAAGGCTAAGCAAATTATCTTCATCATCACTAGAGTTATCATCATCACTAGATATTGCATACTTAGTGGAGGCTCTAGATTTTACCTTCTTCTTTTTGCCGTCCTTGGCCATGAGGCACTTGTGGCCGACGTTGGGGAAGAGGAGGCCTTTGGTGACGGCGATGTTGGCGGCGTCCTCGTCGGAGGAAGAGTCGGTGGAGCTCTCATCGGAGTCCCACTCCCGACATACATGGACATCGCCGCCCTTCTTTTTGTAGTATCTCTTCTTTTCTCTCCTCTTTCCCTTCTTGTCATCGCCCCTGTCACTATCACTAGATAATGGACATTTAGCAATAAAATGACCGGGCTTACCACACTTGTAGCAAACTTTCTTGGAACGGGGCTTGTAGTATTTCCCCTTCCTTTGCTTGAGGATTTGGCGAAAGCTCTTGATGATGAGCGTCATCTCCTCGTTGTCGAGCTTGGAGGTGTCGATGGGGAGCCTACTTGATGTAGACTCTTCTTTCTTCTCCTCCATCGCTTTGAATGCGACGGGTTTCACCTCGGGTGTAGAGGTGCCGCCTTGCTCGACGATTTGCTTGGAGCCTTTGATCATCAACTCAAAGCTCACAAATTTTCCTATAACCTCCTCGGGAGACATTAGCTTATATCTAGGATCACCATGAATTAATTGAACTTGAGTAGGATTAAGAAAAACAAGTGATCTTAGAATAACCTTGACCATTTCATGGTCATCCCACTTGGTGCTCCCGAGGTTGCGCACTTGGTTGACCAAGGTCTTGAGCCGGTTGTACATTGCTTGTGGCTCCTCTCCTTGGTTAAGGATGAATCGGCCGAGATCCCCCTCGATCATCTCTCGCTTGGTGATCTTGGTCACCTCATCCCCTTCATGCGCGGTCTTTAGTACGTCCCAAATCTCTTTGGCACTCTTAAGCCCTTGCACCTTGTTATACTCCTCTCGACATAGAGAGGCGAGGAGTATAGTGGTGGATTGGGAGTTAAAGTGCCGGATTTGGGCAACCTCGTCCGAGTCGTAGCCTTCATCCCCCATGGATGGTACCTGCGCTCCAAACTCAACAACGTCCCAAATGCTTGTGTGGAGTGAGGGTATATGGTGCCTCATTTTATCACTCCACATACAATAATTTTCACCGTAAAAAACCAGTGGTTTGCCTAGTGGGACGGAAAGTAATGGAGTACGTTTAGAAATGCGAGGGTAGCGTAAGGGGATCTTGCTAAACTTCTTGCGCTCTTGGCGCTTAGAAGTGACGGACGGTGTGTCGGAGCAGGAGGTGGATGGCGACGAAGAGTCGATCTCATAGTAGACCACTTTCTTCATCTTTTTCTTCTTGTCGCCACTCCGATGCGACTTGACGCGTGGAGGTGATTCCTCCCTTCCTTTGGCGCCGGACTCCTTTGATGGAGCCTTCCCGCGGCTTGTGTCCGTTTCCATCTCCCTCTTGGCGGATGCTCCTGACATCACTTCGAGTGGTTAGACTCTAATGAAGTACCGGGCTCTGATACCAATTGAAAGTCGCCTAGAGGGAGGATGGATAGGCGGAATCTGAAAATTATAAACTTAAGCATACACTATAAGCCAGAGTTAGCGTTAGAATTAAATTCGAGTCCGAAAGAGAGGGCGAAAACAAATCACAAGCAAATGAAGAGAGTGACACGGTGATTTGTTTTACTGAGGTTCGGTTCTTGCAAACCTAGTCCCCGTTGAGGTGGTCACAAAGATCGGGTCTCTTTCAACCCTTTCCCTCTCTCAAACGGTCACTTAAACCGAGTGAGCTTTCTCCTTAATCAAACCGGGTCACTTAGACCCTTACAAGGACCACCACAACTTGGTGTCTCTTGCTTTGATTACAAGTTGCTTGAGAATAAGAATGGGAAAAGAAGAAAGCACGATTGCAAACACCAAGCGACAAGAGCGACAAATAACACACGGATCACTCTCTCTCTCTTAAGTCACTAACCACTAATGATCACTTGTCTCAATTGTGGAACTTGGAGAGATTGAAGGCTTTGATTGTGTCTTTGAATGAATTGCTAGCTCTTGTATTTAATGTAGAAGATTGTAATGCTTGGGTGTTGTGAATGGAGGTGGTTGGGGTTGTATTTATAGCCACCAACCACTTCCTAGCCATTGCTCCTTTTCTGCCGACCACGAACGGTCCGCGCCCCTGGTCCGGACGGTCCGTCCCTCCACATCAACGGCTGAAAACGCAACGGTCAGCAGTAACGGCTATATAGCATTTAATGCGACCTCAGATGTCAGATAAAGGCAGTCGCGGACGGTCCGGTCGTGCACCCCGGACGGTCTGCGAGGACGTTAAAATTTATTTTACAGAACTCGTCATCTTCGGGTTTTTCGGTTCTTCACCGACCGGACGGTCCGCGATCGGTCTCGGACGGTGCTTGCTTTTCCATCGGACGGTCCGTTGCGTAGACTTGTGTTTTTGCATTGGTTCTGTCCGAGGCTCACCCTAGTGTCGCGGATGGTCCGCCGCAAGGGCCCGGACGGTCCGCGCTTAGGTGATTTTCCAAAAAGCTTCTCCTGTCCGGAATAATCTACGGTATTCCGAATAGTCGATTTAGAATAGTTGTAGATGAACTTATGCACCTTTGGAATGATCAACTAGACAAACTGGTTAGTCCACAAGGTTTATGATGGTCGTCAAATACTAAAATCGATTATAAGAAATGTTGAGACTATTTCCCTTTCAATTACACTGGCAAAATACAAGAGACCTTTACTTATCCATGCAGAACGTATACATGAGGCTGAGGATCATGATTTGCAAGACGATGAATTAGATCCTCGGTCCTATATGACGTATCTGAAGTCTAGACCACCATCATGGTAATTCTTTCCCTTATCATACATATGCCAGTTTCTTTCTAGTTATTTTTTTCTTTCAATCAAAGGTGTTTTTGGTCGGTTTTACTGACTACAATTCTCTTTGATTGTAGGATGCTAAACGCAGTGGTGCAAGTCTGTCTATAGAAACATGCCCTCATTACCTGACATTTTCGTCCGAAGAAGTTCCAGATGGAGATACTCGCTTTAAATGTTCTCCTCCCATATGTGGTGACACAAACAGAGAAAATCTTTGGAAAGCTCTGCTTGTATGCTATTTTTGCTACTTTCTACGTGTGATGTTAACACCTACTAATAAACTACTAATAAACTGTTGTATTGATATGCTAACCATGCTTTATGGTTAATTAATATTAGGATGGACACATAGACATGCTAAGTTCAGACCACTCACCATCCACTCCTGACCTCAAACTAATGGAGGAAGGCGACTTCTTAAGGGCATGGGGAGGCATATCATCGTTGCAGGTTAGTTTGCATACGAAACCATGTGCAAAAACATGTGAATTAGTTCAAACTCACTAACTGCAAAAGTTGTCAATTTTGAAGCATATTTGCTATCTTAGTTAAGTTGTAATAAAGAATAACCTCACAATGGAAGTGGAATCATGATTCTAGACTTCTTAAAATAAAGGTGTTTTGCAAATTCAATGTTTTAGCATCAAATAAATTTGGCATAACTATTTGTAGTTTGTCCTCCCGGCAACATGGTCATATGGGCGAAAGTATGGCATTACTCTGAATCAGCTAGCCTCATAGTGGAGCGAAAGGCCACCCAAGCTTGCAGGCCAAAAGAATAAGGTACTTAAATTATGCGCTATGTTAGGATTTATGGGCTTGGCCCAATTAAGAAATTCAAATAAATCCCAGAAAATCTCGAAAGCCCATACAAGAGGATGGCTAGAGGATAGGTGGAACCATTAGCACCATATTGCTAGCTCTAGTGGAGTAGAGCTAGCTTAAATATGGAAGCCACACTCACTCACCAAGTCATGGATGAGAGGAGAGAGTGTGGAGAGCCACGCGCGCGCGCGCGCGCGCTCGCTCGCCTGGCCGGGCCGGGGCGTAGGGCGCGGGCGCACGACATGCGCGTGAATGGTCCGCCGAAATCCGGCCCCTCGCCTTGTGGGGCGCGATTTCTTGGCTGTTACGCTTATCCTAACCGATCGCTATAAAATCTCAACTGATTGCGAGATTTTCGTGGGCGGATAAGCACGGGGGTCGCGGACTCAGCCCTATAAAAGGAGCCCGGCAGCCAGCCTCCAAATCATCCCAGATCCCAGTTCGCTTTCGTCTCTCTTCATGTCTGAGCCGCCTTTTAGTTCCCTTCGTCCCGACCGCAGAGGTGCATCTGCGATCAGGAGAGCAGGTCTCCGGAACCCTTCGTCTTCTAGATCCTGCACCGGGAGAGGGCGAATAAGGTTTTTGGGAAGCGTGAGACATCGTCGACCCTGCTGATTCCGGCGCGTGCCATCTATCAGTAAGTCTAATCAGTACGCATCATCTGATTTGGCTTGTTATTTCAGTTCTTCTGATTTGGTCATGATTTATATTCGGAATTTAATCTGGAATTTGTCTAATTATTCAACAATCCAAAAACCTTATTGTAGACAATTTCCTAGTTTTTCTATGGCTGCTTTTGCCGACGCGCTGAAGCCAGAAAAGTTTAATGGTATGCACTTTAAGAGATGGCAAGTCAAGGCCACGCTCTGGCTTACTGCTATGAATGTCTTCCATGTTAGTAAAGGCAGACCTGAGGGTCCACTGACTCCTGAACAGGAGAAAGAGTACGACCATGCCAATACTATGTTCACGGGAGCCGTTCTTAGCGCCCTTGTTGACCGTCTGGTTGATGCGAATATGCAGTACACAGACGAGAAAGAGTTGTGGGATGCACTTACTACTAAGTATGGTGCATCAGATGCTGGCAATGACCTGTATATCATGGAGAGCTTTCATGATTATAAGATGGTTGATAATCGCTCTATTGTAGAGCAAGCTCATGAAATACAGTGTATAGCCAAGGAGCTCGACCACCTTAAGATAGTCCTTCCTGACCGATTTGTGGCTGGGTGCATTATTGCAAAGTTGCCTTCTACATGGAGGAACTTCGCCACAGCTCTGAAACATAAGAGACAGGAGATATCAGTTGAAAATCCGATAGCGTCTCTGGATGTTGAGGAGAAAGCTCGGGCTCAGGAGACGGGATCTAAAGGAGGCGAGGGCAACTCCAGCGCCAACATGGTTCAAAGGAACCACAACAAGAGGAAAGGAAAGCCAAAATCTAACAAGCCCAACAAAACTACCAACTTCAAGAAGAAGAAGAACAAGGCTGAATTGACATGTTTCGCATGTGACGAGGCTGGTCATTTTGCCAAGGATTGTCCCGATCGAGCGGATCACCGTGGCAAAAAGGGCAATGTCAACACAGTGGTCGCTAGCAATGAGGAAGACAAAGGGTATGATAATTTACCTTTAATGTTCTCAGTATTTCAATCACCTAGCTGGTGGCTTGATACTGGTGCTAATGTTCATGTGTGTTCTGACATTAACTTGTTCTCTTCTTATCAGGGCGCCCGGGATTCTTCCGTGCTAATGGGGAATGGGTCACATGCTTCTGTTCATGGCACTGGCACGGTGGATCTGAAGTTTACTTCGGGAAAGATCGTGCAGCTGAAGAACGTGCATCATGTCCCTTCTATACACAAGAATCTCGTTAGCGGAACCCTTCTATGTAGAGATGGGTTCAAGGTAGTTTTGGAGTCCAATAAATTAGTTGTGTCCAAGTCTGGACAATTTATTGGTAAAGGCTATGATTGTGGAGGCTTGTTCCGCTTTTCTTTGTTAGATTTCAATAATAAGTCTGTGAACCATATTTGTGCTAATGTTGATGATCTTGCGAGTATTTGGCATTCTCGTTTGTGTCATATTAATTTTGGCTCTATGTCTCGGCTTGCAACCATGAGTTTAATTCCGAATATCACCATAGTCAAAGGTTCTAAGTGCCATAGTTGTGTGCAGTCGAAGCAACCTCGAAAGCCTCATAAGGCTGCTGAGGAGAGACACCTGGCACCACTAGAACTCATACATTCTGATCTTTGTGAGATGAATGGTGTGTTGACAAAAGGTGGTAAGAGATACTTCATGATATTGATTGATGATGCGTCTAGATTTTGCTATGTATACTTGCTAAAAACTAAAGATGAGGCTTTAGACTACTTTAAAATCTATAAGGCTGAGGTTGAAAACCAACTAGAGAGAAAGATCAAACGTCTTAGATCAGATCGTGGTGGCGAGTTCTTTCCCAAAGTCTTTGATGATTTCTGTGCAGAACATGGCATTATTCATGAGAGGACTCCTCCCTATTCACCCGAGTCAAACGGGATTGCTGAAAGGAAAAACCGTACGTTGACTGACCTGGTGAATGCCATGTTAGACACTTGTGGTTTATCTAAGGCATGGTGGGGGGAGGCAGTCCTGACTTCATGTCATGTTCTGAATAGAATTCCTATGGGCAAAGAAGAGAAAACCCCTTATGAGAAGTGGGTTGGGAGAAAACCATCACTTTCATACTTGCGCACTTGGGGGTGCATGGCGAAAGTCAATGTACCAATTAATAAAAAGCGCAAGCTTGGTCCAAGGACAGTGGATTGTGTCTTTCTTGGATATGCTTCGTGTAGCATAGCATATAGATTTTTAGTAGTTAAATCTGAAGTTCCTGATGTGTATGTTGATACTATTATGGAATCACGTGATGCTACTTTCTTTGAACATATATTTCCAATGAAAGACATTCATAGCAATTCTAGATACTCTTCTGAGATAACTCCTGAACATAGTACACCTATTGAGAGTTTTGAACAGCCACATGAAATTGTCCTAGAGGAGGATGACAATGATGCTCCTAAAAGGAGCAAGAGACAAAGGGTTGAAAAATCCTTTGGTAATGATTTCATTGTGTACCTTGTGGACGATACTCCTACTACCATTGCAGAAGCATTTGCATCTCCAGATGCAGATGATTGGAAAGAAGCAGTTCATAATGAGATGGACTCCATTCTTTCAAATGGTACGTGGGAAGTCACTGATCGACCCTATGGATGCAAACCTGTGGGTTGTAAGTGGGTGTTTAAAAAGAAGCTCAAGCCTGATGGTACAATTGAAAAGTACAAGGCTAGGCTTGTGGCTAAAGGCTATACTCAGAAAGAAGGAGAAGACTTCTTTGATACTTACTCACCTGTTGCTAGAATGACCACTATTCGAGTACTACTTTCTTTGGCTGCCTCGTATGGTCTCCTTGTTCATCAAATGGATGTAAAGACAGCTTTTCTTAATGGAGAGCTGGACGAGGAAATCTATATGGAACAGCCTGATGGATTTGTAGTAAAGGGTCAAGAAAGCAAGGTGTGCAAGTTATTGAAATCTTTGTATGGTCTGAAGCAAGCACCAAAGCAGTGGCATGAGAAGTTTGACACGACTCTAACGTCTGCAGGCTTTGCCATTAATGAGGCAGGCAGGTGTGTATATTATCGCTGTGGTGGGGGCGAAGGAGTTATATTGTGCTTATATGTTGATGATATATTGATATTTGGCACAAACATTGATGTGATCAATGAAGTCAAGTCTTTTCTATCAAAGAGTTTTGATATGAAAGATCTGGGAGAAGCTAATGTGATTCTAAACATCAAGCTGATTAAGGCAGACGATGGGATTACTCTCTCGCAATCTCACTATGTTGAAAAGGTTTTGAAGCGATTTGGCTTCTCTGAGTGCAAACCTTCTCCAACACCTTATGATCCCAGTGTGACACTGCGAAAGAACAAGAGAATTGGTTTAGACCAATTGAGATACTCTCAGATTGTCGGTTCACTCATGTATCTTGCTGGTGCAACAAGGCCCGATATCTCGTTTGCTGTGAGCAAATTGAGTAGGTTCATGTCAAACCCCGAGACTGATCATTGGCATGCACTTGAGCGGGTTATGCGCTACCTGCAAGGTACAATGAGTTATGGAATTCACTATTCTGGTCAGCATGCAGTACTTGAAGGATATAGTGATTCGAACTGGATATCTGATGCAGACGAGCTTTATGCCACCAGTGGTTATGTCTTTACTATTGGTGGAGGTGCGGTGTCATGGAGGTCATGCAAGCAGACCATTTTGACGAGGTCAACCATGGAAGCCGAGCTAGCTGCACTTGACACAGCAACCGTTGAGGCAGAATGGTTGCGTGAACTCTTGATGGACTTGCCGGTGGTTGAGAAACCAATACCAGCTATCCTTATGAACTGTGACAATCAGACAGTGATTGCTAAAGTGACGAGTTCTAAGGATAATGGAAAGTCATCAAGACATGTCAAAAGACGATTGAAGTCTGTCAGAAAGTTGAGAAACTCCGGAGTTATAAGTGTGACTTATATTTCAACAGATAAAAATCTGGCAGATCCTTTTACCAAGGGACTACCACGTAATGTGATAGAAATCGCATCAAGAGAGATGGGTATGAGACCCGAATAAAGTTGCCATGGTGGGAACCCAGTCTATGTGATCGGAGATCCCGTGAATTAGGTCCTGGGAAGAACAAGCCATTGGTGAACTGAGGAGAGTAACCTTTGACCCTCTCTAAGTAAAGATGCAATACTCTCAAATGCTGTAAGGCAGGTTGGCTTTATGCCTTAATGTGTTCTGTTGGCTTGTATTAGCGAAGATGTTGTCCTGCAGAACATTCTTTGAAAGAACACACCTATATGAGTTAGACTGTCTAACGTCACAGTCTATGAGATTTGGGTGATCTCTAGTAAACTCATGAAGAGACCTTGGAGTACGACGTATATGCTCCACCCGAGAAGGGGACTACTGGTAGCCAAGTACTGGTCATGACTTCAAGTGAAACCCATTCACGCAAAACTTGCAATTCAAGGCATAGTCCATTGTCCAAATTGTGGGTTGGTGTAGCTTGGAGTTCTAGGCGGAAGTTCAACTTAACAGTCTCTGCTGAAAAACTAGTATATTAAACAGTAGTGAACAGTGGCGAAAACTGCAGATGGGCATTTGAGATCTGGTGGGGGATTGTTAGGATTTATGGGCTTGGCCCAATTAAGAAATTCAAATAAATCCCAGAAAATCTCAAAAGCCCATACAAGAGGATGGCTAGAGGATAGGTGGAACCATTAGCACCATATTGCTAGCTCTAGTGGAGTAGAGCTAGCTTAAATATGGAAGCCACACTCACTCACCAAGTCATGGATGAGAGGAGAGAGTGTGGAGAGCCACGCGCGCGCGCGCGCTCGCTCGCCTGGCCTGGCCTGGCCTGGCCGGGCCGGGCCGGGCCGGGGCGAAGGGCGCGGGCGCACGACATGCGCGTGAATGGTCCGCCGAAATCCGGCCCCTCGCCTTGCGGCGGCGCAGCTACCATTTGATTTTTTGGTTTCTTGGCTGTTACGCTTATCCTAACCGATCGCTATAAAATCTCAACTGATTGCGAGATTTTCGTGGGCGGATAAGCACGGGGGGTCGCGGACTCGGCCCTATAAAAGGAGCCCGGCAGCCAGCCTCCAAATCATCCCAGATCCCAGTTCACTTTCGTCTCTCTTCATATCTGAGCCGCCTTTTAGTTCCCTTCGTCCCGACCGCAGAGGTGCATCTGCGATCAGGAGAGCAGGTCTCCGGAACCCTTCGTCTTCTAGATCCTGCACCGGGAGAGGGCGAATAAGGTTTTTGGGAAGCGTCTTCACGCGACTGCTCGTGATCTGCTGACCTCGTCGACCCTGCTGATTTCGCTACTTCGACATCGTCGACCCTGCTGATTTCGCTACTTCGACATCGTCGACCCTGCTGATTCCGGCGCGTGCCATCTATCAGTAAGTCTAATCAGTACGCATCATCTGATTTGGCTTGTTATTTCAGTTCTTCTGATTTGGTCATGATTTATATTCGGAATTTAATCTGGAATTTGTCTAATTATTCAACACGCTATACACCATTTAACTTTGGTAATGCAAAGTCATGCATCAAACTTAGAATTATGTTTAGTTATCATTCTCAACGTATTCTCATGTGGTAGTACTGAATCATGTAGGGAGCTATTCTACCAGGATACCATGCTGACATTGTAGTATGGAACCCGAAACAGAATTTCAACTTGACAATAACCATGCTATATATCATGAACATCAGGTTTACTTCCTCAAATGGCCCTACAACATTTGAACTATTTAAAATGCTATACTCTGATATTTGGCAAATAGCAAGTAATATCTTTATATTTTGCAGAATATTTCAGCGTATTTAGGAAAGCAACTTTCTGGTAAGGTCCTGTCGACTTTTGTGAGAGGAAATCTTGTGTTTGCTGAAGACAAGCATGCAAATGCTGCTTGTGGTGTTCCTATCCTCGCTAAGTAACATACAGGTACAGTGTTGATAATTATCATAGCTTTTTATCTGTTTACTTTTATATATATATATATATAAGGAAATTGTGCACGTAGATGCGTCTAGCATGCTAAGCCGGCAATCTACAGTTTCATGCAATATTCAATGTTTATTCTTTTGTTTCAGGTGGATCCAGAGCTGCCATTATTGATCCGTAGTGTATACAATCGTATGCATGTGCCAATTTGTAGGTTGCTCTCTTGTATATAATTGAACGCATTCATGTCATTGTTATATAGTAGCAATCTATTTATATTGGCACACATTTTGCCTTGATCCCTAATTAGACTATGTATATGAGATATTGTTTCTTATTATGACTGGATGAGATGTGTCTTATGACTATGGATGAGACTTTTATGATGTAATTGATAAGACTATGAATTTAAATATTGTTATGTGATTGTGTGTGAGATATTTTATGTGAAAATATGTTGTGCTATAGTTGTTGATATATTTGTTATGTTGTGGAATATAGTGTAAAATAAAAATAAACAACATTTGTAATGCTGGTCAAATTAACTTCCTAGAGGCCAACTGGGTCGTAGGAAGTTAGCCACGGGCTACGGGCTGACGGCCTGAACCTACTAACTTCCGAGAGGCACCGTTGGCTGTAGGAAGTTAGCTAACTTCCTAGTGGGCTCTAGAAAGTTAAGCTAACTTCCGACAAAAAATTTATGAGAGCTAAACTTCCGATAAAAAAATCCGAGAGCCAAACTTCCGACGGGATAGTTTTACTTCTGAGGGTTTCGCTAACTTCCTAGAGTTTAGAGCTAACTAACTAGAGTTTAGGCTTTAGGAAGTTCACTATTTTGGTGTAGTGAGTTATTAGTTTCTATTGACTTGAGTCATTTGGTCAAATCTGTAGTTAGAATCATGTGGAAGGTCACCTACGAGGTTTAATAATACTTTTCATTTATATAAGAAATTATATCAGGTAATGTAAGCTTCTTTTCATATTACAATGAACTAATAAAAATTCAAAAAACGCATGTCTTTGTCTCTGTAATCACAAGTTTCTTTTTCGTGGAGACGATGATTGGAGAGCTATTAGTAATATTTTACTAGAATGGGTATAGGGCATTGACTTTGCCAAAAACCGATTATAAACAAATTAAAAGGATATACTATTGAAATAGAAAAGAGAGTAAAAAATCATAATGTAATAGTGGAATTCATATTATAATCTGAAACTTATTTTCACCTTAGGACCCTTCTTAATTGACATTTTTATGAAGGAACAAAACCACTTATGGAGGATGCGGTTATATGGCTATCCATGTTCGACTAAGTTGTGCTTGACACTGTCCCATCAACTACTAAACTTGTCGAGACTATTTCTAAAATGCATATTCCATCCAACTCAAAGATATTGAAGACGTCCCACGCAGCTAGTAGTTCCCAAACAAATTCAAGTATTGGTCAAAAAGTTCTAGGATGCTATAAGAAGACAAGAAAACTATAGCAAATATTTTCAATGGTCTAATAAATATGGTGAAGTGTACTAAAAACTTAAGAGGTGTGGCTTTAGAGGCAAGTTACTTCATCGTGGTTTTAGAGTATTGAAAGAAGATTGGGAACATCATCAGATATTCATTAGCACTAGAAAATTTTGAAGAAAAAATCTATTTTATTTGCCATTGACACTTTTTTAATAGTTAGGTGATGTTGTGTGGGTATTGTATGTTGTGAACTCTATATTGATTTTATGTTGTATGTAAATATGTTGGATGTTGTGAACTCTATATTTGGTTTTATGTTGTATGTTGTGAATTCTATATTGGTTTTATGGTTTCTATAATATACGTTGGATGTTGTGAACTATGTGTTGGTACACACATACATATCAAACCGTAAACATATAGAATAAATGCCCCTGGACATTTCAGTACCGGTTCTTGGCAAGAAAACCGGTACAAAAAGCCCATCTTTAGTATAGGTTCATTCCTATAACCGGTACTAAAGGTCCATTTTTAGTACCGGTTAGAACCTATAGTAAAGTGGAAACTTTTAGTACAGATTCAAACCAAAAATCGGTTAAAGGTCGCTCTTCAGTACCAAAGAATGCAATCGGGACTAAAGATTTACGCATTTAGTCTCAGTTGCCTAGTACCGATTGGAACTCGGATACTGTAGTCAGTTTCCAACCGGTATTAATAACCCATTTTCTAGTAGTGAGGTTATTACCTTGCACACTGAAAGAGAACTCTCCAAGTTCTAAAAAGCACACCACGAGTCGAATCATATGTTTCCAACACCAGCTTCACTCGTGTTCTCAGAAAAGGAGCCATCCCTCTCGCAATGCCGATGAAGAGTGGTTGTTGTTGAGCGTCCTCTTTAGACTGACTCCAACGCCACCCTATAAATATTTAAAGATGAATCTCTTCTCTATATGCTTCCACCATGTCTTATAAAATGTTTTTTTAAACATAGAGACACTTCTCCATCCTCTCTCTATATATAGACTTTCTCTCCTCTCCTCTATCTTTTTATACTCTAAAAATAGATTAAGTAAACTAAAAATATGTGTAAGATATTTGAGAGTATGATAAATATGTACATACAGAAAACTGGAGCAAAATGTGTCCCTAATATAGGTCTTTGATGTATGAAGAACGAGATAAAAAAAGTTATTGGAGAGAAACAGGATATAAATGTAGAAATATTTTAGATAAATTTATCAATGACAGATATAGAGGAAAACCGTTGGAAATAGTCCTAAGACGGTAAGACTCCCACTCATACCCATGATGTGCTTGGTGCGAACCATGCTTTATTGGATTAAAATATTATACTGGATATTTATATGTATTAAAATAATTATATAAATTTTATTCGAATTTTATATGTTGGATTTTTTTGTTCCATATACATATATAAATCTATTTAAAATATAACTAATATGTTTGATGTTCTTTTATTTTAAATTTTATTATTATTTTTAGTTACTCGAGCAAACTCGGATAGAGAAAGTATCAAACTTGTAGACCTCAATGAGATATACGATTCTGTAGTTTATGGTTTTTAATTAAGATTATTTACGTTCAAAACTTCTATTTAAAATTCTCATAATTTGAGATCTAGATTTTTATTCGGACAATCTGGAAAGAAGAAATTACATCGATAAAGTTAATATCAACAGCTTTATAGTTTGCTACCATTTTGATTGAATTCATTTTAAGGTACTAGGATTCTGTTTGGAGTAATTTTAGGTCTAGTTTGACAACCCTATTTTTCAATAAATTTCTATTTTTCTAAGGGAAACTAGTTAATCTCTACTATATTAAAACATCATTTTCAACGGTCATCCCGCGTCATATTTTTTACGACCGCGTCATATTTTTACAAATAACCCCTCACATTTATATCAAATTCACTGCTGCACCCCTCTCAACTTCCACATCCTAAACCACACACCGCATATAGATAGCCAAACAGGCGGCCCGTCATGGGCCCGCTAGGGCCCGACGCTCACGGCTCCGGCCCAGGCATGGCACGTCGGCCTGCTGACCGAGCCGGCCCGTTAGCCCATCGAACCATTTGGTTAAATCAGCGTAAAATGTTAAAAACCACACCTCCGCATATAGATAGCCAAACGGGTGGCCTGTCACGGGCCTACTAGGGCCCGACGCTCGCGGCTCCGGCCTAGGCATGACACACCGACCTGCTGACCGGGCTGGCCCGTTAGCCCATCGGACCATTTGGTTAAATCAGCGTAAAATGTTAAAAAAGTAGTGCAAAAGGTGGGGTTTGAACCCACATGGAAGAAGGGCGAGAGACACTGAAAGCCGTCTATTCAATAGAACATCATGGTCAGATGTTTTTAATATTGAATATAAATTGTACATATGTATATATAATTTTTGTAAAATAAAAATATAATCGTGCCAAGCCGAGTCAACACTACGGGCCGAGGCTACGGCCCAAGTACGGCACGGCACTCATACCGAGCTGGTCCAGGCACTATTAAATGGGTCGTGCCTCGGGCCGGCCCGCCATACACGATCCATTTGGCCATCTATACCTCCACACGATAATGATGGTCATCGCCTTAGTTGCCGCCACCTCGTTCGCCATCCTGCTTCTTTTCTCTCTCCCATCATGCCTTCGCCTCCGCGCCAACCCATTCTCGGTAGAGGGCGTGGGAGCAGGCGCCACCTTCCCGTATTCGTCCGACACCAGCTTCGACACCGACCCGCACAATGGCTATTGCACGTCCACGAGGACGTTTCATAGCATGCACACACTATCGTTTTCGCCATCCTCGGATGTCCCATTCGTCTTCCTGGCCTTCGCCCTGTTCTTCCTCCCAACCTGTTGCCCCGCCCATGGTCACAGCCGCGAGCCGACCGATGCTCGTCGACATGGGTACGGGCGAGTCGGTCTTGCTCCTGGCCTTTCTTCGTGTGTGCCGCCGCGGAGGACACGGTGGAGCCTGCCACGTTTAGGTTATCTTGGCGATGAGGAGTCCAGGTCTGAGATATTGGACAACCAAGGCTCGTAACGAGGAAGCAGTCGACACATGTTACAGAGTTGGTGGTGGTGTTGTGTCGCTTCTGTGGGTCCAGTGCTGGGAAGGCACTCGTATTCCCTCGCCCTTCTCGGATTGACGCCTGGTGCGGGTGCCTCTAGGTTTGTAGCTGCTCTGGCTGGGCTTCTTTCTCCACTAGCGTGCTCTCTCCCTATATGTATCTAGCGGTATACTACCTATGTGCCTCTAGATGCCCAGGTCTTCATCGTGTCCTTCTCCGGCAACGAACAGGTATGCTCGCATCATCCCTTCCCTTGCTGCTCTATGAAACTTGGAAGTGGGGGAGGCGAGGGATGGGAGTCCCTGATTTGCTGCTTATGGTACCCGTTCGATGGCTCGACATTGCCTGTTGTTGGGGGCCTTCGTCCTCCGAAGGTCCTCAAAAACATGATTTGACAATGTTTTCCAAGTGGAATATGTGAACAGGTATCTTCGGACTCAGAATTATGAACATGATGCACGGTCAGGACGAAGCCTGAACCAGACGAAGGGGGATTAAAATGGAGGACGGGCTGATTACCAAGCTCCACGAGGGATGGTGCACAGCCGAAGCTGTGCGCAGGGAAGCTTCGTCGCGATAGCAGAGAGGGGAACCGACTTAAAGATGAAAAGACTATTTGGGCCTTGATAGATTTCTATAAGGCGTTGGCAAATGTAATGGACATGAATGTAATTTTACGTGGGCTGCGTCCCGCGTCTATAAATAGATGAACAGTACTCCCGTACTGGACACGCTGACTTGGCATTTGCTATTGCGTCACGCTTGTACTTTTCTCTTCCTTCAAGACCGAAGGTACATTTGTAATTTGAAATCATTTCTATTTTTCCTTGATAATGAAATAGAAATGATTCTGTCATAATATTTAAATGTTTGTTTTATATTTTATGCTTTATACGAAACCTTCGTCATTTATTGTCATATTTACGAAGGTATGTCTTTCGTAACCTTCGTCCGAGATTCATTATTTCCCGAAGGGACATAATATTTCGGAGGACGAAGGACTTTAACACTTAACACTTTTTATGTTGCCTTGTTCTTAACTCTTAGCATTTAAGAACAAGTCCCCAACATTGGCGCCCACCTCCGGTGAACTCACTTCCACTTCGAGATTTTTGAACACCTTCGGAAGCTATAGACTTTCGCTATGGCGCCGAAGAAAGCTTCAGCGACTGGGGCTGCAACCCTGCAACCGCTGGATCCCAACCAGGAGACCGTCTCTCTTCGGGAGGCCCGAAGCCAGAAGAGGAAGGCCGTCAGCACGACGCTTCAGGAGGATGAACTAGACCAAGAGATCAGGGATATGGAGATGCTTCATCAACAGGTGCAGAGGAAAAAGGAAAAGATGGCCAGGCTAGCTGAGCTGCAAAGGCAGATAGACGAAGCTTCTGAAGAAGTTCGTCATCTTACCCACGATGAGCAGAACCGAAGGCCTCAACAAGAAGACCTTCATCAGGATGGCTTCTTCGATGAAGATGACTGGTATGACAATTTCCATCATGGAAATTTTGTTTTCGATGATGCCTCTCCTCTGTCCGCTGAGCTGCAGGCTACACCCTGGCCTCCGTCCTATAAGCCACCTCAGCTTCCCATGTTCGATGGCCATTCAGACCCGAAGCAGTTTTTGATGAGTTACGAAGCAACAGTGTCTTCGTATGGTGGCAACGCTGCAGTCATGGCAAAGTCTTTTGTTATGGCTGTTAGGAATGTCGCTCAGACTTGGTATTCCTCCCTTCGACCAGGAACGATCACTTCATGGCAGAAGCTGAAGGATATGTTGTTAACCAGCTTTCAAGGATTTCAGACGAAGCCAGTCACTGCTCAAGCCTTATTCCAGTGCACTCAGGATCATGAAGAATACCTTCAGGCGTATGTCAGAAGATTCTTGCGTTTGAGGGCGCAGGCACCAACGGTGCCCAATGAAATTGTTATCGAAGCCATGATCAAGGGGCTTCGTCCTGGACCTGCAGCTCAATACTTTGCTAGGAAGCCTCCTCAGACTCTGGAGAAGCTGCTCCAAAAGATGGACGAGTACATTCGTGCCGATAATGACTTTCGCCAAAGAAGGGAGGAGGCCTTCAGATTTTCTGAAATGACCAGGGGCTTCGGAGGAAGATTTTACCCGAGACATGTTAGGTCCATCCACAAATCCACTCAGAATGATGATAAGGGGAGTCAGCAGAACAGGCCGCAGTGCTCCTCACAGGCTTCGGGTCAACAGCAAAGCTTCTTCCGGCCACCAGCTCCAAGAGGCAGAGGCGCCAGGGGCTTCGGCGGAAGATTTGGAGATCAACCAAGGAGAATATTTTGCCTGTTCTGTGGTGAAAACAAGGGCCATACCACCAGGATGTGCCATGTTACCATCCAGAAGCAAAAAGAGATAGCCGAAGCTGCAGCACAACAAGCTCAGCCGAAGCAGGTCATGCATACTGCTTCGTACCATTCGCCTTACATCCCAGAATACGTAGGCAATCACCCTACAGTTTCTGTTGCTTCGGCGAGTCAACCCCAAGCTTCCTGGCAACAGCCTCCGCCTCCACCACCGCTGCAACAGGGTCAACAGCCAGAAGGGAGCCAATATATTCCGCACCAAAGGGATCTTAGAGAGCAATCTGAAGCTCGCACAGTCAATAGTACTGTGCCAGAGTCGAAGCACATTTATTGACAAATATCCTACTTTGATAGCAGTCTTTTCCGTTTAAGTTCTATTTTCTGTGAAATAAAGAACATTTCAGTTTTCATATAATAGTTTCGTGGTTGATTATGAGCAAAACCTATCTTCTCCACAGGCTTAAGTTGCTGAAGCTTAAAAATTTGTGGCAACAAGGGGAACCTTCGAATTATTAAAAATCCGTCGAAGCAACAAAAAGTCGTTCTAAGGAACGCAGAGTAAGTCGCCGAAGTTACAAAAAGCCGTTCCAAAGGGAGCGCAGTGTAAGTTTTTTGCTCCAAAGACGTTCCTAAGGGAATGCAGAGCATACAGCGAAAAGTCAACGCTGATACCGCCTAAGTAAAAGGCGAAGAAGCTCCAAAGACGTTCCTAAGGGAATGCAGAGCTTATACCGCCTAAGTAAAAGGCGAAGAAGTTCCAAAGACGTTCCTAAGGGAATGCAGAACTTATACCGTCTAAGTAAAAGGCGAAGAAGCTCCAAAGACGTTCCTAAGGGAATGCAGAGCTTACAAATATATTTTGTGTGTATCTTCGGAACAAATGTCATTTGCATAACATAACATCATCACATCATTTTGCATAGCATAAGCATCATACATCATGTTGCATATGGCAAAAAGAAGGGGACACAGTATCAACCTTCGAAAGGATGCTTTGAGAAACAGAAGCAAATTGTGTAAAGTCACGAGGGAATACAATGATAATCTTCGGAAAATAGCTTCGGAGAATGTTTTCACGAAGCATGGATGAGCTTCATCAGAGTAATATCAAAATTGTATAGCTTCGGAGAATGTTTTCACGAAGCATGGATGTGATTTATCAGAACAGTTTTAACGGAGAATGTTTTCTTCACGAAGCATGAAAAGAAGGGAAGGTGTTTTTTCGCCGAAGGCTCAAAAATGGTATGTATGTAGAATTTCATGCATCGTAAAGAATTGAATAATGAAAAGAGACTTGTATATTACATTCAAATGTACAAAATATTACAAAGATCACACTTCGAATGTTTTTTCTAATAACATTTAGTCTTCTCTTAATACTGCTTCGGCGGCCTCATTGAGAAGTTGATCAACAACTTTATCCATGATAGCTTCGGCCATTTGTTTAATCTCGTCATCTCCTTTTGTGTAAGGGTCAGCAGTCGATCCAGCAGGTTCTGAGGGAAGAGAACATTTCTTCATTACTATTACAAATCGCGAACAAAGTTTGAAATAAAAATTACAACACAATAAGAACGATTAATTAATACCTAATTGCCCTTCGGGCTCTGTACTTCTTTCGGCAGCTTCTGCCACTTTCCTAGCTTCATGGATGCCTTTTTCACTCCTTTGAATAATTTCTTGCGCCATTTCTCGGCCGCCGTTGTCCCAGACATCAGTAAAGAATTTGCCACCAACCATGCTTGCTTCGGCCGAGGGGTCTTTGATGTCTTCGGAGGATAAGGCAGCTTCGGACTGAGCTAAAAATTTTACATGTTCACAACCTTTCTTCTCCAAGACAGTAGCAACTCCCCTGGCGCCCGAAAAAGCGCAGATGTCACCGCGGCTACTCAGGATTTCCTCGAAGGCCTCTGCCTCGTGACTAATCCATTCTATTGGACCTTCGGGATTGCCCCTTGAGAAATTCTCTTCACTGGAAAATGCGCCCACACTGGCGAAGCTGGTTTTAATTTTCTTTACGCATACCATGGATTTTTCGTAGCATTTTTTCTTAGAAGACCGAAGCTCTTCCACGGTTGCTTCTAAATGATCAGCCCATTGGTCGCTGCATTCTCGTCTTGTTTCTTCAATTATACGTTCTTCTTTCGCCCGGGCCAATTGCTTCTGAAGATCTTTAATTTCGCGTCTGTGAGCTTCGGCCTGAACCTTTGCAGCAGCTTCGTCCTTTTTTATCTTGTCTACTAATGTAAGCAGAAGTTTATCTTTTTCTAGAGCTTCGTTTCTCAGTTTAATAACTTCTGAACGTAAATTGTTGAATGCAATTTCGTAGCTTTCATCCTCGGCACTCTTTTGTGCTCTTAATGCGTTGCTTAGGATTAAACCCTATACGAAAAAGAATTCATATAAGAATAAAAGAATGAATTACGTATTAAAGAAGATTTTTCAAGCATCTAATTCCCATACCTTTAGGCTATTGTACGCAAGACTGTCCGCGAGATCTTCCTTTGTCATAGCACATAACCCAGCTTCGAGCTTCGGGAACCCCATACTTCTAGCCATCTCCCGGCAGACAGATAGTTCTTTATTATCAGGAAGGCAGTACAGGAAGTCATCTTCATTTGTCCCATTAAACACTACTGCCCCTTCGGATATTTTAGCTCTCTGGCATAGTAGTTGGCTTCGTAAGTTTCTTCTTCAGATAATTTCTTCCCCGAAGCATGTCGTACGATGTAATCGCATACGCTGGAAGGAGCTTCGGGGGCGGCAGTGTTAACTTCAACCAAAGCTGGTTCTGATATTTTCTCGGTTTCCAAGGATTGTTCCTTGGTGAGCTCTGAAGGCCCAGCTTCGGCTTCAGGTTGTTGCTTCGAAGCTTCAGTTGCTACAGCTTCGGTAGACACTTCGGCAACTTCAATAGTCTCCTTCGGAGTTGTGCTTGAAGACTTAATTGTCTCCAAAACGTCTAACATGTTCACCATTCTTTTTCTTTTTGGAGTCGCCAACGGGACCTTTTGATTTTTTATTGTCTCGACATTTGCTGAAGGACTTAAGATTTCCGATATTTTTGGCTCTTCAATCTTCGGTTTTTCTGCTTCTTCGGCTGAAGGCGCTTCAGTTTTCTCTTCTATCTTCGGCACTGGAGCTGGTTCTGTAGCTTCAGAGGCCAAAGAGACTCCACCAATAAATTCTGGCACTGTGGTCGGCTCAATAAAACGCACTGGGTGGGTGAGCACCTTCATCTTTTTCCTTTGCGGCACTGACTCACTAGTAGCACTCGTCGTAGCTTCCGCCGCAATAGAAGTATTTTTTCTTTTGCGACTCAATACCGGATAGTGGTAGTCAGGGTAGACAAACCCGACTGCGTCGAATACCCGGTTGAGCCTTTTCTTTTTTCGGCCTCCGAAGGCTGCTGATAACGCAGTGTTCTCGGCCTTCGAATATGCCCCAAGCAGTTCGTCACTTAATGTCTCAATGCTTTTCAACCAGTCATCATCAGGTTCAACAAATTTATCTGCATATTTGAATGTGTATTTCAGTCTGACCAGTTCGCCTTCGTCGGACTCTTTGATGGTCTCCTTCGGCATCTCCCACTTTCCTGCAAGTGGCCATACCCTGAAGGCAATATGCTCTTGGACCAAGTCCCTTGTCCAAATGAAAGAGCAGATTACGCCGAAGGCCCTTTGGCATTCCTCGGCTGCTTCATCCATTTCAACCTTCGGCCTTCGAAGTCCGAAGCGTTGCCAGATGGGGCGCATAATGATACTCTTGACATTTTCTTGCGCTGTTAAGTCATTCTTTACATAGAACCATTCAGTCATCCAGGCTCCGGGCCACCTCTTCCGAAAAGTTGGCACAGGGCGGCTTGACCCGGAGCGGGCACCGAAGCTATAACACCCAAAATTGTTGTGATATTGTTCTTTTCCCCAGGGCTTCGTCTCATATAACAACTCATGAATGTTGCAAAAACTTTTAGCATTTGGTTCTAAACCTTGGCTTCTTGCAGCCCAGACAAACATCCCCATTCTTATGATAGCTTCGGGAGTAAGTTGATGAAGGTAGACTTGAAATGTTTTCAGTACCTCAACAACAAAGTTGCTCAGGGGGAATCGAAGCCCAGCCTTGAGAAAGCTTCGGAAGATTACAACTTCATCTTCTTCGGGGGTGGGAGAAGTCTTTTCTCCAGCGTCAGCTCTCACAATAGATATATCTCGAAAATACCGCCCCCTCATATTATCAATATGGCTCTGCTTAATAGTGGTTTTTCCGAAAACTGAGTGACTTGGCCGCCATGGTCGATCTTCGGATTCTTCCTCGCCGCTTTCTACGTCGTAGCTGTCGCTGTCGTTAGTATCTTCAGATAAACCTTCTAAAATCTCCTTAGTAATCTTCTCTGTATTGGTCTTCGACATTGCCATAAGAAACCCCAGGTTCTTCTCTTCAGAGAGACTCAGCTTCATCTCGGGACCAGCCTTCTTATCTTCAGACATCTTCGGAAACGCTAAAAACTGTTTTCAAGTCCGAAGCTTCAAAATCAAAAAGATCACCAAATCTTAATGCGCAAGAGCTAAAAATTTAGTGGGCCGAAGCAGATGGCAAGTGTACGTACCAAATAAGTGTGCGGTATGATCTTATTTATACCCCCAGGGCGTTGAAAATTAAAAGACCCCGCTTGTCAGTGAATGTTGCTATTCTAGCAAAGGGAAGGTGTTTTTTCGGACCTTCGGCTTAAGGCCTTCGTCCATATCGCAATCTGAATTTATCACTAACAAATTAATATTGCGAGGGGCTACTGTTGGGGGCCTTCGTCCTCCGAAGGTCCTCAAAAACATGATTTGACAATGTTTTCCAAGTGGAATATGTGAACAGGTATCTTCGGACTCAGAATTATGAACATGATGCACGGTCAGGACGAAGCCTGAACCAGACGAAGGGGGATTAAAATGGAGGACGGGCTGATTACCAAGCTCCACGAGGGATGGTGCACAGCCGAAGCTGTGCGCAGGGAAGCTTCGTCGCGATAGCAGAGAGGGGAACCGACTTAAAGATGAAAAGACTATTTGGGCCTTGATAGATTTCTATAAGGCGTTGGCAAATGTAATGGACATGAATGTAATTTTACGTGGGCTGCGTCCCGCGTCTATAAATAGATGAACAGTACTCCCGTACTGGACACGCTGACTTGGCATTTGCTATTGCGTCACGCTTGTACTTTTCTCTTCCTTCAAGACCGAAGGTACATTTGTAATTTGAAATCATTTCTATTTTTCCTTGATAATGAAATAGAAATGATTCTGTCATAATATTTAAATGTTTGTTTTATATTTTATGCTTTATACGAAACCTTCGTCATTTATTGTCATATTTACGAAGGTATGTCTTTCGTAACCTTCGTCCGAGATTCATTATTTCCCGAAGGGACATAATATTTCGGAGGACGAAGGACTTTAACACTTAACACTTTTTATGTTGCCTTGTTCTTAACTCTTAGCATTTAAGAACAAGTCCCCAACACCTGTCTACATGGTCTTTCCCTTAGCACGTTGTCGACTCGGTATGCTTCTACCACTTCTATGTACCTGCCACTCATCCTTCTGTCATTGCAAAAATTATTGTGTTGTTCTCTGTTGTTTTGGGTGTTAGTTTTTGTTATGCTAAGGACTGAATATAATTTGGGTGTGTTAATACTTTATTTATTGTCTGTATGTGGTTTGTGTTCTTCTTATTGTCGGCGTTTCGAGACCGGGGGTCCCCAAGCCGACGAGTGAGTGTGCTGCGTGCCCCAGCCCAGATGGGTCGAGCGCGTGGGCGAGCGCGAAGGGGGGAGAGGCGAGGTGGTCGGAGACGGGCGTGAGAGAGGTGAAACGTCCCGCGGCCTTCGTGTTCGTCCCGCGCCCAGGTCGGGTGCGCTTGCAGTAGGGAGGTTACAAGCGTCCACACGGGTGAGGGAAGCGAGCGGCCCCAAGAGAGCGCCTGTCTCGTCCTCGTCCCCGCGCGGCCAACCTCCTCTAAGAAGGCCCCTGTCCTTCCTTTTATAGTTGTAAGGAGAGGATCCAGGTGTACAATGGGGGGTGCAGCGGAGTGCTACACGTCTGGCGGAGAGGGAGCCTGCGCCCTGGGTACATGCCAATGTGGCAGCCGGAGAGGTCTTGGCACCTTGCTGGCGTGATGTTGTGGCTGTCGGAGGAGCAACGGAGCCTGGCGGAAGGACAGCTGTAGGAGCGGTCGAGTCCTTGCTGACGTCGCCTTGCCTCCGTAAGAGAGCTGAGAGCCGCCGTCGTCATAGAGCTTGTGGGGCGCCATCATTGCCCATCTGGCGGTGCTGTCCAGATGGGACGCCGGTCTTGTTCTTCGTGACCCGAGTCGGCTCGGGGTAGGATGGTGACGGCGCTCCCTGTTGGCGTAGCGGGCCCGAGTCCTAGGTCGGGCGACGTGGGGGCTCCTCCGAAGCCGAGGTTGATCCTGTCTTCCGCGGCCGAGGCCGAGCCCGAGCCCCCGGGTCGGGCGAGGCGGAGATCGTTTGGCCGAGGCCAGGGCGGCGTCCGAGCCTCGGGGTCGGGCGAGGCGTAGTTTCGTCGTTGAGTCCGAGCCCTGGGGTCGGGCTGAGCGGAGTTCGCCGTCTTCCGGGTCTTAGCCCGAGTCCGAGCCCTGGGGTCGGGCGGAGCGGAGTTCACCGTCTTCCGGGGCCTTAGCCCGAGTCCGAGCCCTGGGTCGGGCGGAGCGGAGTTCGCCGTCTTCCGGGGCCTTAGCCCGAGTCCGAGCCCTGGGTCGGGCGGAGCGGAGTTCGCCGTCTTCCGGGGCCTTAGCCCGAGTCCGAGCCCTGGGGTCGGGCGGAGCGGAGTTCGCCGTCTTCCGGGGCCTTAGCCCGAGTCCGAGCCCTGGGGTCGGGCGGAGCGGAGTTCGCCGTCTTCCGGGGCCTTAGCCCGAGTCCGAGCCCTGGGTCGGGCGGAGCGGAGTTCATCGTCTTCCGGGGCCTTAGCCCGAGTCCGAGCCCTGGTCGGGCGGAGTCCTATGGCGCCTTTGGCAAGGCCTGACTGCCTGTCAGTCTCACTCTGTCATGTGGCACTGCAGTCGGAGTGGCGCAGGCGGCGCTGTCCTTCTGTCAGACCGGTCAGTGGAGCGACGAAGTGACGGCGGTCACTTCGGCTCTGCCGGGGGGCGCGTGTCAGGATAAAGGTGTCAGGCTACCTTTGCGTTAAATGCCCCTGCGACTCGGTCGGTCGGCGCGGCGATTTAGTCAGGATTGCTTCTAAGCGAAGCCAAGGCCTCGGGCGAGCCGGTGGTACGTCCGCCGTTAAAAGGGGGGCCTCGGGCGAGACGGAAGTCTCTCGAGGTCGGCTGCCTTTGGCCGAGGCTAGGCTCGGGTGAAGCGTGACCGAGTCACTCGTGTGGACTGATCCCTGACTTAATCGTACCCATCAGGCCTTTGCAGCTTTATGCTGATGGGGGTTACCAGCTGAGAATTAGGCGTCTCGAGGGTACCCCTAATTATGGTCCCCGACAGTAGCCCCCGAGCCTCGAAGGGAGTGTTAGCACTCGCTTGGAGGCTTTCGTCGCACTTTTTTGCAAGGGGACCAGCCTTTCTCGGTTGCATTTTGTTCCGGTGGGTGCGCGCGAGCGCACCCGCCGGGTGTAGCCCCTGAGGCCTCGGAGGAGTGGTTATACTCCTTCGAGGTCTTAATGCCTTGCGTAATGCTTCGGCTGGTCTGGTGGTTCCCTCATGCGAACAGGCCGTAGCCCGGGTGCACTGTCGGGGCCCAAGTTCTCGGGCTGGTATGTTGACGCCGTCAACGGTTTGGCCGGAGCCGGGTTTGCGAGAGCAGCCCCCGAGCCTCCGCACAGGGCGAGAGGACGATCAGGGACAGACTCGGCTTTTTTACATACGCCCCTACGTCGCCTTTCCGCAAGGAGGAGGGGGGGGGAGAGCGCCATGTTACCCTCGATGGGCACCGAACATGGTGTCTCCGGTGAGCTGCAATCGGGTAATCCGAGTGGACGTCCGTGCCCCGTTCGTTGGGGGTCGGCTAGGGGCCCGGAGGCACGCCCAAAAGTACCTGCGGGTGATCTGCCGGACCCGGTCCCCTGGCGACGGGGTCCGAGGGCTCGTTGCCTCCCTCCGATGGGATTCCGTTACAGGATCATTCCCGCTGGTCTCGGAAATGTCCTAGGGTACCTCGGGAGCGCAGCCCGAGCCTTGGTTATGTATCGAACGTACCCCTGGTCATCCCTCGCTCGGTGTCTGAGGCGACTGTGAACCCTTCGGGGGGCCAGCCTTCGAACCCCTGATCAGTAGTGGGCGCGGAGCCCGAGTAGCCTGAGGCGGTCGTGGAACCTTTCGGGAGGCCGACCTTCGAACCTCTGACCAGTAGTGGGTGTCGGGCCCACGCGATCTGAGGCGGCTGTTGAACCCTTCGGGGGGCCAGCCTTCGAACCCCTGATCAGTATGGAGGCTCGGAGCCTAGTTCCTTCACGGGGAAGGATCCCTTTGGGGGTATCCCCTTTCCCGGTCCCTGTTGCAAGAGATAGAGAAAGAGGGAAAAGGAAAAAAAGGATACGAATTTGAATGACGCGGCGTACCTTTTTTGGCGTGGTTATTTTGGTGAAGGCGAAGCGTCGCCGGCTGCTCCTGTCAGAGGTGCCGTCTGCCCAGCCACGGGGTTAATGCGCCGGGTTGAGTAGTTGGCGAGGCTGCCGTTGCGCGTGCGCGAGCCGTTCGAGGGACGGGTCACGGGCGCGTCGTCTTCACGCCGTGAGAGAGGGTTCTCTCGCTGCCTCCGGATGGGACGTGAGCTTGGCTCACGGCGTGACCACTGTTCCCGCGCGCCTGCCACCGTCATTACTGCCGGCCCACTTTCGGCCGCATTGACCGTCGCGCCAGGCTGGCGCTGCTGGGTCACGTGCTGGGTCGCCTCGAGTCGCGGCATTGGTTCCGTGATTGAGGAGGCGCGACGGTGGCGCAAGTGGCGGTGCGGTTGCTTGCATGCAGCAACTGGCGCGCTGGTTGCGTGACGCGTGGGCCTGGGCCTCCAAGCAGGCGTGTAAGAAGTCGGAGAAGCGCGTCCACCTGGCGCGGTTGCATGCCGCCTACATGGCTGCCCGCCCCTTCCGCCCGTTGGTCTAGGCAAAAGTGGGGGGTCGCTTGTAACCGCTGGGCGGTTGTGTGCACCACGCGCGGCGGTTTGGCTTCTTCTGCTCTGAGCCGGTTTGCATGACATGCGGGACCCAGCCCCCGAGCCGCAGGGGAGGGCCTTGGAGCGTGTTGGAGAAGACTCAGCCCGTGGCGTTTGGGGGCGCACGTAGGGAGAGTTGCCTTTAAAAGGAGGGCGACCCCTTTCAGAAGGCAACCATGTCTTCTTCCTCCCTTATGCGTCGTGTCATTCCATCTTCCAAGCCCCCGGATGGGGGGTATCCGCCGTCTTTCCGCCTCCTCGTTGGAGGAACACAACTCCGTGGGAGTTGGTACCTTTCAGCCATCGTTCGGCTTCAAGGATTTTCATCATGCAGCCCGGCTGCACCCCTCCACCGACGATCACCCAAGATGGTGACCTCCGGCTTGATGGTGGGGGAAAGCGAGCCGGGCTGCGGCCTCTGCCCCTCCCTCAGCCTCAAGGATTTTCATCACCAGGGCTGGGGAGGGGAGTGTGCCGAGTTGAGGTCGGCCCCCGCGTGGGCGGCGGCCCGCTCCTTCACTCGGTGAACGGAGGGAGGAGCGGTTGTCGTCCGCGGCGCTGGCAGCTGCAGCGTGCCCGGCTTTCAGACGCGAGTGGCTTCGGAGCCGCTCGCGGCGCCGGCGTCTGCCACGGTAGCTGGAAGAGGTTCTTCCGCCGGAGCGGCAGCCCGGGCCGGCAACGGACTGACCTCCAACTCTACGGCCTTCTGCCCGTCCTTGCCTCACGAGTTTTTGGCGTGGGCGGGGGCCTTCTGGCGGCAGCACCCGCCCTGAGGTCAGTGCTGCCGCTGTTCGACCCCCCGGAGCAGAAGTCGTCGTCGTCGCCGCTGCTGGAGCAGGTGACGGCGCGCCGTCCGTCGGTCTTCCGTTGCTCCGCAGGCCTTCCCCCTCGGAGTGGGGTTGTTCGTACCTGCGGAGGGGGAACCGGAGTTCCGTTTGTAATGGCATTTCGGATGCCAGAGTCTTTTGTTCATTTCGGCTTTCGGGGCCTGAACATGTATGTAATGTCGGCACAGAGCCGTGTTTTTTCCTCATTTTCGAGCGCTAAGTCTCGCCTGTTGATTATCTGAACCGCTTCACCAAGCATGAGTCGCCCCGTGTCAAGGTGACGAGTGAGGTATCCGTATCCCGGAGGCGTAGGAGTCCCTCGGCTCGGTCGGCCCTGCCGTCCGAGGCTCCTCTAGCTTAGTTAAAGAGACCCCTCGGCCGCTCTTCGACGAGCCGAGGCCAGGGGTAGCGACATCAGTATGAACAGAGGCGGAGTTGGCTCGAAAATGAAACCTGGTTGGCCGGAGCCTGGCCAGGTTGTCCGTTGGCTGGATCGACGTCGGGGTTGATCAGCCGAGGCTTCGGACCGGGCCGGGGACCTCGGAAAATGGTTGGCTGAGGCCCCGGGGGTGACCGGCTGAGCCGCCTGCTCGGGCCAGGTTCTCGGAGAAATCCCTGGCAGCGACTGCCCGGTCGTGGTGATGACGCCGTCTTCGGAGCAGAGACCCTCGGACCGTGTCGCCGTCCGAGGCTGGGTCGGGCCTCGCCGAAGGTGCATTCGATGCCGAGGGTGTTGCTGCCCTCTTCCAGCGTCAGGATCCGAGCCTGCAGGATCAGATCATCTTGTAGTGTGTGCTTTGTGCGGCCGTTGAGGCCAGAACACACACCCTTGTTGTGTGTTAAAGCTGCGTATCTCTTCCTCTTGTTTCAAGTATCTGGACTCTTTGTCGGTAACAGGGACGTCCGTGCGAGCGAAAGTTGCTTCTCGCGGAAGGTGAGGAGTGAGGTATCCGTATCCCGGAGGCGTGGGAGTCCCTCGGCTCGGTCGGCCTTGCCGCTTACGCGCACTTTTACTCGTCCCCGAGGCCCTATCACCGACTCGGTCGAGAACACTCGAAGAATCGCTTCGACAGAAAGGCTTCCGAACGTAGAGACTTGTTCGATCCGCGGAGTCACCTTATCCGAACGCGAGTTACTTATCGCAGAAGGTGATGAGTGAGGTATCCGTATCCCGGAGGCGTAGGAGTCCCTCGGCTCGGTCAGCCTTGGCTGCTTACGTGTACCCCGTCGTTTCCAGGACCCACTTCTCGAAGTAGTCAAAAAGCACGAAAGATATTCTGATAAAAGAGATTTTGTTTTCGAGGAAAATTTTGACGCAGAGGGGGGTTTCCCCCCCTTTTAGCCCCCGAGGGAGGGTCGGGCTTTGCCGAGGCGAGGCCGACCCTTCCTTGTTGACTAAACTTTGCAGGGGTGCGAGGTATATGAACAACTTTGAAACATGTCAAGGGTAGAAGCGACGTAGCTGTTGGATGTTCCAAGCGTTGCCGTAGACCTCGCCTTGACTGTTAGCCAGCTTGTACGTTCCGGGCTTCAGAACTTTGGCGATGACGAATGGCCCCTCCCAGGGGGGCGTGAGCTTGTGCCTCCCTCGGGTGTCTTGTCGCAGCCGAAGCACCAGGTCGCCCACCTGGAGGTCTCGGGGTCGGGCCCCTCGGGCGTGGTAGCGTCGCAGGGACTGCTGATACCGCGCCGAGTGTAGTAAGGCCCTGTCCCGGGCCTCTTCCAGCTGGTTCAGCGAGTCTTCTCGGCTAGCTTGGTTGCTTCCATCGTCGTAGGCCCTCGTCCTCGGGGAGCCGTATTCCAGGTCAGTGGGCAAGACGGCCTCGGCCCCGTAGACCAGGAAGAACGGCGTGAAACCCGTGGCCCGGCTCGGCGTTGTCCTCAGGCTCCAGACCACCGAGGGGAGTTCCTTCATCCATCGCTTGCCGGACCTGTTGAGGTCATTGTAAATCCGAGGCTTGAGCCCTTGCAGAATCATGCCGTTGGCACGCTCTACTTGCCCATTCGACATGGGATGAGCTACGGCAGCCCAGTCCACCCGGATGTTGTGGTCCTCGCAAAAATCCAAGAATTTTTTGCCGGTGAACTAGGTGCCGTTGTCGGTGATGATGGAGTTCGGGACCCCGAAGCGATGGATGATGTTGGTGAAGAACGCCACCGCCTGCTCGGACCTGATGCTGTTCAGGGGTCGGACCTCGATCCACTTGGAGAATTTGTCGACGGCGACCAGCAGGTGCGTGTAGCCCCCGGGCGCCTTCTGCAGCGGGCCGACGAGGTCCAGACCCCACACAGCGAAAGGCCAGGTGATGGGTATCGTCTGCAGAGCTTGAGCGGTCAGGTGGGTCTGCTTCGCATAGAATTGGCACCCTTCGCAGGTGCGGACAATTCTAGTGGCGTCAGCCACCGCCGTCGGCCAGTAGAAGCCTTGCCGGAAAGCGTTCCCGACAAGGGCTCGGGGTGCTGCGTGATGGCCGCAAGCCCCCGAGTGTATCTCTTGTAGGAGTTCTTGACCTTCGGCGATGGAGATGCACCACTGGAGGATGCCCGAGGGGCTGCGGTGGTAAAGCTCCTTCTCATTGCCCAGCAAGACGAACGACTTGGCGCGTCGCGCTACCCGCCGCGCCTCGGCCTGGTCGAGGGGTAGCTCTTCTTGGCGGAGATATTGCAGGTACGGGGCCCACCAATCTCGATCAGGCGTGCCCCCGCTCCGCTCCTCCTCGATGCGCAGCGCCTCGCCCTCGGGGGCCGAGGGTACCTCGGGCTGAACCGCGGGCGCCTCGGGCTGAGCCGAGGGTGCCTCGTGCTGAGCCGAGGGTGCCTCGGGCTCGGGCGAGTCGTCGATCTTGATGGAGGGTTGATGCAGATCCCGGGAGAAGACGTCCGGGGGAACCGTTGTTCGCCCCGAGGCTATCTTAGCCAGCTCGTCTGCAGTCTCGTTGTAGCGCCGAGCGATGTGGTTAAGCTCGAGCCCGTAGAACTTGTCTTCCAGGCGCCGAACCTCATCACAGTATGCCTCCATCTTCGGGTCGCGGCAGTGGGAGTTCTTCATGACTTGGTCGATGACGAGCTGCGAGTCGCCGCGAGCGTCGAGGCGTCGGACCCCTAGCTCGATGGCGATTCGCAATCCGTTGATCAAAGCTTCGTACTGAGCCACATTGTTGGACGCCGGGAAATGGAGGCGTAGCACGTAGCGCAGGTGTTTCCCGAGGGGCGAGACGAAGAGCAGGCCCGCGCCGGCCCCCGTCTTCATCAGCGACCCGTCAAAAAACATGGTCCAGAGCTCCGGTTGGATCGGAGCCGTTGGCAACTGTGTGTCGACCCATTCGGCTACAAAGTCCGCTAGTACCTGGGACTTGATGGCCTTCCGAGGGGCGAACGAGATTGTCTCGCCCATGATTTCCACCGCCCACTTCGCGATTCGTCCCGAGGCCTCTCGGCACTGGATGATCTCCCCCAGGGGGAAGGATGATACCACAGTTACCGGATGAGACTCGAAGTAATGCCACAGCTTTCGCCTCGTCAGGATCACTGCATACAGCAGCTTCTGAACTTGTGGGTAGCGGATCTTGGTTTCGGACAGCACCTCGCTGACGAAGTAAACTGGCCTCTGAATGGGCAATGCATGCCCCTCTTCTTATCTTTCGACCACGATCGCGGCACTAACCACCTGAGTGGTAGCGGCGACGTAGACCAGGAGGGCTTCTCCATCAGCTGGGGGTACGAGGACGGGCGCCTGGGTGAGGAGCGCCTTCAGGTTCCCGAGAGCTTCCTCGGCCTCAGGGGTCCAAGTGAAGCGCTCGGCCTTCCTTAAGAGGCGGTACAAAGGCAGGCCTCTTTCGCCGAGGCGTGAGATGAAGCGGCTCAGGGCCGCGAGGCATCCCATGACCCTCTGTATGCCCTTTAAGTCCTTGATGGGCCCCATGCTGGTGATGGCTGCGATCTTCTCCGGGTTGGCTTCGATGCCACGCTCGGAGACGATGAATCCCAGGAGCATGCCTCGGGGTACCCCGAAGACGCACTTCTCGGGATTGAGCTTGACGCCCTTTGCCTTGAGACATCGGAATGTCACTTCAAGGTCGGAGAGAAGGTCGGAGGCTTTCCTTGTCTTGACTATGATGTCGTCGACGTAGGCCTCGACCTTGCGACCAATGTGTTCGCCGAACACATGGTTCATGCACCGCTGGTACGTCGCGCCCGCATTCCTCAAACCGAACGGCATGGTGACATAGCAGTACATACCGAAGGGCGTGATGAAAGAAGTCGCGAGCTGGTCGGACTCTTTCATCTTGATTTGATGATACCCTGAGTAGGCATCGAGAAATGACAGGGTTTCGCACCCAGCAGTGGAAACCACGATTTGATCGATGCGAGGCAGAGGGTAGGGAACCTTCGGACATGCTTTGTTGAGACCAGTGTAGTCTACACACATCCGCCATTTCCCCCCTTTCTTCCTCACAAGCACAGGGTTGGCAAGCCATTCGGGATGGAACACCTCTTTGATGAACCCTGCTGCCATCAGCTTATGGATCTCCTCGCCTATCACCCTGCGCCTTTCCTCGTCGAATCGGCGCAGAGGCTGTCTGACCGGTCGGGCTCCGGCCCGAATATCCAGCGAGTGCTCGGCGACATCCCTCGGTATGCCGGGCATGTCCGAGGGACTCCACGCAAAGACGTCGGCGTTTGCGCGGAGAAAGTCGACGAGCACTGCTTCCTATTTGGGTTCGAGCCCGGAACCGACCCGGATCTGCTTGGAGATGTCGCCACTGGGGTCGAGAGGGACGGCCTTAACCGTCTCCGCTGGCTCGAAGTTGCCGGCGTGACGCTTCACGTCTGGCACCTCCTTGGAGAGATTCTCCAGGTCGGCGATGAGGGCCTCGGACTCGGCGAGGGCCTCGGCGTACTCCACGCACTCCACGTCGCATTCGAACGCGTGTTTGTACGTGGGGCCGACGGTGATGACCCCGTTGGGGCCCGGCATCTTGAGCTTCAGGTAGGTGTAGTTGGGGACGGCCATGAACTTCGCGTAGCATGGCCTCCCCAGTACTTGAGAGCACCTAGAGGGGGGGGTGAATAGGTGATCCTGTAAAACTTAAACTTATAGCCACAAAAACTTGATTAATTGTTAGCACAATAATTGCCAAGTGGCTAGAGAGGAGCCAAAACACAATAACCACAAGAAGGCAATCACAGAGTTGACACGGTGGTTATCCCGTGGTTCGGCCAAGTACAAAACTTGCCTACTCCACGTTGTGGCGTCCCAACGGACGAGAGTTGCACTCAACTCCTCTCAAGTGATCCAATGATCAACTTGAATACCACGGTGTTTTTCTTTCCTTTGATCTTTTCCCGTTTGCGAGGAATCTCCACAACTTGGAGTCTCTCGCCCTTACACTTAAGATTCACAAAGAAATACGGAGTAAGGGAGGGAAGCAACACACACAAATCCACAGCGAATTGCGCACACACACGGCCAAGAATCGAGCTCAAATGACTATCTCAAAGTTCTCACTAGAACGGAGCTCGAATCACTTAGAATCACAAACGAATGCGCAAAGAACGAGTGTGGATGATCAAGAATGCTCAAAGGTTGCTTGGTGTACTCCTCCATGCGCCTAGGGGTCCCTTTTATAGCCCCAAGGCAGCTAGGAGCCGTTGAGAACAAATCTGGAAGGCCATCCTTGCCTTCTGTCATCGGGCGCACCGGACAGTCCGGTGCACACCGGACACTGTCCGGTGCCCGATTTGTTTCCATAAACAGCGCAGCCGACCGTTGCCGACCGTTGCAGATCTGGCGCACCGGACAGTCCGGTGCACACCGGACAGTCCGGTGCCTCCTTCCGACCGTTGGCCAGACCACGTGTCGCGCGCAGATTCCGCTGCCGACCGTTGGCTTTGCCGACCGTTGGCTCACCGGACAGTCCGGTGCACACCGGACAGTCCGGTGAATTTTAGCCGTACGCCGTCGGCGATTTTCCCGAGAGCGGCCAGTTCGTCCGAGGCAGCCTGGCGCACCGGACACTGTCCGGTGCACCACCGGACAGTCCGGTGCCCCAGACCGAAGCAGCCTTTTGGCTGTACACAGCCAACTCTTCTTCTTTCTTCTTCTCTCTGTTTCTATCACTTAGACAAGTATATTAGTACACAAAACCAATGTACTAAGGCTTAGAAACATACCTTTACTTGTGATTTGCGCTTTGTTCATCCATGGGCATAGATTTACACTTAGGCACTTGTGTTGACACTCAATCACCAAAATACTTAGAGATGGCCCAAAGGCACATTTTCCTTTCAATCTCCCCCTTTTTGGTGATTTATGCCAACACAACATAAAGCAACTAGAACAAGTGCAAAATCACTTCAAATAGAACTCAAATCTATTTTGATTCATTTTTGGCATATATGGATCATCCTTTGCCACCACTTGGTTTGTTTTTGCAAATCAAACTCAAATCTCTATCTCTAAGTCAAACACACATTGAAGCATAAAGAGAGTCATTCCAAAAGAGATTGATCAAAGATTTCAAAAAACTCCCCCTATTTCCTATAATCACTACTTCTCCCCACAAGAAGCCAACTTTTGACAAGAGATGCAATAAAAGAGTTTTGACAAACCAAAAGCTCTATTCTACTAGTTTCAAAATCTCTCAAGTGGCAGCTGATCCATTTGTCACTTTGGCCTTTATTTTCTCCCCCTTTGGCATCAACCACCAAAACGGGATCAATCTTGGCCCTCTAACCCCATTGCCTCACAAAAATCTTCAATTAAGATCAAATGGCAATAAGATTTCATGAGATGAACTTGGAATAGGTTACCCTCTCATCGGAGTGCAGTGGAAGTCTTTCATGGTCCAAGTCCACCTTTTCCCTTTCAATCTTCCTTCGAGACTAAGTCAAACAAACTCAAGCATATGGTTAGTCTCAAAGGGTCAAGTTGTAACACATCTCCCCCTAAAGCTGTGCATCATTTTGCAACGGACTTGTGAGGTCCAGGGAGTGTTTGTACAACTTGAGCACCACAATAAGCAACAAAATGCAGAATGAACATGATCAAAGACATAAGCACATGTATGCTACAATTCAATCCAAGTTCCGCGAATCTAAGACATTTAGCTCACTACGCAACCTGCAAAAGGTCTTCTCATCTAGAGGTTTGGTAAAGATATCGGCTAGCTGGTTCTCGGTGCTAACATGAAACACTTCGATATCCCCCTTTTGCTGGTGGTCTCTCAAAAAGTGATGCCGGATGTCTATGTGCTTTGTGCGGCTGTGCTCAACAGGATTTTCCGCCATGCGGATAGCACTCTCATTATCACATAGGAGTGGGACTTTGCTCAGATTGTAGCCAAAGTCCCTGAGGGTTTGCCTCATCCAAAGTAATTGCGCGCAACACTGTCCTGCGGCAACGTACTCGGCCTCAGCGGTGGATAGGGCAACGGAGGTTTGTTTCTTAGAATTCCATGACACCAGGGACCTTCCTAAGAATTGGCACGTCCCCGATGTACTCTTCCTATCGACCTTACATCCAGCATAATCGGAGTCTGAGTATCCAATTAAGTCAAAGGTAGACCCCTTTGGATACCAGAGCCCGAGGCAAGGCGTAGTAACTAGATATCTAAGGATTCGCTTCACCGCCACTAAGTGGCACTCCTTAGGATCGGATTGAAATCTAGCACACATGCATACGCTAAGCATAATATCCGGTCTACTAGCACATAAGTAAAGTAATGACCCTATCATTGACTGGTATGCTTTTTGATCAACTGACTTACCACCTTTGTTGAGGTCGGTGTGCCCGTCGGTTCCCATCGGCGTCTTTGCGGGCTTGGCGTCCTTCATCCCAAACCGCTTTAGCAAGTCTTGCGTGTACTTCGTTTGGGAGATGAAGGTGCCGTCCTTGAGTTGCTTCACTTGGAACCCAAGGAAGTAGTTCAACTCGCCCATCATCGACATCTCGAATTTCTGCGTCATCACCCTGCTTAACTCTTCACAAGACTTTTTATTAGTAGACCCAAATATTATGTCATCGACATAAATTTGGCACACAAACAAATCACCATCACAAGTCTTAGTGAAAAGAGTTGGATCGGCTTTCCCAACCTTGAAAGCATTAGCAATTAAGAAATCTCTAAGGCATTCATACCATGCTCTTGGGGCTTGTTTAAGTCCATAGAGCGCCTTAGAGAGCTTACACACGTGGTCGGGGTACCGTTCATCCTCGAAGCCAGGGGGTTGCTCCACGTACACCTCCTCCTTGATCGGCCCATTGAGGAAAGCGCTCTTCACATCCATTTGGTACAACCTGAAAGAATGGTGAGCGGCATATGCTAGCAAGATACGAATTGATTCTAGCCTAGCCACAGGAGCAAACGTCTCCTCAAAGTCCAAACCTGCGACTTGGGCATAACCTTTTGCCACAAGTCGAGCCTTGTTCCTTGTCACCACTCCGTGCTCGTCCTGTTTGTTGCGGAACACCCACTTGGTTCCCACAACATTTTGCTTGGGACGAGGCACCAGTGTCCAAACTTCATTGCACTTGAAGTTGTTTAACTCCTCTTGCATGGCCAACACCCAGTCCGGATCTAGCAAGGCCTCTTCTACCCTGAAAGGCTCAATAGAAGAGACAAAGGAGTAATGCTCACAAAAATTAACTAATCGAGATCGAGTAGTTACTCCCTTGCTGATATCACCTAGAATTTGATCGACGGGATGATCCCTTTGAATCATCGCTCGAACTTGGGTTGGAGGTGCCGGTTGCGCTTCTTCCTCCATCACATGATCATCTTGTGCTCCCCCTTGATCACACGCCTCCTGTTGATGAACCTGTTCATCGTCTTGAGTTGGGGGATGCACCGTTGTTGAGGAAGAAGGTTGATCTTGCACATCTTGTTCCTGTGGTCGCACATCACCAATCGCCATGGTCCGAATAGCGGCCGTCGGAACATCTTCTTCATCTACATCATCAAGATCAACAACTTGCTCTCTTGGAGAGCCATTAGTCTCATCAAATACAACGTCGCTAGAGACTTCAACCAAACCCGATGATTTGTTGAAGACCCTATACGCCTTTGTATTTGAATCGTAACCTAATAAAAACCCTTCTACAGCTTTGGGAGCAAACTTAGAATTTCTACCTTTCTTCACTAGAATGTAGCATTTGCTCCCAAATACACGAAAGTACGATACATTGGGTTTGTTACCGGTTAGCAGCTCATACGATGTCTTCTTGAGGAGGCGATGTAGGTAGACCCGGTTGATGGCGTGGCAAGCCGTGTTCACGGCTTCCGACCAAAAGCACTCGGGGGTCTTGAATTCTCCAAGCATTGTCCTCGCCATGTCGATTAGCGTCCTGTTCTTCCTCTCTACCACACCATTTTGCTGTGGTGTGTAGGGAGCGGAGAACTCATGCTTGATCCCTTCCTCCTCAAGGAACTCCTCCACTTGAAGGTTCTTGAACTCGGACCCGTTGTCGCTCCTTATCTTCTTCACCTTGAGCTCAAACTCATTTTGAGCTCTCCTGAGGAAGCGCTTTAGGGTCCCTTGGGTTTCAGACTTATCCTGCAAAAAGAACACCCAAGTGAAGCGGGAAAAGTCATCAATAATAACTAGACCATACTTACTTCCTCCTATACTCAGATAGGCGACGGGTCCGAAGAGGTCCATATGTAGCAGCTCCAGGGGTCTTGATGTTGTCATCACATTCTTGGTGTGATGAGCGCCTCCCACCTGTTTCCCTGCTTGACAAGCTGCACAAGGTCTATCTTTTTCGAAATGCACATTTGTTAGACCTATCACGTGTTCTCCCTTTAGAAGCTTGTGGAGGTTCTTCATCCCCACGTGTGCTAAGCGGCGATGCCACAGCCAGCCCATGCAAGTCTTAGCCATTAAGCATGCATCTAGACCGGCCTCTTCTTTTGCAAAATCAACTAAGTAAAGTTTGCCGTCTAGTACACCTTTAAAAGCTAGTGAACCATCACATCTTCTAAAGACAGACACATCTACATTTGTAAATAAACAATTATATCCCATTTGACATAATTGACTAACAGATAGCAAATTATAACCAAGAGACTCTACTAAAAACACATTTGAAATAGAGTGCTCATTTGAAATTGCAATTTTACTTATCCCTTTTACCTTGCCTTGATTCCCATCACCGAATATAATTGAATCTTGGGAATCTTTACTCTTGACGTAGGAGGTGAACATCTTCTTCTCCCCCGTCATATGGTTTGTGCATCCGCTGTCTATAATCCAGCTTGAACCCCCGGATGCATAAACCTGCAAGGCAAATTTAGGCTTGGGTTTTAGGTACCCAACTCATGTTGGGTCCTACAAGGTTAGCACAAATATCCTTAGGGACCCAAATGCAAGTTTTGTCTCCCTTGCATCTTGCCCCTAATTTCCTAGCAACAATTTTCTTATCCTTTCTACAAATAGCAAAGGAAGCATTTAAAGCACAGTAAATTGTAGAAGGTTCATTCACTATTTTCCTAGGAGCATTGTGAACAACATTTCTCCTGGGCATTTGATGAAAACATTTCTTCTAAGCACATTTCTACCATGCATAACATGAGAACTAGAAGCAGTCATAGCATAAGAGTCATAAGCATGTGAACCAAAAACATCATGACCTTTAAAAGCATTTCTAGGTTGTCTTCTATCATGATACAAAAAAGCATGGTTCTTTTTAGCACTAGTAGCCATAGGGGCCTTCCCTTTTTCCTTAGCGGGAATGGGAGCCTTATGGCTTGTTAAGTTCTTGGCTTCCCTTTTGAAGCCAAGTCCATCCTTAATGGAGGGGTGTCTACCAACGGTGTAGGCATCCCTAGCAAATTTCAGTTTATCAAAATTACTCTTGCTAGTCTTAAGTTGAGCATTAAGACTAGCCAATTCATCATTAAGTTCTGAGATAGACGCTAGGTGTTCACTACAAGCATTAACATCAAAATCCTTACACCTAGTGCAAATTGCAACATTATCAACACAAGAGTTAGATTTACTTGCTACTTCTAGTTTAGCATTTAACTCATTAATCTCACCTTTCAAAGAAGAAATGGTTTCAGTACAAGTAGAGAGTTCACAAGAAAGCATTCCATTTCTTTTAACTTCTAAGGCATATGATTTTTGTGCCTCTACAAATTTATCATGTTCATCATACAATAAATCCTCCTGCTTTTCTAAAAGCCTGTCCTTTTCATTCAATGCATCAATCAATTCATTGATTTTATCTATCTTAGATCTATCTAAGCCCTTGAACAAGCATGAATAATCTATGTCATCATCATCACTAGACTCATTATCACTAGAAGAAGCATAAGTGAAGTCTTGAGTACTCACCTTCTTCTCCCTTGCCATGAGGCATGTGAGACGCTCGTTGGGGAAGAGGGAAGACTTGTTGAAGGCAGTGGCAGCGAGTCCTTCATTGTCGGAGTCGGAGGAGGAGCAATCCGAGTTCCACTCCTTTCCTAGATGTGCCTCGCCCTTTGCCTTCTTGTATTGCTTCTTCTTCTCTCTTTTGTTCCCCTTTTCCTGGTCACTTTCATTATCGGGACAGTTAGCGATAAAATGACCAAGCTTACCGCATTTGAAGCACGAGCGCTTCCCCTTTGTCTTGGTCTTGCTTGGCTGCCCCTTGCGACCATTTAGCGCCGTCTTGAATCTCTTGATGATGAGAGCCATCTCTTCATCATTGAGTCCGGCCGCCTCAATCTGTGCCACCTTGCTAGGTAGTGCCTCCTTGCTTCGTGTTGCCTTGAGAGCAAGGGGTTGCGGCTCGTTGATCGGGCCATTCAAGGCGTCGTCCACATACCTTGCCTCCTTGATCATCATTCGCCCGCTAACGAATTTTCCAAGAACTTCTTCGGGCGACATCTTGGTGTACCTGGGATTTTCACGTATATTGTTCACCAAATGAGGATCAAGAACAGTAAATGACCTGAGCATTAGGCGGACGACGTCGTGGTCCGTCCATCGCGTGCTCCCATAGCTCCTTATCTTGTTGACAAGGGTCTTGAGCCGGTTGTATGTTTGGGTTGGCTCCTCCCCCCTTATCATAGCGAATCTCCCAAGTTCGCCTTCCACCAATTCCATTTTGGTGAGCATGGTGACGTCGTTGCCCTCGTGAGAGATCTTGAGGGTGTCCCATATTTGCTTGGCATTGTCCAGGCCGCTCACCTTGTTGTACTCTTCCCTGCACAAAGATGCTAAGATAACAGTAGTAGCTTGTGCATTTTTATGAATTTGTTCATTAATAAACATAGGGCTATCCGAGCTATCAAATTGCATTCCACTCTCTACAATCTCCCAGATGCTAGGATGGAGAGAGAACAAGTGAGTACGCATTTTGTGGCTCCAAAATCCGTAGTCCTCTCCATCAAAGTGAGGGGGCTTGCCAAGTGGAATGGGAAGCAAATGCGAATTTGAACTTTGCGGAATACGAGAGTAGTCAAAAGAAAAGTTCGAATTAACCGGTTTTCTTTTCTCGTAGTCGTTGTGGTAGTCGTCCTTTTGGGAAGAAGAGGATTCGTCGCTGTCGTAGTAGACGATCTCCTTGATGCGCCTTGTCTTCTTCTTCTTCCCATCTTTGCGCTTGTGACTTGAGCCCAAGTCGGTAGACTTGTCATTCTTTGGCTCGTTGAAGATAGACTCCTTCTCGTTGTTGTCGACCACCATCCCCTTTCCCTTAGGATCCATCTCTTCGGGCGATTAGTCCCTTTCTTGAAGAGAACGGCTCCGATACCAATTGAGAGCACCTAGAGGGGGGGGTGAATAGGTGATCCTGTAAAACTTAAACTTATAGCCACAAAAACTTGATTAATTGTTAGCACAATAATTGCCAAGTGGCTAGAGAGGAGCCAAAACACAATAACCACAAGAAGGCAATCACAGAGTTGACACGGTGATTATCCCGTGGTTCGGCCAAGTACAAAACTTGCCTACTCCACGTTGTGGCGTCCCAACGGACGAGAGTTGCACTCAACTCCTCTCAAGTGATCCAATGATCAACTTGAATACCACGGTGTTTTTCTTTCCTTTGATCTTTTCCCGTTTGCGAGGAATCTCCACAACTTGGAGTCTCTCGCCCTTACACTTAAGATTCACAAAGAAATACGGAGTAAGGGAGGGAAGCAACACACACAAATCCACAGCGAATTGCGCACACACACGGCCAAGAATCGAGCTCAAATGACTATCTCAAAGTTCTCACTAGAACGGAGCTCGAATCACTTAGAATCACAAACGAATGCGCAAAGAACGAGTGTGGATGATCAAGAATGCTCAAAGGTTGCTTGGTGTACTCCTCCATGCGCCTAGGGGTCCCTTTTATAGCCCCAAGGCAGCTAGGAGCCGTTGAGAACAAATCTGGAAGGCCATCCTTGCCTTCTGTCATCAGGCGCACCGGACAGTCCGGTGCACACCGGACACTGTCCGGTGCCCGATTTGTTTCCATAAACAGCGCAGCCGACCGTTGCCGACCGTTGCAGATCTGGCGCACCGGACAGTCCGGTGCACACCGGACAGTCCGGTGCCTCCTTCCGACCGTTGGCCAGACCACGTGTCGCGCGCAGATTCCGCTGCCGACCGTTGGCTTTGCCGACCGTTGGCTCACCGGACAGTCCGGTGCACACCGGACAGTCCGGTGAATTTTAGCCGTACGCCGTCGGCGATTTTCCCGAGAGCGGCCAGTTCGTCCGAGGCAGCCTGGCGCACCGGACACTGTCCGGTGCACCACCGGACAGTCCGGTGCCCCAGACCGAAGCAGCCTTTTGGCTGTGCACAGCCAACTCTTCTTCTTTCTTCTTCTCTCTGTTTCTATCACTTAGACAAGTATATTAGTACACAAAACCAATGTACTAAGGCTTAGAAACATACCTTTACTTGTGATTTGCGCTTTGTTCATCCATGGGCATAGATTTACACTTAGGCACTTGTGTTGACACTCAATCACCAAAATACTTAGAGATGGCCCAAAGGCACATTTTCCTTTCAGTACTGCGTGGTAGGTTCCTCGGAACCCGACCACCACGAACGCCAAGGTCTCCCTTCGGAAGTTGGAGGGTGTTCCGAAGCAGACAGGAAGGTCGAGCTGTCCGAGGGGCTGGACGCGCTTCCCAGGAATGATACCGTGGAAGGGCGCAGCGCCTGCTCGGACAGGGGACAGATCGACGCGCAGGAGCCTGAGGGTCTCGGCGTAGATGATATTGAGGCAGCTGCCCCCATCCATCAGGACCTTGGTGAGCCTGACGTCGCCGATGATGGGATCGACGACGAGCGGGTACTTCCCCGGGCTCGGCACGTGGTCGGGGTGGTCATTTCGGTCGAAGGTGATGGGCTTGTCGGACCAGTCTAGGTAGACTGGCGCCGCCACCTTCACCGAGCAGACCTCCCGGCGCTCTTGCTTGCGATGCCGAGCCGAGGCATTCGCCGCATGCCCTCCGTAGATCATGAAGCAGTCGCGGACCTCGGGGAATTCTCCTGCTTGGTGATCCTCATTCTTGTTGTCGTTGCGGGCCCTGCCACCCTCGGCGGGTGGCCCGGCCCTGTGGAAGTGACGCCGAAGCATGACGCACTCCTCGAGGGTGTGCTTGACGGGCCCCTGATGGTAGGGGCACATCTCCTTGAGCATCTTGTCGAAGAGGTTGGCACCCCCAGGGGGCTTCCGAGGGTTCTTGTGCTCGGCAGCGGCGACAAGGTCTGCGTCGGCAGCGTCGCGTTTCGCTTGCGACTTCTTCCTGCCTTTCTTCTTGGCGCCGCGCGGGGTAGACGCCTTGGGAGCCTCCTCCAAGGGACGGCCCTGGGGCTGCTTGTCCTTTCGGAAGATGGCCTCAACCGCCTCCTGGCCGGAGGCGAACTTGGTGGCGATGTCCATCAGCTCGCTCGCCTTGGTGGGGGTCTTGCGACCCAACTTGCTCACCAGGTCACGGCAGGTGGTGCCGGCAAGGAACGCGCCGATGACATCGGAGTCGGTGATGTTGGGCAGCTCAGTGCGCTGCTTCGAGAATCGTCGGATGTAGTCCCGGAGAGACTCTCCGGGCTGCTGTCGGCAGCTTCGGAGGTCCCAAGAATTCCCGGGGCGCACGTACGTGCCCTGGAAATTGCCGGCGAAGGCCTGGACCAAATCCTCCCAGTTGGAAATCTGCCCCGGAGGCAGGTGTTCCAACCAAGCGCGAGCAGTGTCGGAGAGGAACAGGGGAAGGTTGCGGATGATGAGATTGTCGTCGTCCGTTCCACCCAGTTGACAGGCCAGGCGGTAGTCCGCGAGCCACAATTCCGGTCTCGTTTCCCCCGAGTACTTTGTGATAGTAGTCGGGGGTCGGAATCTGGTCGGAAACGGCGCCCGCCGAATGGCCCGGCTGAAGACCTGTGGACCGGGTGGTTCGGGCGAGGGACTCCGATCCTCCCCGCTGTCGTAGCGTCCCCCACGTCTGGGGTGATAGCCTCGGCGCACCCTTTCGTCGAGGCGTGCCCGACGGTCGCGATGAGGGTGCTCGTTGCCGAGGTGGCCCGAAGCCGCAGGCGCGGTGTTGCGCGTGCGCCCGGTGTAGACCGAGGTTTCCCGCACGAGTCGGGAAGTCGCGGCTCGAGGTTCCGAGGTGTACCCCTGCCTTCGGGAGGCAGAGCTCTCGGCCCGCCGGGCCGCAGCGCCTTCCAGGAGGTGCTTGAGCTCTCCCTGGATTCGCCGACCCTCGGTGGTTGATGACTCCGGCATCGCGCGGAGGAGCATCGCCGCCGCTGCCAGGTCCTGACCGGTTCCGCCGGATGCGGGAGGCGGCCTGTCCCTGGCATCGTTGGTGATGCGGTGCTGGAGTCCTTGGGGCAGGTGATGCATTTCTCTGGCCGGGGGTTGGCCCGCCCATACCTGCCCGACGTCCCGGCGGATCGTCTCAAGCGCTCCTGTTCCCTCGTTGAGCCTGGCCTGCGCCCCGCGGACTTGCTCGAGCTGTGGGTCGTGACCCCCCGCCAGAACGGGGACCACAGCTAGCTCCCGCGGGATGTCGGCGCGAGGCACGGGCCTAGGAAAATCACCGTCCTCCGGCATGCCAAGATGGTTGCCTTCGGAGGGATCCCCCAGCTCAACGTGGAAACATTCGCGGCTTGGGCCGCAATCCTCATCGTCGAGGCTGCGGCTTCCATCGGTACAGTCGGAGAGGCAGTAGTCACATGCGGCCATAAAGTCCCGCATGGCACTGGGGTTGCCAAGTCCAGAGAAATCCCAACAGATGCTGGGATCGTCATCTCCCTCGGACCCAGAGGGCCCGTAGGTCGAGACGTCTGTCAACCGGTCCCAAGGCGACCACATACGAAACCCTAGTGGGGTTGCACTCGCCTCAATGAGAGCGCCCGCCAAGGCGAGGTCGCTTGGCGGGTTGAGGCCGAGTCGAAATGACGTAAGATGGGAGTTGGTCAGTACCTTTGGGTCGACGAGGAGCGACGTAGTCACATCGGGGACTGGTTGCACCGTCGTCCCAGGTACGAGGGCGACGTCCTGCAGGCTTTCCGCGAGCGTGCTGGCGTCGTCTTCTTGCTCGGGATCGGCGTGTCGCGGGGGGACGGCGCTTGTCCTCGTCTCGAACGCGAGGTCGACGCCCAGCGTGCCTCCCGTCGGGGTGTCGGGGGCGTCGATTCGCTCGACGGCTGACGAAGCGCGGCCTCCCGCTTGGCCTTGTTTGCCCCGCCTCCTCCTCCGTTGGCGGGGGAGAGGACGGAGCGAGCTCGAATGTTGTTCTTCCACCGCGCGGGGAAGATGTCGTCGATTCCGCCGCCGGCGGGCGGGTTGTCGGCCGCCATTGTCGCTGTCGCACGGCGGTGGAAGGAGTATCATGTCGTAGCTGCCGTCGAAGGACATGAACTCAAGACTCCCGAAACGGAGCACCGTCCCGGGCCGGAGAGGTTGCTGGAGACTGCCCATCTGGAGCTTGACGGGAAGCTGTTCGTCAACACGCAGCAGGCCCCTACCTGGCGCGCCAACTGTCGGCGTTTCGAGACCGGGGGGTCCCCAAGCCGACGAGTGAGTGTGCTGCGTGCCCCAGCCCAGATGGGTCGAGCGCGTGGGCGAGCGCGAAGGGGGGAGAGGCGAGGTGGTCGGAGACGGGCGTGAGAGAGGTGAAACGTCCCGCGGCCTTCGTGTTCGTCCCGCGCCCAGGTCGGGTGCGCTTGCAGTAGGGGTTTACAAGCGTCCACACGGGTGAGGGAAGCGAGCGGCCCCAAGAGAGCGCCTGTCTCGTCCTCGTCCCCGCGCGGCCAACCTCCTCTAAGAAGGCCCCTGTCCTTCCTTTTATAGTTGTAAGGAGAGGATCCAGGTGTACAATGGGGGGTGCAGCGGAGTGCTACGCGTCTGGCAGAGAGGGAGCCAGCGCCCTGGGTACATGCCAATGTGGCAGCCGGAGAGGTCTTGGCACCTTGCTGGCGTGATGTCGTGGCTGTCGGAGGAGCAACGGAGCCTGGCGGAAGGACAGCTGTAGGAGCGGTCGAGTCCTTGCTGACGTCGCCTTGCCTCCGTAAGAGAGCTGAGAGCCGCCGTCGTCATAGAGCTTGTGGGGCGCCATCATTGCCCATCTGGCGGTGCTGTCCAGATGGGACGCCGGTCTTGTTCTTCGTGACCCGAGTCGGGTCGGGGTAGGATGGTGACGGCGCTCCCTGTTGGCGTAGCGGGCCCGAGTCCTAGGTCGGGCGACGTGGGGGCTCCTCCGAAGCCGAGGTCGATCCTGTCTTCCGCGGCCGAGGCCGAGCCCGAGCCCCCGGGTCGGGCGAGGCGGAGATCGTTTGGCCGAGGCCAGGGCGGCGTCCGAGCCTCGGGGTCGGGCGAGGCGTAGTTTCGTCGTTGAGTCCGAGCCCTGGGGTCGGGCGGAGCGGAGTTCGCCGTCTTCCGGGTCTTAGCCCGAGTCCGAGCCCTGGGGTCGGGCGGAGCGGAGTTCGCCGTCTTCCGGGGCCTTAGCCCGAGTCTGAGCCCTGGGTCGGGCGGAGCGGAGTTCGCCGTCTTCCGGGGCCTTAGCCCGAGTCCGAGCCCTGGGTCGGGCGGAGCGGAGTTCGCCGTCTTCCGGGGCCTTAGCCCGAGTCCGAGCCCTGGGGTCGGGCGGAGCGGAGTTCGCCGTCTTCCGGGGCCTTAGCCCGAGTCCGAGCCCTGGGGTCGGGCGGAGCGGAGTTCGCCGTCTTCCGGGGCCTTAGCCCGAGTCCGAGCCCTGGGTCGGGCGGAGCGGAGTTCACCGTCTTCCGGGGCCTTAGCCCGAGTCCGAGCCCTGGGTCGGGCGGAGCTTCCTATGGCGCCTTTGGCAAGGCCTGACTGCCTGTCAGTCTCACTCTGTCAAGTGGCACTGCAGTCGGAGTGGCGCAGGCGGCGCTGTCCTTCTATCAGACCGGTCAGTGGAGCGGCGAAGTGACGGCGGTCACTTCGGCTCTGCCGGGGGGCGCGTGTCAGGATAAAGGTGTCAGGCTACCTTTGCGTTAAATGCCCCTGCGACTCGGTCGGTCGGCGCGGCGATTTAGTCAGGATTGCTTCTAAGCGAAGCCAAGGCCTCGGGCGAGCCGGTGGTACGTCCGCCGTTAAAAGGGGGGCCTCGGGCGAGACGGAAGTCTCTCGAGGTCGGCTGCCTTTGGCCGAGGCTAGGCTCGGGTGAAGCGTGACCGAGTCACTCGTGTGGACTGATCCCTGACTTAATCGTACCCATCAGGCCTTTGCAGCTTTATGCTGATGGGGGTTACCAGCTGAGAATTAGGCGTCTCGAGGGTACCCCTAATTATGGTCCCCGACACTTATGATGGCTCATCGATCCTACAAAATATGTGTTAGGATTTGGAGATCCATACGGGCACTACCATAAGGTGCTCGTCCCTTGTGTTTTTGGCTCTTGCATGCATTAGGTCGTTTTTGAGACCACATTGGCGCAATGTACTCCATGGTGTTTGAGGTTGCTGAATTGGATGGAGTAGTAATGATTTGTCACGCTAACAGTAAAAGGAAAGGATATTCGTTGGTTTCAAACGTTAGTAATTGTTATGAAGTACCATAATTTGTATGGAGAGCATCCAATTTTTATTAATGACTGACTTTAGCAACCACTTCATATTTTGATCTATCTTTTTTATAAGTTTGAGTTCATGTGACTTATTTTAGAAACTTGAGCTCATAAACTTCCTCTTATTTGGTCTTTGTATGGTGGAATTATATCATTCTGTAATCTATATTTGTTAAGTTAGTCGTTGTGAACTCTCTTCTAATCGCTCCCTTCATTGGTTGTGTTATACCAAGACATATTGGATGGAGCAAACAACACAAGTTAGTCAAATCAAAAAAATATTATGTGGAGTTCAGAGACAATCAATAAAAAATCTTTAGATCTTTTTTGGTGGATAGTTTACTTGGATATTGTTGTGAGCCGTTGCAACGCACGGACAACCGACTAGTTTTCTCTTAAAAATAGGAATCACTTGGAAAAATGAAGTTGTCCAATTAGCTCTTATTCATTTTTTTTCGTCGGTTGGAGAAATAACCCAAATCAAAGTTATAGATATCAACGAGATAGATTATATTCTTAGAAACAATTTGGCGTCGATGTTTTATTTTAGATAATTTTATTCTTCTACAAAAAATCCAATAATATGTAGATAAATATTTTAATACGTATAAATATATACATATATCAATAAGTTAATATAAACATATTAAAAAAATAAAGTACTTGATTAATTCGTTTTATAGTCCCCTCAGTTTTAGTCGTTCTTTAACACTTTAGCTACCAAAACCGTTTAATTTTAATCCTTGAGATGGTTTTGAGTGGTTTTTGGATGGCTCTTGCGCAGAAAATAAACGGGTTTATTGTTCAAAATTGAAATTAGGCAAAGACAAGAGTTGATGGTAAAAAAAAACTGGATATAATAATGATATTTCCTTTTAATTTAGGTAGAGACAAACACTTACATTAACGTGTCTTTTACATGTGTTGGCAAGAAATTTATACTCTCTCCGTTTTTTTATTTATCATATTTTAATTTAAAAATTAACTAACGGACGATAAATATTCTAGAATTGAGCGACATATGATCCAATCGCAGTCCGTCTTTTTCTCGCAGGTCCTAAATAAATCACAGACCCACACCATAACCAAGTATTCTCCTTCTCCTCCCTCTCTGTCTCTCCTGTCAACCAGCTTTCTACGGAAATTCCATAGCCGCCTCAAGCGTCCGAGTCATCCATGGAAAATTGCTTCGCCACATGATCTTTTCCGTTTCCGAAAGCTCAATTATTCAGCCTGCAGTAGTTTCATGGATGTGAGCCACCGCTTCTCATACCATCCATATCACACTTTTGAGTGCTCATGTGCTGGGCCGATCTCAGGCCTGTGTGATACGATTGTGTGTGTGGTATATATCCCATGTTCCCATGTGTCAGGTATCTGGATTGGAAGCACATAAGACCTCGTTCGTTTCTGTCGGATCGGTGGGTCGGAACGATTCCTAACCAGATTGCTTCTCTAATTTATATAAACTTTGATTGAGTGGAACGATTCCGGGTGCAATCCGACGCAAACGAACAAGGCCTAAGACGGCAGATGATTGTTAGCTCTGATGATCAAGGACTCGCTGCAACATAAGCAGCGAAGAATGGCAGAGCTAGAGGACAGCAGGCAAGTTCAGGAGAAGGAGCACAGCACAACGCAGCGCATATTTGGGCCAGAATGGGCTGTGTAATGCCTTGCTGGGCCGGCCTGTAATATCACAGTTAAAGCATACATTGACCACAGCATACACATCGAACAAGAGAACACTAATCCAACATCGTGTCTATCTGCTCCTAGTGCTTCTTCTTCCCCTTTCCCACGACACCAGCGACATCCGATCGATCACCTACCCGACGACGTAGCTAACATCTGGTATCAGAGGATACGACCTGGATCCCTGGACTTCCCTTCTTTGACGGTCGCGATCTATGACCATGGAGGCAGCGAATGCAGCCATTCGCAAGGTGCTCGAGGAAATGCATCTGATGGAGGCGAGGCTCACGGAGAAGATCAGCGGCTGTTGTGACGACGTCGAACGCTGGATCGATTCCCCTGTCGAGATCTCTCCTACCTAGTTCCTCCTCCACGAGATTCGCAGGAGGTTCGACGAGGCCGATGCTTGACTCGACTGGCGCTTAGCCAAGCTGCAGCAGTCCACACATGGACACACTTCATCCTCCAGCAACAATGACTTGGGTGTCGTTCCCGTACTGACCTAGTCCACGACTGTCGGAGCCAACGTGGTTGCTGACAACTGGGGTGGCCTCTTCGACAGAGGCGACGACTTCGATGAGCAGCGTTACGAGGAGCCCATCATCACAGACAACTGTGGCCCGATGCGGGGCGAGAGGTCACGCTCGCGACGAGCGTGATTGTCGCCGCTGTGTGCATAGCCGGGATCGTCAACGGCTTCAAACCCTTTGCCGCCACGGAGTGCGCAGTCTCGGTTCCGCCCCATGCAATGTCATGTTCCGCCACTAGCGAGAAGCACATGGCACCCGCGGCATCATCCTCACCGTCCTCATCCCCGACCACAACACCAGCAGCTCGAGTAGCAGGAGTGGATACCACCACCAGCAACTCACCCACCACGTGCTCGATAGAATGCCCCAACCATGGCGTCGCCTTGTTGAAGACTACCAGTGCTGCGCCAATGTCCACGCTCGTGCCTACCTCCTCCTAAACCCAGCGCCGCTGCTCAGAACAGTATCGCCTCCTCATCGGCGTTGGCGAGCAGCGCCTCCTCCTCCTTGGGACAGTCCCGGGCGAAATGGCCGTGATTGCCACAGTTGAAGCATTTGCCGATCGACGACTTTTTCTTTTGTCGAGCCTTCCACTCAGCCTCCGTGAGAAGGAGCTGGTCGTCGCGGTGTTCGCCGCCAGCACGAGTGCGCCGCCGGGAACGCTCGTCGAACGCCTTCAGTCTGCCGAGCGCCTCCTCGAACGCCATCGTCTCGACGTCGCAGAACTGCTCGATGCCCGCGACGGCGGGGAAGAGCCGATCTGGAATGGTGTCGAGGAGCTTCTTCACCATGGCAGCGTCGCGCCAAGCCCAGCGTAACGCGCCGCCATACCGCTGATTTTGTCGGCGTAGTCGTCCAATGCCTCCCTGTCCTCCATGTACAGCTTGTCGCACTCACCCTTGAGCGTGGCGAGGCGGGTCAAGACGCGAGGCACGCCGTCTTGACCCGATCCGTCCCGACGAAACGAGTCTTAAGGCTCGCCCACACCTCCCCCGCCGTTTTCTTGGTGGAGACCTGCATCAAGATGTCATCGGGCAGAGCTTGGAGAAGTTGTGCCCGCGCCGTCTTGTTCTTCACCGCGTTCAGCTCGCCATAATATGGTGGAGACACGGCCTCCCAGAGACCTTGCACGTCGAGGATCGACTCCACCTTGATCGCCCACGCCGTGTAGCTCGCCGGCGACAGCACCGGGTATGACATGGATACCGAACTCCCCCCGGCGCCGTGCGGAACCATCGCCATGGACTCGGACTCGAGGTAGTAGCGCAAAATCTTGAGCATAAACTGGCTCTGATACCAATTGTTGGAATTTACTGGAGCTCACACACTCAAGAACGCTAAGAACACAAAGTTGGAAGACACGAACGAGATACGGCGCCGAACGCCACCAACGCACACACACTGGACCTTGTATTCCTTGCCCATGTTCAAACAACGAGTACAGGGTGGCCTTTTATAGCAAGGCAACGTGCAGCACGTACTCCACGTCCCAATCTACACCGCTCAAGCCAGCATGCCCTCCAGGCCACTCGCACTACGCACAAGACGCGGCCAACTGACCAGCTCACAACAGACTCCGCGCAACGCACGCCGAGCAACTACGGCCACTACTACTGTTCGCATACACACACAGGCTAACAACCCATGCACACACGACGTGCACGCACGCGACCAGCCACACGCGCATACATGTGTTGGGTTTATTTCTAACATACTACACCAAGTGCAGAAGTCTCGAGGTTGCTGACATCTCGCCCACAAGGTACATTTCCATCGATTCATTGGCCTCGAGTGGTGTTCTATTGCGCTATGCCATTGAAGTTCATGAGGCTCCTGAGGTGTTGGTGGGAATGGCTAATCAATGTTTAGTAATACCACAACTATTATCTGCTACTGAGGATGACATAGGACCTTGGCCACCCCCTCTTAAGAACAAGTACATGTGGCTCAATGACACCATGACGCCATATTTTAGTTCAGGTCTGTCATTCTGTTATGGTCAGGAAGATGTGAAGCAAGACCACCATGGCCTCCACCTACACAGCGGGTTAAGCATATTGTGGGTTCTCAACTCAGGCTAACACCCTGGCCATCTTTTGGTTCTCGTATAGTTGTGCAATTACAAAATATTCTAAGGTTTAGTAGTAAGCCAGTTATAGATCCCTATATGTTCAGAACTTGCTAATGGGTTGCAGATCAAGGGTTGCTTGTCTCCAACAGTACCTGTCTAGTCTTTACTTTCATCTGGAATTCAGGCCTGCATCTGTACCTCAAGTTAATGGCTTCACAGCGTACCTTGCGAGCCGTTGTGATGGTATATGCTCCTGTTTTTTGGTCCTGCTTAACAAGCTTCGAACTGGGAATCCATGGTCATATAGTTGGGATTCTATGTTGGCCATTTCTGGTAATTCAACTGAATAGCAGTATAGCTGTCCAGCAACGGTTCTGGTGGGATCCAGGTGGTGATCAGTGTTTGCCTACTGAAACACAGTCTATTAATGGCTTGGGGGACTTGCAAATGCACTATGCTAATATGTTTTTGTTAAGAAGAAAGGGTGGTTGGTTTTATTGCAGTTTTTCTCTGGTGGTCTGCACAAGTCTATTATTAGCTTCAACTTACAAAAGCAGCAGAGTCACAATGGATGCGGAGACAATGCAAATTTCATCATGAAAATTCAACAAGGTTCAGCTTAGTTTTGTATTTTGAGTACCAAAGTGAGGTGTTAAGAATATTGTCAAGGACCACCTCTTTTATCTTTGCAATATGTCTCAGTTCAAATTAGTACGATGCGCATTATTCTCATAGGAATTTGATGGTCTGCATGACGTTGATCCATCTTAGCTGCTTGTTGTTCAGTCATACTTGGATAGTCCAATAGAAAAAACACTTGAACAGTCTTGATGCACTTTTTGGTAACTACTTAATTGGTTTCAAGGAGGTGGTTCTGTTTTCTTTGCATAAGTTGACTTGTTCAGTTGGTGTTTTGAAAATTCAGATTTGGGGAGATTAATGACTCTGCCCTACTGACAATGCAATGGTGTTTCTGATGTACCATAGTGAACCCAGTCCATATCTTCCTATGGTGCGAGAAACATGGCCATGTCGTCGGATATATCTGGCAGACCTTAAAATGTGTTCTGATGGCGTCATATTCGCTTACATTATGGCAGGTATTGAACAGTGCTAAGCAAACCACAAAGTCTGGGAATTTGAATGAGCTTTCCATGGTGTTGCTGAATAATGTTCTTTCACTGTCATTGGAAATTATTCTCATGCTTGGTTTGAATGAAGTGGAGTACCTTTTGGAAGGTGGTGGTGTTTCAGTTTGTTCATGCAACCAACATGGCTAGCTTCATCTTAGTGTCATACTGGGTACCACAGTGATCATGGTCTCAATTGAAGAGCAATCATCTGACAGTTTAAACCTTTTTATTGACTTCAGGGCAAGTCCAGTTTTAAGGAGGGGAGAATGTCAGGTATCTGGATTGGAATGTCAGCTCCTCTACACACGATACATAGGAAGCACATGAGATGACAGATGATTGTTAGCTCTGATGATTAAGGACTCGCAGTGAAGGATGGCAGAGCTGGAGGAAAGCAGACAAGTTTAGGAGGAGGAGCACAGCACAGCGCAGTGCATATTTGGCCATGAATGGGTTGTGTAATGCCCTGCTGGGCCGACCTGTAATATCACAGTTAAAGGATACATTGAACGGAGGATACGCATCGAACAAGAGAACAATAATTCAATTCCGCATCTATCAACTCCCTCCGCTTCTTCTTCCCCACGACACCAGCGATGCCCCATCGATCTGTTGAATAATTAGACAAATTCCAAATTAAATTCCGAATATAAATCATGACCAAATCAGAAGAACTGAAATAAAAGCCAAATCAGATGATGCGTACTGATTAGACTTACTGATTGTTGGCGCGCGCCAGGATCAGCTGGGTCGACGATGTCAGAAGATCACGAGCAGTCGCGCGAAGACGCTTCCCAAAAACTTTATTCGCCCTCTCCCGGTGCAGGATCTAGAAGACGAAGGGTTCCGGAGACCTGCTCTCCTGATCACAGATGCACCTCTGCGGTGGGGACGAAGGGAACTAAAAGGCGGCTCAGCTATGAAGAGAGGCGAAAGCGAACTGGGATCTGGGGATGATTTGGAGGCTGGCTGCCGGGCTCCTTTTATAGGGCCGAGTCCGCGACCCCCGTGCTTATCCGCCCACGAAAATCTCGCAATCAGTTGAGATTTTATAGCGATCGGTGGCAAAAGGTAGCCGCGCCCCCGCAAGGCGAGGGGCCGGATTTCGGCGGACCATTCACGCGCATGTCGTGCGCCCGCGCCCTTCGCCCCGCCCCGCCCCGGCCAGGCCAGGCCAGGCCAGGCGAGGCGAGGCGAGGCGAGCGAGCGCGCGCGCGTGTGGCTCTCCACACTCTCTCCTCTCATCCATGACTTGGTGAGTGAGTGTGGCTTCCATATTTAAGTTAGCTCTACTCCACAAGAGCTAGCAATATGGTGCTATTGGTTCCACCTATCCCTTTGCCATCCACTTATATGGGCTTTTGAGATTTTCCTGAGATTTATTAGAATTTCTTAATTGGGCCAAGCCCATAAATCCAAACAATCCCCCACCAGATCTCAAATGCCCATCTGCAGTTTTCGCCACTGTTCACTACTGTTTAATATACTAGTTTTTCAGCAGAGACTGTTAAGTTGAACTTCCGCCTAGAACTCCAAGCTACACCAACCCACAACTTGGACAATGGACTATGCCTTGAATTGCAAGTTTTGCGTGAATGGGTTTCACTTGAAGTCATGACCAGTACTTGGCTACCAGTAGTCCCCTTCTCGGGTGGAGCATATACGTCGTACTCCAAGGTCTCTTCATGAGTTTACTAGAGATCACCCAAATCTCATAGACTACGACGTTAGACAGTCTAACTCATATAGGTGTGTTCTTTCAAAGAATGTTCTGCAGGACAACATCTTCGCTAATACAAGCCAACATAACACATTAAGGCACAAAGCCAACCTGCCTTACAGCATTTGAGAGTATTGCATCTTTACTTAGAGAGGGTCAAAGGTTACTCTCCTCAGTTCACCAATGGCTTGTTCTTCCCAGGACCTAATTCACGGGATCTCCGATCACATAGACTGGGTTTCCACCATGGCAACTTTATTCGGGTCTCATACCCATCTCTCTTGATGCGATTTCTATCACATTACGTGGTAGTCCCTTGGTAAAAGGATCTGCCAGATTTTTATCTGTTGAAATATAAGTCACACTTATAACTCCGGAGTTTCTCAACTTTCTGACAGACTTCAATCGTCTTTTGACATGTCTTGATGACTTTCCATTATCCTTAGAACTCGTCACTTTAGCAATCACTGTCTGATTGTCACAGTTCATAAGGATAGCTGGTATTGGTTTCTCAACCACCGGCAAGTCCATCAAGAGTTCACGCAACCATTCTGCCTCAACGGTTGCTGTGTCAAGTGCAGCTAGCTCGGCTTCCATGGTTGACCTCGTCAAAATGGTCTGCTTGCATGACCTCCATGATACCGCACCTCCACCAATAGTAAAGACATAACCACTGGTGGCATAAAGCTCGTCTGCATCAGATATCCAGTTCGAATCACTATATCCTTCAAGTACTGCATGCTGACCAGAATAGTGAATCCCATAACTCATTGTACCTTGCAGGTAGCGCATAACCCGCTCAAGTGCATGCCAATGATCAGTCCCGGGGTTTGACATGAACCTACTCAGTTTGCTCACAGCAAACGAGATATCGGGTCTTGTTGCACCAGCAAGATACATGAGTGAACCGACAATCTGAGAGTATCTCAATTGGTCTAAACCAATTCTCTTGTTCTTTCGCAGTGTCACACTGGGATCATAAGGTGTTGGAGAAGGTTTGCACTCAGAGAAGCCAAATCGCTTCAAAACCTTTTCAACATAGTGAGATTGCGAGAGAGTAATCCCACCATCTGCCTTAATTAGCTTGATGTTTAGAATCACATCAGCTTCTCCCAGATCTTTCATATCAAAACTCTTTGATAGAAAAGACTTGACTTCATTGATCACATCAATGTTTGTGCCAAATATCAATATATCATCAACATATAAGCACAATATAACTCCTTCGCCCCCACCACAACGATAATATACACACATGTCTGCCTCATTAATGGCAAAGCCTGCAGACGTTAGAGTCGTGTCAAACTTCTCATGCCACTGCTTTGGTGCTTGCTTCAGACCATACAAAGATTTCAATAACTTGCACACCTTGCTTTCTTGACCCTTTACTACAAATCCATCAGGCTGTTCCATATAGATTTCCTCGTCCAGCTCTCCATTAAGAAAAGCTGTCTTTACATCCATCTAATGAACAAGGAGACCATACGAGGCAGCCAAAGAAAGTAGTACTCGAATAGTGGTCATTCTAGCAACAGGTGAGTAAGTATCAAAGAAGTCTTCTCCTTCTTTCTGAGTATAGCCTTTAGCCACAAGCCTAGCCTTGTACTTTTCAATTGTACCATCAAGCTTGAGCTTTATTTTAAACACCCACTTACAACCCACAGGTTTGCATCCATAGGGTCGATCAGTGACTTCCCACGTACCATTTGAAAGAATGGAGTCCATCTCATTATGAACTGCTTCTTTCCAATCATCTGCATCTGGAGATGCAAATGCTTCTGCAATGGTAGTAGGAGTATCGTCCACAAGGTACACAATGAATTCATTACCAAAGGATTTTTCAACCCTTTGTCTCTTGCTCCTTTTAGGAGCATCATTGTCATCCTCCTCTAGGACAATTTCATGTGGCTGTTCAAAACACTCAATAGGTGTACTATGTTGAGGAGTTATCTCAGAAGAGTATCTAGAATTGCTATGAATGTCTTTCATTGGAAATATATGCTCAAAGAAAGTAGCATCACGTGATTCCATAATAGTATCAACATACACATCAGGAACTTCAGATTTAACTACTAAAAATCTATATGCTATGCTACACGAAGCATATCCAAGAAAGACACAATCCACTGTCCTTGGACCAAGCTTGCGCTTTTTATTAATTGGTACATTGACTTTCGCCATGCACCCCCAAGTGCGCAAGTATGAAAGTGATGGTTTTCTCCCAACCCACTTCTCATAAGGGGTTTTCTCTTCTTTGCCCATAGGAATTCTATTTAGAACATGACATGAAGTCAGGACTGCCTCCCCCCACCATGCCTTAGATAAACCACAAGTGTCTAACATGGCATTCACCAGGTCAGTCAACGTACGGTTTTTCCTTTCAGCAATCCCGTTTGACTCGGGTGAATAGGGAGGAGTCCTCTCATGAATAATGCCATGTTCTGCACAGAAATCATCAAAGACTTTGGGAAAAAACTCGCCACCACGATCTGATCTAAGACGTTTGATCTTTCTCTCTAGTTGGTTTTCAACTTCAGCCTTATAGATTTTGAAGTAGTCTAAAGCCTCATCTTTAGTTTTTAGCAAGTATACATAGCAAAATCTAGACGCATCATCAATCAATGTCATGAAGTATCTCTTACCACCTTTTGTCAACACACCATTCATCTAACAAAGATCAGAATGTATGAGTTCTAGCGGTGCCAAGTGTCTCTCCTCAGCAGCCTTATGAGGCTTCCGAGGTTGCTTCGACTGCACACAACTATGGCACTTAGAACCTTTGACTATGGTGATATTCGGAATTAAACTCATGGTTGCAAGCCGAGACATAGAGCCAAAATTAATATGACACAAACGAGAATGCCAAATACTCGCAAGATCATCAACATTAGCACAAATATGGTTCACAGACTTATTATTGAAATCTAACAAAGAAAAGCGGAACAAGCCTCCGCAATCATAGCCTTTACCAATAAATTGTCCAGACTTGGACACAACTAATTTATTAGACTCCAAAACTACCTTGAACCCATCTCTACATAGAAGGGTTCCGCTAACGAGATTTTTGTGTATAGAAGGGACATGATGCACGTTCTTCAGCTGCACGATCTTTCCCGAAGTAAACTTCAGATCCACCGTGCCAGTGCCATGAACAGAAGCATGTGACCCATTCCCCATTAGCACGGAAGAATCCCGGGCGCCCTGATAAGAAGAGAACAAGTTGATGTCAGAACACACATGAACATTAGCACCAGTATCAAGCCACCAGCTAGGTGATTGAAATACTGAGAAGATGAAAGGTAAATTATCATACCCTTTGTCTTCCTCATTGCTAGCGACCACTGTGTTGACATTGCCCTTTTTGCCACGGCGATCCGCTCGATCGGGACAATCCTTGGCAAAATGACCCGCCTCGCCACATGCGAAACATGTCAATTCAGCCTTGTTCTTCTTCTTCTTGAAGTTGGTAGTTTTGTTGGGCTTGTTAGATTTTGGCTTTCCTTTCCCCTTGTTGTGGTTCCTTTGAACCATGTTGGCGCTGGAGTTGCCCTCGCCTCCTTTAGATCCCGTGTCCTTAGCCCGAGCTTTCTCCTCAACATCTAGAGACGCTATCAGATTTTCAACTGATATCTCCTGTCTCTTATGTTTAAGAGCTGTGGCGAAGTTCCTCCATGTAGAAGGCAACTTTGCAATAATGCACCCAGCCACAAATCGGTCAGGAAGGACTATCTTAAGGTGGTCGAGTTCCTTGGCTATACACTGTATTTCATGAGCTTGCTCTACAATAGAGCGATTATCAACCATCTTATAATCATGAAAGCTCTCCATGATATACAGGTCACTGCCAGCATCTGATGCACCATACTTAGTAGTAAGTGCATCCCACAACTCTTTCCCGTCCGTGTATTGCATATTCGCATCAACCAGACGGTCAACAAGGGCGCTAAGAACGGCTCCCGTGAACATAGTATTGGCATGGTCGTACTCTTTCTCCTGTTCAGGAGTTAGTGGACCCTCAGGTCTGCCTTTACTAACATGGAAGACATTCATAGCAGTAAGCCAGAGCGTGGCCTTGACTTGCCATCTCTTAAAGTGCATACCATTAAACTTTTCTGGCTTCAGCGCGTCGGCAAAAGCAGCCATAGAAAAACTAGGAAATTGTCTACAATAAGGTTTTTGGATTGTTGAATAATTAGACAAATTCCAAATTAAATTCCGAATATAAATCATGACCAAATCAGAAGAACTGAAATAAAAGCCAAATCAGATGATGTGTACTGATTAGACTTACTGATTGTTGGCGCGCGCCAGGATCAGCTGGGTCGACGATGTCAGAAGATCACGAGCAGTCGCGTGAAGACGCTTCCCAAAAACCTTATTCGCTCTCTCCCGGTGCAGGATCTAGAAGACGAAGGGTTCCGGAGACCTGCTCTCCTGATCGCAGATGCACCTCTGCGGTCGGGACGAAGGGAACTAAAAGGCGGCTCAGATATGAAGAGAGACGAAAGCGAACTGGGATCTGGGGATGATTTGGAGGCTGGCTGCCGGGCTCCTTTTATAGGGCCGAGTCCGCGACCCCCGTGCTTATCCGCCCACGAAAATCTCGCAATCAGTTGAGATTTTATAGCGATCGGTTAGGATAAGCGTAACAGCCAAGAAACCAAAAAATCAAACGGCAAAAGGTAGCCGCGCCCCCGCAAGGCGAGGGGCCGGATTTCGGCGGACCATTCACGCGCATGTCGTGCGCCCGCGCCCTTCGCCCCGGCCCGGCCAGGCGAGCGAGCGCGCGCGCGTGTGGCTCTCCACACTCTCTCCTCTCATCCATGACTTGGTGAGTGAGTGTGGCTTCCATATTTAAGTTAGCTCTACTCCACAAGAGCTAGCAATATGGTGCTATTGGTTCCACCTATCCCTTTGCCATCCACTTATATGGGCTTTTGAGATTTTCCTGGGATTTATTAGAATTTCTTAATTGGGCCAAGCCCATAAATCCTAACACGATCCCCTACCCGACGTCGTCGCTAACACGTCACCATGGTGGATTGGTGGTGTGGGAACTTGTCTTTTGTCCCTCGCGCTATCAGATATGTCGTGTAGCCTTTCATGGTTCGGATAGCCGCCACACCCACGTCGCTAATAAGAAGATATAAAGTGCAGTATAGTCACCGACCAAAATAGATTTAGCCACTAGAGGAGTGATTCCCTCCATGGAGTTTAGTAGGATCATTGATAGTCATGTTCCATCAGACTTGCCAGAAATATGTTGTCGCGGAAAACCGGCGGATGGCTGTCTGGGCAGCCAACACATGCAGAGTTGGGAGATCTGTTGCTGCTACGATCACCTCAACTTAATGCAGCTCCGATTCCCTATGAGTCATAGAGACAATCAATTCAAGCTTGCCACCTGCCTTGACCTACTTAGCCACAGAGTATGTGCTATAATCGGTGAATTGCTCTGTAAATGCACACCAACAAATAAAACATCAAATTCTGACATTATCGCGTGCATCAGCCTGTACTAGTTGCACTAATCGGCTAAAATAAGTCAGCTAAAATAAGTAAACAAATGTGCATTGAAAACAACTAGAAAGGATATTTTAATCTGCCTAAAGCATGATTCAAATGATCATCGTTCCTAGATCGATGTTGGTCACTTGTTTTTGGTTACTTAGAGGGTACCAACAAACAAAGCAACACAAATAAATACAATTTGAGCTTCTCTCATTTGTTCAACTTTCCTTCGAAAGTTGATCAAAAGGAGAAGCTCACGATAAAGTTATACAATCAATAGCATGTTACACAATGAGACAGATAAGAGTAAATACTCATTTCTTTCATTGACGAAGTTCATTTTATATGTCTTTGTAACATGACAAATATTTACTGATATACCTTCGACTTCACAGCTGAGAATTCGAAGGTATCTTCGGAGGCGGAGCAAATCAATATTATAAGCTCCAGCTAGCTTCCAAATGCATGGCACCGTTCCTCTATTTATAGTGGCATGGTACAACTTCGTATGAAATTACAAACATATCCATGAACCTTACACACAAGATTTACAAGTCTCATAGGGGCAGAATTGTCTTTTATCCTTTTATTCCCACGCTCGACAAGCCTTTCGAGTCTGCTTCTTCTCCCTAGCTTGTTTCGTATGTCGATGCGTTCGGAGCCGAATCTTCCTTCTTCGGCATAATCTATGCTGGAGAAGCTCTATAGCTTCTCCTTCTAGTTCGTTGAGCCACTTATGGCGCAAGATAGCTTCACTGCTCCTTTGCACAGTACCTAAAACACAGTTTTTAATTTGATAATAAGGGGTTTTGAGGATCTTCGACAATAAAAGCCCACAACAATCGACACATGCCACGCACACAGCCAAAGGCAAAAAATGGGCTAGAGAACCATTTAAACTACCCACCATCTAATGAACCCAGGGTCAAATAAATGGTGAACCATTCATAGGAACATCCCAAATTTTATCTACGGCATGTATCATACAGAAAACCCTAGGAATAGTCCTTACTATGAGTTGATGCCCATGCACACAAACATGTATCAGGACCTCCAAAGAAGTACATCTTGAATAGATGATGTGCCTAAGACATGTAAGGTATGGTGCCTGATACATATAGATCTCTTATGTTGTTGTATGCATGTGTTGCAGAGCATGTCGTGAAATGTAGTAACCGGACAAGAAATATACATATGGTTGTTTAATATCAAGCTATAGCATGAAGCATAGATGAAACATAATATTAACACTACACAGGATAACTAGCAGATCTTGCCAACAACAACGCTAAGTAAAAGATCTGCCAGAATAAGGCGGTGCACCGCAAGCCCCTGATGTGATCTACTAGAGACCACATCAAGGCAACATAACGCTTACCATAGGAAACCATGAGAAAGGGTGGCGATGCACCGAAGGGACGAGGGACACACGCTACTTAGGAACATATGTCTTCCTAGTTATTGACGATGAGAAATGTACATTTTATAGTTCGTAGACTCTAGTTGACGGATATTCTAACTAACTCTATTTGGATGATACTTATCTTCAATAAATAGCCCACTGGGCCACTTTTGATGCACTAGATTGATCAGCTTCTAGATAACCCATTGAGCCCATCAGCCAATCTTCGTATTACACCAATCTAGCTAGGATTTAGCAGCAATACACATAAAGACCTTGGTTTTCGTAATAATTATATGGAATATTGTATTGAGATTGTTTAGTAGACTCTTCATTCAATAAATCAACTAATTGGCTCTTTTGTTGTTGGGGGCCTTATTCTTCCGAAGGTCCTCAAAACACTAATTTAACAGCTACTTTTAGCCTATTTTTAAGTGCAACAGGAAGAATGTCGAAGAATACCTTCGATAGGAGCTACTACAGTTGTGGAGCTGAAGGCATCAACTTCGGATTGACGACGTGCATGCGTAGTTGATAAAGCAAACTAGAGCTATATGAAGTCCTCAAGACTTGTTCAACAAGACAACTGGAGGAAAAGACAACACTACCCTTAGCTCTCCCAATTAGCTCAAGTGTATAGGCTTAAGGGCACAACTGTAATCTTGCCAAAGTTGTATCTCGTGACTAAATAGAGGAACAATTGCATGCTTTGTTCATGCTTTTTGGTGATAGAGAATTGTATTGCTCCACCTATGAAGCAGTATTTCTTTTACCTTTGTCTTGTAATTCCAAGGAACTGAAGGTATTGTTGGGGACTTGTTCTCAAATGCTATGAGTTAAGAACAAGGCAACACAAATGTTAATGGTTAAAAACTTTCGTCCTCCGAAGCATTGTCTCCCTCGGGATATAATGATCTTCAGACGAAGGTCATGAAGGACAAACCTTCATCATCTCAGTAGGTAATAATGAAAGTAGAAACATATGAAACATGAAAAGAACATGGAATAATCACATTAAATCATCAAATTATTATTTATGTTCTTTTAATATAATTATGAACAAACATTGATGATACTGATTATATTTGTACCTTCGGCTTGACAGAAGGTAAAAATCCAAGGGCGATGTGCAGATGATTACCAGTCCGCGTGAACAGTGCGGGGTTACTGTTTACCTATTTATAGGCACGGGACGTAGCACGGTCCAAATTACATTTATGTCCTTGATAACTAATTATAAACATGATACAAATTATCATGGACTAAACGATATTTTCACTACAACACAAACCCCCCTATAACAACGCATCTACAGCAACACATGGTTTTATGCGTTGTAAGAAATTAGCAACAATGCTTAATATGCATTGCAAGCATCATCTATTAAGTTATTAGAGTAGTGGTAATGCTTAATATGTGTTGCTAGCACCATCTGTTATTTAAATAGGATGTGACAACACTTAATATGTGTTGCTAGCGGAATTTATTGATTAACTAGAATGCGACAACAATTGTGTCGCTAGTAATCTCTTTTATTAAAATTTAAGAGAATTCTCGGTGCGTGAGAGAAGCCACGTATCCTAGAAATAATCAGCCGTCTCATCTCGTTCAATGCTCACATCTGCGTCCTCTCCGGCTCTCCCTCCTCTCTTGACTTTTCTCCTCCCTCGCGTCATCCCTATCCCATTGCTCCGCCCCAGCCCTCATCCCAATATCACCGACGAGCACGTCGTCCTGTCCCCGGCATCGCCCGTGCTAGGCCAGCTCCACTAGCCTTCCTTCCCGTACCGTCCACTACACACGCGTCCTTGGACGACCTTCTCTTCCTCAGCAGATGCGCGTGCTGGATGCCCTCCACGGTTGCGCCCTACTGCGCCAGAACAACGGCCTCGACGCGTCCACCCACTGCGAGTGTGAACCCAGTGATCCTCGTCCGTGCTTCCACATTCCCCATCTCGAACATATCCCCAAGGAAACCGTCTTCCCCCTCCTTCCGTGCCGCCGGCCAGTAGATCTCCGGCCATGGACGACGATGGAGGGGCCTTCCCGTCGACGTCTGCTTCAGCGGCAGCAAGGTGCTCAAGGACCGGGCGCTGCTAGTTGAGCCGACGGCCGTGGTGGCGGAGCCGGACCCCGTGGCATTGGACCGATGGTTCAGGCCTCACATTCTGGTCAACACTGCAATCCCTCGCCTTTTAGGTCTCTGAGGCGTTGGTTTCCATTTGACCCTTCCCCATTGCCGCTTGTTGGCCCCCTTTTGCTGGTCTCTATGCAAGAGCTGCAACGAGACACAGATTCTCCAACATCCAAAGCGAGGTGAGATTCTTGCTGAAACAAATCTGTAATCAGTTAAGTCTTGCAATTGTAAGCAACAATTGCATTTATTTTTTCCCAATTATTTACATGTAGTTAATTGATTTGTTCTACTCAAGTTTGACTACACTGTCCTTCATGCTGTAAATAAACTTATAATTGCGTCGATGCCAGTAGATGTTGCTACACTGTCCTTCATTTGTGTTGTGGATTGCACCGAGATAGCCTTAAAGCAATTCACTAATCTGCTGACACACACTGCTGGAACCAATCTGATAGTGTAGGTGAAAGTCGCCTAGAGGGGGGGTGAATAGGGCGAATATGAAATTTATAAACTTAAGCACAACTACAAGTCGGGTTAGCGTTAGAAATATGAACGAGTTCGAGAGAGAGGGTGAAAAACAAATCGCGGGCAAATAAAGAGTGAGACACGATGATTTGCTTTACCGAGGTTCAGTTCTTGCAAACCTACTCCCCGTTGAGGTGGTCACAAAGACCGGGTCTCTTTCAACCCTTTCCCTCTCTCAAACGGTCACTTAGACCGAGTGAGCTTCTCTTCTCAATCAAACGGAACACAAAGTTCCCATAAGGACCACCACACAATTGGTGTCTCTTGCCTCGGTTACAATTGAGTTTGATCACAAGAATGAAGAAAGAAAAGAAGCAATCCAAGCGTAAGAGCTCAAATGAACACAAATGTCGCTCTCTCTAGTCACTATTTGATTTGGAGTGATTCCGGACTTGGGAGAGGATTTGATCTCTTTGGTTGTGTCTAGAATTGAATGCTATAGCTCTTGTAATGTGTTGAAGGTGGAAAATTTGGATGCCATTGAATGTGGGGTGGTTGGGGTATTTATAGCCTGAAAGGGAAATGTGCCCTTGGGCCATTTCTAAGTATTTTGGTGATTGAGTGCCAACACAAGTGCTTTCGTGTTAATCTATGCAAAGTGGTGGACAAAGTGCAAATCATGTCAAAAGGTATGTTTCTAGACTTAGTACATTGTTTTATGGACTAATGTATTGTGTCTAAGTGTTGGAAACAGGAAAAATCGAATTGGAGAAGAGACGGCTAAGTTCAGCCAAGGTCAGCGCAGTCTGGGTGCACCGGACTGTCCGGTGGTGCACCGGACAGTGTCCGGTGTGCCAGACTGGCTCTGGCGAACTTGTTGCTCTCGGGAGTTCGACGGCGGTGTACGACTATAATTCACCGGACTGTCCGGTGGTGCACCGGACTGTCCGGTGAGCCGTTCACAGGCGAACTCGTCGCTCTCGGGAGATGATTAACGGCGTACAGCTAAAATTCACCGGACTGTCCGGTGGTGCACCGGACTGTCCGGTGGTGCACCGGACTGTCCGGTGAGCCAACGGTCTGCCGGGGCAACGGTCGGCCGAGGATTCCGCGCGTGACGCGTGGCCGAGCCAACGGTCACATTGGAGCACCGGACTGTCCGGTGTGCACCGGACAGTGTCCGGTGCGCCAACGGCTCTTAATCTGCAACGGTCGGCTTCGCCAAATAAGGAAGGAGATCCGCACCGGACAGTGTCCGGTGGTGCACCGGACTGTCCGGTGCGCCAGGCGACAGAAGGCAAGATCAGCCTTCCTGGAATGTTCTCAACGGCTCCTAGCTGCCTTGGGGCTATAAAAGGGACCCCTAGGCGCATGGAGGAGTACACCAAGCATACTCAAAGCATTCCTAAGCACCAAGACTTCGATTCCACGCATTTGATTCTTCGTGATAGCATCTAGAGCTCTAGTTGAGTTGTGAACTCATCGGGTTGTGTTGCGAGCTCTTGTTGCGACTTGTGTGCGTGTTGACATTCTGATTTCGTGTCTTGTGTGCGTTGCTCATCCCTCCCTTACTTCGTGCTTCTTTGTGAACTTCAAGTGTAAGGGAGAGAGGCTCCAAGTTGTGGAGATTCCTCGTGGACGGGATTAAGAAAAACAAAGCAAAACACTGTGATATTCAAGTGGGTCTTTGGACCGCTTGAGAGGGGTTGATTGCAAGCCTCGTCCGTTGGGACGCCACAACGTGGAGTAGGCAAGCGTTGGTCTTGGCCGAACCACGGGATAACCACCGTGCCATCTCTGTGATTGATATCTTTGTGGTTATTGTGTTTTTGTTGAGACTCCTCTCTAGTCAGTTGGCGATTATTGTGCTAACACTTAACCAAGTTTCTGTGGCTTAAGTTTCAAGTTTTACAGGATCACCTATTCACCCCCCTCTAGGTACTCTCAATTGGTATCAGAGCCGTTCTCTTCACGAAGGGACTAATCGCCCGAAGAGATGGATCCTAAGGGGAAGGGAATCGTGATCAATGATAAGGAGAAGGAGTCCTTCGTCAACGAGCCGAAGGATGACAAGCCTACCGACTCGGGCTCGGGCCACAAACGCAAAGATGGGAAGAATAAGAAGACAAGACGCATCAAGGAGATCGTCTACTACGACAACAGCGATGAGTCCACTTCTTCCCAAAAGGACAACGACGACAACGACTACGACAAACGAAAGACGGTTAACTCAAACTTTTCTTTCGATTATTCGCGTATCCCACATAGCTCAAATGCACATTTGCTTTCCATCCCTCTTGGCAAACCTCCACACTTTGATGGGGAGGACTACGGATTTTGGAGTCACAAAATGCGTTGTCACTTGTTCTCTCTCCATCCAAGCATATGGGAGATTGTTGAGAATGGAATGAAATTTGATAGCTCGGATAGTCCTATATTTATTAATGAACAGATTCATAAAAATGCACAAGCTACTACTGTGTTGTTAGCCTCTTTGTGCAGGGACGAGTACCATAAGGTGAGCGGCTTGGACAATGCCAAGCAAATCTGGGACACCCTCAAGATTTCTCATGAGGGGAACGACGTCACCTTACTCACCAAGATGGAGTTGGTGGAGGGCGAGCTTGGAAGATTTGCAATGATAAGGGGCGAGGAGCCAACCCAAACATACAACCGGCTCAAGACCCTTATCAACAAAATAAGGAGCTACGGAAGCACGCGATGGACGGACCATGATGTCATCCGCCTAATGCTAAGGTCCTTTACTGTACTTGATCCACATTTGGTGAACAATATTCGTGAAAATCCTAGGTACACCAAGATGTCGCCCGAAGAAGTCCTTGGAAAGTTCGTAAGCGGGCGAATGATGATCAAGGAGGCAAGGTACATGGACGACGCGTTGAACGGTCCAATCCATGAGCCTCAACCCATTGCTCTCAAGGCAACGAGAAGCAAGGAGGCGCTACCTAGCAAGGTGGCGCAAGTTGAGGCGGCCGGGCTCAATGATGAAGAGATGGCCCTCATCATCAAGCGCTTCAAGACGGCGCTAAAGGGTCGCAAGGGACAGCCAAGCAAGACCAAGACAAAGGGGAAGCGCTCATGCTTCAAATGTGGTAAGATTGGTCATTTTATTGCTAACTGTCCCGATAATGATAGTGAACAGGAACAAGAGGGTAAGAGGGAGAAGAAGAAGGCATACAAGAAGGCATACAAGAAGGCTAAGGGCGAGGCACACCTTGGTAAGGAGTGGGACTCGGATTGTTCGTCATCCGACTCCGAAAATGAAGGACTCGCCGCCACCGCCTTCAACAAGTCATCCCTCTTCCCCAACGAGCGTCACACATGCCTCATGGCGAAGGAGAAGAAGGTATGTACTCGAGACAGTACTACTTATGATTCTTCTAGTGATGATGAGTCTAGTGATGAAGAAATATATTACTCTAGTTTGTTCAAGGAATTGGATAGAACTAAAGTAGATAAGATTAATGAATTGATTGATGCCTTGAATGAAAAGGATAGACTCTTAGAAAAACAAGAGGACCTTTTATATGAAGAGCATGACAAATTTGTAGAGGCACAAAAATCTTATGCGTTAGAAGTTAAAAGAAATGAAATGCTTTCTTGTGAACTATCTTCTTGCCATAAGACAATTTCTAGTTTAAAAAGCATAAACGATGACTTGGATGCTAAGTTAGAAATAGCTAATAAATCAACATCTTGTGTAGAACATGTTGTGGTTTGCACGAGGTGTAAAGATTTTGATGTTGATGCTTGTAGTGAACACCTAGTGTCAATTTCTAAATTGAATGATGAAGTGGCTAGTCTTAATGCCCAACTTAAGACTAGCAAAAGCGAATTTGATAAGTTAAAATTTGCAAGGGATGCCTACACGATTGGTAGACACCCCTCAATTAAGGATGGACTTGGTTTCAAGAGAGAAGCCAAGAACTTAACAAACCATAAGGCTCCCATCCACGCCAAGGAGAAAGGGAAGGCTCCTATGGCTAGTAGTGCTAAAAAGAACCATGCTTTTATGTATCATGATAGGAGACATGCTAGAAATGCAAAAAGAAGTTATGATGCTCTTGATTCACATGTTTATGATTCATATGCTATGTTTGCTTCTAGTTCTTCCTATATGCATGGTAGAAATGTAGTTAGGAGAAATGGTGTTAATGTTCCTAGGAAAGTTAATGAACCTTCTACAATATATCATGCTTTAGATGCTTCCTTTGCTATTTGTAGAAAGGATAGGAAGATAGTTGCTAGAAAATTAGGGGCAAAATGCAAGGGAGACAAAACTTGCATTTGGGTCCCTAAGACAATTGTGACTAACCTTGTAGGACCCAACAAGAGTTGGGTACCTAAGACCCAAGCCTAAATTTGCCTTGCAGGTTTATGCATCCGGGGGTTCAAGCTGGATTATCGACAGCGAATGCACAAACCACATGACGGGGGAAAAGAAGATGTTCACCTCCTACGTCAAGGACAAGGATCCCCAAGATTCAATCATATTCGGTGATGGGAATCAAGGCAAGGTGAAAGGCTTAGGCAAAATTGCAATATCAAATGAGCACTCTATTTATAATGTGTTTTTAGTTGAGTCTCTTGGATATAACTTGTTATCTGTTAGTCAATTATGCAATATGGGATATAATTGTCTATTCACAAATGTAGATGTGTCTGTCTTTAGAAGAAGTGATGGTTCACTAGCTTTTAAGGGTGTATTAGACGGCAAACTTTACTTAGTTGATTTTGCAAAAGAGGAGGCCGGTCTAGATGCATGCTTAATTGCTAAGACTAGCATGGGCTGGCTGTTGCATCGCCGCTTAGCACATGTGGGGATGAAGAACCTTCACAAGCTTCTAAAGGGAGAACACGTGATAGGTCTAACCAACGTACATTTCGAAAAAGATAGACCTTGTGCAGCTTGTCAAGCAGGGAAACAGGTGGGAGGCTCTCATCACACCAAAAATGTGATGACCACATCAAGACCTTTGGAGATGCTTCACATGGACCTCTTCGGACCCGTCGCCTATCTAAGTATAGGAGGAAGTAAGTATGGTCTTGTTATAGTTGATGACTTTTCCCGCTTCACTTGGGTATTCTTTTTGCAGGATAAATCTAAAACCCAAAGGACCCTCAAGCGCTTCCTAAGGAGAGCTCAAAACGAGTTTGAGCTCAAGGTGAAAAAGATAAGGAGCGACAATGGGTCCGAGTTCAAGAACCTTCAAGTGGAGGAGTACCTTGAGGAGGAAGGGATCAAGCACGAGTTCTCCGCTCCCTACACACCACAGCAAAATGGTGTGGTAGAGAGGAAGAACATGACACTTATAGACATGGCGAGGACGATGCTTGGAGAGTTCAAGACCCCCGAGCACTTTTGGTAGGAAGCCGTGAACACGGCTTGCCACGCCATCAACAGGGTCTACCTTCATCGCCTCCTCAAGAAGACATCGTATGAGCTACTAACCGGTAACAAACCCAATGTTTCGTATTTTCGAGTTTTTGGGAGTAAATGCTACATTCTAGTGAAGAAGGGTAGGAATTCCAAATTTGCTCCCAAAGCCGTAGAAGGGTTTTTGTTAGGTTATGACTCAAATACAAAGGCATATAGAGTCTTCAACAAATCATCGGGTTTGGTTGAAGTCTCTAGCGACGTTGTATTTGTTGAGACTAATGGCTCTCCAAGAGAGCAAGTTGTTGATTGTGATGATGTAGATGAAGAAGAAGTTCCAACGGCCGCAATATGCACCATGGCGATTGGAGATGTGCGGCCACAGGAACAAGATGAGCAATATCAACCTTCTTCCTCAACAATGGTGCAACCCCCAACTCAAGATGATGAACAGGAGGCGTGTGATCAAGGGGGAGCACAAGATGATTATGTAATGGAGGAAGAAGCACAACCGGCACCTCCAACCCAAGTTCGAGCAATGATTCAAAGGGATCATCCCGTCGACCAAATTTTGGGTGATATTAGCAAGGGAGTAACTACTCGATCTCGATTAGTTAACTTTTGTGACCATTACTCCTTTGTCTCTTCTATTGAGCCTTTCAGGGTAGAAGAGGCCTTGCTAGATCCGGACTGGGTGTTGGCCATGCAGGAGGAGCTCAACAACTTCAAAAGAAATGAAGTTTGGACACTGGTGCCTCGTCCCAAACAAAATGTTGTGGGAACCAAGTGGGTGTTCCGCAACAAACAAGACGAGCACAGGGTGGTGACAAGGAACAAGGCACGACTTGTGGCAAAAGGTTATGCCCAAGTCGCAGGTTTGGACTTTAAGGAGACTTTTGCTCCTGTGGCTAGGCTAGAGTCCATTCGTATCTTGCTAGCATATGCCGCTCACCATTCTTTCAGGTTGTACCAAATGGATGTGAAGAGCGCTTTCCTCAATGGGCCAATCAAGGAGGAGGTGTATGTGGAGCAACCCCCTGGCTTCGAGGATGAATGGTACCCCGACCACGTGTGTAAGCTCTCTAAGGCGCTCTATGGACTTAAGCAAGCCCCAAGAGCATGTATGAATGCCTTAGAGACTTTTTGATTGCTAATGCTTTCAAGGTTGGGAAAGCCGATCCAACTCTTTTCACTAAGACTTGCGATGGTGATCTTTTTGTGTGCCAAATTTATGTCGATGACATAATATTTGGTTCTACTAACCAAAAGTCTTGTGAAGAGTTTAGCAGGGTGATGACTCAGAAATTCGAGATGTCGATGATGGGCGAGTTAAGCTACTTCCTTGGGTTCCAAGTGAGGCAACTCAAGGATGGAACCTTCATCTCCCAAACGAAGTACACCCAAGATTTGATCAAGAGGTTTGGGATGAAGGACACCAAGCCCGCAAAGACTCCGATGGGAACCGACAGACAAACCGACCTCAACAAAGGAGGTAAGTCTGTTGATCAAAAAGCATACCGGTCTATGATAGGGTCTTTACTTTATTTATGTGCTAGTAGACCGGATATTATGCTTAGCGTATGCATGTGTGCTAGATTTCAATCCGATCCTAAGGAGTGTCACTTAGTGGCTGTGAAGCGAATTCTTAGATATTTAGTCGCTACGCCTTGTTTCGGGATCTAGTATCCAAAGGGGTCTACCTTTGACTTGATTGGATATTCAGACTCCGACTATGCTGGATGTAAGGTCGATAGGAAGAGTACATCGGGGACGTGCCAATTCTTAGGAAGGTCCCTGGTGTCATGGAGCTCTAAGAAACAAACTTCCGTTGCCCTATCCACCGCTGAGGCCGAGTACGTTGCCGCAGGACAGTGTTGCGCGCAACTACTTTGGATGAGGCAAACCCTCAGGGACTTTGGCTACAATTTGAGCAAAGTCCCACTCTTATGTGATAATGAGAGTGCTATCCGCAAGGCGGATAATCCTGTTGAACACAGCCGCACAAAACACATAGACATCCGACATCACTTTTTGAGAGACCACCAGCAAAAGGGAGATATCGAAGTGTTCCATGTTAGCTCCGAGAACCAGCTAGCCGATATCTTTACCAAGCCTTTAGATGAGCAGACCTTTTGCAAGTTGCGTAGTGAGCTAAATGTCTTAGATTCGCGGAACCTGGATTGAATTATAGCATACTTGTGTCTATACCTTTGATCATGTTCCTTATGCATTTTGTTGCTTATTTATGGTGCTCAAGTTGTACTAACACTCCCCGGACCTCACAAGTCCGTTGCAAAGTGATGCACATATTTAGGGGGAGATGTGTTACAACTTGACCCTTTGAGACTAACCATGTGCTTGAGTTTGCTTGATTTAGTCTCAAAGGAGGATTGAAAGGGAAAAGGTGGACTTGGACTATGCAAGTCTTCCACTGCACTCCGATGAAAGAGTAAGTTATTCCAAGTTCATCTTTGTACTTTTATTGCCTTTTTACTCTTAGTTGAAGATTTTGGTGAGGCAATGGGGTTACAGGGCCAAAATTGATCGTGTTTTGGTGCTTGATGCCAAAGGGGGAGAAAATAAGGCCAAAGCAATAAATGGATCAGCTACCACTTGTGAATTTTGAAAATAGTAGAGTTAGAGTTTTTGTTTGTCAAAATACTCTTATTGCCAAAAGTTCGTCTCTTGTGGGGAGAAAGGTTTAATTATGGCAAAAAGGGGGAGTTTTTGAAATCGTTGATCAATTTCTCTTGGAATGACTCTCTTTATGTCTTAACAAGTGTGTTTGATTTAGAGATAGAAATTTGAGCTTGATTTGCAAAAACAAACCGAGTGGTGGCAAAGAGTGATCCATATATGTCAAAATTGAATCAAAACAATTTTGAGTTTTCATTTGCATTGATATTGCACTTGTTCTAGTTGCTTTATGTTGTGTTGGCATAAATCACCAAAAAGGGGGAGATTGAAAGGGAAATGTGCCCTTGGGCCATTTCTAAGTATTTTGGTGATTGAGTGCCAACACAAGTGCTTTCGTGTTAATCTATGCAAAGTGGTGGACAAAGTGCAAATCATGTCAAAAGGTATGTTTCTAGACTTAGTACATTGTTTTATGGACTAATGTATTGTGTCTAAGTGCTGGAAACAGGAAAAATCGAATTGGAGAAGAGATGGCTAAGTTCAGCCAAGGTCAGCGCAGTCTGGGTGCACCGGACAGTGTCCGGTGGTGCACCGGACAGTGTCCGGTGTGCCAGACTGGCTCTGGCGAACTTGCTGCTCTCGGGAGTTCGACGGCGGTGTACGACTATAATTCACCGGACTGTCCGGTGAGCCATTCACAGGCGAACTCGTCGCTCTCGAGAGATGATTAACGGCGAACGGCTAAAATTCACCGGACTGTCCGGTGGTGCACCGGACTGTCCGGTGAGCCAACGGTCTGCTGGGGCAACGGTCGGCCGAGGATTCCGCGCGTGACGTGTGGCCGAGCCAACGGTCACATTGGAGCACCGGACTGTCCGGTGTGCACCGGACAGTGTCCGGTGCGCCAACGGCTCTTAATCTGCAACGGTCGGCTTCGCCAAATAAGGAAGGAGATCCGCACCGGATAGTGTCCGGTGGTGCACCGGACTGTCCGGTGCGCCAGGCGACAGAAGGCAAGATCAGCCTTCCTGGAATGTTCTCAACGGCTCCTAGCTGCCTTGGGGCTATAAAAGGGACCCCTAGGCGCATGGAGGAGTACACCAAGCATACTCAAAGCATTCCTAAGCACCAAGACTTTGATTCCACGCATTTGATTCTTCGTGATAGCATCTAGAGCTCTAGTTGAGTTGTGAACTCGTCGGGTTGTGTTGCGAGCTCTTGTTGCGACTTGTGTGCGTGTTGACATTCTGATTTCGTGTCTTGTGTGCGTTGCTCATCCCTCCCTTACTTCGTGCTTCTTTGTGAACTTCAAGTGTAAGGGCGAGAGGCTCCAAGTTGTGGAGATTCCTCGTGGACGGGATTAAGAAAAGCAAAGCAAAACACCGTGGTATTCAAGTGGGTCTTTGGACCGCTTGAGAGGGGTTGATTGCAACCCTCGTCCGTTGGGACGCCACAACATGGAGTAGGCAAGCGTTGGTCTTGGCCGAACCACGGGATAACCATCGTGCCATCTCTGTGATTGATATCTTTGTGGTTATTGTGTTTTTGTTGAGACTGCTTTCTAGTCACTTGGCGATTATTGTGCTAACACTTAACCAAGTTTCTGTGGCTTAAGTTTCAAGTTTTACAGGATCACCTATTCACCCCCCCTCTAGGTATTCTCATAGCCCCAACCACCAAAAGTGGTCGTTGGAGGCTGCTGTCGCATGGCGCATCGGACAGTCCGGTGAGCCAATGGACACTGTTCGGTGCGCCAGCCACGTCAGCCGGCCGTTAGGTTCTGACCGTTGGAGCTCTGACTGGTGGGGCCTCTGGCTATCCGGTGGTGCACCGGACAGGTCCTGTAGACTGTCCGTTGCGCCTCCTGCGCGTGCTCTGACTCTGGCGCGCACTGTAGCGCATTTAATGCGGTTGCAGTCGACCGTTGGCGCGAAGTAGCTGTTGCTCCGCTGGCACACCGGACACTGTCCGGTGCATCACCGGACTGTCCGGTGAATTATAGTGGAGCGGCCTCCCATTTTCCCGAAGGTAGCGAGTTCAACGTCGAGTTCCCTGGTGCACCAGACACTGTCCGGTGCGCCAGACCAGAGTGCCTTTGGGTTGTCTTTTGCTCTCTTTGTTTGAACCCTTTCTTGGTCTTTTTATTGGCTTATTGTGAACCTTTTGGCACCTGTAAAACTTATAGACTATAGCAAACTAGTTAGTCCAATTATTTGTGTTGGGCAATTCAACCACCAAAATCAATTTAGGAAAAGGTGTAAGCCTATTTCCCTTTCAATCTCCCCCTTTTTGGTGATTGATGCCAACACAAACCAAAGCAAATATAGAAGTGCATAATTGAACTAGTTTGCATATTTGTAAGTGCAAAGGTTACTTAGAATTGAACCAATAAATATTCTCATAAGATATGCATGGATTGTTTCTTTATTTTTAACATTTTGGACCACGCTTGCACCACATGTTTTGTTTTGCAAATGTTTTGGAAAAAACTTTTCAAAGTCATTTTGCAAGTAGTCAAAAATAAATAAGAGTTTTGAGAAGCATTTTCAAGATTTGAAAATTTCTCCCCCTGTTTCAAATGCTTTTCCTTTGACTAAACAAAACTCCCCCTCAATAAAATCCTCCTCTTAGTGTTCAAGAGGGTTTTAGATACTAGTTTTTGAAGAGGGGAACCCAATTTGAAATTCTATCAAAACTAAGATACCAATTTAAAAATTCATCATTTCAAAACCTTTTCTTAACTTAAATTTTGAAAATTGGGTGGTGGTGCGGTCCGGTGGTGGTGCGGTCCTTTTGCTTTGGGCTAATACTTTCTCCCCCTTTGGCATGAATCGCCAAAAACGGATACTTGAGTGAAATATAAGCCCTTTTAACTACTATCTCCCCTTTGGCAAACAAAGTATGAGTGAAGATTATACCAAAGTTGGAGAGCGGCGCGGAGTGACGACGAAGGATGAGTAATTCGATGGAGTGGAGTGGAAGCCTTTGTCTTCGCTGAAGACTCCAATTCCCTTTCAATCTATGACTTGGTTGGAAATATACTTGAAAACACATTAGTCATAGCATATAAAAGAGACATGATCAAAGGTATATTTAAGAGCTATGTGTGCAAAACATCAAAAGAAGTTCCGAGAATCAAGGATATTTAGCTCATGCCTAAGTTTGTTAAAAGTTTGTTCATCTAATGGCTTGGTAAAGATATCGGCTAATTGTTCTTTGGTGTTAATATATGCAATCTCGATATCCCCCTTTTGTTGGTGATCCCTTAGAAAATGATACCGAATGGCTATGTGTTTAGTGCGGCTATGTTCAACGGGATTATCCGCCATGCGGATTGCACTCTCATTATCACATAGAAGAGGAACTTTGGTTAATTTGTAACCATAGTCCCTAAGGGTTTGCCTCATCCAAAGCAATTGTGCGCAACAATGGCCTGCGGCAATATACTCGGCCTCGGCGGTAGAAAGAGCTACGAAATTTTGCTTCTTTGAAGCCCAAGACACCAGGGACCTTTCCAAGAACTGACAAGTCCCCGTTGTGCTCCTTCTATTAATTTTACACCCCGCCCAATCGGCATCCGAATAACCAATTAAATCAAATGTGGATCCCCTAGGATACCAAAGCCCAAACTTAGGAGTATAAACTAAATATCTCAAGATTCGTTTTACGGCCGTAAGGTGAGCTTCCTTAGGGTCGGCTTGGAATCTTGCACGCATGCATACGGAAAGCATAATATCCGGTTGAGATGCACATAAATAGAGTAAAGAACCTATCATCGATCGGTATACCTTTTGATCTACGGATTTACCTCCAGTATCGAGGTCGAGATGCCCATTAGTTCCCATGGGTGTCTTGATGGGCTTGGCATCCTTCATCCCAAACTTGTTTAGAATGTCTTGAATATACTTCGTTTGCCTAATGAAGGTGCCCTCTTTGAGTTGCTTCACTTGAAATCCTAAGAAGTACTTCAACTCCCCCATCATAGACATCTCGAATTTCTGTGTCATGATCCTACTAAATTCCTCACAAGTAGATTCGTTAGTAGACCCAAATATAATATCATCAACATAAATTTGGCATACAAACAAATCATTATCAAGAGTTTTAGTAAATAAAGTAGGATCGGCTTTTCCGACTTTGAAGCCATTAGTGATAAGAAAATCTCTTAGGCATTCATACCATGCTCTTGGGGCTTGCTTGAGCCCATAAAGCGCCTTAGAGAGTTTATACACATGGTTAGGATACTCACTATCTTCAAAGCCGGTAGGTTGCTCAACATAGACCTCCTCCTTGATTGGTCCATTGAGGAAGGCACTTTTCACGTCCATTTGGTAAAGCTTAAAGCCATGGTAAGTAGCATAGGCAAGTAAAATGCGAATTGACTCAAGCCTAGCTACGGGTGCATATGTTTCACCGAAATCCAAACCTTCGACTTGTGAATATCCCTTGGCCACAAGTCGGGCTTTGTTCCTTGTCACCACACCATGCTCGTCTTGCTTGTTGCGGAAAACCCACTTGGTTCCTACAACATTTTGGTTAGGACGTGGAACTAAATGCCATACCTCATTCCTAGTGAAATTGTTGAGCTCCTCTTGCATCGCCACCACCCAATCCGAATCTTGAAGTGCTTCCTCTACCTTGTGTGGCTCAATAGAGGAAACAAAAGAGTAATATTCACAAAAATGAGCAACACAAGATCGAGTAGTTACCCCCTTTTGAATATCGCCGAGGATGGTGTTCACGGGGTGATCTCATTGGATTGCTTGGTGGACTCTTGGGTGTGGCGGTCTTGTAGCTTGTTCATCTTCCTCATCTTGATTATGGGCATCTCCCCCTTGATCATTGCTCTCCTCTTGAGGTGGCTCAACTTCTTGATCATTTTGAGCCTGACCCTCATCTTGAGTTGGTGGAGATGCTTGTGTGGAGGAAGATGGTTGATCTTGTGCTTGTGGTGGCTCTTCGGATTCCTTAGGACACACATCCCCAATGTTCCTTAGCGCGACGCACGAAGCCTCTTCATCACCTAGCTCATCAAGATCAACTTGCTCTACTTGAGAGCCGTTAGTCTCATCAAACACAATGTCACAACAGACTTCAACTAATCTAGAGGACTTGTTAAAGACTCTATATGCCCTTGTGTTTGAATCATAACCTAGTAAAAAATCTTCTACAGCCTTAGGAGCAAATTTAGATTTTCTACCTCTTTTAACAAGAATAAAGCATTTGCTACCAAAGACTCTAAAATATGAAACATTGGGCTTTTTTACCGGTTAGGAGTTCATATTATGTCTTCTTGAGGATTCGGTGTAGATATAACCGGTTGATGGCGTAGCAAGCGGTGTTGACCGCCTCGGCCCAAAACCGATCCGAAGTCTTGTACTCATCAAGCATGGTTCTTGCCATGTCCAATAGAGTACGATTCTTCCTCTCCACTACACCATTTTGTTGTGGCGTGTAGAGAGAAGAGAACTCATGCTTGATTCCCTCCTCCTCAAGGAAGCCTTCAAATTGAGAGTTCTTGAACTCTGTCCCGTTGTCGCTTCTTATTTTCTTGATCCTCAAGCCGAACTCATTTTGAGCTCGCAAGAATCCCTTTAAGGTCTCTTGGGTATGAGATTTTTCCTGCAAAAAGAACACCCAAGTGAAGCGAGAATAGTCATCCACAATAACTAGACAGTACTTACTTCTGCCGATGCTTATGTAAGCAATCGGGCCGAATAGATCCATGTGTAGGAGCTCGGGTGGCCTATCAGTCGTCATGATGTTCTTGTGTGGATGATGAACACCAACTTGCTTCCCTGCCTGACATGCGCTATAAACCCTGTCTTTCTCAAAATGAACATTTGTTAGTCCCAAAATGTGTTCTCCCTTTAGAAGCTTGTGAAGATTCTTCATTCCAACATGTGCTAGTCGGCGATGCCAGAGCCAGCCCATGTTAGTCTTAGCAATTAAGCAAGCGTCGAGTTCAGCTCTATCAAAATCTACTAATTATAGCTGACCCTCTAACACTCCCTTAAATGCTATTGAATCATCACTTCTTCTAAAGACAGTGACACTTGTATCCGTAAAAAGACAGTTGTAACCCATTTTACATAATTGCGAAACTGAAAGCAAGTTGTAGTCTAAATAATCTACAAGAAAAACATTTGAAATAGAATGGTCAGGTGATATAGCAATTTTACCCAATCCTTTGACCAAACCTTGATATCCATCCCCGAATGTGATAGCTCGTTGGGGATCTTGATTTTTCTCGTAGGAGGAGAACATCTTCTTCTCCCCTGTCATATGGTTTGTGCACCCGCTGTTGATGATCCAACTTGAGCCCCCGGATGCATAAACCTACAAAACAAATTTAGTTCTTGATTTTAGGTACCCAAACGGTTTTGGGCCCTTTGACATTAGATACAAGAACTTTGGGTACCCAAACACAAGTCTTGGAGCCCTTGTGTTTGCCCCCAACATACTTGGCAACTACCTTGCCTGATTTGTTGGTTAGCACATAAGATGCATCAAAAGTCAAATGAAATGTTAGAATCATTTGATGCAATAGGAGTTTTCTTCTTAGGCAATTTTGCACGGGTTGATTGCCTAGAGCTAGATGTCTCACCCTTATACATAAAAGCATGATTAGGGCCAGAGTGAGACTTCCTAGAATGAATTATCCTAATTTTGCTCTCGGGATAACCGACAGGGTATAAAATGTAACCCTCGTTATCTTGAGGCATGGGAGTCTTGCCCTTAACAAAGTTTGACAATCTTTTAGGAGGGGCATTAAGTTTGACATTGTCTCCCTTTTGGAAGCCAATGCCATCCTTGATGCCAGGGCGTCTCCCACTATAGAGCATGCTTCTAGCAAATTTAAATTTTTCATTTTCTAAGTCATGCTCAGCAATTTTAGCATCTAATTTTGCTATATGATCATTTTGTTGTTTAATTAAATCCATATGATCATGAATGGCATCAATGTTAACATCTCTACATCTAGTGCAAATAGTAACATGCTCAATGGTAAATGTAGAGGGTTTGCAAGAATTAAGTTCAACAATCTTAGCACGTAAAACATCATTGTTATCTCTAAGATCGAAAATGGAAGCATTGCAAACATCTAATTCTTTAGCCTTAGCAATTAGTTTTTCATTTTCAATCTTAAGGCTAGCAAGAGAGACATTCAATTCTTCAATCTTAGCAAGTAAATTAACATTATCATCTCTAAGATTGGGAATTGAGACATCACAAACATTTGAATCAACTTTAGCAATTATTTTAGCATTTTCATTTCTAAGGTTGGCAATAATATCATGGCAAGTGCTTAGCTCACTAGATAGTTTTTCACATTTCTCTACTTCTAAAGTGTAAGCATTCTTAACCTTAACATGCTTCTTGTTTTCTTTAATTAGGAAGTCCTCTTGAGAATCCAAGAGTTCATCCTTCTCATGAATAGCACTAATTAATTCATTTAATTTTTCCTTTTGTTGCATGTTTAGGTTGGCAAAAAGGGTGCGCAAATTATCCTCCTCATCACAAGAGTTATCCTCATCGCTAGAGGTTTCATATTTAGTGGAGGATTTTGATTTTACCTTCTTCCTTTTGTCGTCCTTGGCCATGAGGCACTTGTGGCCAACGTTGGGGAAGAGGAGGCCCTTGGTGACGGCGATGTTAGCGGCGTCCTCGTCGAAGGAAGAGTCAGTGGAGCTTTCGTCGGAGTCCCATTCGCGGCACACATGGGCATCGCCGCCCCTCTTCTTGTGGTACCTCTTCTTTTCTCTCCTCTTGCCCTTCTTGTCATTATCCCTGTCACTTTCACTAGATAGTGGACATTTTGCAATAAAGTGACCGGGCTTACCACACTTGTAGCACACTTCCTTGGAGCGGGATTTGTAGTCCTTCCCCCTCCTTTGCTTGAGGATTTGGCGGAAGCTCTTGATGATGAGCGCCATTTCCTCATTGTCGAGTTTAGAGGCGTCGATGGGTTGTCTACTTGATGTAGACTCCTCCTTTTTCTCCTCTGTTGCCTTGAATGCGACCGGTTGTGCTTCGGGCGTGGAGGGACCATCTAGCTCGATGATTTTCTTTGAGCCTTTGATCATCAACTCAAAGCTCACAAAATTTCCTATCACTTCTTCGGGAGACATTTGTGTGTATCTAGGATTACCACAAATTAATTGAACTTGCGTAGGGTTAAGAAAAACAAGTGATCTAAGAATAACCTTGACCTTTCATGGTCCTCCCATTTTGTACTCCCGAGGTTGCGCACTTGGTTCACCAAGGTCTTCAAGCGGTTGTACATGGCTTGAGGGTCCTCGCCTTGGTTGAGTCGGAACTGACCAAGCTCTCCCTCGATCGTCTCCCGCTTGGTGATTTTGGTCACCTCATCTCCTTCGTGCGCGGTCTTAAGCACATCCCAAATTTCCTTTGCGCTCTTCAACCCTTGCACCTTATTATACTCCTCTCGACTTAGAGAGGCGAGGAGTATAGTAGTGGCTTGGGAGTTGAGGTGTTGGATTTGCTCGACCTCCTCCGAGTCGTAATCCTTGTCTCCCTTCTTTGGTACCTGCGCTCCTACTCAACAATTTCCCATATACTTTTGTGGAGTGAGGTTAGGTGATGCCTCATTTTATCACTCCACATAGAATAATCTTCACCTTCAAGCATAGGTGGTTTGCCTAATGGAACGGAAAGAAATGGAGTACGTTTTGAAATGCGAGGGTAGTGAAGGGGCATCTTACTATATTTCTTGCGCTCATGGCGCTTAGAAGTGACGGATGCCGATTCCGAGCCGGAGGTGGAGGATGACGAAGAGTCGGTCTCGTAGTAGACCACCTTCTTCATCTTCTTCTTCTTGTCACCCTTCCGTTGGGACTTGATGGAGGAAGAGGATTCCTCCTTGTGCTTGTGGGCGGACTCCCTTGAGTGCGTTCTCCCCGAGCTTGCGGACTTGTCGCCGGTCCCGATCTCCCTCTTGGCGGATGCTCCCGACATCACTTCGAGCGGTTAGGCTCTAATGAAGTACCGGGCTTTGATACCAATTGAAAGTCGCTTAGAGGGGGGTGAATATGGCGAATCTGAAATTTATAAACTTAAGCACAACTACAAGCCGGGTTAGCGTTAGAAATATGAACGAGTTCGAGAGAGAGGGTGAAAAACAAATCGCAGGCAAATAAAGAGTAAGACACGATGATTTGTTTTACCGAGGTTCGGTCCTTGCAAACCTACTCCCCATTGAGGTGGTCACAAATACCGGGTCTCTTTCAACCCTTTCCCTCTCTCAAACGGTCACTTAGACCGAGTGAGCTTCTCTTCTCAATCAAACGGAACACAAAGTTCCCACAAGGACCACCACACAATTGGTGTCTCTTGCCTCGGTTACAATTGAGTTTGATCACAAGAATGAAGAAAGAAAAGAAGCAATCCAAGCGCAAGAGCTCAAATGAACATAAATGTCGGTCTCTCTAGTCACTATTTGATTTGGAGTGATTCCGGACTTGGGAGAGGATTTGATCTCTTTGGTTGTGTCTAGAATTGAATGCTATAGCTCTTGTAATGTGTTGAAGGTGGAAAACTTGGATGCCATTGAATGTGGGGCGGTTGGGGTATTTATAGCCCCAACCACCAAAAGTGGCCGTTGGAAGGCTGCTGTCGCATGGCGCACCGGACAGTCCGGTGCGCCACCGGACACTATCCGGTGCGCCAGCCACGTCAGCCGACCGTTAGGTTCTGACCGTTGGAGCTCTGACTGGTGGGGCCTCTGGGCTGTCCGGTGGTGCACCGGACAGGTCCTGTAGACTGTCCGGTGCGCCTCCTGCGTGTGCTCTAACTCTGGCGCGCACTGTAGCGCATTTAATGCGGTTGCAGTCGACCGTTGGCGCGAAGTAGCCGTTGCTCCGCTGGCACACCGGACAGTCCGGTGAATTATAGTGGAGCGGCCTCCCATTTTCCCAAAGGTAGCGAGTTCAGCGTCGAGTTCCCTGGTGCACCGGACACTGTCCGGTGGCACACTGGATAGTCCGGTGCGCCAGACCAGAGTGCCTTTGGGTTATCTTTTGCTCTCTTTGTTTGAACCCTTTCTTGGTCTTTTTATTGGCTTGTTGTGAACCTTTTGGCACCTGTAAAACTTATAGACTAGAGCAAACTAGTTAGTCCAATTATTTGTGTTGGGCAATTCAACCACCAAAATCAATTTAGGAAAAGGTGTAAGCCTATTTCCCTTTCAGTAGGATATTGAAATTCCATAGAAGCCTCGCCTCATGTAAATTGTTTGTTGGTATTTTAATATTTCAAAATTAGTAAGTTTCACGTGCCTGAACCTTGATATGTGGCTTCTGTTGGGTTTCAACTTTAGCCTATCCCAATTTGCCTGCGACTAAAATGCTCTGTTTGTCGTTGGTATCTTGATGACTTCAGTTGCTGATGTACATATGTACTCTGATTATTCTCAGCAGCCGTGCATTGAATGGCACCATCTAAGTTATATCTTATATTGTTGTGTTGAACCTGAACATTCATGTAATATTGTTATTTATTCTTCATAGAATATGATGAAGAAAATCCCCGTTCTATAACTAAATGTGAGCATCATTTCCATCTTTGCTGCATTCTCGAATGGATGGAGCGAAAAGATACTTGCCCAGTTTGTGACCAGGTTAGTACTGAAATCAGTATCGCCTCTAATATATTGTATTAGACATGGGTGTTTTTCCCTTTGCTATCATTTACTGTATATACATGGAGATCCATTCTTTCTTTTTAAAAGGTAACCTTTTTATCAAGCATTCAAGCTTAATAAAAACTTAGTAAACTCATGTAGAATGAGAACACACGGACTTCATCTATGTGGCTCTGTTATGGGAGGTGTTTAATTACAACATGTATATTGTTTTTTTCAGTTCAAATCACTAGGTTAGATACTGTTGCTTTTGCGCAAATTATTGCTTGAAGACATGGTTTCCCTTTTTTGCTGTAAGCAGCCTGTATTATTGCAGATTACTTTGGTGGATGAGATGTTTGAATAGGCTTGGTAACCCTGGTGGATCATCACTCGAAGTTGTTCGTTACTGAGAAAGTGCAGGCAGCAACTAATTTACTTTTGATATTGGTCTATTCCGGGTGGCTCGCATGGTAATGAATTGAGGGGGCAAAAATTGAAAGGATGAATGTCATGAAATGTATTTACAATGCCTCCTTTGTCATGCGTTGTGTCATGATATATATATATATATATATATATATATATATATATATATATATATATATATATATATATATATATGTATGTCGGCTTGCAGGTTCATTCAGTTCAAAGTCCAGGACTACCCTTTTAGTTTTCTGAATTCAGAGTTTCAGACATCTGCTGGTTCTTCCAGGTTCCGGTCAGCTGTGTATATCATATATTAGGTGGTTGCAGGTAAAAATGGTGGAGGGTGGGGGTTGCTTTGTACAATCCACATGGTATTTTATGGGTGAGAAGATGAAGTAAACAACCATCAATAGTTGGGGAAAGGTTTAAGTAGACTTTTCCTTTTTTACGAAAAGTCGGTGCTTGCTGATTATACACCAAGAAACATCCTTTTGCAGCCCCATTAATCATCTCCATAGCAGCCATCGACAAAAAATAGTCCTTGAAAATTTAGAACCTTCCTTCAGTTAAGAAATATGTCCGTTACTGAAATGGAGAAGGGTTGTACACATAGTTCAATGAATCAAAAGGAAAAATGTTTAGGTGCCTTTTCTGCTTTAGATGTTGTCTCTTTGTTATTTCTCTCTATATCATCATGTTCCACGCAAGATTTTCCCTGGCTTGCTTCTGATTTTGCAATGTTGTCTTTTTGGTTTCGTTATAAGAAAGTAGAAAGACATGCTCCTCTTTTGCCTGTTTCAGCACTGATAGTGGTTTCACTTCTTGTAGCAGGCTATGCACCCAGCAACACAAGCAAAGGTGGATAATGCATGAGATATTCTCCCTAGATTGTTCTGGTAAGTTTCTGAATTTTATCTGTAGTAGAGTAGTTATACATATTTTTACTGACACAATTCCATGCATGTGAGCTAATAGTGGTTAAGTTTGAGCATTGTGCAGCAGCAACATGTGTGAATTTCAGTTTGTGTTGCCTTAGGTTACTATGGCGTTGCGATGATTACCCCCACCCCCACCCTGACCATTACGATCTTCATCTTTTTAAACATACTGCTTTCTCTTGAACTACCTATGAGAACTAAAAAAATTCTACCAATCCACCATAGTTTTTTGTTAAATATTATGATTGCTTGTGTTGTCTAGCTATGGTATTATGATGATTAACCCCCCGTTACCATCTTCACCTTTTTTAACACATTACTTTCTCTGGACTGTCCATGAAAACTAAAAAATATTCCTACCAGTCCAGCGTAGATTCGTGTTAAATACTACAACTGTTGTTGTGGGTTCTGTGACTTGTCACCTCTTCCACCTTCTCATGCACTATGATTAGCATGCGATCTGTATCGTGTAATTGATCAAAATGCATTTTATGCACAAGTATTCATGATTTGCTAAGTGTATTCAGTGTATGCAATCCACTATCCTTTCTAACAGCATAGAATTATGCCAAACAAAATAGTACTTGAATGATCTATTCAAATTAGGCAGCTATTGCAGCAGGAAACCTGTCAACATATAATACTTTATTGTTCCTTAGTGGGGTCAACAAGTTGTTTTGGCTTCTTAAATCCATCTATATATAATGTAGTCCTGTTGTCTAACCATGTCTTGCTTACCACGATGAGGAGGTAATACTGAAAAATGAGGATACAATAAAGGATATGGAGGTATGTACTTTTTTCTCCCAAGTAATCAATTTATGAATACAAGCAAACCGCCTGAAAATGGAGTTATGCTAGAATATCATTTCTTGTTAAAAAGCATCCTCCATTTATTCTATGTCTGTTATCTACAAACCTACATCTGTTGTAGTTGAAATGGCAGCCATGTGCAATGGGTTTAGTTGTTAGCTGAGGTATTGAATTTAACACATGATGCAAGGTTTAATAATCAGCATTGATCAATTGTCTCAACTGCACTGGTGGTTAGTGTGCAGTTTAGCAGGACTACTTTTTTCCTTTCTCTTTACTTGCTAACGTTATATTCAGCCCCGCCATGCACAGAAGTGACGGCATTGCCTCCGGTTTCAGAGCTGGCGGGTCGACCATTGCCCATTCGGCTGTCTCGGTATGCCCCTATTCTCAACCCCATTCTCGTAAGAAAGCACATTTCCATTTCTCGGTCGGCACATATATTTTTCTGAAATGCTTTCTGGTTGTTCATCAGTTTCAGTACCTAGGATGAAGTTTCAGAGTTGCCAGGTTTCAGTTTCAGAGCTGCTAGATTTCAGTTTCAGAGCTGCACAATGAATCCACACTTGATTCTATTTCTTTTCAGTTTTAGAGCTGCAAGATTTCTACAGAATTTGAAGACTGCTACCAAAAAAGATTTCCTTATTTGCCTAGGATGAAGTTGAGTATTGTTTAGGATGAGTCATATGTTTATATCTTTGTCTCCAGAAATATTTGTACATGTATGAAGTGGTGATTATTTTAAGTAGTGCTACCATGTATATTGACTATTTTATTTCAATGAGAAATGGTTTGTCCATTTGAATCGTGTTTATGCGGAGGATGAATTGGAGCTTCTCATTTTACTAATGGCAAATGCTGCAATATATTATTTTTTATTCAATAAATGGTTTATTTCTTGCAATACATATACGTGCTCTCACAAATCCATTCTAATTGTTGCCATTGTTATACGGTTCAACAACAATGCAACACATAAATGTGTTGCCATAAATCTGAGCAAATGTTGCCAAATCCAATACGGGTCAACCCATCTCTGCCGGTACAAACACATGTAAGCATTGCAATAGGGAATAAATATCTGTTGTGGCACAACAACGCTTATAGCCATGGTTTACCAACATATATATAAGTGTTGCAGTAGACCCTAGCAACAGCAGCATAGGCAACACATAATTATGTGTTGGTATAAGCCTTAGCAACACTTATTTCAACTTCTAGCAACGCATAAATGTGTTGCAATAGGGGGTATTTTTGTAGTGTTTCCTCTTTAAGTCGGTGTTGTCCTTCGTCTCAAGGCGTGTCATCATGCCGAAGCTCCCTGGATTGTAGCTTCGGCATGTACCTTGGTGTTGTGTCTGCTTGCATATCGTCCTACTGAAGGTGTTTTTACTTAGAGGACCTTCAGCGAAGAAGAAGGCCCCCAACAGTAGCCCCTTCGTGGTGCTAGATCGTTTTTTGTAACGAGCTCGATCTGCTAAAAATCTCGAAGGCTTCGGAATGTCGAAGGTCCGAAAAACACATTCACTGAGCTCGTTGCCGAGAAATGATTAAAATACTCCAAGCGTTGGGTGGTCCACCGTTCAGCAAATATATGCGATCTGACGTTTCACCTTCCAAGCACCGAGTGGTCCACCGTTCAGCGAGTGCAGGCGATTTGGCGGTTCACCTTTCCACCTGCAGCAATATATAAATAGACGGGTTGGTACAGAGTTACCACAACATTCATTGCCATTACACTGTTGTGCTGTTAAAAAATTTAGCCATAGTCGAAGCTTTTTTCACTGCGCTCTCAAGCGAGCACATCATCATTTAGACTTAACTTCGTCAGAAGAGTGAGCTTCGTCAAAACTGCAAAAACAAACATCAACTTCGTTAAAACCGTGAAAAGTCCATCAAATGGCCAGAGTGCATTCGACTGCAAGGGTGTCTCGTGAGTGAGAAGAAACCGAGGTCACTGAGACAACACCAATTTCCGAAGTCATGAAACAATCATGTCTAGTTGTGACAGAGGGAACTACTGACAAAGGTACTCCTATTGCCGAAGCTGAACAGACCGTTGCTGAAGAAGAAAATATTGATGAAGATGAGGAAGATTATAGTATTTTGATCCCAACAAAACCTAGCCATCTAGATTTTGAGAAATCTACTGTGTCTAAAGCTGGCATGCCCATGATGATGAAGTTGGGCTACTTTGGGGAAGCTGAAAGCAAACTTGTCCGATTTGCCGGAGAAGAGACCACCCCAGCACCGAAGAGTGATGAAGTAGTGGTTTTCAAGAGCTTCTTCAGAGCAGGACTGTGATTTCCTCTGAACGAGATGATAGGGGAAGTCTTGAAAAAATTTGAAATATATCTTCATCAGCTGACCCCTAACGCCATTGTTAGGCTTAGCGTCTTCATCTGGGCCCTCCGAAGCCAAGGGATGAGCCCAGATGCCGAAGCGTTCTGCCGCATGCACGAGTTGCACTACCAGACGAATGCCAGGGCAGACGGTCTTCATGAAAATTTTGGTTGCTACAATTTTGCATATCGCAAGGATACGAAGGCTCCAGTTCTCAGTTACCGCACAAAATGGCCAACCGGCTGGAAAGGTGAATGGCTTTATATTAAGGCTGATAAGAAGAAGAGGGGGAAACTGATGATGATGGTCATGTGCCCGCTGTCCTTAAATTTCGGAATGACCAGGCTCCTGTGCAACATGCAGCTAGGGTCGCCATGCCAGCTGGCTGGAGTAGAATTCAGGGTGGTGGCTGAACAAATCAGTACCAATGACTTGGTGCAGGAATACCTGGCCAACCGGACGTATCCAACGTCAAGTGGCTGGGGGATGCCGAAGATGAAGGAAACAAAGAAGAAACATGAGCTTGTTCGATTATCTTATCGTTTCAAATTTGAAAAACAGTTCAAGGAGCCTTGCCAAGAATGACTAGAAATGATTGAAAGTATGTGTAATGAAATATTGGGAAACTATACCAAAAAAGAAGACCAATTGATGATAGCTGCTTTCGGCACCCGACCAAAACGAAGGTTAAACCGGGTGATGGATGCTCTGAAATTTGAATACCCTGATTATTAGCGGCTTAGCAAGGGTGCCAAAGGGGTAAAAAGGAAAAGGATTGTCAGCATTCTGAACAAACAAGCTGCCAGAATGGTGAAGGAGCATGAGAAGGTTTTAAAGAAGAGAAAATCCACTCCTGAGCCAAAGGTGGCAGCTTCGAAGAAAAGAAAGGTTGAAATTCCAGAGCCGAAGGTGACTGAGGTAGAAGAGGAGACTCCTTCGACACCCCCTACTGCCAAAGTGGCAGAAATTTTAAACGTAATGACTGAATCTCTACCTATCAAGTTGTTAAGTCCTCTGGGACCAGAACTGACAAAGCTTTTACAGAAGAAGGACGAGCCTTCGGCTACAAATGGGCAGAAAAAGTGAAGAATCGTTACCGTAATGCAAGCCATTGAACAGACGCCACCATCGGCCTCGACATCTAAAATAACACCTATTGCAAGCGTCGAGGCCACTGCCGAAGCAAATGCCTCTGCTGAAGCTGCAGCTGCTGCCGAAGTGTGATACCCAATTTTCAAAAGGAAGAGAAATTGAAGATTATTTTTTTTCCTTGTTTTCTCTTCCGGGTCCTATGCTACAGGGGTTTGGAACTTTTAGGAAGCATTCACCAGTAAAACAGTAGAATTCTTGTTGGACTGGTGCCCTGGGATCGAGAACGGACGTGAGAGCGAGTTTAGGCCGTGGATCTCGATCCGACGGTGGGGAGCCCATTAGTTCTCCCCCCTTAACCCTAGCCGCCCCCCTCCCCTATTCCCCTTTGGTTGCAGCCGCCACCCCCTCCCCTATTCCCCTTTGTGGCCGCCACCCCCCCTCTCTCTCCCTCTCCTTCCTCCCCAAGTGATTGCAGCACCACCCCTCAACCCTAGCCCCCCTCCTCCTCTCCATGGTGCAGCCTCCCCGCTTGGTACCCCATCGTGTGGGTGCGAGTCTTCCATTGGAGTTTGGAGGGAGAAAGAAGGAAGAAAGGAAGGAGGAACCCAAGGTGATTTTAAGATCATTCTTTTTAGTATTTGTGCTGCAATCCAATTGATTACATGTTTACCTATGCGAATCGGTATAGGTGCTGTCCAGATTTTTGTGGGAGGACGAACAGCATTAGTATTAGCAGATTCTGGGGATTTTTCGTGGGAAATTAGTGATAATCAATATGATAATCATGTAGAGCTTTGTCATACCTTTCCAACGAGTACTTATGCGCTTGATTCGGAGTTATAATTTAGGAGCTATCACTGTTTGAATCCGGGTATGTTGCTGTCCAAAAAACAGATTTCCGCAGGTGGGCGAACAGCATTAGTATTAGCAGATTCTGGGGATTTTTTGAAGAAATTAGTGATAATCAATATGATAATCATGTAGAGCTTTGTCATACCTTTCCAACGAGTACTTATGCGCTCGATTCGGAGTTGTAATCTAGGAGATATCGCTGTTTGAATCCGGTTATGTTGTTGTCCAAAAAAACAGATTTTTCAGGTGGGTGAACAGCAGTAGTATTAGCAGTTTCTGGGAATTTTTCGTGGGTAATTGGTGTTAACCAATATGATAATCATGTAGGGCTTTGTCTTATCTTTCCAATGAGTACTTATGCGCTTGATTTGGATTTATATTTTAAAAGGTATCGCTGTTTGAATCCGGATATGTCGCTGTCCAAAGGACAAAAAAAACAGATTACAGGGTTCATCTTGTGGACTGTTTTGGGCTAATTAGATGTTGGAATTTAATTATAAATTGTATACAAAACTTGTGGGGAATTTTATGTAGATGCCTCTGGAGTTTTTGTTTGTTACCAGTGCTGTCATAATTTTAAAGTTATGAAATTATTAAGCAGCGTCGCTGCAGTTTGGTGGGTGTGAGGAGAGATGTAACCCGCGGCGGGGTTTGAGTTTGTGCGTAGGTGCGACGTCGTTTATGAGCCTGATTATGTGAAATTGGTGCACTAAATTGTGTGTCAAAAACAGGTGGTGGACTTCCGGATCGTACTTAGGGATTTGCCCGAACTTCCGGTAAAGGCAAGTAAATACAGTGGTGGTTGCTACCGTTTGGTTTGCATCCTATTCCCTATCATTGAGTATGCATAAGTTTTAATTATGTTAATCATTGAATTCTGTGATGAAGTTTATTTGTTTGGAAGTATTAATTCTCAATTGTCTAATATTGTTGATGATCATAATTTGGTAACGATATATGTGGTTGATTCCCATCTTGGATGAAGTTGAAGTATCTTTTTGTGGGAATCACGTTATATGAAGTGTTGTAGGCATGACATGCACATCGCATCATCCATCTTGCATTTTGATGTTATGTCGTGATCTTATGGTCCGACCGTACCGGTACATTTTTAGCATCGTACGTTGCCCGAGGAGGGGTACGATGCGGCTTCATATCCTTAGAGGTATGAAGGCAGAAGTCATCCTTGCATTTGCAGACATTTGCACTCATGAGGTATATATGAAGTGTGACATTACTATGTTACTATTGTGGTTTCTACCTGCGAGGTGTGGTGACTAGGTGTGTTGTACGTTGTATATGTGCTGCACCTTCGTAATAAGAAAGTTGTGGAATCAAGTGGTGGTAAAACAATGTTCTTATGTGGTTAAACAGTTTGATATTATTTTACTTACTGAGATGTGTCATCTCACTCTTGCATTACTCAATGCAGGTACTTGATACATGTTGGGAATGAGGGGAGTAGCAGCACGTCCACTTTCACTCTCACAATAACGCTGCCCAGGCACAGCCATGATTTAATTAGAAACTTATTGTCAAAGGAAGTTTGTTTTTTTACTAGTCGTGCGCACTAGTTAATTCAGTTCATGTCGTATGTTTAATTTCTCTTTGCAAGCCGCTTAATAATACTTAGTATGTTTTTGTCATGATATATGTTTATACACTGTTGCCCCCTCATTTATGCAATTTTGCAAAGGGGATGCTGCCGAAATTTTATATATAGATGTCAGAAGTGTTGTTTAGTACCATTCCGGGGTGTTTGTGGACCCCAGGGTGTTACAGTTGGTATCAGAGGATAGGCTTTAGATTCTACGCAATTTGAAGATAAATTTGGCACACTTGCACATATAGGAAGGGTATGGGTTCGTATATCTTTCATATCAGTATTTTATTGTATAGATGACTAGAATTCCCTTACTCCAAATCCCTTTATGGTTTGATGAGGCATGTCGTTAACGACTTAATGTTTGATATGATATGTTACTTCTATTTAATATTGGTTTCTTGATGTGGTTGTTATTGAAGTTATTATGCAAGTGAAGCTACTAATGTACTTGTTTTATATACATATCGTCATGATGTTTTTTTTGGATGCAATGTTTACTAATCTCTGAGCTATTACTATCATACATTTCTGTATGCTTGATTGTGGATGTTTTTTTTTCCAAAAGGATTCTTGGGTTCTAGTACTTGTAGGACCGATTGTTTATTGAGCTTGTGTATAGAGGATCTAATCTGACTTGGTGTAGTGTGAAAACACTATACAATGTAGTTTTATGGTGTTGTTGAGTTTGATTGACTGTTGGGTTACAACCCAACTTATCAATGTAATATTTCCATGGGTGCAGTGCTTTACACCTCACCTTTTTTTGGGCTAGTGTGGCTACTTGCCAACTTGATCTTAGAGTACAATAGGTTTGTCTCCATAGAGCAAAGGCAATGTTGTACTGTCTATGAAATCTTGAGACTGGTAGAACTCAAGTGAATTTGTAAGATGACGTGGATAGATAAGTTCAACCATGTTTACATGATAGGTTTTCGTATTGTGTGCAACCTTATCTTTAATAATAAATAGGGTGATTTCAAGTGGATTTTATGTCTATATTATAGTTGAAGAGGCATGCATGTTTTCCTTCTATGGTTTGTTTCTATAGCCAAAAAGGTTATGCATAATTTTTATTTGTTGGAGGCTAGTCATGTGGACGATATGGACAACCCGTTATATATATATATATATATATATATATATATTTTATTTGCCAACATTGTATGGCAGTTTGATTTTTTATGAGCAATTTCTCTATGCATGCTTGTTGAATCATTATTTGGACCGCTTTATCTTAAACGAAGTCAATGCTTAACTGGGAGTTGCTTATGTTTGTTAGTCATCTATCTCTTTAATGATGGGGTTGTTGCATCAGATTGAGATTTTTCTTATATGAATGATGGTTGATAGATCATGTATGTCTACTATTTTGAATGCATCCTGTGATATCACGAGGTACAAATTGTTCAAGTGCAATAATAGTAGGTTTTGTTGTATGTGAGGTTAATCATGGTAGTTTGGTTATGTGGATTGTCTTATTGACGTCCAATTACTCCTGTTGAGCATAGTATCGTGTTATTATTTTAGTATTGAAAGTAATATTTATGAAGCTTTTGCATGAGTCTGTGTCAAGAAGTACATTAATTTTTCTTGTTGTTATCCCTCCATTGCTTTATGAGTATTGCAAATTTTATCTCTTTTAAGAGGAGGAAAAGACGTTACATGACATGAGCACCATTTGCTTCACGTCAACCGAATAGTTGTGGAGAGCTCTAATAGTTGGATTCTAGTGTAATAACAACCATTTTTATAGTGCTAGAGGCGGGTATGTCAGGTGTTTCATACATTGTCGATAAATGGATGTTTGACCTTAGTGGCGTTAGCAAACGAGGTTGTTGAATTCGTTGATTGTTGTGCTTAGTGTTCTAACCTATTAGGTAAAGTGTTGCTTAAAGGCTTTGGGGAGTTGCATCCCCATTTGGTAGTGGAAAATCCTAGTGTTGATCGCACCTGCCAATGCCTTGGGTTTTATTTTATATTGTTTTTTATTATGGGTAAGGTGTTGTTTTGTTTTGGGAGTCATTTTAAATTAGTTGGAGGCTGAATCAGGCTTCACTTATCTAGAATGTTTCGTAGTAGGTTTCTTCATCCTTGCATAGGATGCTCAATCACCCAGTTTGGTCTAAACATTTGAGAGTTATGGGTTTCCTATAGCAGCCTTAATTTTGTACGGAAGTATAGACCTTGAATACGGTAAATTTTGGGTTTTGTTGGATTATGAAAGTTTTAGTAATTTCATGATCTTCCCAAAGAGTATTGGTTTGTAATTTTCATTGCATATAATTGGAGTTAGGCTGCTTTGAAGTTGTTGCACCGTTGTGTCTGAACTTTAGGTGTCGTAATAACCACCAATACATCGACCGTGTTTTGATAGTTTCAGAGCTCAAATTTGGGAATTCCCTTTAAGCAAAACTTTTAGTTCTTCTCAGTACCTTTTAAATGGGTATATACTTGTAATTGTCTGTTAAATAGATTGACTGATTGAGAGAGGTGGTTGTCCAGATATAAGCCGAATGCCTAATGTGTAGTATCTCAGGCTGAGTTTAGCTGTAGGTCATGCAGAGTTGAGGGCTATAAAGATAAATTTGGGTGCAACTTTATTACAAAAGTCGTGGACAATTTTCAAACTTTTCCAACGCGTGTTCGTTGAAGTTTAAGTTGATTATAGCAGGGGTTATAGGTTTATGAATTTTCGTTGTCCATTGTTTCTATCCTATCAGTTTTGCAACAAAAGAGTTGCATTGTTTTTTTTATTTGGAAACCATTTCCGAGACACTCATTATAATAAAAGTTCTAGGGAATGTTATAATCTTTTCAATGAGTTTATATTTGCAAAATTTTGTTAGCTGCAGGGAGTTATGATATAATGTATAGAATGTGCTTGGATGAATATGTGGGCAGACATAACATGCTTAAATTGATTCTTGTTTGCATGATGTGAGATTTGGCTTAAATGATTTAAAAAGTTATCATATTGCTTCTATACTTATATTTGTTCTAGGTGTCTCGTAATGAAGAACCTAAAGTTATTAGTTTTTCAATGAACGCTTAATCTTAGAAGAGTAATGAACCTGATAAAATCTATTGCTTGCTGTTGGGACTGCATGACCAGTTTTAGTTATGCAGCTAGTTCAATGAAGTAAACCATCTTTTCCGTAGAGATGTTATATATAAAAGTTGTAGCCAACTTCTTTATCTTACTTGTGTAAAAATTTCATGACCATAGGTCTAGTAGTTTGGGAGTTATGGTTTTCTCAAGTCCAGTCTTAAAATCTGTGCAGATTCTGTACAGATTTCGAAGCTGACCTTGTTTACCCAATTTAAACTTCGAATAACTTATTATAAATTATAAAGAAGTTGTAGTACTTTTCTTAATCCTTTCAACAAATTTTGGATTACTTTTTTTTGGAGATCTATAAGTTAAGTTACAGTTGTTTTAAGTGTGATCTCTGAATCTGTCCAAATTTGGACAGCAGAGCCTTTCTCGTGTCTTTTGACCTTGATATGCATTGAATTAACTTTATATGTTTATAAATGAATTATAGATAATTCTACTAGCTTTCTAAAAAGTCTGGGAGCACCTAAATTGGATGATTGAGACTCCAATTATGGATTTTTGAATTGAGTAGTTGAATTATGTCCAAGTCTGGACAGAATTTACGTTTAGCATTGTTTGACCTTTCTAAGTGTCAAATCTTGTTGTGATGATAATACCAAGGGTATAGTGGACTTTATAAGCTTTCCATAAAGTCCTAGTTTACTAATTTTCGATGCATATTTTGTGAGTTAGGAGCAAAACAATTAACCGCTGTGCTGCTATCTAGAAATATGCAAGCAGTAAGTTGCTCTCTTGAAGTTGCTCTTGTTTGGCTAAGTTTGGTTTAGGCTATAGGAACACTATATGCCTTGCATTCATATATACATTCCTTGAAGTACTTGCATATGTCAATGATTGATTTGGTGTCAGGAAAGCTTGGTCCGAGGTATATAGGACCGTCTACTATCTTAGCCGAGGTGGCAGCTGGGCTTAGCACATGCAATTGTCGGAATCTATGATCAGAGTACACCATGTATTCCATGTATTTATGTTGAGGAAGTATTTGTGGAATCCAGACCATCTAATCGAGCTAGAGCCGATTCTCGTGTAGCAAGACCAGACTCTTGAGTGTCGTCTGCTGCGTATCTTAGAATCCTAGGAGCTTGAGGAGCTGATGCGGCAGAAGTACCCGAACTTTTTGTTATGTGTGAGTTTTGTTGATTCATTAATCTTTCTTTTGTCGTTCCGATAGAAGCGTCGGAATTCGAGGTCGAATTCTTTTTAAGGGAGGTAGAGTGTGATACCCAATTTTCAAAAGGAAGAGAAATTGAAGATTATTATTTTTCCTTGTTTTCTCTTCCGGGTCCTGTGCTACAGGGGTTTGGAACTTTTAGGAAGCATTCACCAGTAAAACAGTAGAATTCTTGTTGGACTGGTGCCCTGGGATCGGGAACGGACGTGAGAGCGAGTTTAGGCCGTGGATCTCGATCCGGCGGTGGGGAGCCCATTAGTTCTCCCCCCTTAACCCTAGCCGCCCCCTCCCCTATTCCCCTTTGGTTGCAGCCGCCACCCCCTCCCCTATTCCCCTTTGTGGCCGCCACCCCCCTCTCTCTCTCCCTCTCCTTCCTCCCCAAGTGATTGCAGCACCACCCCTCAACCCTAGCCCCCCTCCTCCTCTCCATGGTGCAGCCTCCCCGCTTGGTACCCCGTCGTGTGGGTGCGAGTCTTCCATTGGAGTTTGGAGGGAGGAAGAAGGAAGAAAGGAAGGAGGAACCCAAGGTGATTTTAAGATCATTCTTTTTAGAATTTGTGCTGCAATCCAATTGATTACATGTTTACCAATGCGAATCGGTATAGGTGCTGTCCAGATTTTTGTGGGAGGACGAACAACATTAGTATTAGCAGATTCTGAGGATTTTTCGTGGGAAATTAGTGATAATCAATATGATAATCATGTAGAGCTTTGTCATACCTTTCCAACGAGTACTTATGCGCTTGATTCGGAGTTATAATTTAGGAGCTATCACTGTTTGAATCCGGGTATGTTGCTGTCCAAAAAACAGATTTCCGCAGGTGGGCGAACAGCATTAGTATTAGCAGATTCTGGGGATTTTTCGAAGAAATTAGTGATAATCAATATGATAATCATGTAGAGCTTTGTCATACCTTTCCAACGAGTACTTATGCGCTCGATTCGGAGTTGTAATCTAGGAGATATCGCTGTTTGAATCCGGTTATGTTGTTGTCCAAAAAAACAGATTTTTCAGGTGGGTGAACAGCAGTAGTATTAGCAGTTTCTGGGAATTTTTCGTGGGTAATTGGTGTTAACCAATATGATAATCATGTAGGGCTTTGTCTTATCTTTCCAATGAGTACTTATGCGCTTGATTTGGATTTATATTTTAAAAGGTATCGCTGTTTGAATCCGGATATGTCGCTGTCCAAAGGACAAAAAAAACAGATTACAGGGTTCATCTTATGGACTGTTTTGGGCTAATTAGATGTTGGAATTTAATTATAAATTGTATACAAAACTTGTGGGGAATTTTATGTAGATGCCTCTGGAGTTTTTGTTTGTTACCAGTGCTGTCATAATTTTAAAGTTATGAAATTATTAAGCAGCGTCGCTGCAGTTTGGTGGGTGTGGGGAGAGATGTAACCCGCGGCGGGGTTTGAGTTTGTGCGTAGGTGCTGTCACACCCGCTTTTAGAAGGCAAACCGAATGCGAACCATGTACGTGCTAGGATCAGTTATTCACGTACACAGCAGTTACATAACATGGACATCATCACACATTGCTCAAAATAGTATTAAAAGGGAAATAATAGTCGATTACATCATACGTCTGAGACGTCCATATAGTTCTTACAATAAATCAAAGTGCGAAAACGAAACATAGATAACGCGGCCTTCACAGGCAGCCGACTGGGGGTTGCCGCTAACCCACGCCTAGAACTCGTCGTAGTCTTGGAACTCCTGGACGTCTCCTTCCACAGCTTCATCTTCTCCTGAGCAGTGGTTGCAATGCTGACAACCTGGGGATGGGGGGGTTTGGTGTGTAGAGCAAGGGTGAGTACACATCAACATAATCAGCAAGTATCTCGTTTGGCTGTAGTGGACTAGCTTTATGTGGGGGATAAGTCAAGCAGTTGCTTTTAGTTGGTCAGATTATTATTTACTAATAGAAAGCCAAGTTTTAGCATTAACCCAAGTTATTAGCCCGATGTACCCTTTCCAAACGGAAAGAATACCACCTACCAGAACCATAAACATAACCAGAACCAGCAGTCTCATAGCCACCTGTACCATAATGTCTCTGATCAAGTACCACTAATCACTGGAGCTCCCTTGGCCGCTCATAACCGCGAGCACGACTGATATATCAGTTTTCAAACACTCTGCAGAGGTTGTGCACTTTACCCACAAGCCGTGATTCCCATTCTGCCCAGAGATCATGACTCTCCATTGATCACTACCAAGGTGACCCAGCAGGGCATCACTACGTAGCCTTTACAAAGATTCCCCGGGACTGTAGCCACCCGTTAGGTTTCCTAAATGTACCGCACTCCTCCCCAAGGGACAAATCAACCTTGGCAGAGCGAGCCGCATACACCGAGCCCCATTGACGGCACGACGGCTAGGTGATCTACACCCCGGATCCTCTAATTATTCAGCTAAGGGCATCCCATTCCACCCTCATGGTTGCACTGTTTTCCCGGGCGGTCATCCATAGAACAGGTCCTTACGGAGAGGCACTCAAGAAACCGCTCGAGCCCCCTTAAAGACCACAAGTACAACATCATAATAAGAGAAGGGAAAACAGCGTATCATAGATAATCTCATCATGTTCATTGATTAGAGTTTGAGCAATAGCATAAAGCTAAACAATAATAATCCAACCCAAATAGGCAAACAAGGACATGGATAACAAAAGCTAGTCAATCCTTAGGCATAAATGTGTAAAGCGGGAGGTGAATTAAAGAATGATTAGGACAGAGATAGGTCAAAGGACACTTGCCTCCACCAACCGACTGCTGCTCAGGGGCTTCTCCTGCGGGTTCCTCGGGCTCTTCGACCGAATCGTTCTCTATGCGATTGCAAGCATACATACATCCATCCATTCAAATTAGGAAACAAACAGTACACCACACAAGGGGACAAATAAAGTAAAGATGCATAAAGTATGACATTCGATATCACATTCGTTAAGGTTAGAAAGAAACGGGGAAAGGTCTCGCAGGGGTTAAAGCTTATGCACTAATGATTCGTTAAATTATACGCTCTAGTTCCAATTGGTTCTAACAAAAGAATTAGTCATATGCACTAACGGGAACCTAGTCATTTTTAGTTGATCAACATTGAACGAGATAAACAATTAACTATATGAATTGACTAACGTAACGGAATTCTAAATTGAGTTTCCTATTTCATTAACATAAACAATGATTAGCTTGCCTAAAATAAAATAAATAACAATAATAACAGAAAATAAAATAAAATAAAATAAATAAAAAAAAATAAAAAGGGGGGGGGGGGTTGAACCGGCCAGGGGGCGGTTGAACCGGCCAGGGGCAGGGGCAGGGGTGGGGGCGGCCGAACCGGGCGGGCGGGGCGGCCGAGCAGGGCGCGCAGGGGGCGGTTGAACCGGCCGGGGGCGGCCGAGCTGGGCGCGCAGGGGGCGGCCGGGCTGGGCGCGCAGGGGCGGCCGAGCTGGGGCGGCTGGAGGCTGGGCGCGGCCGAGCAGGGGCGGCTGGGCCGGCCGAGGCGGGGGCGGCTGGGCGCGGCCGAGCCGGGCGCGCCATGGCCGGGCGGGCGGCCGAACCAGGGGCGCGCGGGGGGGGGGGGGCGAGCGGCGGTGGCCGAGTCGGGCAGGGGGGCGGCCGAGCGGCAGGGGGAGAGGAGGGGAGAGGGGAGAGGGAGGGGAGGGGAGAGCCTCACCGGCGACGGGGACGGGGCGGCCGAACCGGGGCAGGGGCGGGGGCGGCCGAGCTTGGCAGGGGGCGGCGGCTAGGGCAGAGGGCGGCGGCGGCTAGAGAGAAAATGGGAGAGAGGGAGGGAGAGGGAGGGATTTGGGGGGAGAGGGGGGGAAGGGGGCGGCTGGGCCGGCTGGGCCCAAGAGGGGGGCGCGCAAGGGCGGTTGGGCCGGCTGGGGGCGGCTGGGCCGGCCCACGGCGCGGGAGAGAGAAAAGGGAGGAGAGAGAGAAAGAAAAGAAAAAAAAGAAAAAAGGTTTTTCTCCTTTTCGAAATCCGTTTTTCCGGGATGAATGCATTTACATTTTTAAACAATCCAAAAGAATGCATGGTTCGGCATGGTACATCAAACAACATAAAATGCTTTAGGGTTTTGCTTTACACGGGAATTCCAAGCCGAATCCCGCTATAACTTTGGAAAAGATCAAGGTCTAGCGAGGGAAAAGGAAAAGAAAGGGTAACGCCCGAATTTGGCGAGTGAAGAAAAGAAAAAAAATTCAACTCAAAAAATTCGGGGCGTTACAAACCTATCCCCCTTAAAAGAATCTCGCCCTCGAGATTCAGGGTTGGCTAGCAAAGAGCTCAGGGTACTTGGCCATCAGATCATCTTCACGCTCCCAGGTTGCTTCTTCCTCAGAGTGATGATTCCATTTGACTTTGCACATTCTGATGGTCTTCCTTCGGGTGACTCTGTCTGCAATCTCAAGGATCTGTGCTGGCTTCTCAACGTAGGTCAAGTCCTCCTGGACTTCGAGACCTTCCACTGGCAACTGCTCTTCTGGCACACGCAAACACTTCTTCAACTGAGACACATGAAAGACATCATGCACGACAGACAAATTCTCTGGCAGGCTGAGCTGATAGGCCACTTCTCCACGCCTTGAGAGAATTTGGTACGGACCAATGTAGCGGGGTGCTAGCTTGCCTTTGACTCCGAACCTTCTGACTCCTCTGATCGGTGACACTTTCAGATAGACGAAGTCTCCAACTTCGAAACTCAACTCTCTTCTTCTTGTGTCTGCATAGCTTCGCTGTCTTGATTGCGCTATTTTCAGATTCTCTCGGACCATCTTAATGTTCTCTTCAGCTTCAAGTAGAATGTCTGGCCCAAACACCTGCTTTTCTCCAGGCTGATCCCATTGCAACGGAGTTCTACAACTCCTTCCATAAAGCGCCTGAAATGGTGACATCTTCAAACTGGCCTGGTAACTGTTGTTATAGGAAAACTCTGCATAAGGCAATCGCTTGTCCCATCCGGACTGATCTTGCAACGCACAGGCTCTCAACATGTCTTCAAGAATTTGATTGGTCCTCTCGGTCTGACCATCTGTCTGCGGATGATGAGCTGAACTGAAATTCAAATGCGTGCCCAAGGCTTCATGCAACTGCCGCCAGAAATGAGAGGTGAACTGCGTTCCTCGGTCTGACACTATCTTCTTTGGCACACCATGAAGACAAACGATCCGAGACATATACAACTCTGCCAATACTGCACTGCTGTAGTTGGTCTTGACAGGTATGAAGTGGGCTGACTTGGTTAAACGGTCCACTACTGCCCAAATGGAATCGTAGCCGGCTCGAGTGCGAGGCAATCCGACTACGAAATCCATATCGATTTCATCCCATTTCCACTGAGGGATCTGCAACGGTTGCAACAATCCAGCAGGTCTCTGGTGCTCTGCCTTAATTCTTTGGCAACTATCGCACATGGCCACATGCTCTGCGATTTCCCTCTTCATTCCGTACCACCAGAATTTCTTCTTCAGGTCCTGATACATCTTCTCACTACCAGGGTGAATCGAATAGGCTGTCTCATGAGCTTCCTTAAGAATCAACTCCCGAATAGACTGGACATTGGGAACACATAAGCGGTCTTTGAACCATATCACACCCTCTGCATCTTCTCGAAAATCTTTGCCTCTGCCATCTAGAATCAGTCGCCGGATCTCACTGATTTTCTCATCATTCTTCTGCGCTTCCTTTATTTCCCGTTCCAAGGTAGGTTCCAACTCAACTGTGACTCCTCGCGAATTATTCAGAAATCCGAGACTCAGCCTGTCAAACTCCTTGGCCAACTCATAAGGCATTGGACGAGCGACCATCAGATTGACCTGACTCTTCCTGCTCAAAGCATCTGCCACTACGTTTGCTTTGCCTGAGTGGTAATGGATCTCCAACTCATAGTCTTTGATTAACTCTAACCATCTTCGCTGCCTCATGTTCAACTCTGACTGAGTGAATATGTACTTCAGACTCTTATGGTCTGTGTAAACATCGCATTTCTGTCCATACAGATAGTGCCTCCATGTCTTCAGTGCGTGAACCACTGCTGCCAACTCTAGATCATGGATTGGGTAATTCTTCTCATGAGCCTTCAGCTGTCGGGACGAGTAAGCCACAACCCTTCCCTCTTGCATCAACACACATCCCAAACCTATGTAACAAGCATCACAATACACCGAGAAGGGCTTGTGCACATCAGGCAAGACTAGGACAGGCGCCGTAGTCAACTTCTCTTTCAGCGCTTCGAAAGCCTCTTGACATTTCTGGGTCCACTTGAACTCAACTTTGTTGCCTAGCAACGCTGTCATTGGTTTCGCAATCTTCGAAAACCCTTCAATGAATCGCCGATAATATCCGGCCATTCCAATGAAACTTTTGATTCCCCGGGCATCTGTTGGCGCTTTCCAGTTCAGAATGTCTGCCACTTTCTTCGGATCCACGACCAATCCTTCTTTGTTGATTATATGACCCAAGAACAAGACTTCACTGATCCAGAACTCACACTTGCTCAACTTTGCATACAACTAGTGCTCTCGCAATCTCTGCAATACCATCCTCAAATGATCTGCATGCTCTTCTTCGCTTTGAGAATTAATCAGAATGTCATCAATGAATACCACCACAAACTTATCAAGATAATCCATAAATACACTGTTCATCAAGTTCATGAAAAATGCTGGTGCATTGGTCAAACCAAAAGACATCACTGTGAACTCATACAACCCATACTTGGTAATGAATGCCGTCTTCGGAATGTCCGAAGGTCGGATCCTGAGCTGGTGATAACCTGACATCAGATTATTCTTGGAGAACACACTGGCTCCTCTCAACTGGTCGAACAGATCTTCTATTCTGGGCAAAGGGTACTTGTTCTTGATCGTGACTTCATTCAAAGCTCGATAATCGATACACATTCTCTTGGTGCCATCTTTCTTCTCCACAAACAACACAGGAGCGGCCCAAGGCGAGGTGCTTGGCCGGATGTAACCTTTCTCTGACAGCTCATCAATCTGCTTCTTAAGCTCAACCAACTCGGGTCCAGATATTCTGTAAGCTCTCTTAAAGATGGGGGCGGTTCCAGGAAGAAGCTCTATGGCAAACTCAACTTTCCGCTCTGGTGGCATACCCGGTAAGTCCTTTAGAAACACATCTGGAAATTCGGACACGACCTTGATACTCTCGATCGGGTCTGCTTCACTGCTATCGACAGCCATCTGATAACAACTTCCTTTCTTTGGCTCAGGCGGGACTAACTCGGTCACCACTTCCTCTCCTAGTGGGGACACCAAATTGATTGTCCTTTTATCACAACTGATAACTGCCTGATACTTATCTAGCCAATTCATCCCTAAGATGACATCTATTCCCTGAGTACCCATTACTATAAGGTTGGCGGGAAACGCTATCCCCCTTATTTCCACACATACATTCAAACAAATGCTATCGGCTCGAATTCTACCACCGGCTGAGTCAATTTGAATGGGGGTTGACATGGTAGTAATTGGAAGATTATGTGCTTCTAACCATAATGCAGTAATAAAAGAATGCGTTGCTCCAGTATCAAATAACACTTCTGCAATATGGGAGTCGACTGGGAACATACCTACTATCATGCCGGGGGTCTCTTGAACTGCTTCAGCCTCCAAGTGGTTCAGTCTCCCATGGTTGTAACGTGGCTGAGAGCGGTTGCTTGCTCCAGGCTGAGACACGTTCTGCTTTGCTGGGGCATTGGGGCCTGACTGCTGCTGGGCTGCCTTCTTCGGACATTGCATCACCCGGTGGCCTTGCTCTCCACAGTGGAAACATGCTCTGTTCCCAATCTGAGCTGGTGCTGCCTGACTGTTCTGCTGGTTTGCTGGGGCAGGAAGACGAGGTGCCTGCTGATTCTGCCGCTGAAACTGACCTCCTGACTGATTGTTCTGACGATTCTGATATTGATGCTGAGGATACTGCCTTTGGAACTGCTGAGGTGGACGTTGGTTCTGCCTGAACTGCTGAGGTTGATTGCCTGAGAAACGAGGACGGCTGCTGCTTCCAGGCTGGGGTCCACTGATCTTTCGCTTACGATCCTCCATCTCCTTATGCTTCCTTTCTGTCATGATTGCTCTATCAATCAGGTGCTGAAACGTCGGGAAGGTGTGATTCATCAGCTGGTAGTGCAGAGGGTCAACCAAGCCTCTCAGGAAACGGTACTGTCGCTTGGCGTCGCTGTTGACATCTTCAGGAGCATAGCGGGACAACTGCAGAAACCTGTCCCGGTATTCACTGACAGACGATGACCCTTGCTTGAGAGCCAGGAACTCCTCCTTCTTCACTGTCATCAGACCTGCAGGAACATGATACTGACGAAAGCTACCTCTGAACTCTTCCCAGATGATTGCGTCGGGGTGAGCATGGGTGGCGAGGTAAGACTCCCACCATGACTGAGCTGCTCCTCTCAACAGACGGGGACCATACAAGACTTTTTCCCTATCATCACACTGAGCGGTATGCAACTCCCGCTCCACAGTGCGCAGCCAGTCTTCAGCATCCATGGGGTCAGAAGAGTGAGCGAACGTTGGTGAATGACCTCTCATGAACTCAGCACGCTTGTCTCTGGGCATCTGAGGCATCTGAGGCTGAGGTGGTGCCTGCTGCTGTTGCTGCTGCTGCTGCTGAATGGCAGCCAAAGTCTGACCGATGGCTTGAACTGCCTGAGTCTGCATCAGAAACATCTGCTCGATGGACATCGGGGGCGGGGGCGGCAGGTGCTGTTGCTGGGGCACCTCCTCCTGCTGAGCACGCCTTCCTCCTCTGCGCCTGTTCTCTGACATCTGCAGAATGCAACCACACATCAGAACCGGTTTGGCAAATCTTGCAGCATAAGAAAAGAGTATAGAATTCTTCAACAACACTGAACAGATGAGCATCTTCACTGATCTCCAACACAGACCAACACAACTTCTCAGATAAAGAGGAAAGTGGAATAAAAGGTTTCCCAACTATATAGCTAACTCCTTTAACATATAACAGGTAAACCATAATGCGGGGGATACCCACACTCTGGTGAAAGTCATTACAAAGATCCAAACCAAACATAGTTCATCATGACAAACATAAATGCACAGGATATAGCAAACTACCCTGTCTAACTAAGACTAACTAAGAGCGAGACTAACGCTAAGACTGTAGTTTCTACGTATATATATTTTGTATTAATTATAAGATCCAACTATAACGATCTATGGTTCTAGATTTATCTTGGTCTTGCAGTCGGGATTGCCATAAGGCTGGCGTCCACGCCGAGGTGAGCGGTACGGGTGCTGAGTCCCGACGGGAGCGGGGGAACCATCATCTAGGTGACGACGTTCCGCGCGCTCAGCCCGCACCAGGGCGATCTCAGCACGAGCCCTACTCAGCTCGTCTAATGCATGGTCCAGCTTCGTGTTTAGCACGGCGGCTAGGTTGACTGTGCTGCTCAACCTAGGATTGTCCTCACCGACAGGTGAAACAATCACGCCTCCTGTGCTGCCAGATGGACGGCGGGGGTAATACTTCAGGTCAAGACCGTCAGCTACCCCACCGAGAACCGAGCAGTAGTGCGAAAGTGCACGCCGTGCAGCATCTTGCATGGCTGCCTCAGCTGAGTCCCGCTCAGAGATAGAATAGTGCTCTGAGCAGGCCTCCGCACCCTGGAGACTGTTCTCCGGGCGGCGCACCAAGCAGGTCGCCTCCCAGCGGTCCGGGTAGACCCCGCGACTATGCTGGTAGACCACACAGCGATACTCGATAGACCAAGTACGCCGGTTAAGTGCCCGACGTAGCAGGGTGTCGAGCGCATCGTGGAAGTGACACCCGCGAGCAGCGTCGCGAGTGATGGGTCGAGCAACCCATCCTGCCGGCTCCTGGACAGAAGAGAAGTCGGTGTCGTGGCTCGAGCTGTCATCGCCACCTCCGTTGTCCGGGTCTCCTCCAGCAGCTACTCCCGAGACTGGGACGCCCAGTGGTGGTGCAGGGGGGCGCCTCTAGGGGTAGCACAGGGGAGCAGCTCCTCACGGACTCTATCTCCTGCTGGAGCGAGAAAGAAGAGCCCTGCTGCTCCTGTCGTCGACGTTCCTGCTCCTCATGCAGACGGTGATGCAGCCTCTCCAAGTGGCTGGACTGTCCGGCCACGGGGCGGCGAAGCGGACGCTCAGCAAGGCGGGAGGGTAAGAAGGGGATGACAGACTTTCGTGCAGTGTGTCTAAGACGAGCCATCTATAAAAGACATCGCAAGCAAAAGAGTGAGAACAGAATTAATATGACCAGCAAGTAATAAACCATAAGTAAATGAAGGATCAGAATAAAACACAATTTTCAGCAAGGTATAATATATAGTAGAACATAGGTTTGGTCGGTATGACCAACTTTTGAAGGGATATCAAAGTCAAGGCAGGGACAGAGGTCTATAGTCCTTAGAACGACCATTCTATTCTAGGTTAGCGGTCCTACAGTCAGCATGGCTTTGATACCACTTATGTCACACCCGTTTTAGAAGGCAAACCGAATGCGAACCATGTACGTGCCAGGATCAGTTATTCACGTACACAGCAGTTACATAACATGGACATCATCACACAGTGCTCAAAATAGTATTAAAAGTGAAATAATAGTCGATTACATCATACGTCTGAGACATCCATATAGTTCTTACAATAAATCAAAGTGCGAAAACGAAACGTAGATAATGCGGCCTTCACAGGCAGCCGACTGGGGGTTGCCGCTAACCCACGCCTAGAACTCGTCGTAGTCTTGGAACTCCTGGAAGTCTCCTTCCACAGCTTCATCTTCTCCTAAGCAGTGGTTGCAATGCTGACAACCTGGGGATGGGGGGGTTTGGTGTGTAGAGCAAGGGTGAGTACACATCAACATACTCAGCAAGTATCCCGTTTGGCTGTAGTGGACTAGCTTTATGTGGGGGATAAGTCAAGCAGTTGCTTTTAGTTGGTCAGATTATTATTTACTAATAGAAAGCCAAGTTTTAGCATTAACCCAAGTTATTAGCCCGATGTACCCTTTCCAAACGGAAAGAATACCACCTACCAGAACCATAAACATAACCAGAACCAGCAGTCTCATAGCCACCTGTACCATAATGTCTCTGATCAAGTACCACTAATCACTGGAGCTCCCTTGGCCGCTCATAACCGCGAGCACGACTGATATATCAGTTTTCAAACACTCTGCAGAGGTTGTGCACTTTACCCACAAGCCGTGATTCCCATTCTGCCCGGAGATCATGACTCTCCATTGATCACTACCAAGGTGACCCAGCAGGGCATCACTACGTAGCCTTTACAAAGATTCCCCGGGACTGTAGCCACCCGTTAGGTTTCCTAAATGTACCGCACTCCTCCCTAAGGGACAAATCAACCTTGGCAGAGCGAGCCGCATACACCGAGCCCCATTGACGGCACGACGGCTAAGTGATCTACACCCCGGATCCTCTAATTATTCAGCTAAGGGCATCCCATTCCACCCTCATGGTTGCACTGTTTTCCCGGGCGGTCATCCATAGAACAGGTCCTTACGGAGAGTCACTCGAGAAACCGCTCGAGCCCCCTTAAAGACCACAAGTACAACATCATAATAAGAGAAGGGAAAACAGCGTATCATAGATAATCTCATCATGTTCATTGATTAGAGTTTGAGCAATAGCATAAAGCTAAACAATAATAATCCAACCCAAATAGGCAAACAAGGACATGGATAACAAAAGCTAGTCAATCCTTAGGCATAAATGTGTAAAGCGGGAGGTGAATTAAAGAATGATTAGGACAGAGATATGTCAAAGGACACTTGCCTCCACCAACCGACTGCTGCTCAGGGGCTTCTCCTGCGGGTTCCTCGGGCTCTTCGACCGGATCGTTCTCTATGCGATTGCAAGCATACATACATCCATCCATTCAAATTAGGAAACAAACAGTACACCACACAAGGGGACAAATAAAGTAAAGATGCATAAAGTATGACATTCGATATCGCATTCGTTAAGGTTAGAAAGAAACGGGGAAAGGTCTCGCAGGGGTTAAAGCTTATGCACTAATGATTAGTTAAATTATACGCTCTAGTTCCAATTGGTTCTAACAAAAGAATTAGTCATATGCACTAACGGGAACCTAGTCATTTTTAGTTGATCAACATTGAACGAGATAAACAATTAACTATATGAATTGACTAACTAACGGAATTCTAAATTGAGTTTCCTATTTCATTAACATAAACAATGATTAGCTTGCCTAAAATAAAATAAATAACAATAATAACAGAAAATAAAATAAAATAAAATAAATAAAAAAAATAAAAAAGGGGGCGGTTGAACCGGCCAGGGGCAGGGGCGGGGGCGGCCGAACCGGGCGGGCGGGGCGGCCGAGCAGGGCGCGCAGGGGGCGGTTGAACCGGCCGGGGGCGGCCGGGCTGGGCGAGCAGGGGCGGCCGAGTTGGGGCGGCTGGGCTGGCCGAGGCGGGGGCGGCTGGGCGCGGCCGAGCCGGGCGTGCCATGGCCGGGCGGGCGGCCGAACCAGGGGCGCGGGGGTGGGGGGGGCGAGCGGCGGTGGCCGAGTCGGGCAGGGGGGCGGCCGAGCGGCTGGGGGAGAGGAGGGGAGAGGGGAGAGGGAGGGGTGGGGAGAGCCGAACCGGGGCAGGGGCGGGGGCGGCCGAGCTTGGCAGGGGGCGGCGGCTAGGGCAGAGGGCGGCGGCGGCTAGAGAGAAAATGGGAGAGAGGGAGGGAGAGGGAGGGATTTGGGGGGACAGGGGGGAAGGGGGCGGCTGGGCCGGCTGGGCCCAAGAGGGGGGCGCGCAAGGGCGGTTGGGCCGGCTGGGGGCGGCTAGGCCAACCAGGGGCGGCCCACGGCGCGGGAGAGAGGAAAGGGAGGAGAGAGAGAAAGAAAAGAAAATAAAAGAAAAAAGGTTTTTCTCCTTTTCGAAATCCGTTTTTCCGGGATGAATGCATTTACATTTTTAAACAATCCAAAAGAATGCATGGTTCGGCATGGTACATCAAACAACATAAAATGCTTTAGGGTTTTGCTTTACACGGGAATTCCAAGCCAAATCCCGCTATAACTTTGGAAAAGATCAAGGTCTAGCGAGGGAAAAGGAAAAGAAAGGGTAACGCCCGAATTTGGCGAGTGAAGAAAAGAAAAAAAATTAAACTCAAAAAATCGGGGCATTACAGGTGCGGCATCGTTTATGAGCCTGATTATGTGAAATTAGTGCACTAAGTTGTGTGTCAAAAACAGGTGGTGGACTTCTGGATCGTACTTAGGGATTTGCCCGAACTTCCGGTAAAGGCAAGTAAATACAGTGGTGGTTGCTACCGTTTGGTTTGCATCCTATTCCCTGTCATTGAGTATGCATAAGTTTTAATTATGTTAATCATTGAATTCTATGATGAAGTTTATTTGTTTGGAAGTATTAATTCTCAATTGTCTAATATTGTTGATGATCATAATTTGGTAACGATATATGTGGTTGATTCCCATCTTGGATGAAGTTGAAGTATCTTTTTGTGGGAATCACGTTATATGAAGTGTTGTAGGCATGACATGCACATCGCATCATCCATCTTGCATTTTGAAGTTATGTCGTGATCTTATGGTCCGACCGTACCGGTACATTTTTAGCATCGTACGTTGCCCGAGGAGGGGTACGATGCGGCTTCATATCCTTAGAGGTATGAAGGCAGAAGTCATCCTTGCATTTGCAGACATTTGCACTCATGAGGTATATATGAAGTGTGACATTACTATGTTACTATTGTGGTTTCTACCTGCGAGGTGTGGTGACTAGGTGTGTTGTACGTTGTATACGTGCTGCACCTTCGTAATAAGAAAGTTGTGGAATCAAGTGGTGGTAAAACAATGTTCTTATGTGGTTAAACAGTTTGATATTATTTTACTTGCTGAGATGTGTCATCTCACTCTTGCATTACTCAATGCAGGTACTTGATACATGTTGGGAATGAGGGGAGTAGCAGCACGTCCACTTTCACTCTCACAATAACGCTGCCCAGGCACAGCCATGATTTAATTAAAAACTTATTGTCAAAGGAAGTTTGTTTTTTTACTAGTCGTGCGCACTAGTTAATTCAGTTCATGTCGTATGTTTAATTTCTCTTTGCAAGCCGCTTAATAATACTTAGTATGTTTTTGTCATGATATATGTTTATACACTGTTGCCCCCTCATTTATGCAATTTTGCAAAGGGGATGCTGCCGAAATTTTATATATAGATGTCAGAAGTGTTGTTTAGTACCATTCCGGGGTGTTTGTGGACCCCAGGGTGTTACACGAAGTCACCAACCTTGAGAGTACACTTTCTGGAATTGATAAACTGCTCTTGGATATGGCTGCAGAAGAGACAGCTGCGACTGCAGTCATGGCTACAGTGCCTGACAAAGGAAAGAAGATTGCCGATGGTGCTTCGGAGGAAAAAGACTTCGACCTTCGGAACCTAGTCGGGCAAGAATTATCCGAGGCTGAAAAGGAGCTACAGGAGTATGGTATATCCTGTGGCTACCAGCCAGGAGCCATGCTCTTTGGTGAGGTCGATGAAGGGGCCTTAGGATGCATTCGCGACCGCACCGAGGCAAAGATAATCAGCACTCTATTGAATAATGTCGGTTTCCCGAAGCTCGAAGCTGATATTAGCGCCTACCAGCGACAACATATCGTTGGCAGTTTGTTTTATTCCAACTTCAAGGTAAAATTCCTTTTTTTAAGATGGAGCAAAATTTTCTTTTTATTTTTGTGATGAAGCAAAGTTTTCTGATGAAGGTTTTTTTGTACAGAGTATGTTGTTAAGCAAGGCACTGAGAATGCAGCAAGACCTCGAAGACAAAAAGAACGAAATTATAATCGAGGGTTTGGAAAACAAAATTAAAGACTACGAAACTTCTCTTGAGAAGAAAGATTTCCTTCTTCAGGCAATGGAGGGTTCACTTGCAGAAGCCCAAGCCAAAAACGCTAGATTAAACGATGAACTTCTCCAAAAATCAAAGAGCTTCGAACAAGAGAGAAAAGATTTGCAGACAAAATACGAAGCTAAAGCTGACAAAAATACAAAGCTGCAACAAACTTTGAAAGAGTTTCGTAGCATATGTTTGAACTTTGGCAACCGCTACCTACAACGATTGAAAAGGGTCTTCAACTCGGTTGGAGCCAGCTCCGAAGATTGAAGGCAAAGTTGAGGCGCTTGATGAAGTGATAGCCGGGCACGATGACTTCTGTGCCCTGCTGGCTTCTCGCGGCACGGCTGTAGCATTCATGAAGGCTGGTTGCACACACGGAAAAATGGTAAACAAACCAACCTTCAGTCTGTCTCCTACAGACTTGGTTGATATCCCCAGCGAAGCCCGGAGTATTGGAAATAGATTTATAACTCAGATTTGGGCGGAGGGTGGGCGGGATTTGGCTGGTGACGAGGCCCGAAGCTTGCTTAAGCCGGTATGAAACTTATACCTGTTGATTGTCATCTCTTGTAATTACTTTTTACCTTATACTGCTTGTTTGTGTGCAGGATGGTGGTGCCGAAGATTGATAGTCCGAAGCACGTTCCGAAGGCTGCTGAAGCATTTTTTAGGCCTGCCTGCATAGAGCTTAAAAGCATTTGTATTATCTTTGTAAAGGACATTGTAATCGAGAATTGAACATTACTTTGTATACTTGTCCATAACTTGTAATATATTTTTACCTTTTCATCCATGTATAAATTGCTTTGCTGTGGATGAAACTTGTATCTTTTGAGCCAAAGGCGAAAAACACCTTCCCTTCTTTTCGTACACAACGAAGCATGTCCTTGCTTCTTTGTGCTCATCGAAGCATTGTTGACAAAGCTGAAGTATTTCTGTTTGTGCTTCATGTTACGATGATGATGATCCTACGAATGTCTACATGAATGTGTATGAATGCAATGAATGATGTAATGTAATGTGCAAATGAATGTCCCGAACACACACACGAAACCACACCCAAACTCTGCATCCCCTTAGGAACGACTTTTGAGTCTTTTAAGCTCTGCATCCCCTTAGGAACGACTTTAGCTTCTTCACCTTCTATTTCAGTGGCATTTAAGTTCTGCATCCCCTTAGGAACGACTTTTGAACTTCTTCACCTTATATTTTGGTGGTATTTAGCTCTGCATTCCCTTTGGAACGACTTTTGAGCAGAAAACTTACTCTACGCTCCCTTAGGAACGACTTTTGCATCTTCGTCAAATTTTTGGCTCTGCATTCCCTTAGGAACAACTTTTGAGCAGAAAACTTACGCTGCACTCCCTTAGGAATGACTTTTTTGCAGCTTCGTCATGCTCTGCATCCCATTGGGGACGTCTTTTGAGCTTCTCCCTGTTTTTCTTTTTGCACTCGATGGTGCAGGCTCAGATTTTACATATTACATCTTTGGGGGATTTGGCCCTCGTAGGGCTAAATAAGAATGAAAAATTACAAGCTATGGCCCCATTAAAAACCTTTCTCCCCTCTTGAAAGGAAAAGGGTGCCATAGAAAAAAATGAAAAAAGATTACATCGAATTACACATAGTATCGCCGAAGCTCATCCGCATTCCAAGATCTGGGTATGTCGTTGTCGTCCATATCCATCAATCTATAAGAACCGAGTCTTGATGAAGATACTACCAGAAAAGGACCTTCCCACTTCAGTTGCAACTTGCCCAATGTATCTGGGTTGGCCACTCTCCGAAGCACCTGATGTCCTGGCTTGATGTTTTTCAATCGAACTTTTCTATCACACCACCTTATTGTTTCGGCCTGATATTTATTGATGCGCTCTATAGCCTGAAGTCTGGTCCCTTCTATAGTATCTTTTGTTATTTGATAATCAGCTTCGTCTTCTGTCGAAGTTGTTGTTCTTATTGACCTTGTCTTTGCTTCTTCTGGAGTTATTGCTTCGTCACCAAATAGGAGCTTGAAGGGTGTAAATCCTGTTGACCTTGACACAGTTGTATTGTGGCTCCACACCACTTTAACCAACTCATTTGGCCACTTTCCTCTGGGCTAGTTGAAGATTAGCTTCATTATTCCTGTCATTATAATGCCATTTGCTCTTTCTACCAGCCCATTTGAATCTGGATGCCTGACTGATGCAAAATGAATCTTGGTACCAATTCGGTCACAAAAATCTTTGAATGTTTCGGCATCAAATTGTGTTCCATTGTCTACAGTTATTGCCTTCGGCACACTGAAGCGAAAAACAATATTCTGCCAGAAGAATTTTTGGACCGTGACCGAAGTTATTGTAGCCAAGGGCTTCACCTCAATCCACTTAGAAAAATATTCTACTGCCACTACAACATACTTCAAGTTGCCTTGTGCTGGTGGGAGTGGACCTAACAAATCCATGCCCCATCTTTGCAATGGCTAGGTTGGCTGTATTAACTAGGTTAGCGATGAAGGTTGTTTCTGGTCTCTTGCACATTTTTGACAATTTTCGCACTTTTGAACCAGATCTGCTGCATCTGAAGCTGCCTTCGGCCAATAAAATCCTTGTCTGAAAACCTTCCCCAGCAAAGGTCTAGACCCAATGTGAGATCCACACAAACCTGCATGTATTTCCTTCATCAGCTCTATACCTTCGGTTCTGGATAAACACTTGAGAAGTGGAGAGCAGACTCCATGTTTGTATAACTCCCCTTCTATTATGACATATGGTCTTGTCCTTGCTTCCATTCTTTTATTATAACTTCGTCATCCGAAAGACAGTTACCTTAGAGGAAAGATATGATTTCAGTCCTCCAATCTTCACTATGTACAGGTGATATTGCAAGAACTGCTCTCTCCATAAGTTCAACCGAAGGTGCTTTTATTGTCTCAAAAAATACTTCCGAAGGTAGTGGGAGCCCCTGTGCCACTGACTTAGCTAGCAGATCTGCATGCTCATTTTCCCCTCTTGGAATATTTTTTACAGAGAATCCTTCGAAGGAAGCCTCCAATCTTCGGACTGTATCCAAATATTTTTCAAGCTTCGGATCTCTTACCTTACTACTTTTGTCTATATGACCAGAAATGACTTGGGAGTCAGTTTTAAGAATCACCATTCTTATTCCCATTGCCTTTAGCTTCCGAAGCCCCAACAGAAGAGCTTCGTATTTAGCAATATTATTTGTACAACTGAAGTCCAACCTTGCTACATAGCATGTTCTGACTTTAGAGGGCGCTACTAGAACAACAGCCGCTCCTGCACCGAAGGTTCCCCAAGAACCATCACAGAAGACTTTCCAGGCTTCGGCGTCTTTTGTTACTTCTTCTCCCTGAGCCCCTGGCGTCCAATCAGCAATGAAATCTGCTAACGTCTGGGACTGAATTGAGGATCTATGTACATAATCAATAGTGAATTCATTGAGCTCGGCAGCCCATTTTCTAATCCTTCCAGTAGCTTCTCTATTCCTCATTATGTCCTTCAGAGGTTGAGATGAAGGAACAATTATATGATATGCTTGAAAATAATGTCGAAGCTTCCTGGAGGCCATCAACACAGCATATAATACCTTCTCTGTAATATCCCAAAAAATGTTGACCAAGAGTTAATCTCTGGTGCGTGGATGAGGTAAAGGGTTGTGGGCCATTGGATGCAAAGATAGAAGTCATCTGAGGCGCCGTTTCTTTCTCCCACAAAAACCCTAGGTGGCCACCCCTTTTTTTCCCTTCACGCCCCCTCTTGGCCGCCACCCCCTTTTCTTCCCCTTGGCTGGACGCCCCCTCCCCCTATGGCAGCCATCCTCCATTGCTTCCTCCCCCAAGATCTCCCCCTACGCAGCAAGGATCGAGAAAAGGAGGGGCACGTTGAATTGAAGAGGAACAGAGGATCAAGGAGATGTTCTTCCCCATCTCTTCTTGAAGATTTCTTGGGGAAACCCTAGGTATGGATGAGATCCTTGTTCCTCCCTGTAATTATAGACTTTTGGAGGTTGTGGATCATGGGAATTAAAGGATTAGAGGTTGGATTTGATGTGGGGTTAGGTTTTGATCTCGAATTTAGTTTTCTGCAGAATGGCAGATTCGACAGTTTCTGTTCATGCCAGTTTTCCGTGGTCTTAGTGGCCTCAAAAAAATGAAAAGTCTATGTATGAGTCGTAGATAATTTGTATATCTTTCCGTGACCGCGAAGAACACCTCAATCGGACATCCGACCAGAAAGTTATTGCAGTTTTACTATAGCAGTTTTTCAGTCTCATAATTCTGTGCAGAATCTGTTCTCTTAAGATTTAGGCAATTCTATCAACAGAATTAAATTGTGGGTTGGTAAAAGAAGTTGTAGATAATTTCATAAGCTTTCCAGATTGTTAAAGAGTGCATTCATATGATTTGTGAAACTCCAGTTATGTTTGTTTTACTGTGGCTGTTCCTGTTTACCTGACAAAAATGAGTGGGTCTGTTCACTGGTGGGTTTCATCTAGTAAATGGCCGAATTGGCTCTTCCAACTATGGAGACTTTTGTAGAGGGATAAAAGTTCTTACTTCCAGCAGAATTTCATAATTTTTGGTTCAGCAGTTTGGGAGATATCGAATTTTAAAGTTAACCATACTGCTGTTTAAAACAGATTCAGTCAGTTATCTTGTCAGATGTTTTAGAACTTGTAGATGGCAGAATTTAATTATCTATTGAATACTGAAGTTGTAGAGTATTTTGTGTAGATACTCCTAGAGTATTTGTTTGATATCACCGCTGTTTTAATTTTAAAGATACAAAATTAACAAACAGCGTTGCTGCTGTATGGCATGTGGTTCAGGGTGGGAGTCTTTCCACTGGGTCTTGGTTTCAAGTGTAGGAGTGTTTTGTTGATTGATGGCAAATGTTTGTGAAATATTTGTACTAAGTTTTATGCCCACTAGCAGGTGGCTACACTCCATATCATGTCTAGTACATTTCTTCTTCTTCGATGAAGGCAAGTGAATGTAGCGGTGGTTGCTTCCGTTCTGACCTGTTATTTCTATTGCCTACACTCTAATATTCAGAAGTATCATATTCTTTCATAATTGGACTCTATGGTGATGCTTTACTTGCTTGCATTATACTGATGCTCAATCATATATTGATGATGATTATGATTTGATTATGACTCATGAGATTAATTCACACCCCTGAAGGTAAATGAAGTATTATTTGAGGTTGGTATTGTATCTGAAGGTAAATGAAGTATTATTTGAGGTTTGTGTTGTATCTGAAGGAAGTGAAGTTTATTGATAAATGTAGCATGCCATATACATTGCATGACTCATTTGCATATGAAGTTTTGTCGTGACCTATGGTCCGACCGTACCGGTACAACTTAGCATCGTACGTTGCCCGAGAAGGGGTACGATGTGGCTTCATACCCTTAGAGGTATGAAGGCAGAGAACATATGCATTGCATTCATATGCATTCATTGAAGTGATATTTGCAGATGATGTGGTTTTATACCCCCCAGAGGTATGAAGATAGAGTACCTACACATTGCATTCCTATGCATACATTGAAGTGATATTTGCAGGTATTGTTGACGCAGGGAAGTGTTATAGAACCTATTGTGGTTGTTCGAGGAAATGAGATGGTATTGGTTATAGTGGGACTACTGAGTTCTATATCTACAAGTATTTCTGATTTTTAATTGTGACTCTTTTAAAATGTTGATGAATTCAATTTGTGGTTTAAATATCTCGTCAGAACAATTAGCTTGCTGAGATGTTTCATCTCACTCTTGCATTACTCAATGCAGGTGCTTGTTGCTCATCAAGGGGAGTGGGAAGTAGTAGAACATCCACCTTCACTCTCATAATAATGCTGCCCAGACGCAGCCATGATTTAATTAGAAACTTCTTGTCAAAGGATGTTTGTTTTTAACTAGTCGTGCACACTGATTAATTCAGTTTATGTTGTTATGGTTGTCTTCCCATTGCTAGCAGATTATTAATGTCTTATATGTTTTCTTATCATGATATCTATTTATACTTTGTTGCTTCCCCCATTTATGCAATTTTCAAAGGAGATGCTGTCGAAATTTTATATATGAATGTTAGATGTGTAGTTTAGTAGCATTCTGGGGTGTTTGTGGATCCCGGGGTGTTACAGTTGGTATCAAAGCATAGGCTTTAGATTCTTGGCAATTTGAAGATAAATTTGACACACTTGCACATATAGGAAGGGTATGGGTTCAAATATCTTTGATATATATTAATGTCTTTGGAGTGCAGATGACAATAGTTTCACCCCTCCCTATTCCTTTACGGTGATGTGGTAAGTTGTTTATGGCTTAATGCTTGATATAATTTATTTCTGAAATTTTGATATTGTTTTATTAATGCGGTAGATATCGCTGGTCATTGGTGAGAATGAAGTTGTTATTATGCTTGTGATATACAAGTATGCCTATGTTGTTTTCACCATGTTTTTCATGGTTGAGTTTTATTACAATAATATTGTTATATATGCTTGATTGTGGATGTTTCTAAGAGGAGTGTGAATTGCGTGTTTTGGGGTACAAGGTAATCATCAATTTGAATTTAAGTTGTTGAGCGATTGGTGGATAGCTCCAATTATCATTGCAAAGAATGATTGTTTATGTTGAGAAACCAGTTTTGAAAGAAATGAATATTGGTACTTTATATGGATTTTTGGGGGAAGTCTTTTCATAGCCAGAATGGCTTACATGTCTCTCTCATATTGTGTGTTTTAGTTGCCACAAAGCCTAGATGTGGTTTAAAGTGGTTGCCTGTTAGTCATACTAATTGTAGAATAAATCTTTGATTCTCTTGATCCATTGATTATGTATTGATACATTGAGGATCTGATGGTTCCCTTTTCGATGCATGCTTGTGGAGCCATTTTTTTAGACCACCTATCTATTGGTTTGAAGGAAGTCCTTGCCTAGCCTAGAGTTGGTTGGGTGTGGCTAGTCACCTACTCCTAGATGATGTGGTGTTTACATCAGCTTAATATGTTTGTCAAATGTGTGAAGGATTAGGGGTTATTATTATTGACTTTGTATGTCTGGTACTTTGAGTGCATCGTATGATAGAATGAAATGTAAGTTTCTGAACTACAGTAGATGAAGACTTATATTATGTGTAGGTTATCCTTACTAGTTGGATATTTTTCTTAGTTGAGATGTTGAATGAAGTATAGTGACATGGGTTAAGCAAGTATTGTGTTGTTGTTGGGCTATCAGTGCTCTATGTAGAGTTTTTGGCATTTCTTCGATGAACTATGCCGCACCAGATGTTATTGGCTTCTTTTGGCTTTAATGCTCCATTAGTTCTATAGATTTTCTCCCTTTTGGTGGGGTGCAAGGAATGTTAGATTACATGATTATCTTTTCATGATGGCAAGAATAAGGTTTAGGAAGATTAGGAGTTTTGTTCGAATAGAACTACTTGTTTCATGGTGCTTTAAGGTGAGGTGTTTGATCTTCTTATACATTCGTCGGGTGTAGATGTTTCACCATTTAATTAAAATTAATGGTTGAAGTTGGTAAGGGTTGTGCTTGGTGCATATTACCCCTTCATAAAAGAGTGTTGTCTTAAGACATTGATGTTGATGTATAGCTGCATCCAAATTTGATGGTGTGAAATTGTAGTGTTGATTGCAACTATGACATGCTTTGAGCTTCATTACATGTTGTTTCATGCTTGATGTCAGGTCGTGTAGTTTCCTTAGACAATTAGTCCAAGGTAGAAGTTCTTGTGTTAATTAAGACCAATAATGGACCCATGTTTTGAATTGTGGTGCTATATGGGGTACCTTGGGTGTTTTGCTTGGAGTGGCCGAATTCGAGGTCGAATTCTTTTTAAGGGGGGTAGAGTGTAATATCCCAAAAGATGTTGACCAAGAGTTAATCTCTGGTGCGTGGATGAGGTAAAGGGTTGTGGGCCATTGGATGCAAAGATAGAAGTCATCTGAGGCGTCGTTTCTTTCTCCCACAAAAACCCTAGGTGGCCACCCCTTTTTTTCCCTTCACCCCCCCCCCTCTTGGCTGCCACCCCCTTTTCTTCCCCTTGGCTGGACGCCCCCTCCCCCTATGGCAGCCATCCTCCATTGCTTCCTCCCCCAAGATCTCCCCCTACGCAGCAAGGATCGAGAAAAGGAGGGGCACGTTGAATTGAAGAGGAAGAGAGGATCAAGGAGATGTTCTTCCCCATCTCTTCTTGAAGATTTCTTGGGGAAACCCTAGGTATGGATGAGATCCTTGTTCCTCCCTGTAATTATAGGCTTTTGGAGGTTGTGGATCATGGGAATTAAAGGATTAGAGGTTGGATTTGATGTGGGGTTAGGTTTTGATCTCGAATTTAGTTTTCTGCAGAATGGCAGATTCGACAGTTTCTGTTCATGCCAGTTTTCCGTGGTCTTAGTGGCCTCAAAAAAATGAAACGTCTATGTATGAGTCGTAGATAATTTGTATATCTTTCCGTGGCCGCGAAGAACACCTCAATCGGACATCCGACCAGAAAGTTATTGCAGTTTTACTATAGCAGTTTTTCAGTCTCATAATTCTGTGCAGAATCTGTTCTCTTAAGATTTAGGCAATTCTATCAACAGAATTAAACTGTGGGTTGGTAAAAGAAGTTGTAGATAATTTCATAAGCTTTCCAGATTGTTAAAGAGTGCATTCATATGATTTGTGAAACTCCAGTTATGTTTGTTTTACTGTGGCTGTTCCTGTTTACCTGACAAAAATGAGTGGGTCTGTTCACTGGTGGGTTTCATCTAGTAAATGGCCGAATTGGCTCTTCCAACTATGGAGACTTTTGTAGAGGGATAAAAGTTCTTACTTCCAGCAGAATTTCATAATTTTTGGTTCAGCAGTTTGGGAGATATCGAATTTTAAAGTTAACCATACTGCTGTTTAAAACAGATTCAGTCAGTTATCTTGTTAGATGTTTTAGAACTTGTAGATGGCAGAATTTAATTATCTATTGAATACTGAAGTTGTAGAGTATTTTGTGTAGATACTCCTAGAGTATTTGTTTGATATCACCGCTGTTTTAATTTTAAAGATACAAAATTAACAAACAGCGTTGCTGCTGTATGGCATGTGGTTCAGGGTGGGTGTCTTTCCACTGGGTCTTGGTTTCAAGTGTAGGAGTGTTTTGTTGATTGATGGCAAATGTTTGTGAAATATTTGTACTAAGTTTTATGCCCACTAGCAGGTGGCTACACTCCATATCATGTCTAGTACATTTCTTCTTCTTCGATGAAGGCAAGTGAATGTAGCGGTGGTTGCTTCCGTTCTGACCTGTTATTTCTATTGCCTACACTCTAATATTCAGAAGTATCATATTCTTTCATAATTGGACTCTATGGTGATGCTTTACTTGCTTGCATTATACTGATGCTCAATCATATATTGATGATGATTATGATTTGATTATGACTCATGAGATTAATTCACACCCCTGAAGGTAAATGAAGTATTATTTGAGGTTGGTATTGTATCTGAACGTAAATGAAGTATTATTTGAGGTTTGTGTTGTATCTGAAGGAAGTGAAGTTTATTGATAAATGTAGCATGCCATATACATTGCATGACTCAGTTGCATATGAAGTTTTGTCGTGACCTATGGTCCGACCGTACCGGTACAACTTAGCATCGTACGTTGCCCGAGAAGGGGTACGATGCGGCTTCATACCCTTAGAGGTATGAAGGCAGAGGACATATGCATTGCATTCATATGCATTCATTGAAGTGATATTTGCAGATGATGTGGTTTTATACCCCCAGAGGTATGAAGATAGAGTACCTACACATTGCATTCCTATGCATACATTGAAGTGATATTTGCAGGTATTGTTGACGCAGGGAAGTGTTATAGAACCTATTGTGGTTGTTCGAGGAAATGAGATGGTATTGGTTATAGTGGGACTACTGAGTTCTATATCTACAAGTATTTCTGATTTTTAATTGACTCTTTTAAAATGTTGATGAATTCAATTTGTGGTTTAAATATCTCGTCAGAACAATTAGCTTGCTGAGATGTTTCATCTCACTCTTGCATTACTCAATGCAGGTGCTTGTTGCTCATCAAGGGGAGTGGGAAGTAGCAGCACATCCACCTTCACTCTCATAATAATGCTGCCCAGACGCGGCCATGATTTAATTAGAAACTTCTTGTCAAAGGATGTTTGTTTTTAACTAGTCGTGCGCACTAATTAATTCAGTTCATGTTGTTATGGTTGTCTTCCCATTGCTAGCAGATTATTAATGTCTTATATGTTTTCTTATCATGATATCTATTTATACTTTGTTGCTTCCCCCGTTTATGCAATTTTCAAAGGAGATGTTGTCGAAATTTTATATATGAATGTTAGATGTGTAGTTTAGTAGCATTCTGGGGTGTTTGTGGATCCCGGGGTGTTACATTCTCCAATTCTGTATAATTTTTCTTTGATAAGCTTAGAACTTCGGAGATGAAATATACTGGTGCTTGTCTTTTGACTTGGCCATCTTGCTTCTCCTGTATAAGCGCTGCACTGACTACGGAGTGAGAGGCTGCTACATATAGGAGTAACGGAGCCCCTGGCGAAGGTGGAGTTAGAGTTGTCAAGTCTATCAAGTATTGCTTTAACTCTTCGAAAGCCTTTTGCTGAGCCGGACCCCATTGGAAAACTTCGGCTGACTTTAATATTTCAAAGAATGGTAAATTCCTTTCTGTTGATCTTGATATAAATCTATTTAACGATGCCAGCCTTCCTGCCAATCATTGAGCCCCCTTCTTTGAATTTGGCGGCTCCATCCGAATGATAGCTTCGATCTTATTTGGGTTAGCTTCGATTCCCTTCCTTGATACCAGACATCCAAGGAACTTGCCCTTCTTTACTCCGAATACACACTTTTCTGGATTTAATTTAAGACCAGCTTGCCTGAAATTAGCAAATGTCTCTTGCAATTCAGCAATATGATTCTCTTGCTTCGTGCTTTTACTATGATGTCATCAACATAAGTCAGCACATTCCTGCCTATTTGAGAGTGAAGGACCTTGGCTATCATTCTGCTGAAGCTTCCTCCAACATTCTTGAGCCCCTCAGGCATCCGAAGGTAGCAATAAGTACCACTGGGAGTTATGAAGCTAGTCTTTAGCTCATCTTCTTTCTTCATCCAAATCTAATGATAGCCTGAGTAGCAGTCCAATAAACTCATGAGCTCCAAAGAAGCTGTTGCATTTACAAGGGTGTCTATTCTTGGTAATGGGAACTCGTCCTTTGGACATGCTTTGTTGAGATCTGTGAAATCAATACACATTCTCCATTTGCCATTAGCCTTCTTCACCATAACAGTGTTGGCTAGCCATTCTGGATATGTTACTTCTCTGATAACACCAGCACTAAGAAGTCTCTTTACTTCGTTTCGAGCACCTTCAGCTTTATCCTCAGACATCTTCCGAAGTATTTGCTTCCTTGGCCTGAAAGATGGATCCACATTGAGTGAATGTTCGATGACATCTCTGTTGACACCACAAAGATCATTGGTTGTCCAAGCGAAGACATCTTTGTTGTTGAACAAAAATCTTAGCAGAGTCTTTTCTTGCTCATCAAATAGCTGAGATCCCAACAGTACCCTTTAATCTGCTATATCTTCACATAGGAGCATAGGCTTCGTCTGATCTGCCGAAGCAGCCTTCTCTCTTTTGTGCTTATATTGTTGACAGGCTTTGGCTCCATCTATGTTATGGATCGCCTTTGAATCTGTCCAACTCCCTTCAGCCCTTCTGGCAGCTTCTTGACTTCCATGGACAACAATGGTCCCTTGCTCCGAAGGTATCTTCATGCATAAGTACGCTGGATGAAGTATGGCTTCGAAGGCATTAAGCGTCCCTCAACCAATGATTGCATTGTATGGGTAATCCATGTCAACAATGTCAAAGATAACCTGCTCAGACCTTGTGTTGTGGACATAACCGAAGGTACCTGACTTTGTGATTTTACCAAGTGCCACAACCAGTCTTCCTCCGAAGCCACAAAGAGGGTGTGTAGCATCATGAATTTTGTCCTCTGGTTCTTGCATCTGTCTGAAAGCCTTTGCAAATATGATGTCCGTTGCACTGCCTGTGTCAACCAAAATATTGTGGACCAGAAATCCCTTGATGACACAAGATATAACCATAGCATCGTTGTGAGGATAGTCTTTGAGCTGAAGATCCTCCTGGGAGAAGGTGATTGGGATGTGGGACCACTTGGATCTGACGAAGGGTCCTTGCACCCCAACATGCTGCACTCTTCTCTGCGCTTCCTTCTTCTGCTTCTTGTTGGCTGGCTCTGAACTTGAACCGCTCGTGATTAGGAGCACCAGCTTCGTGACCGAAGGTGCTACAACTTGGTTGTTGAACGAAGCCATCGTCTCAATAGTGGAAGTGAGTGCACCGGAGGTGGGCACCAATGTTGGGGACTTGTTCTCAAATGCTATGAGTTAAGAACAAGGCAACACAAATGTTAATGGTTAAAAACCTTCGTCCTCTGAAGCATTGTCTCCCTCGGGATATATGATCTTCAGACGAAGGTCATGAAGGACAAACCTTCATCATCTCAGTAAGTAATAATGAGAGTAGAAACATATGAAACATGAAAAGGACATGGAATAATCACATTAAATCATCATATTATTGTTTATGTTCTTTTTATATAATTATGAACAAACATTAATGATATTGATTACATTTGTACCTTCGGCTTGACAGAAGGTAAAAATCCAAGGGTGACGTGCAGATGATTACCAGTTCGCGTGAACAGTACGGGGTTACTGTTTACCAATTTATAGGCATGGGACGCAGCCCGGTCGAAATTACATTTATGTTCTTGATAACTAATTATAAACATGATACAAATTATCATGGACTAAACAGTCTTTTCCTCTTTAAGTCGGTGTTGCCCTTCGTCTCAAGGCGTGTCATCATGCCGAAGCTCCCTGGATTGTAGCTTCGGCATATACCTTCGTGTTGTGTCTGCTTGCATATCATCCTGCCGAAGGTGTTTTTACTTAGAGGACCTTCGGCGAAGAAGAAGGCCCCCAATAGGTATATCTATAATTCTTGATTAAACTAACTAAGGGGAAATATCTTATGAGGTTAAAGCATGTGTATCTTATGAGGTTAAAGCATGTGCTTCATCTTCTTCACCCAGCATAGATTTGCCTTTAACCTCTCTTGCTTATCCAATTTGTCTCTCACATATTCATCCTTTATTCAAATAAAGGATGAAGGTGGAGTTCCATTTAATTGTGTTGCCTTGTTTTTTATCTTTTGAAGGTATCGAAATCAAGTAATCAACATTGGCGCCCACCTCCTGTGAAGTCACGACTCTGATGAAGAACATGGCAAGCTTCAATACTTCGTCAGCAAGCTTGAACAAATTTCTCCTCCCCATCACGAGAGCATCGAGCTACGAGCCAAGCAACAAGAAGCTAATGTAGGAAACTCAAAGAAGGGTGCAACATGTCAGGGTTCAAGGGCCCTACATCAAATCAAAATGGTCTCATATCCCAATTACCTTCTCATAAGAGGTTCTTTAGCTTAAGGATTATCCACACAATGATGCTATGGTTATATCATGTGTTGTCAATGGATTTCTTATGCACAATGTATTAGTGAATACAGGCAGTGCAGCAGATATTATCTTTTTAAGGGCCTTCAGACAAATGCAAGAGCTAGAATACAAATTGCATGAAGTTGTACATACTTTATGTGGCTTCGAAGGAAAGAACATAGCAACACTAGGCAAGATACTAATGTCGGTCACCTTCGGCTATGTTCACAACACAAGAACGGAAGAAGTCACATTTGATATAGTAGATATGGAGTAACCCTACAATGCAATCATTGGTAGAGGAACCCTGAATGCCTTCGAAGCAGTATTACATTCAACGTATCTTTGCATGAAGATATCATCTAATTAAGGCTCAATATCAGTACATAGAAGCCAAGAGGCTGCAAGAAGGGCTAAAGGGAACTGGATAGATTCCAAAGCTTTTCATAACATCGATGAAATCGAAGCTCAAGCCAAGCAAAAGTAGATAAGAGATAAAGCAACATCAGCAGACCAGCCGAAGGCAGTTCTTATTTGTGAAGACATAGCTGAGCATAAGGTACTTTTTGGATCATAATTGACATCAGAACAAGAAAGGAACATGAAAAAAATTCTATTTAACACCAAAGTTGTTTTCGCCTAGTCAGCTAATGATTTGTGTGGAGTTGATAGAAGTATCATTGAACACTCCCTCAATGTGGATCCTAGCATAAGGTCAAGGAAACATAAGCTTCGAAAAATGTCAGTCGATAAAGCTAAAGGTGCAAAAGCAGAAGTGAAAAGACTCCTTAGTGCTGGAGTAATTAGAGAAGTCAATTACCCAGAATGGTTCACCAACACTCTCATGGTGAAGAAGGCAAATAGAAAATGGAGAATGTGCATTGATTTTACAAACCTCAACAAAGCCTGTCCGAGGAAAGACTCACTTATAAATGAAGCTGCAACTTTAGATCTTATGAGTCTGTTGGATTACTATTCATGTTATCATCAAAGTCAGATGAAGAAGGAAGATGAACCAAAAAGTAGCTTTATCACCCCTAGTGGCACTTACTGCTACTTTCGGATGCATGAGGGGCTGAAGAATGCTGGTGGAAGCTTCAGCAGAATGATATCAAAAGTGTTAAGTACAAAGTTTGGCAGGAATATGCTAACATATGTTGATGATATTATTGTCAGGAGTATGAAGCAAGAGAACCATATTTCATATCTACAATAAACCTTTGCCAACTTTTAAAAGGCTGACCTGAAACTCAACCCTAAATAAAGAATGAAAAATTCTTTGGTTGCCTTGTATCAATAAAAGAGATCAAAGCTAAACCACATAAGATAGAGGAAATACAGATAAATCTTTGAGAAACCAATCTAGCTGGATTTGGTGACCGGCATGCCGACTTTGTCATGATCCATGCTCCAATATTTTTACTAGAATATATTTGCTAGTTAAAACACTAGTCAATTTGCAATGGTTTGCCCTCTTTTAAATTACTTCCTCGTTCCAAAATCCCTAGTCAAATTGCGTGGATGTTAATTAGTTTCCTGTTAGGCATGTGTTGGAGCGAAGGCAAAGACGCCACCCTTCGCTCGAGGCCTTCGCAGCAGTCGTTGGTCCAACAGAAACAAGACAACGGGCAGGGACACCCTTCGCCCCATACGACATCAGACGAAGACCTGCGACGAGGTCATCCCACCGTGCGGCCTCGTCCAGCACGGAGGCCCACGTGTGATCCGGCCCATTGTAACGGGCCCTGCGTGGCCGCTGCGTGTTACGGGCCTAATTTGTAAAGGCATCCCTGTAATTACAGTCTATAACCCTGCTTTATGGGAATATTCTGGGGATAACCTAGGTGTCTGAGGGCACATGTGTCCTTAACTCAGGACGCTGGGCACTCAGATACCTATAAATACCCCCGCACAGTGCCCGTGAGAGGCTAGATAAACAAAGCTATTGCCATCTCGCGCGAGAACCCTGTTTACGTCACTACACCTCACGTTGGATCCCCTTGCAACAGAGAGCAAGTTCCAACATTTGGCGCCCACCGTTCGTGCGACGAAAAAACCACCCGCGATGGCACCCAAGAAAGTTAACTCGAAGGCTGACGAGGCTGCGAAGGCAGCACTGCTGGCCGCAAAAAAAGGCAAGGCCCTCGCCCTCACCCACTCCACTCACCATGAGGCTACTGAAGACGACGTTCTCCGCACCTGCGAAGACGATGCTCTCCGCACCTGCGGCCCTGAAGGACAATCGCAACCCCCCAAGGCTTCGCCCCACCGGAGGGCGCGGACCTCACCGAGGACGGCGAGGTCCTCGGCATCTCGGCGGAAGAACAGCTACAGCTGCGCGCCCTACGCCTCAAGAACCGCAATCTCCAGAGGCAGAAAGAGATACTGGAGGCCAAGCGCCAGCGCGTGTCCGCACTAGCCAAGGTGCGGCAAATGATACGCGACGAAGAGCAGAAGGCCCAGGACCTCGAGCGGGAGATCGCGCTGATGCAGCGCGAAGGCCACCTCGGCCTGCAGCACGGGCCACCCCTGCAACAGCGCGCCCAACTGGAAGACACGCGCGAAGGCCACCTCGGCCTGCAGCATGGGCCACCCCTGCAACAGCGCGCACAACCGGAAGACCCGCGTTTCCCCCAGCGCGACCACACTTTCCCGCATGCCGCGCCATTCCAAGGGGTCAACTACCTCGACGAGCGAAGTCCACTGGCGCCACATCTGCAAGTGATGCCTTGGCCCGCCAACTTCCGGGCAGGGACCTATCCCAAGTACAATGGCAGCACTGACCCGGCACAATACATAATGAGTTATCAGGTCGTCGTTGCATCTTCCGGAGGGGACGACGCCACAATGGCCAAGTCTTTCATCATCGCCCTCGAAGGCCCAGCTCTCACCTATTTCACCAGGTTGCCTCCGCTGTCCATTGATTCCTGGAGAAGCCTCCGGGACAAGTTCCTGCTCAACTTCCAAGGGTACCACCCATACACCGACGCCTTGGCCGAACTCTCGCTCTGCAAGCAGCTGGAAAGGGAGACTCTGCGGGAGTATTACCGCAAATTTCTAACACTCAAGTCACGGCTGCCCTTAGTCGATGACCAGATCGCCATGCACTACGCCATCAGTGGCCTTCGCGCCGGCGTCCTCTATAGCCACTGCATCAGAGATCCGCCCAAGAACCTCCAGGAATTATATCAGTTGTTCGAAAAATACGCCAAATCCGAAGAGCTCCACCAGCGCAAGGTTGAGTCTCAAAGGAAGCCCAAAGATGCTCCACAGTCCAGCCGCACGTGGACGAGGACTCCGCAGCAAGACTGCGGTCGAGACGGCCGCAATCAACAGCAAGTGCACAACATCGCCAACCAGCACCCCGCTGCTGACGCCCCTCGCTGCCAGGAATATCCCCCCCCCCCCAGGGCCGCGGAAATGGAACTCGCTTTAGGGGTCGGGGGCGTGCCCAGCCGCCGCGCCGATTCTACTGCCTCTTCCATGGCGAAGACTGCGCCCACCAAACCAAAGATTGCCCAGAAACGAAGGCCACCAAAGACAGGATGGCACGGGCGCAGCCAGCCGACAACCCTAGAGTTGTCGCGCACACTTACCAGCAACCCCCCCACCATATATCCACGCCCCCGCCCCGCATCCACCGCACCACGCTTACCAACACCATCAGGAAGTACAAATCGTACCTCCCCCACCCCCACCACCACACCAGCAACATCAAAACATCCCCACACCCCAAAGCAGGAAGACTTCGCCGATCAGCCGTATCGCGGAGTCATTCACATGATCACTGGGGGTCCAGCATCGACTTCGACAGAAAGCGGCAGAAGCGGGACCACTACCGCAGCATCAACCACGTCGCCATCACTGGCCCAGTCGTGCAGACGAAATGGTCCCACGTACCGCTAACTTTCGACGCACGAGACGTCGACCTGCGCAGCGCCCCCCACTGCGACGCCATGGTTATCAATTGCAGGGTGGTAGGCTGGGACCTGCACAAAGTCCTAGTCGACAATGGCAGTCAGGCGGACATCATTTTCCTCCACGCCTTCGACCGCATGGGCATAAGCCACAGCCTGCTCAAGCCTTCGGACAACCCGTTGTATGGCTTCGGCGGCAAGGGCACCTTTCCTGTCGGCAAAATAGAGCTGCCTCTCTCCTTCGGTGTAGCACCCAATGCCCGAAGTGAGCAAGTGACCTTCGATATTGTGGATATGGTATATCCGTACAACGCCATCATGGGCCGGGGCTCCATCAATAAGTTTGAAGCAGCCATTCACGGACTGTACCTATGCATGAAGATACCAGGTCCGTTAGGCGTCATTACGGTCTACGACAATCAACAGACTGCGCGCAACATAGAGCGGGACATCATCCCCGGACAAAGAAACGTGCACTGCCTCACAGCCCAGCGCAAGGTCCCTGCGCCCGCCAGCCCAACCGACAAAGAGCACGACAAGGCACAGCTGCAGAGCAACGACGGGACCAAGACTGTCCCCCTCGACCAGGCCACGCCCAAGCAGACTGTCACTATCAGCGAAGACCTCACTTCGCATGAAGAGGAGAAGCTCCTCGGCTACCTGTCCAAGAATAAAGATGTCTTCGCCTGGTCAGCCCTGGACCTGGTCGGGGTCAGCCGATCCATAATTGAGCACAACTTGGGAATCGACCCTTCGGTGAGACCAAAAAACAGCGGCTTCGCAAAATGTCCGACGAGAAGACAGAGGCCGCCAAGGCAGAGGTGCACCGCCTCCTGGAAGCCAAATTCATCGAGCCGGTGGCTTACCCCACGTGGCTCTCCAACGTTGTGATGGTGCAGAAAAAGAGCGGGAAGTGGCGAATGTGCATCGACTTCACCAGTCTCAATAAGGCCTGCCCAAAGGACAACTTCCCATTACCGCGGATCGACAAAATAGTCGATAGCGTGGCCGAATGCGAAGTCATGTCACTCCTCGACTGCTTCTCCGGTTACCATCAGATATACATGAAGGAGGAAGACAAGGCTAGCACCAGCTTTATAACACCCTTCGGCACATATTGCTTCATCAGAATGCCAGAGGGACTCAAGAACGCCGGGTCCACCTTCTCCAGGCTTACCAAAACAGTGCTCGGAGGGCAAGTTGGCAGAAATATATTCACATATGTGGACGACATCGTCGTCGCCAGCAACAGCAAGGAGGACCATCTCGCCGACCTCGCCGAGACATTCGCGAACATGCGAGACGCACGACTGTGCCTAAACCCGGAAAAATGCGTCTTCGGCGTTCGCCAAGGCAAAATATTGGGCTACCTGGTATCGCACCGCGGCATCGAGGCCAACCCAACCAAAATTCAAGCCATCATAAACATGACGCCTCCGCAGTCCGCCAGAGATGTCCAGCGCCTGACGAGCAGATTGGCCGCCCTCAACAGATTCATCTCTAGATCCGCTGAGCGAAGTCTCCCTTTCCTCAAAACTCTCCGTGGCGCAAAAGACTTCGCTTGGGGACCAGAGCAGGCAGCGGCCTTCGCCTCATTAAAACAGTACCTGTCGGAGTTGGCAGTCCTTACAAGCCCCGACTCTTCGCTACCTCTGTTGCTCTATGTTGCGGCTTCGCCGCATGCGGTCAGCGCGGCACTGGTGCAGGAGCAGACATTTGAGGGCGTGATCAGGCAGTGGCCAATTTATTACGTCTCTGAAGTGCTGACACTGTCCAAATGTAATATGACAGAACTGGAAAAGATTGCCTACGCAGTCGTTATGTCTTCGCGCAAATTGCGCCATTATTTTGAAGCATTCAAGGTCCGGGTCACCTCAGACAGGGGACTCGGCGAATTGTTCAGAAACCCGGAAGCATCGGTGAGGATTGCCAAGTGGGCGGCCGAACTCTCCGGCTACCACATCAGTTTCGAGCCCAGGACAGCCATCAAGTCACAAGTCCTGGCAGACTTCGTCGTCGACTGGACTGGGCCAATAACACAGCCGGACCCGTCCGCAGAGAAGGTTTGGACGATCCACTGCGACGGCGCATGGTGCCATGCGGGGGCAGGCGCCGCTGCAGTCATCACCTCTCCAACCGGAGTCAAGCACAGATATGCGGCACGCCTTAGCTTCGCCCTGGAATCTGACAGATGCACAAATAACATAGCAGAATACGAAGCAGTCATCCTCGGCCTCCGCAAGCTGAGGGCCCTTGGGGTCACCACCTGCATCATCAAAACAGACTCCAAGGTAGTTGCCGGCCAAGTCGAGAAAGACTATGCAGCAAAGGACCCCGCACTTATGCAATACCTCGCGGCCATCCGAAGTCTCGAGAGACAATTCAAGGGGTTCACCTTGCATCATGTGGACCGGGCCAAGAATGAAGAGGCCGACGCATTGGCCAAGGCTGCCGCCAGAGGCGAGTCCCTGCCCTCCGACGTGTTCTTCCATGTCATCGGCACGCCAGCCGTCCGGAGCCCCGAAGGGCTCCAAATAACCAATGACAGCGAGGGCCACCGCATAGTCAACCTTATCATGACCGAAGACTGGCAGGCACCAATAACCCTGTTCCTACAAGGGTACTACCACCCTACTGACATCAACGAGGCCAAGCGCCTCAAACATCGAAGCCGGGACTTCGCGCTGATTGAGGGCCAACTCTACAAGAAAGGGGTCAGTCAGCCAATGCTTAAATGTGTCACCGAGACCGAAGGCGTCCAAATCATGCGCGAGGTCCACAGTGGTACTTGCGGCTCTCACGCAGGGCCAAGGGCCCTAGCCGCAAAAGTGATCCGCCAAGGCTTCTATTGGCCCACAATGATCTGCGCTGCAAATCGGGTTGCAAGGTCCTGCGAAGCCTGCCAGAAATTTTCTCCTCGATCAGGCAGCCCCTCGCAATTCACAAAACTGATCGCCCACACATGGCCTCTCCAGCGCTGGGGCCTGGACATTGTCGGGCCCTTGCCCACGACTCAGGGGAACCTTAAGTTCGCCTTTGTCGCTGTCGAATACTTTACCAAATGGATCGAAGCGAGGGCCGTTTCCGCAATAACATCAAAGACTGCACAAAAATTCTTTTGGCAAAACATTGTTTGCCGCTTCGGAGTACCGTCCGAACTAACAGTCGACAACGGCAAGCAGTTTGACAGCCAAGACTTCAAGGACTTCTGCTTCTCCATTGGCACCAAGCTTGCCTTCGCCTCAGTATATCACCCGCAGTCCAACGGAGTTGTGGAACGAGCCAATGGAAAAATTTTCACAGCTGTCAAAAAGATGCTCCTCGACGAAAAAAGGGCAAGTGGGCCGATTTGCTACCTGAGGCGGTCTGGGCGCTAAACACGACTGAGTGCAGGGCGACCGGGTTCACCCCTTTCCGCCTTCTATATGGATCGGAGGCCATGACCCCACAAGAAATAAAACATGGCTCCCCGCGAACAGTTCCGTCAGCCGTCCCCGACGTGGACGAGCCCACTTCGAAGGATCTCATCGATGGAGACCGAGTCTTCGCTCTACAGGCCCTGAACAAATACCAAGCCCAGACAAAAGCATGGCGCGACCACGCAGTCATCCCGAGAGAATTCAGCGAAGGGGACCTCGTACTCGTCCGAACAGCTCGGACAGAGTCCAGGGGCAAGCTGGAGCCCAAGTGGGAGGGCCCTTTCATTGTCAAGACGAAGGCTTCCCCCAGCGCTTACAGGCTCACAACGCCAAACGGCGAAGACCTGGAGCACTCCTGGAACATCGACAATCTCCGCAAATTTTTTGTTTGACTCATCAGGGCCGGTTCGCCCTTGTAATTCGCAAAAACAATTTTATTCTGGCCCGCACTCTTTTCCTCCCGGGGGGTGAGGTTTTTAACGAGGCGGAGCCATGTAATATACAAGTGAAAAATCCCCCGCAAAAGCATGCGTCGAAAAAAGACCGCGACGACGGTCTTCGACATTCGACCAATACAAAGTCACCGCGAGGCTCAGCGTTGGCCACCCTCGCGTGCGACAACTCCGTGCAGAAGTCGCCTAAGGGTGCAGCCGGACTAGCACAATGAGTGCGGAAAATCGAAGTCTATCGCGAAGACTATCCGTGCAGAAGTCGCCTAAGGGTGCAGCCGGACTAGCACAACAAGTGCGAAAAATCAAAGTCTACCGCGAAGACTATCCGTGCAGAAGTCGCCTAAGGGTGCAGCCGGACTAGTACAACAAGTGCGAAAAACCGAAGTCTACCGCGGAGACTATCCGTGCAGAAGTCGCCTACGGGTGCAGCCGGACTAGCACAACAAGTGCGAAAAACCGAAGTCTACCGCGGAGACTATCCGTGCAGAAGTCGCCTACGGGTGCAGTCGGGCTAGCGCAATAAGTGCGAAGAATCGACTATCCGCGCAACAGGCCGCACAAAGACCGACTACACGCGCACCAGTCCAGCATAACAATTACACCTGACCAAGTACGTAACGCCTTCGCGAGCATAGCCGAATGTGCGAGGGCACACAACTTCATCATACAAGCCATTACACATGTACAAGCGAGGCCATCACACTCTACATCGGCTCAACCTTCGGAATAATTCCCATCTCTCTATAGTTAAATAACATTATCCTAAGCTCCTCACCCGCAAAAAGACTTCGCAATTCCCCCTCACCTGTACTCACGGTGGCCGGCAAGGACAACAGTTCATGCCGGCCAGCCCTACTCACACGAAGCCGACCGCCGTCCGCCCCACTCACACTACGCTTCGCAACCGCCCTTCGCCGCCTACGCCCAGTACTCGGACCAGGCACATCTTCTGCATCCGCAGCGTGCGGTGAAGCCTCCGCCGCTGCCACATCCAAGGCCGCAAAGTAGTCCAAGTCCTCATCCGACGACTCCTCAGTCCACTCAACCGAGCTCCCAGAGTCACCAAAATCAGACAACTTAGATGCAGACCCATCCGATTTATTACCATCATCCACGGTCGAAGCCGCCAAAAAATTAGTAGTGGCGGTTGTGTGCGCAGGCCCAAAATCTTGAACCTGCGCAGCAACCAAGATTCAGCAACATATCCAAAATTCCCTAACTACCCACACCCACTACGCCACCTGCGAAGACCCAGCCGTCGCGGGAGCCTCCGCTATCGCCTCCGCCGCCACCGTCACAGGATCCTCAGCCCTCGGTGCAGCAGTTGGCGGTGGGCCTTCGCCGGCCGCAGCGGCTGTGGGGGCATGAGGAACGCCTTCGGCGGTCTCCGGGGGCGGGCCTCCGCCGGCCGCAGCGGCTACGGGGGCATCAGGGGCGCCTTCGGTGGCATCCGGGGGCGGCTCCAGGGCGGCCTCCGCCGGGTTTGACTCCGGGTCAGGCAGCGCGCTGTTCAAAGCCCCAAAGTCATCCACCCTCTCGCCACACGCCGCCTGAGACATAGCACACAAATTCAGCAAACCCATACATAGCCCACATCCAACAAACACCAAACAAAAGCCAAACATTACCTGACCCCTCGCCGTCTCGGCCTGTTCCCTGACCACCTCTCGACCGTGGGGGCCCCACATCCGGTCGTAGAGGGCTCCGGCGGATTCCTTCACTATAGGGTCCTCAACCTTGTAAATATCACGCTCGAAATCCTCATCAGCTTGGTTGAAGACTTCATAGTGTCGGCACCCTTCGCGAGAGAGCGCGTTCATCGCCCCCTCGCAGGTGACCAGGGAAGCATAAGACATAAACCCCTCCACGATAGTGGGGAGCGCCTGCAACTCCTCCTGTACCCACTCCAGGCAGCGAAGCCCGGGCTCTCGGTCCGGCACTTCAAAGTCAGCGGTCCGCGCGCCCAGCTCATGGTATGAATCCATAAGCTGTTTGCGAGTCCGCTCAGCATCTGTGCACGTCGTGGCCTCGACCCCCTCCACACGGCTCTTCAGAGCGCGGAGCCGCTCCTCCAACTGCTCGGCGCGCTCCCTGGCAAGACCGCCCTCCACCCACGCCAAATTGGCCTCCGCCTGCGCAGCCTGCGCCTTGGCGAGGGCCTCATTGGCCTCCTTCCTCTCCTCCGCCAGTTGGCGCCGGAGGACAGTCTTCTCCCCCTCCAGCGCAGCCACCTTGTCCGCCAGCTTGCGGCACTTACTGTCGGCGGCCGACTTCTCTCGGACGGCGTCAGCATGTTGCGTCCGAAGTCTCTCGACTTCGGCAGACACAACCGCTGTCAGGGCCCCCGACGTCGCGCAGTCTACGAAGTCATCCGCCTACAAGACACACATAAGACCACAGCCCCTGCGCAGCCGGTAAAAAAAACAAAACAAAAAAAACCGAAGTCTAGCTCAACGTACCTGACTTAGCGCCTCCTTCATCTCCTTCAGCCGACGGGACACAGCACCCGCCTCGTCCCTCACAGCAGTGAGTGCCGGCATCTCGCCGCCAGCACTAAGGGCACCGCCCTTCGCCTTTGGCACTACGGCAGCCGCCGCGGCAGGCGGAACAACGACAAGATGGCCTTCGTCCGACCCTGCGACGTATCAACAAGTTACACAAAAAAAAGAAAGAAAAAAGAAAGAAAATCGAGCCAACGGCTTACCAACAAGATAGCCATCCACACTAATGTCGGTGGCGAAGTCGGCGACGCGCTTGCCCGGCGGCGGCAAACCTCGGGCCGCCTTCGTGGCCTCCGGCACCCTGCTGGACGACGGTGCAGCCTTCCCAGACTTGGAACCACCGGCGGCAGCCGCAGCCTCCGGCGCCCTGCTGGATGCAGGGACGGCCGACTTCGCCGCCAGCGGCGGCTGGCCTCCACCGGGGGCAGCAGCCTTCGCAGCCCCCCGCTGCCTCTTCGGCCTGGCTTCATGAAGCCTGACGACCGCCTGGCGCTTCTGTGCAGCTCCCTGGCGATCCTTGTCCATCACTGCCGACACAACAGCAGCAATATTCCGCCCGTAAGGAAACACTTTCCATTCACGAACCTTGCGAGATGTAAAAAAGTCTTCGTCGGCCGCGTGGGGGATAGGAACGTTCCTAGGCCACCAACCCCCGGTAACCCTCAACATCCGCGCCGAAGACTCCTGGAGCTCGGGCGAAGACATCCTTCTCCCCGGGGCCGCGCATGTCCTCATCAATTCTCTAGCAAAACCATCGGAAACCCCAAGTCCTCCCATAGCAGTACCTAGTTTCCTCTTCTTAGAGGACGGGGCGGCCGCCGGCGCGGGGTCGTCTCCAGACTCTACCACCGGTTTCTTCCCGCGACGATCCACATCGTCTTGGCCGGGATAACCGCCATACGGCAGTCGATTCAATTCAAAAACCCTGTTCAAACGACCATTCGACCCGCGGATATCCCAGCTACGCTGGCCGTCTATCTTCGGCACGTACCGACCAACGATCTGCACCGCCCCATCCTCCGCCTCACGCACAAAGGCGGCCGGATCGCGGCTTTGTAGATCCAGCGCGAAGACAGGACTTCGCACCAGCTTCCCACCATGGGAAGGCATCTGGCGAGGGCACACTTCGCCCAACGCCCAGCCATGCGCCAAAGGCCATACCCCGTACGCCACAAATTCCTCAACCAAATCGCGCCCACTGCTCAGGCCGGCGGCGCACCGAAGGGCCCCTTCGTCCGCATCCTTCTCCGCCACTTCAAAAGGCGGGTATGGTGAGTAAAAATGCGAGCACATCTCGGACACGGGGAGCCCCGGATGGTCTTCGACGGTACCCTCCGCGACGTAGAACCAAAACTCATGCCAATTGCCCCACTTGTTGCGGGCGCAAGGAACCAACTCAACTACCTCCATCGTGGTCTTGCCGGTCTTCGACGTAAATGTACAGGGCCCAAACTGGGCAACTTCATCTCCAATCATCCTCTTCTGCCAGTGCAGGCAATAGTACTTCGCGAAGACTTCGACTGATGGCTGTCCGCCGTACGAAGTCATCGCCCAGACATACTTCGACAGAGCCACCACGGCATTCGGAGTCAACTGATGGATCTGAACGTTAAATCTGCGCAGGACTTCTCCAACAAATCGGTGCGCAGGCAGGCGGAGACCGGCGGCGAAGAACGCCTCGAACACAACCAACTCACCTTCCGGCTCGGGGACTTCCTCCGTCACCGGGACACGAGCGACTCCGCCGCCAAAATAACCCAGTCGCTGCATATCTTGCACGCGGACCGACGACATCCGCGACACACCAAAATCCACCGTATCGCCGGCGCGCAACTCCTCCGCCGCCAAAGTACTCAGCGTTTCCTCAGACGACGCGTTAGCCGGCGGCGTAGCGGCAGCGGAAGAAGAGGTCGACATCGCTATGTACCGTCGGCGGCGGCGGGCGGTCTGCTTCACTCGAGCCAGATCTCTGGCGAACAAGAGCAAGGAGGGCAGACGAGCAGCCAGGCGGTGGAAAAGGCGGCTAGGGTTTTCACGGAGTGCGGAAAGTGAAGTTCAAAACGCGCCGCCCCCGCCCCCTTTTATACACAGGGTGCGGCGCTTCGAAAAACCCGCAGTCCAACAGTACGGTGTCAATCAACGGTCATGTCAAAAACCCCCGCGGAACCACTTCGAGCGAGGGCAGCGTCTCCGCCATCTAGCGACGTCTTCGGCACCAGATGACTTAGTCGAACTGGTCCCTCGGAGGGCAAATGTTGGGGCGAAGACAAAGACGCCACCCTTCGCTCGAGGCCTTCGCAGCAGTCGTTGGTCCAACAGAAAAGACAACGGGCAGGGACACCCTTCGCCCCATACGACATCAGACGAAGACCTGCGACGAGGTCATCCCACCGTGCGGCCTCGTCCAGCACGGAGGCCCACGTGTGATCCAGCCCATTGTAACGGGCCCTGCGTGGCCGCTGCGTGTTACAGGCCTAATTTGTAAAGGCATCCCTGTAATTACAGTCTGTAACCCTGCTTTATGGGAATATTCTGGGGATAACCTAGGTGTCTGAGAGTACATGCGTCCTTAACTTAGGACGCTGGGCACTCAGATACCTATAAATACCCCGCACAGTGCCTGTGAGAGGCTAGATAAACAGAGCTATTGTCATCTCGCGCGAGAACCCTGTTTACATCACTACACCTCACGTTGGATCCCCTTGCAACAGAGAGCAAGTTCCAACAGCATGCATGATTTTGTTCATAGTCACACCGAGTACACACAACATTTCATTTAGCTAGATTTCTTAGATATGAGGATTAAGTCCATTTTTACTCCTTAACTCTTACATTTGTCTAATTTCAATTCCCAGCTATTAAACCGTCTAACTTTGACACATCGAGTGTCAAAACTATCTTATTTTTGTTATAATCAAAACTACTCAAAACCGCTTCGGGGATCAAAATTGAACAGTTTTGATAGTTGGGATATCAAAATTAGATAAAGGCAAAAGTAGAGGGAGACAAATGAACTAAATCAAGTACTTTTTAAAAAGATATTTATAAAGTTTTTATATATCTAGATTTACTTATATAAATATTTATATGTATTAAAATAATTAAAGACACTTTATTGGATTTTTATATGTTAAATTTTGTTCTAAATACGAACATGAATTTGTTTAAAATATAAGTAATATATTTAAAGTTATTATTTTTATTTTGTAATCTTTTTAATTGCTCGAGCAAATTCAGATAGAGAAATTATCAAACTTGTAGACCTGAATTGAGATATACAATTATGTAGTTGACGATTTATTAATTTAAATTATTGATAGTCCAAAAAATCTATTTCAAATTCTTGTCATTAAAAATTTGGATCTTTTTAAATTATTCAAACGAACTCGAATTAATAAACTACAACTATAAGGTTAACACCTTAAGCTTTATAGTTGGTAACCGTTTTGTTTGAAACCATTTATTGTTCCAGAATTATGTTTGGAGTTCTCGTATTCGAATTTTTCGAATTGTTCGAACAAATCCGGTTGGATAAATAACCCAAATGAGAGTTATAGATGTCAATGAGATAGGTTATATTTCTTGAAATAATTTGGTGCCAGGGTACCTTTTTTTTAATAATCTTAAAAGCTTTACAATAAGAAATCCATTAATTTGTAGACAAATATTTTGATACACATAAATATATATATCGATACGTAAATCTAAATATATGAAAAAATAAAGTACTTTAACACTTAAGCTATTAAAACCTTTCGGTTTTGATCTATGAGATGGGTTTTGAGTGGTTTTTGCATGGCCCTTGTGCAAAATAAAAAAAAAGTGGTTTTATTGTTTGGGATTGAAATTAGAGGGTAAAAAATTGGATATAATAATGACATTTCTTTCTAATTTAGGTAGGGACATGCACTTACATTAGTAACGTGTCCTTTACATGTGTTGGCATGAATTTTATATGGGTCAGGCATCCGATCCAATCGCAATCCGTCTTTCTCTCCCAAGTCTTCTTCTTGTCCTCTCTCTCTCTCTCTTTCTCTCAACCAACCTTCTACGGGAATTCCATAGCCGCCGAATCATCCAGGGAAAATTGCTTCGGCACCCACAGCACCTTTTCCGTTCCCGAAAGCTCAATCATTCATTCAGCCTGTGGCTGCAGATACCACACGCGTCGGCGTCGTTGTGCACGTTTGTGCGTGTGCAGTAGTTTCATTCTTGCATGGGGTATGTGAGCCGCCGCTTCTCATAGCATCCATATCAAGACTTCGAGTGGTCATGTGCTGCTGGGCCGAGCTGAGGCTGGTGATACGCTGTGTGTGGGGTACATGTCCCATGTTCCCATGGCGGTGCGGGAACTTGCCTCTGTCCCTCACGCTATCTGATACGCCGTGTGGCCTTTCAGGATTCGGATAGCCGCCACACCCACTCGGCTAGAAATATGAAGTTTTAAGGGTCCTAGCTGTGACTTCAAATGAAGTTTATGGGCCTTGTGACATGATGTCTAGTAGGTTTCAAGCTGTCCGCGCTTGGCTTTAATCCGAAACGGTTTCTACTGTTTCTACAGTCTTTTGTCTGTATAGATTGTAGCTGCAGCAGTATGAGCAAATCAGATTCGAATTGATTTCAAAAGCACCATGTACCATGTGTGGATACGTCCACACTTCCTCAAAAAAAATCACAAGAGTAGAGTTCAAAACATATACGGCTCTTAGGGCTAAAACTACTGCAGCCTAGAGACTAGAAACTGGGGTTTTCTAAACCGTACCGTCGAGTTTTGATGCCCAAACTCGGCGAAACGAGACCTCCATAGTGTTGGGTGGTTTTGAGGCTCAACCACCGAAACCTCTATTAGTAGCGTACTCCATACGTGTCCCCCACGTCTTAGACACGATCCACGCTACCACATTCTCACGCCGGTATGTGTCCCAAGTGTCAGTCACCGTGACTAATCACCCAGCTTCTTTAGTTCCTCGATCAAGGCTCGGTGCTCGTCCTTCGTCGCTCCTAATCCATCGGCACGAATCTACATGATCTTCACCTTCGTCGTCGACCACCGTCCCTATACTACACACCAAAAGCCGAGAGACATAGTTGCACATACACAGACTCGTAGTCTGGTTAGTCCAAGACTCACACCATAGCAGTACCCATGTTCACAATTACTCATTATCAATCCGAACCATAAGGTATAGGTCAACCTTGTGTTCGCAATAATAGGTGATTGAATATCTAGGAAAGACGACCAAAGGATAAAACTCACCATCTAGTATGTATGTACTCACTCCATCTCATTGATTAGAGCATATAATTTTTTGGCACGTTATTTAAAGCAAAACTTTGACCATTCATAACTTTCAAAATATATCATCAATAAGTACAAAAATATTGTCATCTTAAAATACTTTTGTATATGAATCTTGATATATAGAATGCATACACTAAAAGTATATAATATTGGCTAAATTATTGGCCAAAGGTTTAAGGGCTGACTTCTCCAAAATCATGCACGTCTTAATCAATGGGATGGAGGGAGTACATATTAAAAGTAAATATTTTGCCAATGGTAGAGAAGACTGATGTAGAAGATGGAAGAAAGATTGATGAGATGATGGTAAAGGAGAAGACCCTTTAAATGGTGTGGGAAGTGGCATGTCATTTTTGACAAAAAATAGTTAGGGAACATACAACCCACAGATAACTACCGTCTATATGTGTATTAAAAACACTTACAGACAATAAAAATAACAAGTCATATAGTGGGTTATTTGTTTACATTGTCTATAAAATTTTTAATTCATGTGCGGAACATGGGTCAAAGTAGTCATACAGTGGTTTCCTTACCATCTCTTGACATTGGAACACAGACCAAAGTCGTCTCCTCACGAAAGGTCAATTGATACCTCTCTCCTCCTTAATTAGCGTCCACGTTGGATTTTTTCCATTTAATTGCTAGTTACGTGGCTGTTTAGAGAAGATGTATTCAATGTCGTTGTACGTGCACTTAGAAGGTGTTTGGATCCAAGTCACTAAAATTTAGTACCCTCATATTTAGAGGCTAGTTAAAAGTATTAAATATAGTCTAATTACAAAAATAATTACATAAATGGAACTAAAAGATAGGATGAACATATTAAGTCTAACCAGTTTATGATTCACCCATGTTATGCTACAGTAAACATTTGCAATTCATGGATTACTTAGTCTTAATAAATTTATCTCGTTGTTTAGTCTTCATATGTGTAATTAGTTTTGTAATTAAACTATAATTAATACTCTTAATTGTCATTAACATATCCGATGTGACATATACTAAACTTTAATTAGAAGAAGGAAGCAAACACCCCCTTAATTGAAGGGGATTATGACAAGCGCTGGTTTAGTTCCCGAAGAAGCCTATAGGGTATGCTTGTTTAACTTTCAAGAAAGTTATGCATGTGGTAATAATGTTGTTAAAGCGAAGGGGCTCACGGCGTAGTGGCAAAGGCCACTGGTTAGAGTCCTCCCGCCTAGGGTTCGAACCCTGGGTGAGGCACAATTTAGGTATAGGGTATACACACGCGTGCGTATTCAGTGGTATTGCATGTTTCCACGCACTAGAGATCTAGGCCTCTCAATCTATTTCTAATGTGTGTGTGCGTCTGGTGTGTTGTGTGTGTAGTGGTGTGAGTTCGTGGCGTCCTTATACCCTATCAAAAACTAATAATGTTGTTAAAGGCTTGGAAAACATGCTCGAGGGTGAAGAGCCTTAGAGCAAGTATAATAGCAGGTTGTAAGTAGGCTAAATATTGAAATGGAAGAGAAACAAACTAACAACCAGCTTATACACGAGAAGCAAGAAATTTTGTGAGAGACACAAGTTGAACATATATTAATTATAAAGGACTAATCATTATACATATTCGTTATATGATAGGCTACAAAGATTCTTATAGCTAGCAGTTAGCTATATTATTAAACTTGCTCTAGTCGATAAGAGTTTTCTTTCTTTAGTTTAGGACACCAGATTTCCAGTGGAGAAATGGGTGACCGGCCATGATGAGGAGACACACGGATGCGTGAGGTACTGACGGTGTCGTAAGGGCAAGTATAATAGCTGGTGGTAAGCCGATTAAATGCTAACATGGAAGAGAGAGGGGAGAGAGTAGAAGCAGCAGGCTACAAACTAATAGCTAGCTTATACACGGGAACCAAAAAAATTTGAGAGAGAGACAAGTGGACCATATATTAATTGTAAACGGCTAACCATTATACATATCGGCTATAAGATAGATTGCAAAGATTCTTATAGACCTTAGTTGGTTATATAATTAAATAGTAAAGTACATGAAAGGTCCACAAACTTGGCACGCTGTATCACTTAGTCCCCGATCATAGAAAACCAGGAAAATGGGTCCTCGAACTTTATCAACCCATGCAAAACCATCCAAAGTCGGGCTTGTAAAACTGGAAACTGATGTGGCATTACCACGTTAGAGCCACTTGGGGTTTCTAACTTGGCATCACACATTGAAAGTTCCCTTTGCCTAGGAACAGGATCTGGATGTCGCATAGAGGGGGTGAATGGATGAATAAAATTTCACCCCAAAAACTTAGAAATCTTACTCTACTTGGAGACTGAATCGTAGCAGAATGAAGATCACTTCGAGTAGGTTATAGCAGAATCAGAGTCTCTGTATCAAGATAGCCTACACTTTAAAAATAACTTATACCAAATATAAGTATAGATGTGCAATGAGTAAAGCAATCAAAGTAGAGAGACAGAGAACAGTACAACACATAGCACACTTTACACACAGATTTATCACGTGGTTCGGCCAAACATGAAATGCTTGCCTAGTCCTCGTTGGAGTTAGCCAACCTGGCTTGGAGTCTATTTCAACTCCTTCCTCTATTTGCTTAGATCTGTCACCAGGTGACAGATCAAGGCTTCCACTATGTCGACATCGGTTACAACAAAGCCGCGACTGTTTACATGTCTTCATAGCATTCCAGCAGAGTAACAATACTCCCTTGCTCAAAATCTTGCTGACTCTAACTTGCAACAACATTTCTACTCTCTCTTGGCTTATAACTGCGCCAACACACAAACTAGAGAGAAATACACAAGAGAGGGAGACAAAATTGATTTGCAATGTATGTACAATTTTTTGTTGCACTTGGGAGCCTTGGACTTCTAAATATGGGTGCCTATAGGGTCCTTTTATAACTCCAAATGAGCCCCTAGTCGTTGCCGCTTCCTTATAGAAAATCCTGAAAAACTGCGCCTGCTGCGGGTGCACCAGACCAGACCGGTGCACACTGGACCGGGTCCTGTAGCACCACACTTAGGTTTGATTGGCCACCTTCCATAGCTGATGGGCACCGGACTGGTCTGGTGAGCCACCAGACTGTCTGGTGACGTCAGCTAGCCGTTGGAGAGAACCCTAGGAGGTGGTCCGGTGCACCACCAGACAAGTTACTATACACAGTCCGATGAATTTTAGCCAAAACATTTGAGACCATATAGTTGCCCCTGTAGGCAGTCCGATGCACTGGACTAGGTATTGTTCATGGTCCGGTGCTTCAGACAGTAGCACACCAAGTGCTTTTTCCTCCATTTCTTCTCCATTTGACTTCAACTCTTAGGAGGACTTTCTTGTGACTTAGACAAACACATTTAGAGTATAATCCAATTGACTAAGTCCTAGAAGGTTAACTCTTTTCCATTCTTCTCTCACCTTTTTTGTTTCTCCTCAAACATAGCCTAGAATGGCACTTTCTCTACAAACTGAGTTAGAGAACAAACTGAAGTACCGAACATGTAGTAAATGTGTGTGCAACATAGTTGATCGCTCAAACCTTGCATACTTAACCTTTTTCATCGCTTTATTCATTTTGTCATGTTTGAGGTCGATGTTGGACTCCAAACCATCAAGCCAACTTAACTTGATCTAGATTGTCATCTATAAGCTCCAACACCCTGCAATGGTCACATAGAACATATCCAAACATAGGTACAACCCAAACTAAAAGTCAAGGTAAACATAGCTCTTTGAGTTGCTTCTAGGTTCTAGCTTTGACACTACTCATCCTTCTAGTGACCTTGTTCACTTCTTGAGCTTGATCTTGAACCTTATGACTTACACCACATAAACATAGGTATTACCTCATTAGTTGTCAGTCACGTCCTTAAGTCATGATCCTCAATGCACCATAGCTCTTCTCAACTAGATCAACCTTGACTTTGCAAGCCTTCTTCTTCACCCTTGGCATTGGGTACCTCGGCCTTCTTGACCTTCTCCCGTGCACTCGGTACCTCAAAGCTCTTCTTGCCTCCATCCTTGGCTTGACCAGTTGTCTCCAAGTTATGCACATCCAATCTCACATAAGCAATGTACATCCTTCACATAGCTTGTGATGTTCATTGTCCATAGTCATCTTAGCCTTTGGACCATCACACTTGTTTACTTGTGTTGAACCCTGTAAGCTTTGCATTAAGCACCTGTTCAACACTTAGCCACACAGGTTAGCTTTAATTGGGTTGTCATCCAAACCACCAAAACCCACAAGTGAGCTTTCACACATCATCATTATGTTTTTAATTAGTGGTATACATGTTACAAATTTACATCTTTATCTTGTATACCTTAGCATCATTGACAATCTTCGGACAAATTTCATACTCATGCATGTGTGTAAGCTTGGATCTAAATCATTCAAGCCCACATGTAGGGGAAATTATCACTACTAAATCAAGTTTTATGGTGCTTATTCATATCATAATGACAAAGCTTAAAAGTTAGATAATCGATATAAACTACAAACCAAGTTAACAATTTACACTAGTGTGAAGTGCTACCTTGGATTATGCTTAGTTTCCGTTTGTTTGTAGAATTATCATCAATACCAAGAAAGGACAGATTGAAAGGTCCTTGCTTTATTTTGATGAATGGGTAATAACTTAGGGGAATTAGTATGTTTTTATGTTAAGATACACATGATTTAGTCCATAGGTACACTAGGGTGAGCAACTCTAGCCATGAAGATTGGATGTTGGAAGATTGTCAGTACTAAATGATGTTAAGGTATACAAGATAAATATTTACCTTTGTATAAACCGGATGTTGACGTATCGTGTCACATTAGAGCACACTAATAAAAGTTTGGGGACTCAAGTGACACAACAATCAAGTTTGGGGAACAAGTGACACAACATGCCAAGTTGGGGACCCCAAGTGGCTCCGACGTGGCATGCTACGTCGGCATCTAATTTTACAAACCCAGCTTTGGATGATTTTGCATGGGCTAATAAAGTTTGAGGACCCGTTGCCGGTTTTTTGAGTTCAGGGGCTATGTGGCACAACATACCAAGTTCATGGACCTCTAGTGTACTTTACTCACTATTAAACTTGCTCTAAGCCGTGTGGAGAGAGTTGGTGGTGCGGAGAGAGTGGGAGAGAGAAAATAGGAAAGAGAACAAGAGGAAGTTCTAACGCTGAGCTATGCCAAAATCTACGACGCTAAGTTCGACGCCATGGGCATGTTTGTTTTAGCTTTTCTCTGACGAGATTTTCTGAGAATCTGGTTGTGGAGAGAATCTTGCTATGGAGAGAATCTGAGTATCATGGGATTACGTGTGGAGGAATACGAAGAGGTGTATAGGGTTTAGGATCTAGAAAGGGATGATTTTTTAACTTTCGTGAAGACTCGACCTATTATGAGTTCACGTTGATTTTGGATGATTTTTACCAAAACTATTCTCACAAAAAGCGATTTGAAAAGCTAGACGTTTAACAGTCTGCAGTAGCTTCTGGTGAAAATAAGCCAAAACAAACACCTGCATAGTGCCAGGTCACCGCCATGCTTAATACCACACTAAGCAGCTCAATATTGTGAGCCATGGTACCTTGACATTGTGATTCAATAAGAAAAAGGATTTAAATACACTAAGGATTGGATTAGGAGCGAGAAAACCGGAGGGGAATGGAGGGGCTAGATTCCCCTTCTTATTCAAAATTGGATAAGAAGGGGTATCTAGCCCCTCCAATCTCCTCCGGTTTTATTACCCCCAAACTAGCCCTAAAGTTTAAATGAAATATTTAAAAACACTAAAAATTAAAATATGGGAAAATGGTGTGCACAATGTACGACAACGAGGTAATGAGGGAGATTGGTCTGGTTGCCTGCTGTGCAACATGTGCTAGTTGCAGCTCTTCCAGTTAGATGACGCCTTTGCCCCTTGATGAATTGTCTTTCTCTCTAACTATAACCTGCTCTGCTAAAGTTAGAGCAAACTTAAAGAGATGGTACCATTGTCTTATGCTGAGGGAAGCTACATACAAAATAGGGATGCATATGCACCAATAAAAAATTGCAAAATTAGTGATTTAAACTAACATTTCACCATATATGTGCCACCTACAAAATATTGACATGCATCTATAAGGTATCTATACCCTCCTCTGGTTCACTCTAACTTTTCCACTGGCCTTATGAATATGTAAATATCAAATGCAACAACATGGTTTCTGGCTCTCTCACATCACCGATGATGAAACAACAATTCAAACATCTGCTTTTATTCATGTTCGTAAAATATTATGTGATGTTTGTGTGAACAAAGGTTGATATGTGTTCATGTTCATAAAATATTACGTGATGTTTGTGTAAGGTTGATATGTGTCCTTATGGTTTGGGTTGTGATGAGTGATTGTTAATATGTGTAGCGTCTTGGGTTGAGTTGTGTGGACTAATTGGGCATGAGTGTATTTGTGCAACATGTCTCTTGGTCTATGGTGAGCAGGTGTGGAGTCTGAAGACCGGTGGTCGACGACAAAGGTGAAGGTCACATGGGTTTGTATCGATGGACTAGAGATGTCGGGTGACTAGCCATGGTGGCTGACACCTCGAGGGACACTGATAGCCACAAAGGAAAGAGCAGATCGTGTAGCCAATGCAATCACGGACTGGTGGGACACATGTCTAGGGCATGGGGGATGTGTATGGAGTATGCTACTTGCGGGTTTTTCAGTGGATGAGTCTCAAAACCGTCCAACATGACAGTTCGTGGGTTCCACCGGGTTGGGCCTCAAAACTCGGTAGCATGGTTTCAAAGGGAATCCTGATGGCAGCATATGGTGTCATCATGGAGGGTGTGTCAAGACGAAGCAATTTTATGAAGATTGTGTGACCGTCCGATCAAAATTTCAATAGTTGGTCCATTTCCCCCTAGCTAAGTGGATAGGCTCTATGTTTTATGGGTAGTTTAGGAAAGAGGAATACCCCCCTATAAATAAGAGGGGAGGGATAAACCATTCAGTCATCTCCCTAGCATCAGTTAGCTTCTGATCTTCATTTTCCTTCTTATTTTGTTAGGAGGTCCTTATATGCTTTGAACCCCGACATATAAGTTCATGTCGTTTTGAGGAAGTGTGTACGTAACCACGCGTTGCCCTCTAGGTTTTCAATTTGTTCCAAATCTGATGGGTTTTGATCTTGAGTTTCTTCTTCTCCTCTCTACTTTAGTTTGAGTTTTTGACTTGATCTTTGCCTTTGCAAGTTTGGAAAGTGTTTTGGGGTTGATCTCTGGTTTAGAAACTGTCCTTGATTCATTGCAACCTCTGGTATAAGCTGATTCAATTCATGGACAAGTTTTCTAACAGATTTGCAATTTTGACAAAACCCCAATTCAAGTTTGAGTTTTATAGTCTGACCTTTGAAAAGTTTTGGTCGTTTGCGCTCAAACTTCTCGAGTGACTTCTCCTTCCCCTCCTCTTGTTATTCACTAAGAGTCGCTAAGAGGGAGGCGGTGAATAGGTGAACCCTAAAATTTATAATTTCAAACACAAACTTCAAACTTGGGTTAGTGTTAGAACGGAAATAGAGCAATCAGAGTAAGGGAGATGTATTCTTCTTTCTTAGATTTGGTCTAATAAATGCACAGTTACTTGAGAGCAACTCAATTTTATATAGAATCAAGCACAAGCAAGACAACAAGAGAGAGGGGAGAGAAAGAATCAATTCACAAATGAAGATCAAACACAAATAAAATTGATTTGTTTCTCGAGGTTCGTCTCTGAAGAACCTATGTCCCTATTGAGGAGTCCACTTAGGACAGGTCTCTTTCAACCCTTTCCCTCTCTCAAACGGTCACCAAGACTGATGGAGTGTTCTTCCCAATCTCTAAGGACACTAAGTCTTTGCAAGGATCACCACACGCTTCGGCGTCTCTTGCTAACTTTACAAGTGAAAGGATGGGATCGACAATGAGAATGAAACACAAATCAAGAGCACAAGAACTTGCAACAACTCAAGAACACAAGGCACTAAGTTTCTCTGACTCAAATCGATCGAATGCGATGCTTGTGTGGCTTTGAATGCTTGAGAGGTGTTACAATGAATGTATGAATGTTTGATGTAGCTCTTGTGACTTCAATGTAATGGTTAGGTGTATTTGTATCCCCCAACTGCCCAAATAGCTTTTGAAGTGGTTGGGCAAAATTTGCACTACTCTGAGTCACACCAGACCTTGCACAGTGACGATCCGGTGGCGCAATGGACCCTTGTTAGTCTATTGTAGCACAGATCCATTCTGACAGGGCAGGTCTAGTCAGAAGCATTGGACCAATCCAGCGTGCCACCGGTTCTCCACCATGTCAGTATAACCATTGGAAAAGTCAATCGTTGAACATGTTAGACGGTCTGGTGCGCCACCGGACTAGTCCGACACACCAGCCTCCGAATAGCCCAAAAACAACCTCTCTAGAAAAGTAGTCTGACGACCCACCGAACCAGTCTGGTGCTCTAGTCGTCCAAGAGCAGTTCCAGATTCCTCTGTGCACTCGGTCCAGTGCGCCTCTATAGAGACCAAGTTTGATAAACTCGAGCATATCTTCTTCAAACGATTTTGGTTTTACTTGACGGTGTTCCTATGACTTAGACAAACATGTCTAGTGACATTCAACTAGTATAAGTCATGAAACATGGTTATTTAATTTCCTTCAACTCATATTCCTTCTCTAGCTCAAATTGGCTCCAAAACAGTGAATTGTTGAAACTAAGCTATCCAATCTCTTTAGATGAATCAACTATGTTCCTAGGGGTATTCAGAACTTATCCAAAGTGTAGTACCACTGCTAGTTCATCTATTCCAAATTTTACTCCTTTTTGGTTGGATTTGAGCTATTTCTGACTTAGAAACTCTAAGTTTGATCGTATGAACCTATGAATGAAAGACTTGGCAAACTAGTTAGTCCGAAAGATTGTGATGGTCATCAAGCACCAAAATTAATATAGAAAAATGGTTCAAGGCCATTTCCCTTTCAATCTCCCCTTTTTAGTGATTGATACCAACACACAAACAAAGCAAATATGAAGAAGTAAATTGTAACTAGTTTGCAATATGGTCAAGTGTTCATAAGACACTAAGTAGAAGCAGTTCTAAGAGAATATGACATTTTTATATGATTAACATTTTGGACCACATTTGCACCACTTGCATTGATTTTGCAAACTTTTTGATAAAAAGTTTTCAAGGTCATTTGCTTTTGGCTAAAAGTATAAGAATTAAATTTTCACAACCATTTCTAAGTTTTGAAGAATTATCCCCTTTCTTAGATGTTTTTGCTTTGGCCAAATAAATGCTCCCCTGAATAAATTCTCCCCTTTTGGTATGAAAACATTTTTCCTCCTCTTAGCTATCAAGAGGATTTTCTCAAATGAAAGAGTACCAATTTGGAAAACTAAAAAGTTTTGAAAACAAGGTGGTGGTGCAGCGTTGGGGGCCTATCTTTGCCGAAGGTCCTCATTTAACATTCACTTCGACATGAAAAATTGTGTTTCAGGTACACTTTAATCAATGGACGAAGCTAGCCTTCGGCTGAAATAACATATAAAGAAGCTTCACTTATGCACACAGATAATGAAGGTGTGAGCCGAAGATGATAGCTTTGACGAGGGGAGAAAGGCTTCGAGCGCAAGCCAACGGAGAAGTTTCCTTGCGACGAAGGCTGAGCCCTACACAGTGAAGGAAGGAGAAAATACACTAACATGGTTTAATGACATTTCCCTTTCATTTGCAAAATCTAAAGACAATCAAAGCACGTTTTGTGGAGCGACACTACCGCACTTAGGCACTAACGGACTTTAGTTCGGCACTGCTGAAAGGGAAATGTGCCCTTGGACCATTTCTATAAGTATTTTGGTGATTAGATGCCCAACACATTAATTGAGTTCTTATGTGCAAAATGTGTGAAGAGTGCAAATCAAAGCATAAGGTATGTTTCTAGACTTAGTATATTAGTTTGTATACTAATGTGTTTGACTAAGTGCTAGAAACAGTGGCAAAAGAAGAAGAAAAGAAAAGGAAAAGAGTTGGCTGTGTGCAGCCAACACCAACTCTAGCCAGGCACACCGGACTGTCCGGTGGTGCACCGGACAGTGTCCGGTGCGCCAGGCTGGCCGGCGGTGAACCGACTGCTCTCGGGCAAACGCAGAGGCGTACGACTATAATTCACCGGACTGTCCCGTGGTGCACCGGACTGTCCGGTGAGCCAACGGTCGCCATCGCCAATGGTCGGCTGCGCAATCCGCGGGCGACGCGTGGCCTGCATCAACGGTCGGTTGGGCACACCGGTCTGTCTGGTGTGCACCGGACAGTGTCCGGTGCGCCAACCGACCCCGAGGACCAACAGTCGGATGCACCAGATATGGAAGGAGATCGCGCACCGGACAGCTACAGTGATTGTCCGGTGGTGCACCGGACTGTCCGGTGCACCATCCGACAGAAGGAAAGTTTGGCCTTCCAAGTTGGGCTCTAACGGCTCGTAGATGCCTTGGGGCTATAAAAGGGACCCCTAGGCGCATGGAGGAGAATACCAAGCTTACAAGAAACATTCTAAAGCTCCCAGACTCCAACTCCACGCATTTGATTCTCTGTGTTAGCGATTTGAGCTCCATTTGAGTTGCGAACTCCGTGTGTTGTGTTTCGAGCTCAAGTTGTGACTTGTGTGCGTGGTTGTGCTGCGAATTTGAGTCTTGCATGTGTTGCTCTCCCAACCTTACTCTGTGCCTTCTTTGTGATCTCTATTGTAAGGGCGAGAGACTCCAAACTGTGGAGATTCCTCGCAAACAGAAAAAATACTCTAAAGGAAAAGACCGTGGTATTCAAGTTGATCATTGGATCGCTTGAAAGGGGTTGAGTGCAACCCTCGTCCATTGGGACGCCACAACGTGGAAGTAGGCAAGTGTTACTTGGCTGAACCACGAGATAAAAATCGCGTGTCTCATGTGTTGCTTATTGTGATTGCTTTGTTCGCACGCGCGCGTTCCTTAGCCACTTGATTTCACTAACACCTTGATAATTAAGTTTGTGGCTATTTAGTGTTTAATTTTACAGGATCACCTATTCACCCCCCCCCCCCTCTAGGTGCTCTCAATTGGTATCAGAGTTGTACTTGTTGGGGACTTGTTCTCAAATGCTATGAGTTAAGAACAAGGCAACACAAAAAATGTTAAACGTTAATGACCTTCGTCCTTCGAGGCATTATTTCCCTTAGGACACAATGGTCTTTGGACGAAGGTTGTGAAGGACATACCTTCATCAGTACAGTATATGATAATAAAAAGAAAATCATATGAAATATAAAAGACACATGAATAATTATATATCATCATCAACTCATTTCTATTTTATTATCATAGAAAAATAGAAATGATATCAAGTTACAAATGTACCTTCGGCTTGAAAGAAGGTTAGGGTACAAGTGTGACGCAAAAGCAAATGCCGAGTCAGCGTGAACAGTACGGAAGCACTGTTCATCTATTTATAGGGACATGACACAGCCCATGTAAAATTACATTCATGCCCTTTACATTTGCTAATGATTCTATAGTAATCCATCGAGGTCTAACTAGCCTTTTCCCTTTTAAGTCGGTTCCCCTTTCTACTATCATGCAGAAGGTCCTCTACGCACAACTTCGGCTCTATGCCAACCTTCGTATTCCATGTGCTTCTTCACATTGTGGTTTCGATCCAAGTCCGAAGGTACCTGTTCATGCATTATACTCCAGAAACATTGTTAAATCATGTTTTTGAGGACCTTCGGAAGACGAAGGCCCCAACAGTAGCCCCTCGCAAGGTTAATTTGTTAGAATAACGAATTCAAATTGCGATATGGACGAAGGCCCTAAGCCGAAGGTCCGAAAAAACACCTTCCCTTTGCTAGAATAGCAACAGTCAATGACAGACGGGGCCCTCCAACTTGGAGCGCGCTGGGTATATAAATAAGAACTCACCCCGAGCACATTTGGTATGCCTGCTTTGCTTTGCTTGATTTCTTTGCTCTTGCTTTCCAAGAGTTGCTTAGTTTCTTAAATTTTGTAAGCTTCGGATTTAAGGACATATTTTCGTCAGTTCCGAAGATAAGATGTCTCAAGATAAGAAGTCAGTTGCTGAAGCGAAGCTAACCGAAGAGGAAAAACTTCTTGAGGAAAAGACTGCTGGATTCATCGAGTCAATTGCAAAGACCAATACAGAAAAGATTACAAAAGAAATTCTAGAAGGCTTATCTGAAGATACCGATGACAGTGATAGTTATGATGCGAAAAGCGGGGGCGAAGACTCTGAAGATCGGCCCTGGCGACCAAGTCACGCAGTCTTCGGGAAACCGACTATCAGACAGAGTCACCTTGATAACATGAGAGGAAGATATTTTCGAGACATATCTATTGTGAGGGCTGACAACGGAGACAGGAATGTTCCTGTTCTTGAAGAGAATGAAATCGTAATCTACCGAAGCTTCTTCAAGGATGGGCTTCGGTTCCCCTTAAGAAGATTTGTGGTTGAAGTTCTAAAGATATATGAGATTTTCCTTCACCAGATTACCCCCGAAGCAATTATCAAAATGGGGATCTTCGTCTGGGCCATGAGGAGTCAAGGTTTGGAGCCAAGTGCAAAATGTTTCTGCAGCATGCACGAACTTTTATATGTGACGAAGCCCTGGGGTAAGGAACAGTATCATAACAATTTTGGTTGCTACAGCTTCGTTGCTCGTTCAGGCTCAAGCTGCCAGTGCCAACCTTTTGGAAGAGATGGCCTGGAGACTGGATGAAAGAATGATTCTATGTGAAAAATGATTTAAAGGCGAGGGAAGATATTACAGAGATCATCATGCGCCCCATTTGGTCCCGCTTCGGCCTTCGGAAACCGAAGGTAGAAATTGATTTAGCAGCCGAAGGATGCCGAAGGGCCTTCGGCATAGTTTGCTCTTTCATCGGGACAAGGGATTTAGTCCAAGAACATGTGGCCTACAGGATATGGCCAATGGTAGACAACTGGGAGATGCCAAAAGAGACCATCAGCAACCCTAACGAAGGTGGTTTGGTTCGATTAAAATATACTTTCAGGTTTAGAGACCAATTTATCGAACCAGACGATGACTGGCTGAAATGTGTTGAAAATACCAGTGATGAACTACTTGGGGCCCACTCCAAGTCTGAAGATAACGCACTATCTGTGGCCTTCGGGAGCCAAAAAAAGAAGAGGCTAAATAGAGTTTTTGACACTATTGGATTTATGTATCCTGACTACCGCTACTCGCCACGGGGGCAGAAGAGAAAGAGTGGAACTTCTGGAAAGGATGTTGCTTCAGCCGCCTCAAGCGAGCCCACGCCGAAGAAGAAAAAGGTGAAGGTTCTTACTCACCGTCCGCGCTACATTGAACCCGCCACAGTGCCTAACTTTGGCGGTGAGACCTCTTCGGCTACTGAAGCCGAAGGACCTGCCCTTACGCAGAGGATTGAAGAGACGACTGCAATGCCGAAGGCTGACAAAATTGAAGAACCAAGACCCGAAGAGACAAAAACATCAGAAATTCTAAGCCCTTCGGTAGGAGTGGAGGCGCCGAAGATACAAAAAGATCTGGCGGCAACCCCAAAGAGAAAAAGGATGGCTAGTGTGTTAGATGTGCTGGAGACGATAAAAACTTCAAGTTCTACTCCAGGAAAAATTGCCAAAGCTCCGAAAGCACAAGTTGAAACCGAGGCAAAGCTGACCGAAACCGAAGCTACAATGAGTCGGGCCGATGCTGAAACTGGGCCTTTAGAGCCCATCAAAGAGAAATCGTCGGAAATTGGAGAAAAGGCAGCGGAGGGAGAAGCTATAGAACAAATTTTGCCTGAAAAAATCTGCCGCTCCTACTCCCGAAGCTTTGAAAGAGAACACTGAGTATATTATCCATCATGCTTCGGAAAAAATCTTTATAAAGAAGAAAAGCGAGAAGCTCAATACTATGCTCAGAAACTGAAATATCCAAAGGGGGCCTTGGTATTCAACGACAGCGGGGAAGAAGATTTCTTGTATTGTCTCCTAGACAGCAAGGAGATTTCTGTCTGCCGAGAGATGAGCAGAAGCTTTGGATTCCCGACACTAGAAGACGGGCTTTCGGTGCTATCGAAAGATGAATTGGCCGACAACTTAGCATATAATAGTTTAAAGGTGTGAGAATGAATTTTTTGTACTTAAAGACGATTTCTTTATTTGCTTATACTTAATATCGCACTTTTTTCCAGGGCATGATTCTTAGCAATGCCCTCAGGGCGCAGAAAAGTGCCGAAGACGAAGGATGCACTATAGCTCTGAACAATCTTCATTCCGAAGTAATTGAACTAAGGAACGAAGGTCTTGAAAAAGATAAAATATTAAACTCATTGGTGAATAAAATAAAAGAAGACGAAGCTACTTCCAAAGCCCAAGCTGAAGCCCAGAAATGCAAAATCAAAGACCTTCGAAAACAACTGGCTGAAGCAAAATTAAAATGTGCTGTTGCCGAAGCTGATCGAGATGCCAGTGATTACTGGAAAAATTATTGGAAAAAGACAGTTGTAGAACTTCGCTCCTCAAAAGAAAGATGTTATGAAAAATCTATAGAATGTGTGAAAAGGATAAAAACTAGCTTCGCCAACGTTGGCGCATATTCAAGTGAAGACAACTTCGCACGGGGCGATCCCGAAGGCCCAATTGAATGGATCAGCAGCGAGGCCGAAGCCTTTGAGGAGATCTTGAGTGATCATGGGGACGTCTGCGCCTTCTCAGGTGCGAGGTGAATTGCAGCTATTTTGGAGAAGTTAGGTTGCGATCATGTGAAAGATTTGGCCCAAGCCGAAGCTGCTTTATCTGTTGACGATACAAAGGACCCCTCGGCCGAAGCAAGCTTAGTAGGCAGAAATTTTTTTACTGACATCTGGGAAAATGGCGGCCGAGGGATGGCCCATGAAATAATAAAGAAGAGCGAAAAATATACTCATGACGCTAGGGAAGCAACGAAGGCAGCTGAAAAAGCTATGGAACTCGAAAGGCGGATAGGTATTGCTTAATAACTTTTAACTTTATTGTTTATTTTTGTGACTTCGAACTGATTTATGTTTTCTACCACAGTCGAACTATCTCCTCCCCCAGAGCCCTTCGAGTCATTGGCCGACCCAGAGGCAAAGGAATCAGCAGAAATTATTAACATGGTCGAAACCATTATGAACGAAGTCGTTACTCAACTGCTGACCGAAACTGCAGACAAAGTTTTGAAAGAAGAAGAATAGATATTGTAAAAATATTGCTAGAATATTAATGTAACATTTGCTGGACAATGCTTGTAATATTTGGTACTCATGGGTTTGTAATGTATAAATGGCTTTGTAATTTATTTCTTTGCGATGCATGAAACTTTTATGTACATACCGTTTTTGAGCCTTCGGCGAAAAAACACATTCCCTTCTTTTCATGCTTCGTAAAGAAAAGTTTTTATGCTTCGTGAAAAATCCTCTCGTCGACGCAAAATCATTAATGCTTTCGTTAGTAATGGACCTTCTTCCTCCATATCAGAGTGCTTCATAAAAAATGCTCCAAGAGTTGCCGACACACTGATACTTTGTCAACAATAGACTTTCCTCCACATCAGAGCTGATAAAGCTGTATTTCTTCAAAACTTATTTTGTGCCTTAGCACAATTTTACTTTTTCAAAGCATTCTCCGAAGGTCAACATTGTATCCCCTTCTTGTGCCATTGATGCAATATGATGTATGATGTTATGTTATGCGAAATGATGTGATGATGTTATGCTATGCAAAATGATGCTTTGTGCCAAAGACACACACTCACATCCCCATTTTGGAATACACAATCTCTTTGTCGTTTATTTTTCGGCTTCACCGCTTATTTTCGGTGTATCAGCGCTGACTTTTCGCTGTAAGTTCTGCATTCCCTTAGGAACGTCTTTTGAACTTCTTCGCCTTCTATTTCGGCGGTATTCGCGTTGACTTTTCGCGCTCCGCCTTATATTTCGGCGGTATTTGGCTCTGCATTCCCTTTGGAACGACTTTTGAGCAGAAAACTTACACTGCATTCCCTTAGGAACGACTTTTTGTAGCTTCGGCAAACTTACGCTGCGTTCCGAGGAACGACTTTTTGTAGCTTCGGCAAACTTACGCTGCGTTCCGTGGAACGACTTTTTGTAGCTTCGGAGATACTTGTGATGTAAATTTTAGCCGCACGTTCTCTTAGGAACGACTTTTTGTGCTTCGGCGACTTTTTGGACTCCGTGAGGCTGTGGAGAAGATATATTTTCACTATGGCAAAAACGAAGCTATTACAAGGAATTGAAAACGACAAGAAAACTAGGTTTTCAATAATTGTTCCTTAGTAAGAAAGAGAATGACAATGAATGTAAAAATTTATTCAGGGGTAGGATATCTCTTAGTAGATATGCTTCGACTCTGGCACGGTATTGTTGACTGTGCGAGCTTCGGACTCCTCCCTGAAGTCTCTCTGTTGATGGGTCTGTTGACTCCCTTCTGGCTATTGGCCGCGTGAATATGCAGGTTGTAGTGGTGGCGGAGGTGGAGGTTGTGGCCAGGATGCCTGTGGCTAACTAGCCGAAGCAACAGACGCTGCATGATGGTTACCCACATACTCTGATATGTAGGGTGAGTGATATGAAGCAGTATGCATGACCTGCTTTGGCTGGTTCTGCTGAGCTGCAACTTCCGCTATTTCTTTCTGTTTCTGAATGGTGACATGACACATCCTTGTAGTATGGCCCTTTTCCTCACCACAGAATAGGCAATAAATTTTCCTAGGTTGATCCTCAAACCTTCCTCCGAAGCCCCTTGCGCCTCTGCCTCTTGGAGCTGGCGGCCGAAGATAGCTTTGTTGCTGCCCCGAAGCTTGCGAGGAATATTGTGGCCTCTGTTGTTGACTTCCTTTGTCGTCACTCTGAGTGGAGTGGATTGACCTGACATGCCTTGGGTGGATTCTCCCTCCGAAGCCCCTGGTCATCTCAGAGAACTTGTAGGCTTCCTCCCTTCTTTGACGAAAGTCATTGTCAGCACGGATGTATTCATCCATCTTTTGAAGTAGCTTCTCCAAAGTCTGTGGAGGCTTTCTAGCAAAATACTGGGCAGTAGGTCCTGGACGAAGCCCCTTAACCATGGCCTCAATGACAATTTCATTGGGCACTATAGGCGCTTGTGCTCTCAGACGCAAGAACCTTTGGACGTATGCCTGGAGATACTCCTCATGATCTTGTGTGCATTGAAATAGAGCCTGAGCTGTGACTGGCTTTGTCTGAAAGCCCTGGAAACTTGTCACCAGTATGTCCTTGAGCTTCTGCCATGAAGTGATAGTTCCTGGCCAAAGAGAAGAATACCATGTTTGAGCCACATTCTTGACTGCCATGACGAAGGACTTGGCCATGACAGCTGCATTGCCTCCGTATGAAGATATGGTTGCTTTATAACTCATCAAAAACTGCTTCGGATCTGAATGCCCATCATACATCGGAAGCTGAGGTGGCTTATACGATGGGGGCCATGGGATAGCCTGCAGTTCTGCTGCCAGGGGAGAAGCATCGTCAAAAGTAAAGGTACCATGATTAAAATCATCATACCATCCATCATCATTGAACAAGCCTTCTTGATGAAGCTGCCTGTGTTGGGGCCTTCGTTCTTGTTCATCTTGAGCAAGATGGCGTACTTCTTCAGTGGCTTCGTCAATCTGCCTTTGAAGGTCGGCTAGTCGAGCCATCTTCTCCTTCTTCCTTTGTACTTGTTGATGAAGCATCTCCATGTTTCTGATCTCTTGGTCCAACTCGTCCTCCTGGGGTGTTGGACTAGTAGCCTTCCTCTTCTGGCTTCGGGCCTCTCGAAGAGAAAGAGTCTCCTGGTTCGGGTCCAGCGGCTGCAGAGCGGCAGTCCCTGTCGCTGAAGCTTTCTTCGGTGGCATGACGAAGGTCAGTGCTTGCCGAAGGTGGTCGAAAAGGATTCACCGGAGGTGGGCGCCAATGTTGGGGACTTGTTCTCAAATGCTATGAGTTAAGAACAAGGCAACAAAAAAATGTTAAACGTAAATGACCTTCGCCCTTCGAGGCATTATTTCCCTTAGGACACAATGTTCTTCGGACGAAGGTTGTGAAGGACATACCTTCATTAGTACAGTATATGATAATAAAAAAAATCATATGAAATATAAAAGACACATGAATAATTATATATCATCATCAACTCATTTCTATTTTATTATCATAGAAAAATAGAAATGATATCAAGTTACAAATGTACCTTCGACTTGAAAGAAGGTTAGGGTACAAGTGTGATGCAAAAGCAAATGCCGAGTCAGCGTGAACAGTATGGGAGCACTGTTCATCTATTTATAGGGACAGGACGCAGCCCATGTAAAATTACATTCATGCCCTTTACATTTGCTAATGATTCTATAGTAATCCATCGAGGTCTAAGTAGCCTTTTCCCTTTTAAGTCGGTTCCCCTTTCTACTATCATGCCGAAGGTCCTCTACGCACAACTTCGGCTCTGTGCCAACCTTCGTATTCCTTGTGCTTCTTCACATTGTGGTTTCGATCCGAGTCCGAAGGTACCTGTTCATGCATTATACTCCAGAAACATTGTTAAATCATGTTTTTGAGGACCTTCGGAAGACGAAGGCCCCCAACAGTACTCTTCATCTAAGGGACTAACCGCCCGAAGAGATGGATCCTAAGGGAAAGGGGATGGTGGTCAACAACAAGGAGAAGGAGTCCCTCTTCAACGAGCCAAGAGACGACAAGCCTACCGACTCTGGCTCAAGTCACAAGAAGAGAGACGGGAAGAAGAAGAGACGCATCAAGAAGATCATCTACTACAACAGTGATGCATCATCTTCTTCACCAAGAGACGACGACGATGACTCTTCGTCGAAAAAGAAAATGGTTAATCAAAATTATTCTTTTGATTATTCCCGTATTCCGTACAATTCAAATGCACATCTACTTTCTATTCCTCTTGGAAAACTTCCACACTTTGATGGAGAAGACTATTCATTTTGGAGCCATGAAATGCGTAGTCATCTATTTTCTCTCCATCCTAGTATTTGGGAAATTATCGAAAGTGGAATGCATTTTGATAGCACTGATAACCCTGTGATTATTAATGAGCAAATTCATAAAAATGCCCAAGCTACTACTGTGTTGTTAGCATCTCTTTTGAACAATGCCAAACTAACCTGGGATACCCTCAAGATATCACATGAGGGAAATGATGTCACTATGATCACAAAGATAGAACTAGTGGAAGGCAAGCTGGGGAGGTTCGCGATGATCAGGGGAGAGGAGCCAACTCAGACCTACAACAGGCTCAAGACCCTAGTCAACAAGATTCGAAGCTACGGAAGCACAAGATGGACGGATCATGATGTCGTCCGACTCATGCTAAGGTCATTTACTGTAATTGACCCCCATCTTGTCAATCTTATTCATGAAAACCCCAGGTACACCAAGATGACGCCTGAGGAGATCCTCGAAAAATTTGTGAGCGGGCGCATGATGGTGAAGGAGGCTCGATACGTGGACGATGCACTAAATGGTCCACTACCCGTCTACGAGCCACAGCCCGTTGCTCTCAAAGCAACAAGCAGCAGGGAGGCGCTACCAAGCAAGGTGGCACAAGTGGAGGCTGCTGGGCTAAATGAAGATGAGATGGCCCTCATCATCAAACGCTTCAAGACCGCGCTCAAAGGACGCAAAGAGTACCCCTCCAGGAATAAAACAAGGGGAGAACGCTCCTACTTCAAATGCGGTAAGACTGGTCATTTCATAGCACAGTGCCCCGATAACGATAATGACTAGGGACAAGAAAAGTACGGGAAGAAGGAGAAGAAGAAAAACTACAAGAAGGCAAAGGGCGAGGCACATCTTGGAAAGGAGTGGGATTCTGACTGCTCCTCATCTGACTCCGACGATGAAGGATTGGCTGCCTCGGCCTTCAACAAGTCTTCGCTCTTCCCCAACAAATGGCATACATGTCTTATGGCAAAGGAGAAGAAGGTACGTATTAGAGACTCCCCAAAGTACTCTTCTTCTAGTGATGAAGATTCTTCCGATGATGAAGTAGATTACTTTGGTTTATTTAAAGGTTTAGATAGAGCCAAAGTAGAGAAAATTAATGAATTAATTGATGCTCTAAATGAAAAAAGATAGACTGTTAGAAAAGCAAGAGGACATTCTGTATGAGGAACATGACAAATTTGTTAGTGTGCAAAAATCTCTTGCTTTAGAAACTAAGAGAAATGAAATGCTATCTTCTGAGTTATTTGCTTGCCATGAATCTATCACTAGTTTAAAGTGTTTAAATGATGAATTAAATGCTAAGCTAGAGGAAGTAAATAAAACTAGTTCATGTGTGGAAAATGTAGTTATTTGCAATAGATGCAAGGACTTTGATGTTAATGCTTGTGATGAACATCTTATTTCTATTGCCAAATTAAACAATGAGGTGGCAAGTCTTAATGCTCAACTTAAGACTTGCAAAGTTGATTTTGAAAAATTAAAGTTTGCTAGGGATGCCTACACTATTGGTAGACACCCCTCGATTAAGGATGGACTTGGTTTTCGAAAGGAAACCAAGAACTTAACAAGCCAAAAGGCTCCCGTTCTCAACAAGGAGAAAGGAAAGGCCCTAATGGCTAGTAGTCCTCAAAGGAACCATGCTTTTATTTATGATAAGAAAATTGCTAGGCATTCTAATAAGAGTTATGTTCATACTGCTTACAATAATTCACATGCTATGTTTGCCTCATGCTCTACTTTTGTGCATGGTAGAAGTAGGCCTAGGAGAAATCATGTTGTGCCTCATGTGCCTAGGAAAATGTACAATGAACCTTCTACCATTTATCATGCTTGCAATACTTCATTTGTACTTTCATGTAAGAACACAAAAGTAGTTGCTAAGAAGTTGGGATCCAAATGCTGAAAGGGAAATGTGCCCTTGGGCCATTTCTAGTATATTTTGGTGATTAAGTACTCAACACATATGAATAAAGTGTAAATCAACAAGAAGGTATGATTCTAGACTTAGTACATTGGTTTTTGTGTACTAATATATTTGTCTAAGTGCTAGAATCAGAAAAAAGAGAAAAAGGAAAACAGACTTGGCTGGAGAAGCCAAGACTCAGCACAGTCTGGCACACCGGACTGTCCGGTGGTGCACCAAACAGTGTCCGGTGCGCCAGGCTGGCTTCTGGCGAACTAGCCACTCTCAGGAATTCGTCGGCGGCGTACGACTATAATTCACCGGACTGTCCGGTGAGCCAACGGCCACCAGCGCAATGGTCAGTCGCCAAATCCGCGGGCGACGCGTGGCCCGCTTCAATGGTCGGCAGGGGGCACCGGACTGTCCGGTATGCACCGGACAGTGTCTGGTGCGCCAACGGCTACAATTCTGCAACGGTCGGTTGTGCCATTTTAGGAAGGAGATCTGCACCGAACCATGAATAGTGGATGTCCGGTGGTGCACCGGACTGTCCGGTGCATCACCCGACAGAAGGCAAGAATTGCCTTCCAGGAATGCCTCCAATGACTCCTAGTTGCCTTGGGGCTATAAAACGGACCCCTAGGCGCATGGAGGATATATACAAGCATTCTTTGATCATCTCTAAGCACCAAGACTCCATTCTCACGCATTTGATTCTTTGAGATAGTGACTTGAGCACCATTTGAGTAGAGAACTCCTCGAGTTGTGTTGTGAGCTCAAGTTGTGGCTTTGTGTGCGTGATTGTGCTCGTGCTTTGAGTCTTGTGTGTGTTGCTCTTCCCACCCTTACTTCTGTGCTTCTTTGTAATCATCAATTGTAAGGGCGAGAGGCTCCAAGTTGTGGAGATTCCTCGCAAACGGGAAAGAGTATAAAAAAGAAAGCAACTGTGGTATTCAAGTGGATCATTGGATCACTTGAAAGGGGTTGAGTGCAACCCTCATCCATTGGGACGCCACAACGTGGAGTAGGCAAGTATTATACTTGGCCGAACCACGGGATAAATCATCGTGTCTCTTGTGCTTGTTTTCTTTGTGACTATTGTGTTTCACAAGAGCTCGGTCCTTAGCCACTTAATTCCATTGTGCTAACACTTAACCAAGCTTTGTGGCTATAAGTTTAAGTTTTTACAGGATCACCTATTCACCCCCCTCTAGGTGCTCTCAATTGGTATAGGAGCCGTTCTCTTCACGAAAGGGACTAATCGCCCGAAGGGATGGATCCTAAGGGAAAGGGGATGGTGGTCAACGACAAGGAGAAGGAGTCCTTCCTCAATGAGCCAAGGGATGACAAGCCCACTGACTCTGGCTCAAGTCATAAGAAGAAGGACGGGAAGAAGAAGAGGCCCATCAAGAAGATAGTCTACTACGACAGCGACGAGTCTTCTTCTTCCCAAAGAGACGACGACGACGAGAAAAAGAAATCGGTTAACTCAAACTTTTCTTTTGATTATTCTCGTATTCTGTTTAACTCCAATGCTCATTTACTTTCAATTCCACTTGGGAAACCTCCGCACTTTGATGGAGAAGACTACTCATTTTGGAGTCACAAAATGTGTAGTCACCTATTTTCTCTCCATCCAAGTATTTGGGAGATCGTTGAAAACGGAATGCTTTTTGATAGTACTGACAACCCCATTTTCATTAATGAGCAAATCCATAAAAATGCACAAGCTACCACTATTTTGCTAGCATCCTTGTGCAGGGACGAGTACCACATGGTGAGCGGCTTGGATAATGCCAAGCAAATTTGGGTCACCCTCAAGATTTCTCATGAGGGGAATGACGCCACCATGATCACCAAGATGGAGTTGGTGGAAGGCGAACTAGGAAGGTTCGCAATGATCAGGGGGAGGAGCTAACCCAAACATACAATAGGCTCAAGACCCTGGTCAACAAAATCAGGAGCTATGGAAGCACGAGATGGACGGACCACGACGTCGTCCGACTTATGCTCAGGTCCTTCACTATACTTGATCCTCATCTTGTGAACTCAATCCGTGAGAATCCTAGGTACACCAAGATGACGCCCGAGGAAATACTCGGAAAGTTTGTAAGCGGGCGTATGATGACCAAGGAAGCAAGATACGTTGATGAGGCATTGAATGGTCCAATGTCCATCTACGAGCCTCAAATCGTTGCTCTCAAAGCAACAAGTAGCAGGGAGGCGCTACCTAGCAAGGTGGCGCAAGTTGAGGCGGCCGGGCTAAACGAGGATGAAATGGCCCTCATTATCAGGTGCTTCAAGGCCGCATTGAAGGGACGCAAGGAGTACTCAAACAAGAACAAGGCAAAAGGAAAGTGTTCCTGCTTCAAGTGCGGTAAGACAGGTCATTTTATTGCTCAATGTCCCGATAATGAAAATGACCAGGGAGACGAAAGACATGGGAAGAGGGAGAAAAAGAAGGCCTACAAGAAGGCGAAGGGCGAGGCACACCTTGGAAAAGAGTGGGACTCGGATTGTTCGTCGTCCGACTCCGACGATGAAGGACTCGCCGCCTCGGCCTTCAACAAATCGTCGCTCTTCCCCAACGAGCGCCATACCTGCCTAATGGCAAAGGAGAAGAATGTAAACGCTCGAGAAACTCCTAAGTACTCTACTTCTAGTGATGAGGACTATAGTGATGATGAAGTAGATTACACTAGCTTGTTCAAAGGATTAGATAAAGCTAAAGTAGAAAAGATTAATGAGTTGATTGATGCATTGAATGAAAAAGATAGACTGCTAGAGAGGCAAGAGGACATTTTGTATGAGAAACATGACAAATTTGTTAGTGTTCAAAAGTCTCTTGCCTTAGAGATTAAAAGAAATGAATTACTATCTTCTGAGTTATCTATGTGCAATGAATCTATTTCTAGCTTGAAGATTTTGAATGATGATTTAAATGCTAAGCTAGAAGTAGTTAATAAATCTAGTCCTTGTGTAGAGCACGTTGTGATTTGTAATAGGTGTAAGGATTTCAATATTGATGCATGTGTTGAGCACCTTACTTCTATTGCAAAATTAAATGACAAAGTGGCAAGTCTTAATGCCCAACTTAAGACTTGCAAAGATGACTTTGACAAATTAAAATTTGCCAGGGATGCCTACACCATTGGTAGACATCCCTCAATTAAGGATGGGCTTGGCTTTCGAAGGGAAGCCAAGAACTTAACAAGTCAAAGGGCTCCCATTCTCAACAAGGAGAAAGGGAAGGCTCCTATGGCTAATCAAAAGAATCATGCATTTATTTATGATAGAAAATTTTCTAGGAATGCTCATTATGATAGGAGTTATAATACTTATGATTCACATACCATGATTTCTTCAAGTTCTTCCTTTGTGCATGGTAGAAATATGCCTAGGAAAAATGTTGTTCATCATGTGCCTAGGAAAATGCAAAATGAATCTGCTACTGTTTTCATGCCTGCAACACTGATTTTATACTCTCATGTAAAAATAAGAAAGTGGGTGCTAGGAAATTGGGGGCCAAATGCAAGGGAGACAAGACTTGCATTTGGGTCCCTAAGGCTATTGTTACTAACCTTGTAGGACCCAACAAGAGTTGGGTACCTAAAACCCAAGCCTAATTTGCCTTGCAGGTTTATGCATCCGGGGGCTCAAGCTGGATTATCGACAGCGGATGCACAAACCACATGACGGGGGAGAAGAAGATGTTCACCTCCTACGTCAAGAACAAAGATTCCCATGATTCGATCATCTTTGGAGACAGGAATCAAGGCAAGGTTAAAGGACTAGGAAAAATAGCTATTTCATCTGAGCATTCCATATCTAATGTGTTCTTAGTTGAATCGCTCGGGTATAACTTGTTGTCCGTTAGTCAACTATGTAATATGGGTTACAATTGCTTATTTACCAATGTAGATGTGTCTGTATTTAGAAGGAGTGATGGTTCATTAGCTTTTAAGGGTGTACTAGACGGCAAACTTTACTTAGTTGATTTTTCAAAGGAGGAGGTTGTTCTAGATGCATGCTTAATCGCTAAGACTAGCATGGGCTGGCTGTGGCATCACCGTCTAGCACATGTTGGGATGAATAACCTTCATAAACTTCTAAAGGGAGAACATGTGTTAGGTCTAACAAATGTAACTTTCGAAAAAGATAGACCTTGTGCAGCCTGTCAAGCAGGTAAACAGGTGGGAAGTTCTCATCATAGCAAGAATGTGATGACCACATCAAGACCTTTGGAGCTACTTCACATAGACCTCTTCGGACCCGTCGCCTACCTCAGCATAGGGGGGAGTAAGTATGGTCTTGTTATTGTTGATGATTTTTCCTGCTTCACTTGGGTATTCTTTTTGCAGGATAAAATAGAAACCCAAGGGACCCTAAAGCGCTTCCTAAGGAGAGCTCAAAACGAATTTGAGCTCAAGGTGAAAAAGATAAGGAGCGACAACGGGTCCGAGTTCAAGAATCTTCAAGTGGAGGAGTACCTTGAGGAGGAAGGAATCAAGCACGAGTTCTCCGCTCCCTACACACCACAGCAAAACGGTGTGGTAGAGAGAGAGAACAGGAAGCTTATAGACATGGCGAGGACGATGCTTGGTGAATTCAAGACGCCCGAACGATTTTGGCCGGAAGCTGTAAACACGGCTTGCCACGCCATAAACCGGGTCTACCTTCATCGCATCCTCAAGAAGACGTCGTACGAACTTCTAACCGGTAACAAACCCAATGTTTCATATTTTTGTGTATTTGGGAGTAAATGTTACATTCTAGTAAAGAAAGGTAGGAATTCCAAATTTGCTCCCAAAGCTGTAGAAGGGTTCCTGTTAGGTTATGACTCAAATACAAAGGCGTATAGAGTCTTCAACAAATCATCGGGTTTGGTTGAAGTCTCTAGCGACGTTGTATTTGATGAAACTAATGGCTCTCCAAGAGAACAACTTGATCTTGATGATGTAGATGAAGATGATGTTCCAACGAACGCAATTCGCACCATGGCTATTGGAGATGTGCGACCACAGGAATACCAAGAGCAAGATCAACCTTCTTCCTCAACAATGGTGCAACCCCCAACTCAAAATGATGAACAGGTTCATCAAGAAGAGGCGTGTGATCAAGGGGGAGCACAAGATGATCATGTTATGGAGGAAGAAGCACCACAGGCCCCTCCAACTCAAGTTCGAGCGACGATTCAAAGGAATCATCCCGTCGACCAGATTTTGGGTGATATAAGCAAGGGAGTAACTACTCGCTCTAGATTAGCTAATTTTTGTGAGCATTACTCGTTTGTCTCTTCTATTGAGCCTTTCAGGGTAGAAGAAGCCCTGCTAGATCCGGACTGGGTGTTGGCCATGCAGGAAGAGCTAAATAACTTCAAGCGGAATGAAGTGTGGACCCTGGTGCCACGTCCAAACCAAAACGTTGTGGGAACCAAGTGGGTGTTCCGCAACAAGCAAGACGAGCATGGTGTGGTGACAAGGAACAAGGCTCGACTTGTGGCAAAAGGTTATGCCCAAGTCGCAGGTTTGGACTTTGAGGAGACTTTTGCTTCTGTAGCTAGGCTAGAGTCTATTCGCATTTTGTTAGCCTATGCTACTCACCATTCCTTCAGGTTGTTCTAAATGGATGTGAAGAGCGCTTTCCTCAACGAGCCAATCAAGGAGGAGGTGTACGTAGAGCAACCCCCTGGCTTTAAGGATGAATGGTACCCCGACCACATATGTAAGCTCTCTAAGGCGCTCTATGGACTTAAGCAAGCCCCAAGAGCATGGTATGAATGCCTTAAAGATTTTCTAATTGCTAATGCTTTCAAGGTTGGGAAAGCCGATCCAACTCTATTCACTAAGACTTGTGATGGTGACTTATTTGTGTGCCAAATTTATGTCGATGACATAATATTTGGTTCTACTAACCAAAAGTCTTGTGAAGAGTTTAGCAGGGTGATGACTCAGAAATTTGAGATGTCAATGATGGGCGAGTTAAACTACTTCCTTGGGTTCCAAGTGAAGCAACTCAAGGACGGCACCTTCATCTCTCAAACAAAGTACACGCAAGACTTGCTTAAGCGGTTCGGGATGAAGGATGCCAAGCCCACAAAGACTCCCATGGGAACCGACGGACATGTCGACCTCAACAAAGGAGGTAAGTCCGTTGATCAAAAGGCATACCGGTCTATGATAGGTTCTTTGCTTTATTCATGTGCTAGTAGACCGGATATTATGCTTAGCGTATGCATGTGTGCTAGATTTTAATCCGACCCAAGGGAGTGTCACCTTGTGACCGTTAAGCGAATTCTTAGATATTTAGTTGCTACGCCTTGCTTCTGGATCTAGTATCCAAAGGGGTCTACCTTTGACTTAATTGGATATTTAGACTCCGATTATGCTGGATGCAAGGTTGATAGGAAGAGTACATCAGGGACGTGCCAATTCCTAGGAAGGTCCCTAGTGTCTTGGAGTTCTAAGAAACAAACTTCCGTTGCCCTATCCACCGTTGAGGTCGAGTATGTTGCCGCAGGACAATGTTGCGCGCAACTACTTTGGATGAGGCAAACCCTCCAGGACTTTGGCTACAATCTGAGCAAAGTCCCACTCCTATGTGATAATGAGAGTGCAATCCGCATGGCGGATAATCCTGTTGAACACAGTCACACTAAGCACATAGACATCCGACATCACTTTTTGAGAGACCACCCGCAAAAGGGAGATATCGAAGTGTTTTATGTTAGCACCGAGAACCAGCTAGCCGATATCTTTACCAAGCCTTTAGATGAGAAGACCTTTTGCAGGCTGCGTACTGAGCTAAATGTCTTAGATTCGCATAACTTGGATTGATCTATAGCATACATATGTTCTATGTCTTTGATCATGTTCTTTTATGCATATTATTACTTACTTACGGTAATCAAGTTGTGCAAGAGATCCCCGGACCTCACAAGTCCATATGTGAATGATGCACATATTTAGGGGGAGAAATGCTACAACTTGAACCTTTGAGACTAACCGTGTGCTTGAGTTTACTTAATTTAGTCTCAAAGGTGAATTGAAAGGGAAAGGTGGACTTGGACCATGAAAGACTTCCACTGCACTCCGATGTGAGGGTAACTAACTCCAAGTTCATCTCTATGCTCTTATTGCCTTTTTGCTCTTAATTGACAATTTTGGTGAGGCAATGAGGTTACAGGGCCAAAAATGATCCCGTTTTGGTGCTTGATGCCAAAGGGGGAGAAATTAAGGCCAAAGCAAGCTAATGGATCAGCTACCACTTGAGGATTTTGAAAATAGTAGAGTTAGAACTTTTGATTTGTCAAAATACTCTTATTGTCTCTTGTTGTCAAAAGGTTGTCTCTTGTGGGGAGAATGTTTGATTATGGGAAAAAGGGGGAGTTTTTGAATCTTTGATCAATTTCTCTTGGAATACCTCTCTTTATGCCTCAACAAGTGTGTTTGACTTAGAGATAGGAAATTGAATTTGATTTGCAAAAACAAACCAAGTGGTGGCAAAGAATGATCCAAATATGCCAAATTTGAATCAAAGACAATTCTTGTTCTCATTTGCATTGATGTTGCACTTCTAGTTGTTGCTTTTTGATGTGTTGGCATAAATCACCAAAAAGGGGGAGATTGAAAGGGAAATGTGCCATTGGGCATTTCTAGTATATTTTGGTGATTAAGTACTCAACACATATGAATGAAGTGCAAATCAACAAGAAGGTATGATTCTAAACTTAGTACATTGGTTTTTGGGTACTAATATATTTGTCTAAGTGCTAGAATCAGAGAAAAGAGAAAAAGGAAAAAGACTTGGCTGGAGAAGCCAAGACTCAACGCAGTCTGGCACACCGGACTGTCCGGTGGTGCACCGGACAGTGTCCGGTGCGCCAGGCTGGCTTCTGGCGAACTAGCCACTCTCGGGAATTCGGCGGCGGCGTACGGCTATAATTCACCGGACTGTCCGGTGGTGCACCGGACTGTCCGGTGAGCCAACGGCCACCAGCGCAATGGTCGGCCGCCAAATCCGCGGGCGACGTGTGGCCCGCTTCAATGGTTGGCAGGGGGCATCGGACTGTCCGGTGTGCACCGGACAGTGTCCGGTGCGCCAACGGCTACAATTCTGCAACGGTCGGTTGTGCCATTTTAGGAAGGAGATCCGCACCGGACCATGAACAGTGGATGTCCGGTGGTGCACCGGACTGTCCGGTGCGCCACCCGACAGAAGGCAAGAATTGCCTTCCAGGAATGCCTCCAACGGCTCCTAGCTGCCTTGGGGCTATAAAAGGGACCCCTAGGCGCATGGAGGATATATACAAGCATTCTTTGATCATCTCTAAGCACCAAGACTCCATTCTCGCGCATTCGATTCTTTGAGATAGTGACTTGAGCACCGTTTGAGTAGAGAACTCCTCGAGTTGTGTTGTGAGCTCAAGTTGTGGCTTTGTGTGCGTGATTGTGCTCGTGCTTTGAGTCTTGTGTGTGTTGCTCTTCCCACCCTTACTTATGTGCTTCTTTGTAATCATCAATTGTAAGGGCGAGAGGCTCTAAGTTGTGGAGATTCCTCGCAAACGGGAAAGAGTATAAGAAAGAAAGCAATCGTGGTATTCAAGTGGATCATTGGATCACTTGAAAGGGGTTGAGTGCAACCCTCGTCCATTGGGACACCACAACATGGAGTAGGAAAGTATTATACTTGGCCGAACCACGGGATAAATCATCGTGTCTCTTGTGCTTGTTTTCTTTGTGACTATTGTGTTTCACAAGAGCTCGGTCCTTAGCCACTTAATTCCATTGTGCTAACACTTAACCAAGTTTTGTGGCTATAAGTTTAAGTTTTTACAGGATCACCTATTCACCCCCCCCCCCTCTAAGTGCTCTCAAATGCAAGGGAGACAAGACTTGTATTTGGGTTCCAAAAGTTATTGTGACTAACCTTGTAGGACCCAACAAGAGTTGGGTACCTAAAACCCAAGCGTAAATTGCCTTGCAGGTTTATGCATCCCGGGGCTCAAGCTGGATTATCGACAGTGGATGCACAAACCACATGACGATGGAGAAGAAAATGTTCACCTCCTACGTCAAGAACAAGAATTCCCAGGATTCGATCATCTTTGGAGATGGGAACCAAGGCAAAGTCAAAGGATTAGGAAAAATAGCCATTACATCCGAGCATTCTATCTCTAATGTGTTTTTAGTTGAATCGCTCGGGTATAATCTGTTATCTGTGAGTCAATTGTGTAACATGGGTTACAATTGTCTATTTACAAATATAGATGTATCTGTCTTTAGAAGGAGTGATGGTTCATTAGCGTTTAAGGGTGTATTAGACGGCAAACTCTATTTAGTAGATTTTTTGAAAGAGAATGCTGATCTAGATGCATGCTTAATAGCTAAGACTAATATGGGCTGGCTTTGGCATCGCCCTCTTGCACATGTTGGGATGAAGAACCTTCATAAACTTCTAAAGGGAGATCATGTGTTAGGACTAACTGATGTCTGCTTTGAGAAAGACAGACCTTGTGCAGCATGTCAGGCAGGGAAACAGGTGGGAAGCACTCATCACAGCAAGAATGTGATGACAACATCAAGACCACTAGAGCTTCTTCACATGGACCTCTTTGGACCCGTTGTCTACCTTAGCATCAGGGGAAGTAAGTATGGTCTTGTAATTGTTGATGATTTTTCCCGCTTCACTTGGGTATTCTTTTTGCAGGACAAATCAGAAACCCAAGGGAGCCTAAAGCGCTTTCTAAGGAGGTCTCAAAGTGAATTTGAGCTAAAGGTGATGAAGATAAGAAGCGACAACGGGTCCGAGTTCAAGAATCTGCAAGTTGAAGAGTTTCTTGAGGAGGAAGGCATAAAGCACGAGTTCTCGGCTCCCTACACACCACAGCAAAACGGTGTGGTAGAGAGGAAGAACAGGACGCTTATCGACATGGCGAGAACGATGCTTGGAGAGTTCAAGACGCCCGAGCGGTTTTGGTTGGAAGCTGTGAACACAGCCTGTCATGCCATAAATCGGCTCTATCTACATCGCCTTCTCAAGAAGACCTCCTACAAACTCCTTACCGGTAACAAACCCAATGTCTCTTACTTTCGTGTATTTGGGAGCAAATGCTACATTCTGGTGAAGAAAGGTAGACATTCTAAATTTGCTCCCAAGGCTATAGAAAGGTTTTTACTAGGGTATGAATCAAATACAAAGGCGTATAGGGTCTTCAACAAATCATCAGGATTAGTTGAAGTCTCTAGCGACGTTGTATTTGATGAGACTAATGGCTCTCCAAAAGAGCAAGTTGATCTTGATGATATAGATGAAGATGAAGTTCCAACGACCGCAATGCACACGATGGCGATAGGTGATATGCGACCACAGGAACTACAGGAACAAGATCAACCTTCTTCCTCGACGCTGGTGCATCCCCCAACCCAAGATGATGGACAGGTACCTCAAGAATAGGAGCGTGATCAAGGGGGAGCACAAGAGGAACAGGTTATGGAGGAAGAAGTACCACGAGTCCCTCCAACTCAAGTCTGAGCGACGATCCAAAGAAATCACCCCGTCGATCAAATATTGGGTGATATCAGCAAGAGAGTAACGACTCGCTCACGTTTAGCTAATTTTTGTGAGCATTACTCGTTTGTCTCTTCTATTGAGCCTTTCAGGGTAGAAGAGGCCTTGCAGGATCCGGACTGGGTGTTGGCCATGCAGGAAGAGCTCAACAACTTCAAAAGAAATGAAGTCTGGAGCCTGGTGCCACATCCAAAGCAAAACGTTGTGGGAACCAAGTGGGTGTTTCGCAATAAGCAAGACGAGCACGGGGTGGTGACAAGAAACAAGGCTCGACTTGTGGCAAAAGGTTATGCCCAAGTCGCAAGTTTGGATTTCGAGGAGACTTTTGCTTCTGTAGCTAGGCTAGAGTCAATTCGAATTTTGCTAGCCTATGCCGCTCACCACTCTTTCAGGCTATTTCAAATGGACGTGAAGAGCGCTTTCCTCAATGGGCCAATCAAGGAGGAGGTATACGTGGAACAACCCCCTGGCTTTGAGGATGACAGGTATCCCGACCATGTGTATAAGCTCTCTAAGGCGCTCTATGAACTTAAGCAAGCCCCAAGAGCATGGTATCAATGCCTTAGAGATTTCTTAATTGCTAATGCTTTCAAGGTTGGGAAAGCTGATCTCACTCTTTTCACCAAGACTTGTGATGGTGATATTTTTGTGTGCCAAATTTATGTCGATGACATAATATTTGGTTCTACAACCAAAAGTCTTGTGAGGAGTTTAGCAGGGTAATGATGCAAAAGTTTGAGATGTCAATGATGGGCGAGTTGACCTACTTCCTTGGATTCCAAGTGAAGCAACTCAAGGACGGTACCTTCATCTCCCAAATGAAGTACACTCAAGATCTTCTCAAGAGGTTTGGGATGAAGGACGCCAAGCCCGCGAAGACACCGATGGGAACCGACGGGCATGTCGACCTCAACAAAGGAGGTAAGTCCGTTGATCAAAAGGCATACCGGTCCATGATAGGTTCATTACTTTATTTATATGCTAGTACACCGGACATTATGCTTAGTGTATGCATGTGTGCTCGATATCAATCCGACCCTAGGGAATGTCACCTTGAGGCCGTTAAGCGAATTCTTCGATATTTAGTTGCTACGTCGTGCTTCGGGATCTGGTATCCAAAGGGGTCTACCTTTGACTTAATTGGATACGCATACTCCGATTATGTCGGGTGCAAGGTTGATAGGAAGAGTACATCAGGGACGTGCCAATTTCTAGGAAGGTCCCTGGTGTCCTGGAGTTCCAAGAAACAGACATCCGTTGCCCTATCCACCGCTGAGGCCGAGTATGTTGCCGCAGGACAGTGTTGCGCGCAACTACTTTGGATGAGGCAAACCCTCCGGGACTTTGGCTACAATCTGAGCAAAGTCCCACTCCTATGTGACAATGAGAGTGCAATCCGCTTGGCGGATAATCCTGTTGAACACAGCCGCACTAAGCACATAGACATCTGGCATCACTTCCTAAGGGATCACTAGCAAAAGGGAGATATCGATATTTTTCATATCAGCACCGAGAACCAGCTAGCCGATATCTTCACCAAGTCGTTGGATGAGAAAACATTTTGCAGATTGCGGAGTGAGCTAAATATCTTAGATTCGCGTAACTTAGATTGATCTATAGCATACATGTGTTCTATGCCTTTGATCATGTTACTTTAAGCACTTACATTATCCGTTGTATATTTATGGTGCTCAAAGTTGTACAAGACCTCCCCGGACCTCACAAGTCCATATGCAAATGGTGCACATATTTAGGGGGAGATGTGCTACAACTTGACCCTTTGAGACTAACCTGTTTGTTTGAGTATACTTGATGTAGTCTCAAAGGTGCGTTGAAAGGGAAAGGTGAACTTGGACGATGCAAAGTCTTCCACTGCACTCCGGTATTAGTGTATTTAATTCCAAGTTCATACTTATACTCTCATTGCCTTTTGCTCTTAATTGATATTTTGGTGAGGCAATGGGGTTAAAGGGCCAAAAATGATCCCGTTTTGGTGCTTAATGCCAAAGGGGGAGAAATTAAGGCCAAAGCAACTAGATCAGCCAACCACTTGAGAATTTTGAAAATAGTAGAGTTAGAATTTGTAATTTGTTCAAAATACTCTTATTGCAAAATTTGGTCTCTTATGGGGGAGAATTTTGATTATGGGAAAAAAGGGGGAGTTTTTGGCACTTGATCAATTTTACTCTTGGAATATCTCTCGATTTGCCCAAATAAGTGTGTTTGACTTAGAGATAGGAAAAATAATTTGATTTGCAAAAACAAACCAAGTGGTGGCAAAGAGTGATCCAAATATGTCAAAATCATTAGCAAAAATAATTTGGTCTTCAATTGCATTGATGTTGCACTTCTTTGGTTGCTTTTTGATGTGTTGGCATGAATCACCAAAAAGGGGGAGATTGAAAGGGAAATGTGCCCTTGGACCATTTCTATAAGTATTTTGGTGATTAGATGTCCAACACATTAATTGAGTTCTTATGTGCAAAATGTGTGAAGAGTGCAAATCAAAGCATAAGGTATGTTTCTAGACTTAGTATATTAGTTTGTATACTAATGTGTTTGTCTAAGTGCTAGAAATAGTGACAAAAGAAGAAGAAAAGAAAAGGAAAAGAGTTGGCTGTGTGCAGCCAACACCAACTCTGGCCAGGCACACCGGACTGTCCGGTGCGCCAGGCTGGCCGGCGGTGAACCGGCTGCTCACGGGAAAACGCAGAGGCGTACGACTATAATTCACCGGACTGTCCGGTGGTACACCGGACTGTTCGGTGAGCCAACGGTCGCCAGCGCCAACGGTCGGCTGCGTAATCCGCGGGCGACGCGTGGCCCGCAACAACGGTCGGTTGGGCACACCGGACTGTCTGGTGTGCATCGGACAGTGTCCGGTGTGCATCGGACAGTGTCCGGTGCGCCAACCGACCCCGAGGACCAACGGTGGGATGCGCCAGATATGGAAGGAGATCGCGCACCGGACAGCTACAGTAACTATCCGGTGGTGCACCGGACTGTCCGGTGCACCATCCGACAGAAGGCAAGTTTGGCCTTCCAAGTTGGCCTCCAACGGCTCCTAGCTGCCTTGGTGCTATAAAAGGAACCCCTAGGCGCATGGAGGAGAATACCAAGCTTACAAGAAACATTCTAAAGCTCCCAGACTCCGACTCCATGCATTCGATTCTCTGTGTTAGCGATTTGAGCTCCATTTGAGTTGCGAACTCCATGTGTTGTGTTTCGAGCTCAAGTTGTGACTTGTGTGCGTGGTTGTGCTACGGATTTGAGTCTTGCGTGTTTTGCTCTCCCAACCCTTACTCTGTGCCTTCTTTGTGATCTCTATTGTAAGGGCGAGAGACTCCAAACTGTGGAGATTCCTCGCAAACGGAAAAAATACTCTAAAGGAAAAGACTGTGGTATTCAAGTTGATCATTGGATCGCTTGAAAGGGGTTGAGTGCAACCCTCATCCATTGGGACGCCACAACGTGGAAGTAGGCAAGTGTTACTTGGCCGAACCACGTGATAAAAATTGCGTGTCTCGTGTGTTGCTTATTGTGATTGCTTTGTTCGCACGAGCGCGTTCCTTAGCCAGTTGATTTCACTAACACCTTGATAATTAAGTTTGTGGCTATTTAGTGTTTAATTTTACAAGATCACCTATTCATTTCCCCTTTAGGTGCTCTCAACTGCCTACTCGGCTCTAAGGGGGTTCCCTTTTGGTATTTTCTCTAGTTTTTTGGGTTTCAAATCAAGTTCTTTTTATTATTATGGGTTCATAAACCTTTTAGGAACTTGGTTAGAACATTCAATCGATAATTGATTGAAGTGTTTCTGTTTGAACTTTTCTTGGAGCATTTTGGTGCTCTTACGAGTTGGGGCTAAGATTAGGGATCAAGTCAAGAGTGTTTCAGTACATAAATTTTATTGGCTTCCATTCATTACCTCTAGTAGTCTATTCAATCCTTCAGTCTGGTCATCTCTTAACGTGTTGTTTTCTTACTTAAAAATACTTGATCATTGCTATTTTCTGATATATATTACTTTTTATTTAGAATGTCTATCAGCTAATCTTACCTTGATCGCGAATCTAAGTGTGTAGAAGCTGTGTATTAGTTAATGCTGGTAGGTTTGTGTAGATTTACAATAGAACTTTTAGAAATTAAGTGGAATAGGGAAAGAGAAATAGAATTTCCCTATCTCTAACTTCATTTTTCATTGTTCGAGTAGGGGATCAAATCTATCCCACACGTTATTTTCGTATCCCAACCCCATTTTCCATTTCAAAATGTCACCTCAGCGATTTTCAGTAATAAGATTCTACATGAACACATAATTTTTCATGAAAACTAGTACTACCTCCTTTTTTAATTATTTATCGTCATGTAGTTCAGTTTTATGCTAACAGACATCAAATAAAAAAGAATGGGGGAGTATGTATCAATCTTGCTCATAGATCATTACTCTAACTTCCATGTATGCAAATAATTAAATACTAAGCATTGATATAAACAAGTCTATGTTTTGCAGTCGACGAGTATCCCTCCTCAAACCAAAACAAAATACACAATAGATGCGTATATACATTGTCTTCTTCGTTGCCCTTTCTTGTAAAATCTTAAAATTAATTGCAAAGCTTAACGCGAATGGATTCTACTAGCAATATTTCATATCTAGATTCTCTCTGGAAACTTTTTCTCTGCAGAATTAGAATCACTTAGGGTTAGTTTGGAAACTTAAATCTCCTCGGGGTAGGGTCGTATCGACATAATTCAAGGCCCTGTACTAATTTTTTTAAAAGTTCAATGATATAGACTAATCTTGCCTATTAACAATGATTGAATTGTTAACATTTGAAAGGGTGTATGTTGGAAGTGGTTTACTAATGGTAACGAATGATTCTAGTGTCCAGATGCATACGTTGGTTACACTTCGCTAGCCAAAATGAGTTGCATAAGATATTGGCATTCGACAAACATAAAAACACCATGTTTTTTATTATCGAGCTAACTTAGCTAGATTTTCAACTCGTTATTGGATTATACACTAGCTAAACTATTGCTATCTAGCATTTTGGGGTCTTTATAGGGTCGGGCCCTGTCACAAGTACAAAGAAGCTCTGTAGTGGCTGTTGAAAACCTATTTATACTGGTGTTTTTTTGTACCACCAGTGAAAATCAACATTTCCACTGGCGGTTCTTGTAACCAACAGCCAGTGGAGATAGCATTCCAGTGGTAGTTTTCTTTTTTTGGCCGCCAGTGGTAGTTTTCCTGCCTTTTTTCAAATTTTCAAACCAAAACTGAATTATATATATATATATATATTTACAGACACAAACAAATATATATATATAGATATTCATATTGAAAGCAACATGGAATTAAATTCTATCATACATTTGTATACATCGAAGTCTTGTGTTTACATCCATCACACATTCTACACATCGAAGCTTTCACCTAAGCTCTAATAACTATCTCGGCTAAGAGATAGTCTACTAATTTCTGTGAGTACTCTAAACTCTGGCCTAGCTAATGTACTAGTAGCATCATGATATTTTCCTTTAACTAGAATGACCTCTTTCAATATGAATGTGCATAGATCCTCAATTATGACATATAATACACCTTCGGTCATGTTCTTCAGCTTTCCTCATTGAAATTCATGTAAAGAAAGTTTATAAACATCATATATTTGCACTCAATAACACATTTGCATCTTTAATGACATAAATACATACATCACTATTACTAATAATACCTAGCTAGGGTTTGTGATGTATCGTCTGTTTTGTCTCATGAACTCGCACACATAGAATCCACATAGAACAGATCCAGGTGGTTGCTTGTGGCACTACATAAGGGAGATTGATTATTTAGTTCCAACATTGTATAGTGGCTGTATTCATAAATTCACATACTTACCAGCCATTTATAATGGATTTCTAGTGGCATGCGTTGTTTTGACATATCATACTTTCCACCTCTCATTTTATAGAATCTATAAGCCCTGTGATCTCAAATAGAATCACCATGTTATTCTCAAATTTTCATTGATTAAAGTATGCATGCATAGAAAAGGCTTACAACTCTAATATGCTGATGAATTTTACATAGGTCGAAGAGTCGTAATCCAAGGAGTCGAGCACCATCACCTTCCCAACCTTAGGATAAATGAGGAAGTATATCCAATGGTCCCTGTACGAATCAAATTTATGATAAATGTGTATTGAAATTATTAATTTTATTTATGCTAAGTCACACTTACTTAAAGTTGTACGGGGCCACTATGGCTTCCCTGTCTTGAAATTGAAGCATTGCGTGTCCTATGTAGGTGGTGTATCGAGCTTCAAAATCTTTCTACATATCTTGTATATGCTTCTCAACTTCTTCGTCCATCTTTCCTTTTAATTCTTCATTGTCTTTTCCAATTATGAAAGTGTGATTTTGCTCGGATATCTTTATTGGGTTGTATTACCCGATCCTTTTACCAGCATTAGCATCAGGAATGGTACCATAAAGGATCTATTGCTGATCATGTTGCATTCTGCAAGGCACACATGCATGTCAACTATTGAAAATTTATACAACTCACTAAATGACACATATATGTGGAAGTATGAGTGACACTTATAATGCAAACACCGTTATGAGTTGCACGTCGAGTCTTTCAAGGTTCATCATTAACCACATGTCCTCGAATGCAATAAACATGTTATCGCTTAAACCATAAAAAACATTTCCTTGTACATGTACACTGATGGTGTCGATGCCAATTGAAGATGCCTGCATGTACCAGTCATGCAACCTTTTAATACCAGCCGGGAGCTTCCTTAGTTTCTCAAAAGTAAGTAGAGGTCTGCCCGACACATATTTTTAGGCACATATTTATAATCTACCTTAGTTGTCTTCTTTATATTTATGGCCATCGCCTTAGCCTTTTTTGCTGACTTTTCGTGCTCGTCCAAATCAACAGTATGTGACGTGAAGCTCCGTGCAATCCCTAACAAAAATCTCGTTGTGCCATCAGCAGTAGTTTTACTCTTCTTTTTCTCATGCGGGACACAATTTTAGTATAGAAAATTTAGATTTCTTTGATGGTCATGGATCCATTGATGGTTGTGGAGAAGCTGGATCCCTTTGTGATGGCGTAGACAGTGGGTCACCAGGAGGATGAGGAGAAGAAGGTGGTGGAGTCCTGAATGGTGATGCTTGTGGTGGAGACGGTGGGTCAGAAAGAGGATGAGCAACAACATGTGAAGTTTGAGGAGGTGATGATGGATGTACAATAGGAACTGCAGGTGATGAAATATGATTTGTTCTTTGTCATCAAATACAACAACATTTTTGCAGTCCATGCATGGACAATATATGTGCTTTGTCTTTGTTCTCCAAGCATGGTTCGTAGCGACATTAATGAACTTATGGATCTCGGATATGTATGATAGATCTAACCTTGATAAGTTATACATCCAGGATGTCCTCTCCATCATCACATGTAAAAAAAGTAATATAAACACACGAGAACACAAATTGGCAAGAAAAACATAAACCAACATTTCCTAACAACTAAATATATCATGGATAAACAAAAAATTGTCAAAAGAAACATAAACCAACCTTTCTTACCAACCTTCTTCCAAAAAATAAAGATCAAAACCTTCCCCTTGTATTTTATGAAATCTGGTCGTCCAATGGAAGTTGGGCTGCGAGCTACAGCTCTTGTCGGGAAGGATGAAGAGATGAAACCCTGTATCCAAAATATGGCTAAAATTAAGGAAAAATAAACAAAAGATGGCAAGAGAAACATAAACCAAATTTTCCTAGTTATACTCTTCTCTCTAACACATGGTGAAGACCTAGTTCCAAATGTAGCTAAAATTAAGCAAAAATGAACAATAATTGACAATTGAAACATAATTAAACCAACCTTTCATAGCAACTAATAAAAACAATATTAATTACTAAACCTATCTTCCTCTCTCTCTCCATACAATATTCATTAAACAACTTAATATGTCATGGATAAACTGATTTGAGAACTAAACATGAAATGAGAGAGTGGATAGACAAAATCTAACCATATTAAACAACCTCATTTGAGGAAATATAGAAAATAACCTAGCTACACTCTTTCTCTCAAATGGTGTAACCCTAGATCCAAAATGTGGCTAAAATTGAGCTCTTGAACAAAAATTGACATTAGAAACATAAACCAACCTTTCTTAGCAACCTTCATCCAAAAAATGAAGATCAAAACCTCTTCCCTTGTATTTTGTGAAATCTGGACCTCCGGAATCATCTTCAATGGAAGTTGGTTGCGAGCTACAGCTCCTATCAGGGAGGAATAAGGGGTATTTATAGTACTAATGTCACTGGAGGTTAGCTTAAGGAACCGCTAGTGCAAACCTATTTCTATTACACAACCGTCAGTGGAAATAGAGTATTTCCACTAGAGGTTGGTGTAACAGAACCACCAGTGGAAATTAAGAATCGCTAGTGGAAATAGAGTATTTTCACTGGCGGTTGGTGTAACAGAACCGCCAGTGGAAATTAGATTATCACTGGCGGTTCTGTTACACCCACCAGTGAAAATGGAGTATTTTCACTGGCGGTTGCGTTAAGAGAACCGCCAGTGGAAATATGTTTCCACTGGCGGTTTTTTAAGTCGGCCCCACCTAGCTATTTTCTTCGCTGACGTTTAATAACTGAAACCACTATTGAAAATTTGAACGTACCGACGGCTTTAGCTCTTTTCTACTAGTGTGTTATTGTGCACCGCCTGCACGTGCACGTGCTCTCGCCCGGGCCTGCCTTTGGGATTCTCGGTGATTGAGTGGAAAGTGAGCTAATTTTCCCCCATAATCTCACGAATCCCGAAAGAGATTTAAGTTTCCAAACTAGGTATTAAGAGCTATTTGAATCCTATGAATTAAAATCAATATCTACAAAGTCTTTCCATTTTATTAAACTAGATTACTTTCGAATTCCTCTAGGAGCCAAACAAGGCTTTGTGGAATCGTTTGGCTAGCTCGCTGAATTCTTGAAACTAGAATTAAAATTAAGAAATCTCTAGAGTAGTAAAAACTAAAGTTGATTATAAGTAATTCTTTCTGAAATATTCCCATTTTTGTGGCATTTGGCTGCGATGGTAATGGTCTTTTGCACAATCCGAAACATTTCTTGCCGCCAAATACACTATAAATCAACAAGACAATAAATTTAATAAATACACTACAAATGAGTGGAAATATATGTCGACCTATGACATATAGTACTAGTTGGACTAGCAACCTTTTGGAAAGAGTGGCTCTAAGTACAACTATTTTATTGTGGTTTACATACGAAGGCCCATGTGTACAGTACGCCCGCTTACCTAAGGCCATGTTAACATGAAATCCACGATAAGCATGATGGAGTTAGTTAATGCTATTGTATGTCTTATTATAAAATATGCAATTTTAGAGTTTTAAGTTTTTATATTTAAAGTTGTTAATATGCTAAAAATAATATAAATTTTTTATTAGCATATTAATTGTGCACTAATGATGAAAATTATATCTTTCTTGTATGATATCAAATGAAGATATTTTCATATTAAAGTTATAACTATTAATGAGATTTACAATTTTTAGGATGTGTTTGAATGCACTAGAGCTAACCGTTAGTTAGCTTAAAAAACAGCAGGTGGAATTAGCTGGCTAACAAATAGGTAGCTGACTATTAGCTAATTTATTGAAAATAGCTAATAGATAACTATTAGCTAGATTGTTTGGATGTCTTCAACTAGTTTTAGATGTTAACTATTAGCTCTATTGCATTCAAACATGGCATTAGGTATGAGGTTTTTCATTTAAAATCGTTAAGATGATAAAGAAAATAATATAAATTTTCAGGGGCATAGTTATGTATCAGCTTTATCTTTTTTTCTTATATGCTATTGAACAAATATACTTTCATATAAAACATGTAGCTATGAAAAAATATCTATACCTTTCATTTAGAAGCATCTTTATCTGATATCATGCATCATCTCTTTGATTTATGACATCCTTGAGTTTTAGATGTTACTTTATAATAATTTTTAACCATCTTAACAACCTTGAATGAAAAAACTCAAAAACTCCAAGGTCGCACATCTCATTAAGAGTTATTAAGTCCATACAAAAAAAATATCTTCATTTAATAATGTATGGAAAATATTATTTTTTAAGACAACAAGCGCTTGTACAGTTGTACACGTGCTTTTTTACCATTTTAAAGATCTCAATTGGAAAAAGTTAAAATTGCAAAGCTTTAATTTTTTTCGAGATCTCCAATTAAAAAGAATCATATTTATCCAATTTTATAGGAAAAATATATAATCTTTTTTTCAAAGTTAAGTCTTGGCATGTTATTTTAGTTGGCGCGATAAAAGAGTGCTGCCATGCCAACAAGCGTAGCATGACAGGTTTTTCCACGTAGAGATCATCATCTAAAGCAAACAAGAAGGCATATATTTAAGTCCTCCAAATTAAAATAAGACCTAATTTAAAGTGTTTAGAGCAAAAAAATTTTTGCAGTTCCAACAATTGAGCCATATACCATATCATTAAAAAATAAATCATGTTATTTAAGAAATAAAATGTTAGAAGTAGTTACAAAATAAGGATAAGGCTCCGTGTTGGAATATGCCTCTAATTCCTTTTATATATTTGGAATATGTCTTGTAATATGCCTTGGAATATTTTTTCCTGTACGCCTATAAATATAGTCCCTCTCTGTAACTTGTACTCTGCGGTTAATAATGTATTTGTTTCCTCGTGGTTGTTTGCTCCTCCATATGGGAGGAGATTTTTTCACATAAATCTTTGTGTCTATTTTATTTCCTAACAAGTGGTATTAGAGCTAGGGTTAGACACATTGTTTTTATCCACATTGTGGCCGCCGTCGGGTCGTTGACTTCAAAATTTTTTATTTCGATTTGATATTCCGAAGTTTGATGACAAAATTAGTTTTGCTATTAAGCAGATTCAAATGAAGGTTATTCTTACCCAGTTGGTTGTTCAAAAGGCGTTGAAGACGCGACCTGCTGACATGACTGATGGTAAGTGGCAAGATATTGATGAGAGAGCTTTGTCCGCCATACAGCAGAGTTTATCTTTTGATGTTCTGCGTGGATGTATCTTCTGACATGCGAATAGTGTAAGAAAAATCCGCAGCAACATTGTGAAAGAAATTGAAGGAGCTGTATATGACCAAGTGAAAGAGAAATAGGCTTACACCTTTTCCTATATGAATTTTGGTGGTTGAATTGTCCAACACAAACTAATTGGACTAACTAGTTTGCTCTAAATTATGAGTTATACAGGTGTCAAAGGTTCAACACAAACCAATATAAAGTTCAAGAAAGGGTTCAAATAAAAAGAGCAAAAGGCAACCGAAGTGTGCCCTGGTCTGGCGCACCGGACTGTTCGGTGTGCCACCGGACAGTGTCCGGTGCACCAGGGAACCCAACTCCGAACTCGCCACCTTTGGGAATTCTGGAGCTGCTCCGCTATAATTCACCGGACTGTCCGGTGTAGCACCGGAATGTCCGGTGTGCCAGCGGAGTAACGGCTACAAAGCGCCAACGGTCGTCTGCAACGGTACAGTAAAAGTGAATAGTGCGTGCCTGCGCGCGCAGAAGTCAGAGCAGCGCCAGAAGGCGCACCGGACAGTGAATAGTGACTGTCCGGTGACCCAGTTGTCAGAAGCTCTAACGGTCAGAACCCAAGGGCCTGGTGACGTGGCTGGCGCACCGGACTGTCCGGTGCGCCATACGACAGCAGTCTCCACCAATGGTTCTTTTGGTGGTTGGGGCTATAAATACCCCCAACCACCACACTTCAATGCATCCAAGTTTCAGCCATTTGCATTCAATACAAGAGCTCTAGACTTCATTCCAAGACACAAACAAGAGATCAAATCCTCTCCCAAGTCCAAAGTTCATTCCAATCAAATAGTGACTAGAGAGAGTGACATTTGTGTCCCTTTGAGTTCTTGCGCTTGGATTGCTTTTCTTCTTCCTTCTTTCTTGTTTCCAACTCAATTGTAATCAAGGCAAGAGACACCAATTGTGTGGTGGTCCTTGTGGGGACTTTGTGTCCCGATTGATTGAGAAGAGAAGCTCACTCGGTCTAGGTGACCGTTTGAGAGAGGGAAAGGGTTGAAAGAGACCCGGTCTTTGTGACCACCTCAACGGGGAGTAGGTTTGCAAGAACCGAACCTTGGTAAAACAAATCACCGCGTCACACTCTTTATTTGCTTGTGATTTGTTTTTACCCTCTCTTTTCGGACTCGATTTTAATTCTAACGCTAACCCCGGCTTGTAGTGTGCTTAACTTTATAAATTTCAGATTCCGCCTATTCACCCCCCCTCTAGGCAACTTTCAATTGATATCAGAGCTCAGTACTTCATTAGAGCCTAACCGCTCGAAGTAATGTCGGGAGAATCCGCCAAGAGGGAGATCGGGACCGGCGACAAGTCCGCAAGCTCGGGGAAAACGCACTCAAGGGAGTCTGCCCACAAGCACAAGGAGGAATCCTCTTCCTCCATCAAGTCCCAACGGAAGGGTGAAAAGAAGAAGAAGATGAAGAAGGTGGTCTACTACGAGACCGACTCTTCGTTACCCTCCACCTCCGGCTCGGAATCGGCATCCGCCACTTCTAAGCGCCATGAGCGCAAGAAGTATAGTAAGATGCCCCTTCGCTATCCTCGCATTTCAAAACGCACTCCATTACTTTTCGTCCCATTAGGCAAACCACCTATGTTTGATGGTGAAGATTATTCTATGTGGAGTGATAAAATGAGGCATCACCTAACCTCACTCCACAAAAGCATATGGGATATTGTTGAGTATGGAGCGCAGGTACCAAAGGAAGGGGACAAGGATTATGATTCGGAGGAGGTCGAACAAATCCAACACTTCAACTCCCAAGCCACTACTATACTCCTCGCCTCTCTAAGTCGAGAGGAGTATAATAAGATGCAAGGGTTGAAGAGTGCAAAGGAGATTTGGGACGTGCTCAAGACCGCGCACGAAGGAGACGAGGTGACCAAGATCACCAAAAGGGAGACGATCGAGGGGGAGCTCGGACTATTCATGCTTCACCAAGGGGAGGAGCCACAAGAGATGTACAACCGGCTCAAGACCTTGGTGAACCAAGTGCGCGACCTCGGGAGCACCAAATGGGATGACCATGAGATGGTCAAGGTTATTCTTAGATCAGTCGTTTTTATTAACCCTACACAAGTTCAATTAATTCGTGGTGATCCAAGGATAAACTAATGTCTCCCAAGGAAGTGATAGGAAAATTTGTGAGCTTTGAATTGATGATCAAAGGCTCCAAGAAAATCATCGAGCAAGGCGCCACCTCCACACCCGAGGTGCAACCCATCGCATTCAAGGCGACGGAAGAAGAAAAGAAGGATTCTACACCAAGTAGGATTCCTGTCGACGCCTCCAAGCTCGACAACGAGGAAATGGCGCTCATCATCAAGAGCTTCCGCCAAATCCTCAAGCAAAGGAGGGGGAAGGATTACAAACCCCGCTCCAAGAAGGTTTGCTACAAATGTGGTAAGCTCGGTCATTTTATCGCTAAATGTCCTTTGACTAGTGATAGTGATAGGGGCGACGACAAGAAGGGAAAGAGAAGAGAAAAGAAGATGTACTACAAGAAGAAGGGCGGCGATGTCCATGTTTGCCGGGAGTGGGACTCCGACGAGGGCTCCACCGACTCCTCCTCCGACGAGGACACCGCAAACATCGCCGTCACCAAAGGCCTTATCTTCCCCAACGTCGGCCGCAAGTGCGTCATGGCAAAGGACGGTAAGAAGAAGAAGGTAAAATCAAGATCCTCCACTAAGTATGCAACATCTAGTGATGAGGATAATTCTAGTGATGAGGAGGATAACTTGCTCACTCTTTTTGCCAATCTTAACGTGCAACAAAAGGAGAAATTAAATGAACTGATTAATGCTATTCATGAGAAGGATGAACTCTTGGATAGCCAAGAGGGCTTCCTTATTAAGGAAAACAAAAAGCATGTTAAGGTTAAAAATGCTTATGCTCTAGAGGTAGAAAAATGTGAAAAATTAACTAGTGAGCTAAGCACTTGCCATGATACTATTTCTAGCCTTAGAAATGAAAATGCCAAAATGATTGCTAAGGTCAAGAAATCAAATGTTTGTGATGATTCTATTGTTAATCTTAGGAATAATAATGCTAGTCTAATTGCTAAGATTGACATGTTGAATGAATCTCTTGCTAGCCTTAAGAATGAGAATGAAAAATTAATTACTAAGGCTAAGGAACTAGATGTTTGCAATATTTCTATTACCAATCTTAGAGATGAGAATGCTATTTTACATGCTAAGATTATTGAACTAAATGATTGCAAGCCCTCTACATCTACGGTTGATCATGTTTCTATTTGCACTAGATGTAGAGATGTTAACATTGATGCTATTCATGATCACCTTGCTATGTGAAAGGATCACGATGCCCAAGAGGGGGGGTGAATTGGGCTTTTGTAAAAATCAGCACTAATTGAACCTAAGCAAGAGCTAAGCAAGAGCACAACTTCACCCCAACAACTAGCACTAAGAATATAATACTAGAAATGCAACAATGCTAAGACAATACTTCAAATACTTGCTAAACAAATACACAATGTAAAGTGCTTGAATTAAGTGCGGAATGTAAAGCAAGGTTTAGAAGACTCCTCCAATTTTTCCTGAGGTATCGAAGAGTCGGCACTCTCCACTAGTCCTCGTTGGAGCACCCGCGCAAGGGTATCGCTCCCCCTTGGTCCTCGCAAGAACCAAGTGCTCACTACGAGATGATCCTTTGCCACTCCGGCGTGGTGGATCCCTCGAGACCGCTTACAAACTTGAGTCGGGTCACCAACAAGATCTTCACGGTGATCACCGAGCTCCCAACGCCACCAAGCCGTCTAGGTGATGCCGATCACCAAGAGTAACAAGCCGTAGACTTTCGCTTGACCAAGAGAAGCCTAATGCAAGTGGTGTGTGCTCTAGGTGGCTCTTGCTAGCGCTAATGAGGAACAAACGCGGATTAAGATTCTCTAATCTCCTCACTAGGCTTTTGGTGCTTGCAATGCTCTAGCAATGTGCTGGAATAAATGTGGAGTGCAAGACATTGAATATGGTGGGTGGAAGGGGTATAAATAGCCCTCACCCACCAACTAGCCGTTACAGGCAACTTTCTGCGCTTTAGCGCACCGGACAGTCCGGTGCGCCACCGGTGCGCCAACGGTGCGCCACCGGTGCGCCAACAGTCGTTTCCAACGGCTAGTTCTGACAGCTAGCCGCTGGACTCATGGCACACCGGACAGTGAACAGTCACTGTCCGGTGCACACCGGACAGTCCGGTGCGATGCCCGGTGCGCTGTCCGGTGCGCCACTAAAATTCATCTCTGAAACCTGCGCTCTCGGGTTTCTGGGTGGAGAAAGATCTTCCCCGGGCCAGCCAGGCCCCACCTGGCAGAGGGTGCACCGGACAGTCCGGTGCCTCAGGGCCAGAAACCCTAACTCTTGTTTTTCAGCTGATTTTCAAAGCGGTTTTCGTTCTAACTTATGTGTGAGTTCTAGAGTGACACCTAGCACTATATGTGAGTGTGATTGTGCACCAACACTACACTAGAACTCTCTTGGTCAAACTACTCATCGACAACCCCTCTTTATAGTACGGCTAAAAGAGAATAAAAGACCTAACTAAATCGCGAGTGTCCACATCTCCTTGACACTCGGACTCCGTAGACCTTCGCCTTTTGTTTCGTCGTTTTAGCCGTCGCTTCGAGTTCTTATCTCCGGGATTGTTTTCACCGTTGTAGTACTTCTACCTGTCATGCGACCTAACTTACCATTTGTCTCTGCAAAACACACGTTAGTCACATATAATATTACGTTGTCATTAATCACTAAAACCAACCAGGGGCCTAGATGCTTTCAATCTCCCCCTTTTTGGTGATTGATGACAACCCTACAAGTTTTGTGAGAGTAGTTTGTTTTGAAGTTTCTGTCAATAGAAAGGATGGTTAGTTATACTCAGTAATCTTTGACAGAAAGAACGTGTACCATAATAATAAGAGTGAGCGCATACACATCATAAGATTCTTGTTCATATAAAAGTGAAGTTAAATCAATGAAACAAGAACTAGAAGACTGGTGATAAAATATAAGGTGAAAACATAATACACACAGTCAATCATAAGCAACGAGAGTATATATCGAGTTTGTGAGCCAAAAACATCAAGCTAGTACATAGAGTAGCAAGCACATATATTACATCAAAATGACTCTCTACTAACTCTCTAACTCCCCCTAGCTCTCACAACTCATATCTCTCCCCCTTTGGCGTCAAACACCAAAAGGGCACGTGAAGCTAAACATCTGAAGCGGGAGGAGGCAGCGGGGCGCATTCGGTCGCGGTCGAGGCAGCAGAGCGAACGCCGGCGGAGGGTCAGAGTCAGTCTCGGATCCAGGATCTGCGGTAGAAGCTGGAGCTGGTACTGACTCGGACTGAGGCCGCGCTGCAGGAGCTGCTGGAACAGAAGTGGTCACAGATACTGCCATAGCAGATGCTGGTGGCACTGGCGGCTGCGGGCAGACAGAGCTGAGAACCGGAGAGGTGAAAGCCAAAGTGACCGGCCAGAGCGAAGAGGGACCAACAGAAGGAATAGGGGGTCCGGTCTGAATCGCTGGCACAACTGGAGCCTGAAGCGGAGGAGGTGGAGCAGACTGAACTAGGGGAACTGAGACACCAGAATGCTGTAGCATAAGAGCCATGAATGCCCTGCTCACAGCCCGATCCTGGAGTAGCTGCTGCTGAAGCGCATCCTGCCTGTCCTGCATGTTCTGAAACATCGAGAGCATCCTCTCGGATAACCGGGCCTGCTCGGCTGCCAGGTGAGCCTGCTGCTGAGTGATAGACTGGAGAATCGAAGCAAGAGCAGGGTCCATAGCCGGAGGGGCAGCAGGAGCAGCAGGGGCAGCACTAGAACTCCCAGCCTCATGATCATGTGAGCGTGGAGGCATAGGAGGCGGAGGAGGAACCCCAAAATCATCATCAACAACTGATGTATCCTGAGTGTCGAACTGATGAAGAGCTGCATCCTCGGCCTTAGAGTCAAAAACAGGAGCAGAAGCTGGCACAGGAGTCTCAGGCGCAGGACGGTAGGATCCAAAAACAAGGTGTGAGGCCTCAAGTGTGCCCTGAAACCGAGGAGGCTGAATCAGCTGCGCAAAGATGTGGCATAAGTAGTGAGCATATGGCAACTGTCGACGAGCACGAATCCCATCCAAAATGGTGTCCTCGATCTCACAAATAAGGAAGTCCACGATGTCAAACTCAGAGTGAGAGACCAGGGCACCAAGGAGCCAGAGCTGAATATGTGTGGTAGCCTCCCTGTATCCCATCCTCGGTAGAAGAGTCCGTCTGATAAGCTCAAATAAGTACTTGGCTGCTGTAGTAAAGTCTGCCGGTGAACGTCGCGACCCATCTGAAAAGGGTGGGCGGAACAGAGCCGCGACGTGAGCTGTACCCGGAGCCACACCGCCGTGAGGGCGACGAGGAGGGTCAGAAGTGCCGTAGCGGAGGCTGTGAAGACGAGTCGTCGACTCGAGAAATCCAAAGAGCTGGCGGATCTGACTGGCAGTAATGGTGACATCCTCTCGCTCAAAACGAAACCTCATCCAGTGATGATCCGGGTCTATCCATACAGAGGCGTAGAAGACTCGTACCCACTCCTCAACATACCTGCCGCTGGTAGTCAAAAGGGTCAGAAGGCCAGGCAGATATGTATGGTGCGCCTCAGAGTCAGCACCGGCGGCGAGCAGAAAAGCTGGAAGGTCCAAGAGCCAGTGCACTCGCAGAGCTATCTGAGCAGACATCTGGGCTCTGAAAAACGACTCCTGAATACGTGTGCTGAATAGGTCAACTGCTGCAGGGTCCCTCTGAGCTGGTAACCAAAACTCCACGGGTACATATCTGAACCTACGTACCCGTGCCGCTGTAGCACGCTGAAGGTCAAAATGTCTGGGATCCGCAGCAAGTGGTTGTACCTCAGTCTCATCGCGCTCCCGGAATCGAGGTGGAGGGACAGGAGGAGCTGAAGCGGGGGCGGGAGGAGGAGCAGTGGAAGCTGGCGTAGTGGAGGTAACGGGTATGGCTGTGGTGGTGGATGGCACAACTGGGGTGACGGGAGCAGGCAGAGTGGGTGGTGGAGTGGAAGCAGTGGTGTGAGTGGAGGAGCGAGGCCGGGAGGCGAGATGACGAACACGGTATGCGATCTGATCTGACGGAGTCTGCGGTTGATCTCCAAGGTCGGCCTGCGCAGCGGCTGCTGCTCCTGCTGCCGCTGCACGGGCTGCTCTGTCCGAACGCCGCTTCTTGCGGCCTTCCTGCTGCTCCAAGTAAACTGTCTTGCCCTTGACCTGCCTGAAGGGGCGACGAGGGTCCTCATCATCGCCTCCCCCTGGCGCCGACACATTCTTCGTGTGCGGCATCCTGAACTGATGTCTGCAAATGAGAGAGAGTGACTAAGCACAGAGTGAAAATATCCGATAGATTAGCAGAGGATGAGATGACTACCTGGAAAGCTCACACGAGAGGTGACGATCCAAGCAGGACAGGAGACGGTACACGGGCAATCAAGGTCACTGAAATGACAGAAGAGGTGAGCACGTATTAGTCACATAGTCATAAGTATATGAAATGTGAATAAATACATACACAGAGAGATATGGCACAGAAAACAAGACATGAGACGATCGAGAGGTCAAACGACGTGAAAACGACGTTTGAACGATAAACAATGCCATAGGAGGTTTGGAATTCGAATTGAGGCACGAAACGACATGGAATTGAGCTGATACTTCACGAATAGGTTTATATAGGTGAATATGAGTGAAGTGTGTGCTTGGTTTGAATTTAGGCGAAGAAACAGAGATTTGGGCACTCGGCTCGGAAACGATCACTCGAAACGGGGAATTTGGTGAAATTAAAGCCTGGAATCTCGGATTGGCGTGAAATTTGGCAAAAGTGTTACTGGAAGTGTTGTGAAGGTGCCTGAAAAATTTGGGTTCAATTGGAGCATTTTTGGCTGGTTTGGGCATTTCACCGAACACTTGGCGTGCGGTGAATTAGGTTTTGGGAGATTGAGTCAATTTAGGTTGTGAAACCCTCCCGAAGGAGCTAAGAACCTGCAGGAATGACCAAGGCACATAGAGGAACACATTGCACAACAAAGATTCACAGGAATTCACAGGATTTGGAGATTGGCACAAAAAGGGGTGGCACAGCCTCTCACAGCTAGAGGAATAGATTGAAGAGACAGAGGGAGAGGAGAGCTGAGAGCTGCTCACCGAGCGAGGGAGAGAAGACAAGCGCAGGCATAGGGCGCCGGAGGATCGCCGCCGGGGAGGGAGATCGTCGGCGAAGGGAGGGAAGTCGCCTGAGACCGAGAGCAGACGCGGGCAGGGGAGAAAACAGAGCCAGGCCTCGGGCTCGGGCAGAGAGGGATTTTTTTAAAAACGGAGTATGGGCGCACCGGATAGTCTACAGTGCCTGTCCGGTGCACACCGGACAGCGCACAGTAGCTGTCCGGTGAACCACCGGACAGCGCACAGGAGAAGGGAATTATAGCACGCGGCTGCCGGTGCACCGGACATTGCACAGTGCAGTGTCCGGTGCACACCGGACTGTCCGGTGAGCCCAGACAGAGGGAAGATTGGAAATTTTTGAATTTTTCTATCTAATTTCCAATCAAACCAAATCCCAACTTATAATCACACAAAAATAACACTTGTTGGGACAGGTATTGGCACCCTCATATACTTTTCAAAAATATTTTGCCATAGGCTAGATAATTTTTTAAAGAAAATAGGCAAATGGTGAAATTTGCATTTTGGCTTGCACTAGGGGTTTTCATGAGTGATTTGAGTGTTGAATACCCCCCCTTAGTGTAGTACCTCATGCATATTTCAAGAACCAACAATTGCATAACAAGTAGGAATTTAAGTGCTAAAAGCTTAAAACTAAGACTTGTCAAGTTTGACCCGAGTTAAGCTTTTTCACTCGCTTTGTTGGCGGTTATCTCAACTAGGTTAGACAAGCTCTAGATGCAATACAAGTAATTTAAACATGCAATGCAAGCTTGACAACACCATTTGACATTTTACATAAAATTTCTGTGATCAAGAATATTCAGTTCATTCCTCAACATGCAAAAGCGGGTCTTATCAAGTGGCTTAGTGAAAATATCCGCTAATTGATCTTCCGACCTCACTCCTTCTAGAATGATATCTCCTTTAGCAACATGATCTCTAAGGAAGTGATGACAGATATCAATGTGCTTGGTGCGAGAGTGTTGTACAGGGTTATTAGCAATTTTAACAGCACTCTCATTATCACACAACAAAGGTACCTTTTCTAGAACTACGCCATAGTCTAGAAGAGTTTGTTTCATATATAAAATTTGTGTGCAACAAGCACCTGTGGCAATGTATTCTGCTTCGGCAGTTGACAAGGCAACACTATTTTGCTTTTTGGATATCCATCATACTAGTGATCTACCAAGCAGATGGCATCCCCCAGAAGTACTTTTCCTATCAATTTTGCAACCGGCATAATCCGAATCGGAATAGCCAATTAAATCAAAAGTAGCTCCTTTGGGATACCACAGACCAACGCTTGTGGTGTGCCTGAGATACCTAAGAATTCTCTTAACTACGCGGAGATGAGCTTTCTTAGGATTAGATTGAAATCTAGCACACATGCAGACACTAAACATAATATTGGGCCTAGATGCGGTAAGGTACAATAAACTATCAATCATGGAACGGTAGAGAGTTTGATTAACAGGGTTACCTCCCTCATCTAAGTCGAGATGTCCATTTGTAGGCATGGGGGTCTTGATTGGTTTGCACTTCTCCATGTTGAACCTTTTCAACAAGTCTTTGGTATACTTCTCTTGTGAGAGAAAGTTACCATCTTTCATTTGCTTGACTTGAAAGCCGAGGAAGTACGTTAGCTCACCAATCATTGACATCTCGAACTCCTTCGACATCAACTCACCAAATTCCTTGCAATGATAGTCATTTGTCGAGCCAAAGCTTATATCATCAACATATACTTGACAAATGAAAATATCACCGTTATGTTTCTTTGTGAAGAGAGTTGTGTCGACGGTCCCGATCTTGAAGCCCTTTTCGATGAGGAAGTCGCGAAGGCGCTCATACCAAGCCCTTGGAGCTTGCTTTAGCCCATAAAGCGCCTTGGACAACCTGTAAGCATGGTTAGGATATCTAGGGTCTTCAAATCCAGGCGGTTGCTCAACATATACAAGTTCATTTATGAAGCCATTTAAAAATGCACTTTTTACATCCATTTGATAAAGTTTTATATCATAGCATGATGCATATGCAAGTAGGATACGGATGGCTTCCAGTCGAGCAACCGGTGCAAAGGTCTCTCCAAAATCTAAGCCTTCAACTTGAGATAATCCCTTTGCAACAAGTCTTGCCTTGTTTCTTACAATCACACCTTGATCATCTTGTTTGTTTCTGAACACCCACTTTGTTCCAATGATTCTTGCATCTTGTGGGGGCTTCTCCAGGGTCCAAACTTCGTTACGGGTGAAGTTGTTAAGTTCTTCATGCATGGCATTCACCCAGTCCGGATCCTGTAGCGCCTCATCTATACAAGTAGGCTCAACACAAGAAACAAAGGAGTGATGTTCAATAAAAGAAGCATGTCTATGTGATTGAGTAATAACCCCTTGTGAAGGACTCCCGATGATTTGGTTTTGAGGATGAGCTTGAAGTAGTGATGAGTTTCTCCTGTCAACCACTTGGGAAGAAGATCCTGGAGCATCAACATCTTCGGCTTGTACCCTTGCTTGTTCATGAGAGACAAATGTATCTTCATTTGCATGCCTCTCATCTTTTTCATCATCTTGTGGTACATTTGATGAAGAAGGCTTGTCAATGATTTGCACTTCTTCTTCATCTTCTTTTGGTTTGATAGCTCCAATATGCATGTTCTTCATTGCTTCCCTAAGTGGCTCATCACCTACATCATCAAGATTTTCAAGTGCTCCTTGGGAGCCATTAGTCTCATCAAATTCCACATCATATGTTTCTTCTACCACACCAGTGGCATGGTTGAATACTCGATATGCTTTGGACTTTAATGAATAACCCAAAAGAAAACCAATATCACAACGTCTTTGAAACTTCCATAGGTGATGGCATTTCTTGTAGATGTAGCATTTGCACCCAAACACCCGGAAGAAGGAGACGTCTGGCTTTTTCCCATTTAGCAGTTCATAAGGAGTCTTCGCAAGTAGCCGGTGAGGAAATAACCTGTTTGATGCATAACAAGCAGTGTTGACAGCTTCGGCCCAAAACCTCTCCGGTGTGTTATACTCATCAATCATTGTTCTTGCAAGAGTGATCAAGGTCCTATTTTTCCTTTCAACAACTCCATTTTGTTGAGGTGTGTATGTTGCAGATACTTCATGCTTGATCCCAATTTCATCACAGTACTCATGAATGTTGGTGTTGTCAAATTTTTTGCCATTATCACTTCTAATCTTCTTGATCTTGCAATCAAATTCATTTTGTGCTTTCTTGGCAAACTTCTTGAATATAGATGCAACTTCAGATTTGTCATGGAGAAAGAACACCCAAGTGTATCTTGAGAAGTCATCAACAATCACTAGACAGTAGAGGTTGCCACCGGCACTTACATAATTTGTGGGTCCAAATAAATCCATATGAAGTAGTTCCAGTGGCCTTGATGTTGACATGAAAGCTTTAGTAGGATGTGTATTAGCAACTTGCTTTCCAGCTTGACATGCACTGCATGGCTTGTCTTTTTCAAACACCACATCCTTTAATCCTCTAACCATATCTTTCTTTAATACCTTCTTGAGTGTGCTCATCCCAACATGTGCAAGCCTCCTATGCCAGAGCCATCCAAGTGAAGCTTTGGTGAAGAGGCAAGTTCTTAAGTCTGCATCTTCTGAAGTGAAATCCACTAAGTAGAGGTTGTTGTACCTAAATCCTTTGAACACCATTGATTCATCATCCATCTTTGTTACAATAACCTCTGTTGGAGTGAATAAGCATTGAAGTCCAAGATCACAGAGTTGACCCACTGATAATAAATTGAAGCTCAAAGGTGCAACTAAGAGAACATTTGATATTGATAAATCATTTGAGATTGCCACCTTGCCAAGTCCTTGCACTTTTCCTTTTGAATTGTCTCCAAATGTGATTTTATCTTGACCATCAACATTCTCATCGAGTGAGGTGAACATCCGTGGGTTGCCTGTCATATGTTGTGTGCATCCACTGTCAATAACCCAATGGCTCCCACCGGTCTTGTAGTTCACCTACATCCACAGACAATTCAAGCTTGAGTTTTGAGGGCCCTATATTGCATAGGACCAGTGACTCTCTCAATCAAGGACTTTGCAACCCAGATTTGTCTAGGTCTACTCTTGTTTGGTGGGCCTAGGAATGTTACTTTGACCTTTCCATTTGCAACCTTTCTTAGAACATAATGAGCATTGAAAGCAAATGGTCTTGAGTGCTTAGGCAAGGGAGTTGGTGGTTTGGCTTTGCAGTTGTGGGCAAAATGACCTTCATTTCCACACTCAAAACATTTGATAGGCATGTGAGTCTGCTTTGGCTTGTATTGAGTGGTAGCTTTCTTTTGCACAAAAGCATTGTATCCAATACCACTCTTGTTGTTTTTCATGACAGTGTTCATAAGCAGCTCATTTTGGAGGTATTGACCCTTGTTGAACTTTTGCACACTTGTTGCAAGATGTTCATTTTCACTTTTTAGTTTCTTGACCTCATTTTTAAGCCTTTGATTATCCACTGTCAACTCATTGTTGAAATCATTGTTATCAATAGCAACCTTTCCTCTAGTAGTTGCATCAGTCAAGTAATTCTTCAATTTTTGGTTGTCTAAAGTCAGGACTTCAACTTTTTCAGTCAATTCAGCATGTAGACTAGTTTGCTCTTCTTGACTCAAATCATCACATGAGGTTGCTACATCAATCTTAACAACAGGGTTAATAGCCTCATGTGTTTTGCAAGATAAAAGTTCATTTTCAACAAGAAGATTGTCATGATCAAATTTAATTTGAGTATAGTCTTCCTTGATCTTTACTAGTCTATTTTGCAACTCCCTATTAGCTTCATTTAATTTGTCACATTTTTCCTTAGCATCTTTTAGGGAGTTTGTGAGCTCATTTACAGTTGATGACATAGTTTTATTCTCTTCTTTTATTTCATCACTAGCCTTTATAACTATGTCATATTTGGCATTTAAAGATTCATTTTCATTTTTCAACCTATCACATTTAGCTTTTGACTTTCTAATGATTTGAGTATATTCTTTAAGCAAGTCAGCTAACTCATCATAAGAAGGTGAAGCAAATTCCTCATCACTATCACTATCACTATCATCAACAATATTAATATCATTTTGTACCTTCCGTTCACCCCTAGCCATGAGGCATAGGTGAGAAGTCGATGATGGCGATGGTGGTGGTGAAGAGAAGTCCCCGGCGATGGCGGCAACTTTTTCATCATTCTCTTCTTTACTTGAAGAAGACCCACTTGATGATTCAATGTCGGTGAGCCAGTCACCAACAATATATGCATTTCCATTCTTCTTCTTGTGGAACCTTTTTTGCTTCCCATCCTTCCTCTTGAAGAATTTCTTTTCCTTCTTTTCATCATCGCTGTCATCTTCTTTCTTGCCCTTGAACTTATTCTTCTTTGGCTTGTTACATTGATGAGCAAGATGACCGAGTTCACCACAGTTGTAGCAGTCCATCTCAGAAATGGGCTTTCTTTTGCTGGAAAAGAATTTCTTCTTTCTTGAATCAAATTTGATGCCTTCTCTATTTAGCTTCTTCAACATCTTGGTGGTCTTCCTTACCATCAAGGCAATGTTTGCATCAAGATCATCATCACTTGAGGATTCTTCCTCAACTTGTATTTTTGCTTTTCCTTTTCTTTCATGATTTGCTTTGAGAGCCAAATCCTTTCTTTTGGAAGATGATTCTTCTTTGTCGTTGATGTGCATGTACATCTCATGGGCATTGATCTTTCCCAAAATTTGTGTAGGTGTGGTAACTGAAAGATCCATTTGATGTAGCACAGTGATAATGTGTCCATATTTGTCTATTGGGAGGACACTGAGAATCTTCCTCACAACATCCGGTTGTGAGATTTGAGTAAGCCCCAATCCATTAACTTCCTCTACAAGAATATTTAGACGTGAGTACATAGCATTTGCATTTTCATTAGCAAGCATTTCAAAAGAATTTAACTTTCGCATGGCTATGTGATATCTCTCCTCACGCTCACTTCTAGTTCCTTCGTGTAGAGCACAAATGTCCATCCACAAATCATGAGCATTTTTATGATTTCTTACTCTATTGAACACATCTTTGCAAAGGCCTCTAAAAAGGGTGTTTTTGGCCTTAGCATTCTATTTCTCATAATTGAACTCATCACCTACAAGATTTGTGCGATCTCTAGGTTCGGGGAATCCTTGTGTGGCGGCTTTATAGACACCAATGTCTATAGCCTCTAAGTATGCTTCCATACGAATTTTCCAATAAGGAAATCGTCACCATCAAAAACGGGAGGAGGTCCATCCCCACCGGACATCGTAACTCTAGCGGTTAAGCTAATCTACGAGCAACAAGGCTCTGATACCAATTGAAAGGATCACGATGCCCAAGAGGGGGGTGAATTGGGCTTTTGTAAAAATCAGCACTAATTGAACCTAAGCAAGAGCTAAGCAAGAGCACAACTTCACCCCAACAACTAGCACTAAGAATATAATACTAGAAATGCAACAATGCTAAGACAATACTTCAAATACTTGCTAAACAAATACACAATGTAAAGTGCTTGAATTAAGTGCGGAATGTAAAGCAAGGTTTAGAAGACTCCTCCAATTTTTCCCGAGGTATCGAAGAGTCGGCACTCTCCACTAGTCCTCGTTGGAGCACCCGCGCAAGGGTATCGCTCCCCCTTGGTCCTCGCAAGAACCAAGTGCTCACTACGAGATGATCCTTTGCCACTCCGGCGCGGTGGATCCCTCGAGACCGCTTACAAACTTGAGTCGGGTCACCAACAAGATCTTCACGGTGATCACCGAGCTCCCAACGCCACCAAGCCGTCTAGGTGACGCCGATCACCAAGAGTAATAAGTCGTAGACTTTCGCTTGACCAAGAGAAGCCTAATGCAAGTGGTGTGTGCTCTAGGTGTCTCTCGATAGCGCTAATGAGGAACAAACGCGGATTAAGATTCTCTAATCTCCTCACTAGGCTTTTGGTGCTTGCAATGCTCTAGCAATGTGCTAGAATAAATGTGGAGTGCAAGACATTGAATATGGTGGGTGGAAGGGGTATAAATAGCCCTCACCCACCAACTAGCCGTTATAGGCAACTTTCTGCGCTCTGGCGCACCGGACAGTCCGGTGCGCCAACGGTGCGCCACCGGTGCGCCAACGGTCATTTCCAACGGCTAGTTCTGACAGCTAGCCGTTGGACTCATGGCACACCGGACAGTCCGGTGCGATGTCCGGTGCGCTGTCCGGTGCGCCACTAAAATTCATCTCTGAAACCTGCGCTCTCGGGTTTCTGGGTGGAGAAAGATCTTCCCCCGGCCAGCCAGGCCTCACCTGGCAGAGGGTGCACCGGACAGTCCGGTGCCCCAGGGCCAGAAACCCTAACTCTTGTTTTTCAGCTGATTTTTAAAGCGGTTTTCGTTCTAACTTGTGAGTGAGTTCTAGAGTGACACCTAGCACTGTATGTGAGTGTGATTGTGCACCAACACTACACTAGAACTCTCTTGGTCAAACTACTCATCGACAACCCCTCTTTATAGTACGACTAAAAGAGAATAAAAGACCTAACTAAATCGCGAGTGTCCACATCTCCTTGACACTCGGACTCCGTAGACCTTCGCCTTTTGTTTCGTCGTTTTAGCCGTCGCTTCGAGTTCTTATCTCCGGGATTGTTTTCACCGTTGTAGTACTTCTACCTGTCATGCGACCTAACTTACCATTTGTCTCTGCAAAACACACGTTAGTCACATATAATATTACGTTGTCATTAATCACTAAAACCAACCAGGGGCCTAGATGCTTTCACTATGATTAAACGACAAAATGATCATATAGCTAAATTAGATGCTAAAATTGCCGAGCATGAACTAGAAAATGAGAAATTTAAATTTGCTCGTAGCATGCTTTATAGTGGGAGACGCCCTAGCATTAAGAATGGCATTGGCTTCCAACAGGGAGACAATGTCAAGCTTAATGCCCCTCCTAAAAGATTGTCTAATTTTGTTAAGGGCAAGGCTCCTATGCCTCAGGATAACGAGGGCTATATTTTATATCCTGCTGGTTATCCTGAGGATAAGATTAGGAGAATTCATGCTAAGAAGACTCATTCTGTTTCTCACCATGCTTTTATTTATAAGAATGAGGCTTCTAGCTCTAGGCGTTCTACACATGTTAAAATGCCTAAGAAGAAAACTCCTATTGCATCAAATGATCATAATGTTTCATTCAAAACTTTTGATGCTTCTTATGTGCTCACTAACAAATCAGGCAAGGTAGTTGCCAAATATGTTGGGGGCAAGCACAAGGAGTCAAAGACTTGTGTTTGGGTACCCAAGGTGCTTGTTTCTAATGTCAAAGGACCCAAGACCGTTTGGGTACCTAAGAACAAGACCTAAATTTGTTTTGTAGGTTTATGCATCCGGGGGCTCAAGTTGGATCATTGACAGCAGGTGCACAAACCACATGACTAGGGAGAAAAGGATGTTCTCCTCCTATGAGAAAAACCAAGATCCCCAAAGAGCTATCACATTCGGGGATGGAAATCAAGGTTTGGTCAAAGGATTGGGTAAAATTGCTATATCACCTGACCATTCCATTTCCAATGTTTTTCTTGTAGATTCTTTAGATTACAACTTGCTTTCTGTTTCTCAATTATGCAAAATGGGTTACAACTGTCTTTTTACGGATACAGGTGTTACTGTCTTTAGAAGAAGTGACGATTCAGTAGCTTTTAAGGGAGTATTAGAGGGTCAGCTATACTTAGTTGATTTCAATAGAGCTGAACTCGATACTTGCTTAATTGCTAAGACTAACCTGGGTTGGCTCTGGCACCGCTGACTAGCCCATGTTGGAATGAAGAATCTTCACAAGCTTCTAAAGGGAGAACACATTTTGGGACTAACCAATGTTCATTTTGAGAAAGACAGAATTTGTAGCGCATGCCAAGCAGGGAAGCAAGTTGGTGTTCATCATCCACACAAGAACATCATGACGACTGACAGGCCACTGGAGCTGCTCCACATGGACTTATTCGGCCCGATAGCTTACATAAGCATCGGCGGGAGTAAGTATTGTCTAGTTATTGTGGATGATTATTCTCGCTTCACTTGGGTATTCTTTTTGCAGGAAAAAACTCAAACCCAAGAGACTTTGAAAGGATTCTTGAGACGGGTTCAAAATGAGTTCGGCTTAAGGATCAAGAAGATAAGAAGCGACAATGGAATGAAGTTCAAGAATTCTCAAATCGAAGGCTTTCTTGAGGAGGAGGGCATCAAGCATGAGTTCTCTTCTCCCTACACTCCACAACAAAATGGTGTAGTGGAGAGGAAGAATATAACTCTATTGGACATGGCAAGGACCATGCTTGATGAGTACAAGACTTCGGATCGGTTTTGGGCCGAGGCGGTAAACACCGCCTGCTACGCCATCAACCGGTTATATCTACACCGAATCCTCAAGAAGACATCTTATGAACTCCTCACCAGTAAAAAGCCCAATGTTTCATATTTTAGAGTCTTTGGTAGCAAATGCTTTATTCTTGTTAAAAGAGGTAGAAAATCTAAATTTGCTCCTAAGGCTGTAGAAGGCTTTTTACTTGGTTATGATTCAAACACAAGGGCATATAGGGTCTTTAACAAGTCCACTGGACTAGTTGAAGTTTCTTGTGACATTATGTTTGATGAGACTAATGGCTCTCAAGTAGAGCAAGTTGATCTTGATGAACTAGATGATGAAGAGGCTCTGTGTATCGCGCTAAGGAACATGTCCATTGGGGATGTGTGTCCTAAGGAATCTAAAGAGCCTCCACAAGCACAAGATCAACCATATTCCTCCATGCAAGCATCTCCACCAACTCAAGACGAGGATGAGGCTCAAGATGATGAAGGAGAAGATCAAGAAGATGAGCCACCTCAAGAAGACGGCAATGATCAAGTGGGAGATGCAAATGATTAAGACAAGGAGGATGAACAAGATCCAAGGCCGCCACACCCAAGAGTCCACCAAGCAATCTAACGAGATCACCCCGTGAACACCATCCTCGGTGACATTCATAAGGGGGTAACCACTCGATCTCGTGTTGCTCATTTTTGTGAACATTACTCTTTTGTTTCCTCTATTGAGCCACACAGGGTAGAGGAAGCACTTCAAGATTCGAATTGGGTGCTGGCAATGCAAGAGGAGCTCAACAAGTTCACGAGGAATGAGGTATGGCATTTAGTTCCACGTCCTAACCAAAATGTTGTAGGAACCAAGTGGGTCTTCCGCAACAAGCAAGACGAGCATGGTGTGGTGACAAGGAACAAAGCCCGACTTGTGGCCAAGGGATATTCACAAGTCGAATGTTTGGATTTTGGTGAAACCTATGCACCTGTAGCTAGGCTTGAGTCAATTCGTATATTACTTGCCTATGCTACTTACCATGGCTTCAAGCTTTATCAAATGGACGTGAAGAGTGCCTTCCTCAATGGACCAATCAAGGAGGAGGTCTATGTTGAGCAACCTCTCGGCTTTGAAGATAGTGAGTATCCTAACCATGTCTATAAACACTCTAAGGCGCTTTATGGGCTCAAGCAAGCCCCGAGAGCATGGTATGAATGCCTAAGAGTTTTCCTTATCACTAATAGCTTCAAAGTCGGCAAGGCCGATCCTACTCTCTTTACTAAAACTATTGAAAATTATTTGTTTGTATGCCAAATTTATGTTGATGATATCATATTTGGGTCTACTAACAAATCCATTTGTGAAGAGTTTAGTAGGACCATGACTCAAAAATTCGAGATGTCTATGATGGGGGAGTTGAAGTATTTCTTAGGATTTCAAGTAAAGCAACTCCAAGAAGGCACCTTCATTAGCCAAACGAAGTACATTCAAGATATTCTTACCAAGTTTGGGATGAAGGATGCCAAGCCCATCAAGACACCCATGGGAACCAATGGGCATCTCGACCTCGACACGAGAGGTAAATCCGTAGATCAAAAGGTATACCGGTCGATGATAGGATCTTTACTCTATTTATGTGCTTTACGACCGGATATAATGCTTTCCGTATGCATATGTGCAAGATTCCAAGCTGATCCTAAGGAAGTTCACCTTAGGGCCATGAAACGAATCTTGAGATATTTAGTTTATACTCCTAAGTTTGGCCTTTGGTACCCCAGAGGATCCACTTTTGATTTAATTGGTTATTCAGATGCTGATTGGGCAGGGTGTAAGATTGATAGAAAGAGCACATCAGGGACTTGCCAGTTCTTGGGAAGATCTCTGGTGTCTTGGGCTTCTAAGAAACAAAATTATGTAGCTCTTTCTATCGCTGAAGCCGAGTATATTTCCGCAGGTCATTGTTGCGCGCAGCTTTGGATGAGGCAAACCCTTAGGGACTATGGTTATAAATTAACCAAAGTTCCTCTCCTATGTGATAATGAGAGTGCAATTCGCATGGCGGATAATCCCGTTGAGCACAGCCGCACTAAACACATAGCCATTCGGTATCACTTTTTGAGGGATCACCAACAAAAGGGGGATATCGAGATTGCATATATTAACACCAAGGATCAATTAACCGATATCTTTACCAAGCCATTAGATGAGAAATCTTTTACCAAACTTAGGCATGAGCTAAATATTCTTGATTCTAGGAATTTTGATTGATATTTTGCTCACATAGCTCATTTATATACCTTTGATCATATCCATTTCATGTTATATGACTAATGTGTTTTTTAAGTGAATATTATGATAAGTCATAGATTGAAAGGGAATTGGAGTCCTCGGCGAAGACAAAAAGGCTTCCACTCCACTCCATCGGATTATTCATCCTTCGTCGTCGCTCCACAATGCTCTCCAATTTGGTATAATCTTTCCTCCTACATTATCTACCAAAGGGGGAGAAAGTTTAAAAAAGGGCTTATATTTCACTCACAAGTGTCCGTTTTTGGCGATTCATGCCAAAGGGGGAGAAAGTATTAGCCCAAAGCAAAAGGACCGCACCACCAACCAATTTCAAAAATGTAGTCTTTCAAATTTGTGTTAAGAGAAGATTTTTCAAATTGGTATCTTATTTTTGATATCATTTCAAATTGGTATAACCTCTTCAAAATTAATAGCTAAAACTCTCTTGAACACTAAGAGCAGAATTTTATTAAGGGGGAGTTTTGTTTAGTCAAAGGAAAAGCATTTGAAACAGGGGGAGAAAATTTCATACCTTGAAAATGCTTCTCAAATTCTTATTCATATACCTTTTGACTAGTTTGCAAAAGACTTTGAAAAGAATTTCCAAAACATTTGCAAAACAAAATAAGTGGTGCAAGCGTGGTCCAAAATTTTAAATAAGAAGAAAACCTTCCATGCATATCTTATGAAATGAATATTGGTTTAATTCCAAGTAACCTTTGAACTTACATTATGCAAACTAGTTCAATTCTGCACTTTTATATTTGCTTTGGTTTGTGTTGGCATCAATCACCAAAAAGGGGGAGATTGAAAGGGAAATAGGCTTACACCTTTTCCTATATAAATTTTAGTGGTTGAATTGCCCAACACAAATTAATTGGACTAACTAGTTTGCTCTAGATTATGAGTTATACAGGTGCCAAAGGTTCAACACAAACCAATATAAAGTTCAAGAAAGGGTTCAAATAAAAAGAGCAAAAGGCAACCGAAGTGTGCCCTGGTCTGGCGCACCGGACTGTCCGGTGTGCCATCGGACAGTTTCCGGTGCACCAGGGAACCCAACTCCGAACTCGCCACCTTTGGGAATTCTGGGAGCTGTTGGGGACTTGTTCTCAAATGCTACGGTTTAAGAACAAGGCAACACAAAATGTTAAAGGTTAAAACCCTTCGTCCTTAGAAGCATTATCTCCCTTAGGATATAATGATCTTCAGACGAAGGTCTTGAAGGACACACCTTCATCATCATATCAACATATGATAACGAAAGAAGAAGCATACAAAATATAAAAGACAACATAAATAATCATACAGTATTATTAATATCTTTTATTAATATTGTAATAGATAAACAGGAACAACATCGAATTACATTTTGTACCTTCGGCTTGACAGAAGGCGGAAATCTCAACGTGACGCGCAAGCGAATGCCAGTCAGCCTGAATAGTACGGGAATAATGTTCATCTATTTATAGACGTGGGACGCAGCCCATGTAAAATTACATTCATGCCCCCTTACATTTGTTAATGACTTATGGGAATCTATTAAGGCCTGAGTAGTCTTTTCATCTTTAAGTCGGTTCCCCTTTCTGTTATCGCGACGAAGCTTTCCTGCGCACAGCTTCGGCTGTGCGCCATCCTTCGTATAGCTTGGTAGTCAGCCTGTCCTTCATCTTAATTCCCCTTCGTCTGGCTTGGGCTTCGTCCTGACCGTACTCCATGTTAATAATTCCGAGTCCGAAGATACCTGTTCATATAATCCACTTGGAAAACATTGTCAAATCATGTTTTTGAGGACCTTCGGAGGACGAAGGCCCCCAACAGTAGCCCCTCGCAATATTAATTTGTTAGTGATAAATTCAGATTGCGATATGGACAAAGGCCTTAAGCCGAAGGTCCGAAAAAACACCTTCCTTTTGCTAGAATAGCAACATTCACTGACAAGCGGGGTCTTTCAATTTTCAACGCACTGGGCGTATAAAAAGATCATACCGCACACTCATTTGGTACGCTCTCTTGCCATCTGCCCCCGCTTACTCAATTTTTAGCTCTTGCGCACAAAGATTTACTGAGCTTTTAGTTTTGAAGCTTCGGCATTGAAAACAGTTTTTAGCGTTTCCGAAGATGTCTGAAGATAAGAAGGCTGGTCCCGAGATGAAGCTGAGTCTCTCTGAAGAGAAGAACCTGGGATTTCTTATGGCAATGTCGAAGACCAATACAGAGAAGATTACTAAGGAGATTTTAGAAGGTTTATCTGAAGATACTGACGACAGCGACAGCTACGACGTAGAAAGCGGCGAGGAAGAATCCGAAGATCGACCATGGCGGCCAAGTCACTCAGTTTTTGGAAAAACCACTATTAAGCAGAGTCATGTTGACAATATGAGGGGGAGATATTTTCGTGATGTATCTATTGTGAGGGCTGATGCTGGAGAGAAAACTTCTCCTACCCCTGAAGAAAATGAGGTTGTGATCTTCCGAAGCTTCCTCAAGGCTGGGCTTCGGTTCCCCCTAAGCAACTTTGTTGTCGAAGTTCTGAAGACATTCCAAATCTATCTCCACCAGATTACCCCCGAAGCTATTATAAGGATGGGAATTTTTGTCTGGGCTGCGAAAAGCCAGGGCTTAGAACCAAATGCCAAAAGCTTTTGCAACATTCATGAGTTGATATATGAGACGAAGCCCTGGGGGAAAGAACAATATCACAACAACTTTGGTTGCTACAGCTTCGGTGCCCGCGCCGGATCAAGCTGCCCTGTGCCAACCTTTCGGAAGAGGTGGCCCGGCACCTGGATGACAGAATGGTTCTATGTAAAGAATGACTTGACAGCCCAGGAAGGTGTTAAGAGTATCATTTTGTGCCCCATTTGGCAACGCTTCGGACTACGAAAGCCGAAGGTTGAAATGGATGAAGCGGCCGAAGAATGCCAAAGAGCCTTCGGCGTAGTCTGCTCTTTTATTGGGACAAGGGATCTGGTCCAAGAGCACATTGCCTTCAGGGTGTGGCCGCTCGCGGAGAAATGGAAAATGCCGCAAGAAACCGTGAAGGAGGCCGACGAAGGTGGACTTGTCAGGCTGAAGTATACTTTCAAGTTTGGAGATAAATTCGTTGAGCCAGATGATGATTGGTTAAAGAGTATTGAAAACTTAAGTGATGAACTGGTTGGGGCTTATTCGAAGGCCGAAGATACTGCACTGTCAGCAGCCTTCGGAGGCCGAAAAAAGAAAAGACTGAACCGGGTGTTTGATGCAATCGGGTTCGTCTACCCAGACTATCGTTACCCCGCTCGAGGGCAGAAAAGAAGAAACACAACCTCTGCGAAAGGAGAAGCTGCCAGCGAGCCAGAACCGAAAGGGAAAAGAATAAAGGTCCTCACACACCGACCTCGCTATATTGAACCAGCTTCGGTGCCTGAGTATACCGGAGAAACTTCTTCGGCCATCGAGGCTAAAAAGCCAACCAACCCAACCTTGCTGCCAGAAGTCGCAGAAATAGCCGAAGCGCCAACAGAAAAACCGAAGATTTTGCTACCAGAAAGCAAAGAGATGGCCGAAACGCCATCCACAGAAATAATGGAAGAAGTGAAAAAATCAACTGAGGAAAAAATATCAGAAGTTTTGAGTCCTGCAGCAAATGTTGAGACAGTAAAAAATCAAAAAGTGACAGCAGTGACCCCGAAAAGGAAGAGAATGGCTAATGTGCTAGATGTTTTAGAAACAATTAAATCTTCAAGCACACCTCCGAAGAAGACTGAAATTTCTGATACTAAAACTTCGGAGCAAGAAACTGAAGCCGGAGCTAGATCCTCAGAGGCCACGAAGATACAATCCTTGGAAACTGAGGAAGAAAAAATAACAGAGCCAACTTTTGTTGAAGAAATCAATGTCATTGCCCCCGAAGCATCCCCCAGCGTCCTTGATTATATTGTTCGTCATGCTTCGGGGAAACAATTATCCAGAAAAGAAAAACAAGAGGCCCAGCTCTATGCTCAAAAACTAAAGTATCCAAAGGGGGCATTAATATTCAATGGCAGTGGAGAAGAAGACTTTTTGTATTGTCTCCCTGACAGCAAGGAGATTTCTGTCTGCCGGGAGATGAGCAAGAGCTTCGGATTCCCGACACTAGAAGACGGGCTCTCGGTGCTGTCGAAAGACGAGTTGGCCGACAGCTTGGCGTACAATAGTTTAAAGGTACAAAATTTGAGACCTTCGGATCGTTTCTTGAAACCAAAAAAATTTTCATTTGCTTATATTTACTAACGCACACACACTTTTCTTTGCAGGGCCTTATTCTTAGCAATGCCCTCAGGGCCCAAAAAGATGCTGAAGACGAAGGGTGTGCCGTAGCCCTGAGCAACCTTCGTTCCGAAGTAATTGAACTGAGGAACGAAGGTCTCGAAAAAGATAAAATATTACATTCATTAATAAATAAAATAAAAGAAGACGAAGCTGCTTTTAAAGGTCAAGCTGAAGCTCAGAAGCGCGAAATTGAAGATCTTCGTAAACAGCTGGCCAGAGCTAAAGAGGAACGCGTGCTTGAAGAAATGAAACGAGAACTCAGCGACCAATGGGCAAATCATTTAGAGGGAACTGTTGAAGATCTTCGTTCATCCAAGAAAAGATGTTATAACAAATCTATAGAGTGTGTTAAGAAATTGAAAGCTAGCTTCGCCAGCGTCGGCGCATTCTCGAGTGAGGAAAACTTTACAAGAGGCAACCCCGAAGGTCCCATCGAATGGATCGATCACGAAGCTGAGGCCTTCGAGGAAATTTTAAATAGCCGCGGAGATATATGTGCTTTCTCGGGTGCCAGAGGAATTGCCACCATTTTAGAGAAAAAAGGCTGCGATCATATTAAGGCTCTTGCAAAATCCGAAGCCAGCTTATCCCCTGAAGATATCAAAGATCCATCGGCCGAAGCTAGCCAGGTTGGTGGAAAATTTTTTACCGACGTCTGGGACAATGGCGGCCGAGAAATGGCCCAGGAAATTATCCAAAAAAGTGAAAAAGGCATCCATGATGCTAGAGAAGTAGCAGAGGCTGCTGAGAAAAGCACAAAGCCCGAAGGTCAAATAGGTATTAATTAGTGATTTTATTGTGTTGTAATTTTTTAATTTCAAACTTTGATCGCGATTTGTAATAGTAATGTAGCCGTATCCTATCCTCCCTCAGATCCTGCTAAAGTTTCTCCGGGCCCTCGCCCGAAAGAAGACGATGAAATCAAAAAGATGGCCGAAACTATCATGGATCAAGTTATCAATCAACTTCTGAACGAAGCTGCTGAAGTAGTACTTAGGGAGGACTAGGTGTTATTGTAAAAACATTTAAAATGTAATATATATGGTATCTTATAACCCTGAATGTAATATATTTGCTTTTTATGGTTTAATTCTTTACGATGCATGAAACTTTACATACGTACCGTTTTTGAGCCTTTGGCGAAAAAAACACCTTCCCTTCTTTTCATGCTTCGTGAAGAAAAATTCTCCGAAGCTATACTCCGAAGATCAACATTGTATCTCCTTGTGACTTAACACAATTTTCACTTTTTCAAAGTCCACAGTGCTCTGATGAAGAATTTCCAAGCTTCGTGAAAACATTCTCCGAAGCTATACTCCGAAGATCAATATTATGTTCCCTTCTTGTGCCATATGCAACATGATGTATGATGCTTATGCTATGCAAAATGATGTGATGATGTTATGTTATGTAGATGACATTTGTTCCGAAGATACACACATATCCCCATAAAACATACAATATTTTTGTATCAGCGTTGACTTTTCGCTGTAAGCTCTGCATTCCCTTAGGAACGACTTTGGAGCTTCTTCACCTTTTACTTAGGCGGTATAAGCTCTGCATTCCCTTAGGAACGTCTTTGGAGCTTCTTCGCCTTTTACTTAGGCGGTATCAGCGTTGACTTTTCGCTGTATGCTCTGCATTCCCTTTGGAACGACTTTGGAGCAGAAAACTTACACTGCGTTCCCTTTGGAACGGCTTTTTGTGACTTCAGCAAACTTACTCTGCGTTCCTTAGAACGACTTTTTGTTGCTTCGAAGGATTCTCGATAATTCGAAGGTCCTCCTTGTTATCGCAAAAATTTTTTAAGCTTGAGCAACTTAAGCCTGAAAAAATGCATTTTTCTTGTGGTAAACAACGAAACTATTACATGGAAACTAAAAATGTCTTTTATTACACAAAAAATAACACTGAATGGGAAAAAACTGCTATTAAGGTAGGATATTCATCAATAGATGTGCTTCGACTCTGGCACAGTGCTATTGACTGTGCGAGCTTCGGATTATTCTCTGAGATCCCTTTGATGTGGAGCATATTGGCTCCCTTCTGGCTGTTGGCCTTGTTGCAGCGGTGGTGGAGGAGGAGGCTGTTGCCAGGAAGCTTGAGGTTGGCTTGCCGAAGCAACAGAAACTGCAGGGTGGTTGCCAATATATTCTGGGATGTAAGGCGGGATGTACGAAGCAGTATGCATGACCTGCTTCGGCTGAATTTGTTGTGCTGCAGCTTCGGCTATCTCTTTTTGCTTCTGGATGGTAACATGGCACATCCTGGTGGTATGGCCCTTGTTTTCACCACAGAACAAGCAAAATATTCTCCTTGGTTGATCTCCAAATCTTCCGCCGAAGCCCCTGGCGCCTCTGCCTCTTGGAGCTGGTGGCCGGAAGAAGCTTTGTTGTTGCCCCGAAGCCTGTGAAGAGCACTGCGGCCTGTGCTGCTGACTCCCCTTATCATCATTTTGAGTAGAGTTGTGGATTGATCTGACATGCCTCGGATAGAATCTTCCTCCGAAGCCCCTGGTCATTTCGGAAAATCTGAAAGCCTCCTCCCTTCTTTGGCGAAAATCATTGTCGGCACGAATGTACTCGTCCATCTTCTGGAGGAGCTTCTCCAAAGTCTGAGGAGGCTTCCTAGCAAAGTATTGAGCTGAAGGTCCAGGACGAAGCCCCTTGATCATGGCTTCGATGACAATTTCATTGGGCACCGTTGGTGCCTGCGCCCTCAAACGCAAGAACCTTCTGATATACGCCTGAAGATATTCTTCATGATCCTGAGTGCACTGGAACAAAGCTTGAGCGGTGACCGGCTTCGTCTGAAACCCTTGAAAGCTGGTTAACAACATGTCCTTCAGTTTCTGCCATGAAGTGATCGTTCCTGGTCGAAGGGAGGAATACCAGGTCTGAGCAACACTCCTGACAGCCATAACAAAAGACTTTGCCATGACTGCAGCATTGCCACCATACGAAGATACTGTTGCTTCGTAACTCATCAAAAACTGCTTCGGGTCTGAATGGCCGTCGAATATGGGAAGCTGGGGCGGCTTGTAAGACGAAGGCCAAGGTGTAGCCTGCAGCTCAACGGACAGAGGAGAAGCATCATCGAAAACAGAATTTCCATGATGGTTGTCATACCAGTCATCTTCGTTGAAGAAGCCCTCCTGATGAAGGTCTTTGTGCTGAGGCCTTCGGTTCTGCTCATCTTGAGTAAGATGACGAACTTCTTCGGAGGCTTCGTCTATTTGCCTTTGTAGTTCAGCTAGTCTGGCCATCTTTTCCTTCTTACGCTGCACCTGCTGTTGAAGGATCTCCAAATTCTGGATCTCCTGATCTAATTCATCCTCCGGAGGTGTTGGGCTAACAGCCTTCCTCTTCTGGCTTCGAGCCTCTCTAAGAGAAAGGACATCCTGATTGGGGTCCAGCGGCTGGAGAGTAGCAGCCCCTGTTGCTGAAGCTTTTTTCGGCGGCATGACGAAGGTGATGCTTGCCGAAGCTCAAGAAATGGAAGTGAGTTCACCGGAGGTGGGCGCCAATGTTGGGGACTTGTTCTCAAATGCTACGGTTTAAGAACAAGGCAACACAAAATGTTAAAGGTTAAAACCCTTCGTCCTTAGAAGCATTATCTCCCTTAGGATATAATGATCTTCAGACGAAGGTCTTGAAGGACACACCTTCATCATCATATCAACATATGATAACGAAAGAAGAAGCATACAAAATATAAAAGACAACATAAATAATCATACAATATTATTAATATCTTTTATTAATATTGTAATAGATAAACAGGAACAACATCGAATTACATTTTGTACCTTCGGCTTGACAGAAGGCGGAAATCTCAACGTGACGCGCAAGCGAATGCCAGTCAGCCTGAACAGTACGGGAATACTGTTCATCTATTTATAGACGTGGGACGCAGCCCATGTAAAATTACATTCATGCCCCCTTACATTTGTTAATGACTTATGGGAATCTATTAAGGCCTGAGTAGTCTTTTCATCTTTAAGTCGGTTCCCCTTTCTGTTATCGCGACGAAGCTTTCCTGCGCACAGCTTCGGCTGTGCGCCATCCTTCGTATAGCTTGGTAGTCAGCCTGTCCTTCATCTTAATTCCCCTTCGTCTGGCTTGGGCTTCGTCCTGACCGTACTCCATGTTAATAATTCCGAGTCCGAAGATACCTGTTCATATAATCCACTTGGAAAACATTGTCAAATCATGTTTTTGAGGACCTTCGGAGGACGAAGGCCCCCAACAGGAGCCGCTCCGTTATAATTCACCGGACTGTCCGGTGTAGCACCGGACTGTCCGGTGTGCCAGCGGAGTAACGGCTACAAAGTGCCAACGGTCGTCTGCAACGGTACAATAAAAGTGAACAGTGCGCGCCTGCGCGCGCAGAAGTCAGAGCAGCGCCAGAAGGCGCACCGGACAGTGAATAGTGACTGTCCGGTGCACCACCGGACTGTCCGGTGACCCAGTTGTCAGAAGCTCTAACGGTCAGAACCCAACGACCTGGTGACGTGGCTGGCGCACCGGACAGTGTCCGGTGGTGCACCGGACTGTCCGGTGCGCCATATGATAGCAGTCTCCACCAACGGTTCTTTTGGTGGTTGGGGCTATAAATACCCCCCAACCACCACACTTCAATGCATCCAAGTTTCAGCCATTTGCATTCAATACAAGAGCTCTAGACTTCGTTCCAAGACACAAACAAGAGATCAAATCCTCTCCCAAGTCCAAAGTTCATTCCAATCAAATAGTGACTAGAGAGAGTGACATTTGTGTCCCTTTGAGTTCTTGCGCTTGGATTGCTTTTCTTCTTCCTTCTTTCTTGTTTCCAACTCAATTGTAATCAAGGCAAGAGACACCAATTGTGTGGTGGTCCTTGTGGGGACTTTGTGTCCCGATTGATTGAGAAGAGAAGCTCACTCGGTCTAGGTGACCGTTTGAGAGAGGGAAAGGGTTGAAAGAGACCCGGTCTTTGTGACCACCTCAATGGGGAGTAGGTTTGCAAGAACCGAACCTCGGTAAAACAAATCACCGCGTCACACTCTTTATTTGCTTGTGATTTGTTTTCACCCTCTCTTTTCGGACTCGATTTTAATTCTAACGCTAACCCCGTCTTGTAGTGTGTGCTTAACTTTATAAATTTCAGATTCCGCCTATTCACCCCCCCTCTAGGCAACTTTCACCAAGAGTCTTGCAAACAAGCTACGTCTCAAGGAGCGTCTTTACACTATTTGTATGTCATAAGGTATATCTATGCAGTCACATCTTAATGAATTTAATTCAATTATTATGGACCTTGAGAGTCTTGATGTGAAGATAGAAGATGAAGATAAGGCAATTTTGTTGGTAGTCTTATTGCCCCCTTCTTTTATGCATTTTAAGGAAATTATGCTTTATGGTAATTATACTTCACTGTCCTTTGATAATGTTAAGTCAAATTTGTTGTCTAAGGAAAAATTTGATGTTGATTCTCGTTCTAAACCCAAAGGTGAATCTTTAATTGTTCGGGGATCTGGAGATCATAAATCCAACCTTTATTGTCGTTATTGCAGAAAAAATACTCATTATATTTCTGAGTGCCCCTAAAGTGAGAAATAAAGAGGTGAGAAAGAAAAGATAATTGGATAAGTCTTCTGCTGAAGCCAATTTTGTTGAAACTTTGGATAGTGGAGAAGCTCTGTTTGTTGCCTTTGTTGAAAAGTGCTCTTCTTGGATTCTCGATCCCGCTTGCACTTTTCATATTTGTTCGCATAGAGATTGGTTTTCTGATTATGTTCAGTCTCATGTTGGTGAAGTTGTTATTGGAGATGCATCCACATGTGAGATTATTGGAATCAGCTCTATTTATATCCAAGTTCAGATGGAAGTATTAAGAAACTTATCGATGACCGTTTTGTTCCAAAATTGAAGAGAAATCTTATTTCTTTGAGCACTTTAGAAGCATTGGGATTCAATTTTCCTTCTATTGATGGTGTTCTTATGGTTTATCGTGGTAATCATATTATCTTGAAGGCCAACCGTTTGAATAATCTTTATTACTTGCAATGTTCAACAGTTGATGTTGAAGCTGTTTCTATTGCGTTCTAGAAGAGAGGTGATTTTGATGATACCAAGTCGTGCTCTAGTTTTAAGTGTAATATTTCCTTAGACTTGGTTGATATTCAAATTTAGCATCCTAGTGGTGTTTGGGAAACAGTTCTATGGATTTAGAGTCAAGGGGAGATTTGTTGGAATATGCCTCTAATTCCTTTTATATATTTTAGAATATGCCTTGGAATATTCTTTCCTGTACGCCTATAAATATAGGCCCTCCATGTAACTTGTATTCTGCAGTTAATAGTGGTTTTGTTTTCTCGTGGTTGTTTGCGCCTCTATATGTGAGATGGTTTTTTCACATAAATCTTTGTGTCTATTTTATTCTCTAACACTCCGGTATATGAGGTACTATATTTAGGATTCAATAGACCGAAGATATATTCGTTGATAATTTTTTATAAAATAATGATAATGCTAGAGCATGTTTTTATGTTAGAGTCCTATCCTTTAAAATAGGACCCTGTTTATCTTGTTGGAGATGCTCCGTGACAAATCTAGCTATTCCAACGTACATAACATGGGAGCGTGATTTTATCGTGTCAGGATGTGTTGGGGTGACTAAAAATTTTTTTAAATAGAAAATAATTGAGAATGATTAAAAATGATTTTTTGAGTAGTTGTGCCACACCACATAGTCAGATTGCTCTTGGATCATCGAAAACTTCCCGACCAATCTCTACTGAAATCAGATTACTATACGCAATCATTTTACTATGTAACAGATTAATAGTAGAATGATTACGTATTATATTGTAGTATCAAGAAAAAGAATGAAATAATGAGACTATAGCGACATCCATTCAGTTGGGAATGTGATCCCTGCCATGATAACTTCTTTTCTTCACATTGTTTACCTATCGAGCTATCACGAGAGTTTCTTCCTTTTTCTTAATTTCTTCTTCTAAAGAGAAAAGGAAGAGTAGCAACTCGCGACGGGCACGGGTCATCACTGGCCTGTCGACATCTATACGGGTCCGAGAGTAGGGGTATTTTAGTCATCTTCTCCATCGCACTACCGTGGACTGATCAGGTGCCACCTTCGACCCTCACCTGAGGCAGGCGGTATTCCGACCGGCTTCACCTATCCACATCTCTCTCTCTCCTTCCCTCTTCCGTCTCTCTCCTATGCTCCACACCTCCACGCCTCTCCTCACCTGTGGAGCTCCCCACAGCCCGTAACTACCTGCCCCCAGTCCCCGCCGCCCCGCCCCGCTTGACCCCAGTCCCCGCGGTTTATCCACCACGACACCACCACCTCTCCACCGCTGGGCCGGATCGATCGGGATCGCGCCGCCGCCGCCGCCCTCCGCACTCGCGGGATCCTGCTCCTACCATGCAGCAGCGCTGCGCCCTTGCCCGACCGCGCCGGCCCGCCGAACCGCGCGTCCCGCTCCCCGACGACCACCCCTTCGTCGCCGTCTTCTCCTTCCTTTTCATCCCCACCTAAACCAACCTCCTCGCAGCGTAATTCTGCCAGTATCTCCTCATCTTCTCTCGTCGCCGGGAGAGCGAACGGATCGCCGCGTGCTCGGCCGACGGGATGAGCCGGGAGGCGCAGAAACTCGATTGCGCCGGCGGCGGCGGCGGCGGCGTCGGGATAGGGGTCTTGTCGCTGGACCTGCTGGGCCAGGTGCTGGACCACCTACGGGAGCCGCGGGACCGCAAGGCGTGCCGCCTCGTCAGCCGCACCTTCGAGCGCTCCGAGGCCGCGCACCGACGCGTGCTGCGGGTGCTCCGACGCGAGCCGCTCCCGCGCCTGCTCCGCGCGTTCCCGGCGCTCGAGCGGCTCGACCTCTCCGCCTGCGCCTCGCTCGACGACGCCTCCCTCGCCGCGGCTGTCGCCGGCGCCGGTGGGGGCCTCGCCGGCCTCCGCAGCGTGTGCCTCGCGCGGGCCAATGGGGTTGGCTGGCGCGGCCTCGAGGCGCTCGTGGCTGCCTGCCCCAAGCTGGAGGCGGTCGATTTGTCGCACTGCGTCAGCGCCGGGGACCGCGAGGCCGCTGCGCTGGCGGCGGCGGCCGGGCTCAGGGAGCTGAGGCTGGACAAATGCCTTGCTGTCACCGACATGGGGCTCGCCAAGGTGGCTGTTGGCTGCCCCAGGCTGGAGAAGCTCAGCCTCAAGTGGTGCCGTGAGATCTCTGATATCGGAATTGATCTGCTGGCCAAGAAGTGCCCCGAGCTCCGCAGCCTCAACATATCCTACCTCAAGGTTACTAGTCCCATTTAATTTATTGAACTGTTCATTGCTTTGGTAGTGGTAGTGGACTGATGAAAGATGATCACTTGTGGGTAGGTGGTAGGACTAGCAATTGTCCAATTGACACGCTGTTTAGAGAAACGGTGAAAATTTCATATGTAGCAACACACCTATAATAGGCATCTTTGCCCCAAGAAAGTTTGGGCAGTCTAGTTAGTTATTTTGATACCCAAGTACCCAACAAGAGCTGCACAAACCAAATTTCAGATGCAACATGGCGTCAATACAGAAGTGGTTTGGTACCATGATATGCTAAATCTCAACTTTACTCTGGAAATTGTCATAAATCTTGTGAAGTTGGACTTAAGATGGAAGCTAATGCATATTGGTGAAAAGGTGCTATGGTGCTATTCCAAACATTATGAGTCATAAAGGAAGGCCTGGTGCAGTGGTGAGAGCTCAGTCATTGAGTCACGAGGTCGCAGGTTTGAAGCAGATATCTCAAGGGAAAGGCATTTGCGGGGCAGTGGGCAGACATCACTGAGTCACCTGGTGCAGTGGTGCATTTGTGGGGGGAAAGGCTTCTCTCGGTTTATCCCTTCCAGACCTCACTCATGTGGGAGCGTCCGACACTGGGTTTGCCCTTTTTCATTGTCGGTGGCTGTTTTTTTGTAAATGCACATGCTGTAGGAAATGGTTGCATCTTCACTTCTCTTTTCCTGTCTGTAGGTAGTGACAGCTTAGAGTGTACAGTAGTTATGTGTAACACTAAGAGCCAATCCCTTACAAGCCATTGAAAACTGCACTCATCCCTTCTCCGCCACCCAAAAATTAGCCATCCTTTCATTGCCACTAGTATAGAATTTTCATTCCCTTTGTGCCATCACAGCTAGATTTAACACCCATGGCTATTAGTGGGTGCTAGAAATTAGAGCAGATCCCTTATGTGCCATTGGAAACTATATTCATTCTTTCTTTGCCATCTAAAAATTAGACGGCTGATTTCTTTCAAAATTCAAAAAGTACAACATCATTACATTTTAAAAAAGGAAAAAAAATCCACATTACTCCCTCCACAATTAGTTTAAAATGGCTTGTAAGGAATTTGCTCTAACACTAACACCTGGCCTGTTTGGACTTTTCTGCAAGGTTCTGAAAATCAGTAATAAGTGCTTGACCGGTCACGCTACCTAGTATTGGTTAGATTTAGAAGGTATATTTATGGTAGAACCAGGCAATATGCTGTACCTAGTAGTGATTAGAAGGTGTGATTAAAAGCTGGTTGCACAGTAACACGTAGGGACATCCATTATTTGTACATAACATGGCTGAGAGAACTGCCTAATAGACCCATTTTATAAGCGATCCATGTCATGCAAATGGTGTGTTGTGATACTGGATAATCCCAGATTGGAAGTTTGAAGTTGAGTTTTACTTGGCATACAAAACCTTATGATCCAATGTTCCATACATTTTGCCATCCACTGAGGTGTTAGGTGTGTGACTATAAGGGGTCTAGGTGCTGAATAGATTTTTGGCCGAGGTCTTGCATTATTTAATTTTTCTTGTTGATAGTAATGGTGTCATTGCATTATACTATTTGTTTATATTATATGCTTATTTTTCTTGTGTTGCAGGTGGGTAATGGATCCCTTAGATCAATTTCCTCACTCGAGAGGCTTGAGGAATTGGCAATGGTTTGTTGTTCATGTATTGATGATGAAGGCCTGGAATTGCTGAGCAAGGGGAGTGATTCGCTGCAGGTAATCACTTGGGATGTTAAACATTTATAGACTTTTAATGTCTGATGCACAACATTGTCAATTTGATTATTTAAAATTCGAACAACTTACATTATTGGTCTCCTTACTGTGACTTCGCTTACTGAAATCTGGAAATCGGCAACTTTATGTTTTTTAAATGGTGATTTTTTATCTTTTTTTATTTCAGAGTGTTGATGTGTCAAGATGTGATCATGTGACTTCCCATGGGTTAGCTTCACTCATAGACGGTCGCAATTTTCTCCAGAAGTTATATGCTGCAGATTGTTTGCATGTGAGTTGGTCTTCCCCACATTACTCGCCCCTCGCAGCCATTGGCTCTTCTTTTCTGTACAATCCGAAATGCCATATTTTTTATGTTTGAAACAAAATGGTTATTTAACTAACATATTCAGAGGGACTCATCCTCATGGAGAGTTGATGAGTAATCAGAAGTGGTAAATATCTGACTACCTGTAATTTGTTGATGTTATACTTATAGGAGATAGGACAGCATTTTGTATCCAAGTTGGCAACACTGAAGGAAACCTTGACAACGTTGAAACTCGACGGTCTTGAAGTCTCGGACTCTCTTCTTCAAGCCATTGGTGAAAGCTGTGACAAATTGGTTGAGATTGGACTTAGCAAATGCAGTGGTGTTACAGATGAAGGAATCTCATTTCTTGTAGCTCGGTGTAGTGACCTAAGAACAATTGATCTCACATGCTGCAACCTCACTACCAACAATGCTCTTGATTCAATAGCTGGCAACTGTAAGATGCTTGAATGTTTGCGGTTGGAATCCTGCTCTTTGATAAATGAGAAGGGACTAAAACGAATTGCAACTTGTTGCCCCAATCTTAAGGAGATAGACCTCACTGACTGCGGAGTGGATGATGCAGGTTTGTGATCACTACATTTGTGTCTATGTTTTTAGTCAAAAAAATCTGTTATTTTAAAAGTGAGCATGACATTTCTTGTTTTGCAGCATTGGAGCACTTGGCTAAATGCTCTGAATTGAGAGTATTGAAATTAGGCCTATGCTCAAGTATTTCTGACAAAGGCATTGCGTTTATTAGTTCAAATTGTGGAAAGCTTGTAGAGCTTGATCTCTACCGGTAATTCAGATCTTCTTATTTATTATTTTATCATGATTTTTATAGCCATATGCATGAAATAATATGTCTGCGATGTACTTTGCTTCAGGTGCAGCTCTATTACCGATGATGGGTTGGCAGCTTTAGCAAATGGATGCAAGAGGATCAAGTTACTGAACTTGTGTTACTGCAACAAGATCACTGATACTGGTTTGGGTCACTTAGGCTCCCTGGAGGAGCTCACAAACCTTGAACTGAGGTGCTTGGTCCGCATAACAGGCATTGGGATCTCCTCAGTTGCAATCGGATGCAAGAACCTGATAGAGCTGGACTTGAAACGATGCTATTCGGTTGATGACGCTGGCCTGTGGGCTCTTGCTCGTTATGCTTTGAACCTTAGACAGGTAACCTTACGATAGAGTTTAGCATCTACCCTTGCAAGCTCATAAGCTGCTGGAACCATATAAACGTGTACTTTGTCTTGCAGCTTACGATATCGTACTGCCAAGTCACGGGGCTGGGCCTGTGCCACCTGCTGAGCTCCCTACGGTGCCTCCAGGACATAAAGATGGTGCACCTCTCATGGGTCTCCATAGAAGGGTTCGAGATCGCGTTGCGAGCAGCCTGCGGGAGGCTGAAGAAGCTGAAGATGCTCTGTGGGCTGAAGGCCGTGCTGTCCCCTGAACTCATCCAGATGCTGCAGGCGTGTGGCTGCCGAATAAGATGGGTCAACAAACCTCTTGTCTACAAGGACTAGACCACCTGTTCCTCATCGTTTTGTGCAGTTTCAGCGCTGACGTGGATTGCCAAGACTTACCAGGCTTGCCCTGTGAGCCATGTGAGATGTTCCGCAATAATCCTTGTGAGATATTCCGCAATAATCGTTGGGGGCGTAACATATCTAGCGGCGTTTGTCGGCTCTGCTCCAGTGTATGTACACTGATGCATCGGTTATGTTTCATGTGTATAGCCTGCAGTGGGATGATCAACTTCCTGGGATTAGTTTAGTGTGTTTGTTACTTCATTCCGCATGGTTTGGGCCTTTGAAGATAAAAGAATCATAAGGGATATGATCCATGCTTTGGTTCTTTCTTACTTTTGGCTGACACTACCTTATCTGATAATATGTATATGGTGTTCTGTTTCATGTTATGAGGTGTTCAAACAGCAGTGGGTCTATGAAGACATTGTAGTCTCTGTCGAATGGCCCACTTGTACCATTTGCAAGAATCTGTCACAATTGCCTCGCTATCTTGATTGATGCTTAGATTTGGCATGAGTCAGGCTCAGCCATCCGTGCACACAGTGGCTACTGGCATTACTTTCTGCATCGCGCTTCGCTTTGACTGAAACATACAACGAAAGAGTTACAATTAAAGCTAGTTTGGTAACTCTATTTTTACAAGAATTCTCATTTTTCCAAAAAAAAACTAATTTTTCTTAGAAAAATAGAAATCACTTGAAAATATGGGTTGTCAAACTAGCCTTAAACCGTCGAAAAAACCCTCAATTTTTACCCGTATAATTTTTTTCGGTTGGAATTGTAAAACTGGTAGGCCGAAAACGGATTATAGCTGATAAATTTCGGTATATTGAAAATAGAAAAATCCGAACATATAACGATCAAGAAACGGTAACTTAAAACGAAAAAATAGAGAAGCTCACAATAAATCAGTTTTAACCACACACAATTGTTCATTCACATGAATAATAATTTAACCTATAAACCCCCATAAACCCGAAATCCGACGGGTCCAGGTACAAATGGACATTTTGACTTGTGAGTGCACTCACATCCGACCACTTCATAGGTGTGGGTGCGAGTTTTTATTTCAACTCACGCTATCTCACGCCTGACTCGAAATTTGATTCATTCTTTATTTTGCGCAAAAATGATTAAGATACAATAGTAATTGTTTTGAATAAGAAACTTGGCTATTGATTCATGAAATGTTTTGTTGTTGCTCAGGGCGAAAACGCTTAAAATCCATAAATATAATATAATTATTATTAATATTTAATTTTTTCTCGAACGCGCAGGAGAACTGCGCATCATTATATTAGCAGATTAGAAAACAAGAAAAACAGAAAAAAACAAAATAAAAACAACAAACAGAAAACAGGGGAAAGAGAGCAGGTGTGCTGGCAGCAACAACTATGTACAGGGGTGCTGAGAGCAGCACCAACTACATCCAATCCTAGGGCCACAACCTCCTTAGATCCTTTGCACCAGCCATTCTCCGAAACTTGATATTATCTTGAATCTCTGTGAGGATCTTATTGATGTTTAGGGAGGCCCCCTCAAAGACACAAGCCACTATGCCACTAGAATCACCAAGGAATTAAAGCCCTTTTTGAGTTTTGGGCACTTGTTGTTGGGACTATGCTTCGTGGCGCCGAAGGTCTTGTAGGAAGAAGCAGATTCGGCTGAAGCTGTCCGCAGAAGATGACCGAAGGTCTCTCTTCATAAAGCTTCGGTATTTCAAACCGACTTAAAGATAGAATGACCTTTTAGTCCATAAAGGTCTGAGTCGATGTTGTAAACTTTTATGAGGGGCATAATTGTAATTCTTCACAGGCTGTGTCCTGTGTCTATTAATAGATGAATAGTACCCCCATGCTATACACGCTGATTGGTATTCACTCGTGCGTCACGCTTGTATTTTTGCCTTCTGTCAAGCCGAAAGTACAAATGTAATTCAATATTGTTCTTATTTTTCCATGATTATATAATAAGGACACATGATAATATTATTCATGTTATCCTCTCATGTTTCATATACTTCTCCTTTTATCAATATAAACTGTAATAATGAAAGTATGTCCTTCATGACCCTCGTCTAAAGACCGTTATATCCTAAGGGAAATAACGCTTCGAAGGACGAAGGGTTCGTATCACTGATTTCTTTTTATGTTGCCTTGTTCTTAATTCATAACATTTGATAACAAGTCCCCAACATTGGCACCCACCGTGGGGCTGAAGACATTGTAGTCTCTGTCGAATGGCCCACTTGTACCATTTGCAAGAATCTGTCACAATTGCCTCGCTATCTTGATTGATGCTTAGATTTGGCATGAGTCAGGCTCAGCCATCCGTGCACACAGTGGCTACTCGCATTACTTTCTGCATCGCGCTTCGCTTTGACTGAAACATACAACGAAAGAGTTACAATTAAAGCTAGTTTGGTAACTCTATTTTTACAACAATTCTCATTTTTCCAAAAAAAAAACTAATTTTTCTTAGAAAAATAGAAATCACTTGAAAATATGGGTTGTCAAACTAGCCCTAAACCGTCGAAAAAACCCTCAATTTTTACCCGTATAATTTTTTTCGGTTGGAATTGTAAAACTGGTAGGCCGAAAACGGATTATAGCTGATAAATTTCGGTATATTGAAAATAGAAAAATCCGAACATATAACGATCAAGAAACGGTAACTTAAAACGAAAAAATAGAGAAGCTCACAATAAATCAGTTTTAACCACACACAATTGTTCATTCACATGAATAATAATTTAACCTATAAACCCCCATAAACCCGAAATCCGACGGGTCCAGGTACAAGTGGACATTTTGACTTGTGAGTGCACTCACATCCGACCACTTCATAGGTGTGGGTGCGAGTTTTTATTTCAACTCACGCTATCTCACGCCTGACTCGAAATTTGATTCATTCTTTATTTTGCGCAAAAATAATTAAGATACAATAGTAATTGTTTTGAATAAGAAACTTGGCTATTGATTCATGAAATGTTTTGTTGTTGCTCAGGGCGAAAACGCTTAAAATCCATAAATATAATATAATTATTATTAATATTTAATTTTTTCTCGAACACGCAGGAGAACTGCGCATCATTATATTAGCAGATTAAAAAACAAGAAAAACAGAAAAAAACAAAATAAAAACAACAAACAGAAAACAGGGGAAAGAGAGCGGGTGTGCTGGCAGCAACAACTATGTACAGGGGTGCTGAGAGCAGCACCAACTACATCCAATCCTAGGGCCACAACCTCCCTAGATCCTTTGCACCAGCCATTCTCCGAAACTTGATATTATCTTGAATCTCTGTGAGGATCTTATTGATGTTTAGGGAGGCCCCCTCAAAGACACAAGCCATTATGCCACTAGAATCACCAAGGAATTAAAGCCCTTTTTGAGTTTTGGGCACTTGTTGTTGGGACTATGCTTCGTGGCGCCGAAGGTCTTGTAGGAAGAAGCAGATTTGGCTGAAGCTGTCCGCAGAAGATGACCGAAGGTCTCTCTTCATAAAGCTTCGGTATTTCAAACCGACTTAAAGATAGAATGACCTTTTAGTCCATAAAGGTCTGAGTCGATGTTGTAAACTTTTATGAGGGGCATAATTGTAATTCTTCACAGGCTGTGTCCTGTGTCTATAAATAGATGAACAGTACCCCCATGCTATACACGCTGATTGGTATTCACTCGTGCATCACGCTTGTATTTTTGCCTTCTGTCAAGCCGAAGGTACAAATGTAATTCAATATTGTTCTTATTTTTCCATGATTATATAATAAGGACACATGATAATATTATTCATGTTATCCTCTCATGTTTCATATACTTCTCCTTTTATCAATATAAACTGTAATGATGAAGGTATGTCCTTCATGACCCTCGTCTAAAGACCGTTATATCCTAAGGGAAATAACGCTTCGAAGGACGAAGGGTTCGTATCACTGATTTCTTTCTATGTTGCCTTGTTCTTAATTCATAGCATTTGAGAACAAGTCCCCAACATTGGCACCCACCGTGGGGCTCGAACCCTCCGGTGAACTCACGTCCACTTTTTTGAGCTGATGGCTTCGTTCAACAATCAAGCTGGAGCTGCTTCGGCTCCGAAGCTGCTACTCCCGATAACAGGCGGTTCATGTTCAGAGCCAGCCAACAAGAAGCAGAAGAAGGAAGCACAGAGAAGGGTACAGCATGTTGGGGTGCAGGGACCCTTCATCAAGTCGAGATGGTCTCACATTCCTATTACCTTCTCCCAAGAGGACCTTCAACTCAAGGATTACCCACACAACGATGCCATGGTTATCTCTTGTGTTATCAAAGGATTTTTGGTCCATAATGTCTTGGTTGATACAGGCAGTGCAGCAGATATTATATTTGCTAAGGCCTTCAGGCAAATGCAAGAGCCAGAAGACAAGATTCATGATGCTACGCACCCTCTCTGTGGCTTCGGAGGAAGACAGATTATAGCGCTGGGCAAGATCACCATGTCAGTGACCTTCGGGTTCATCAACAACACCAGAACTGAGCAAGTTGTGTTTGACATTGTTGACATGGAATACCCATACAATGCAATTATTGGTCGTGGCACCCTCAATGCTTTTGAAGCAATTCTTCATCCTGCCTATCTTTGCATGAAGATACCTTCGGATCAAGGACCCATTGCTATTCATGGAAGTCAGGAAGCTGCCAGAAGGGCCGAAGGAAACTGGACTGACTCAAAAGCAATCCATAACATAGATGGAGCTGAAGCTTGTGAACAGTACAAATTCAGAAGGGAGAAAGCAGCTTCAGCAGACCAGCCGAAGCCCATGCTCTTATGTGAGGACATAGCAGAGCAGAGGGTGCTGTTGGGCTCTCAATTATCCGAAGAGCAGGAGAAAACCTTGATAAGGTTTTTGTTCAACAACAAAGATGTTTTTGCATGGTCAGCCAATGACCTCTGTGGAGTAAATAGGGATGTTATTGAACACTCGCTCAATGTTGACCCATCCTTCAGACCCAGAAAGCAGAGGCTTCGGAAAATGTCTGATGATAAGGCCGAAGGTGCTCGTAATGAAGTAAAAAAGACTCCTCAGTGCAGGAGTTATCAGAGAAGTAAAGTACCCAGAATGGCTGGCTAACACTGTTATGGTCAAAAAGGCCAATGGCAAGTGGCGAATGTGTATCGATTTTACAGATCTCAACAAGGCTTGTCCGAAGGACGAATTCCCATTGCCAAGGATAGACTCTTTAGTTGATGCAGCAGCTTCTTCAGAGCTCATGAGTCTGCTAGACTGTTACTCAGGCTATCACCAAATCTGGATGAAGAAGAAAGATGAGCCGAAGACTAGCTTCATAACCCCAAGTGGCACATATTGCTATCTTCGGATGCCTGAGGGGCTCAAAAACGCTGGAGGAAGTTTCAGCAGAATGACTGCGAAGGTTCTCCAGTCTCAGATAGGCAGAAATGTGCTAACTTATGTTGATGACATCATTGTAAAAAGCACGAAACAGGAAAATCATATTGCTGATTTGCAGGAGACCTTCGCCAGTTTCAGACAAGCTGGCTTAAAGTTGAATCCAGAAAAATGTGTCTTCGGAGTAAAGAAGGGGAAATTTCTTGGATGCTTGGTTTCAACAAAGGGAATTGAAGCTAATCCAAGTAAAATTGAAGCTATACTTCGAATGGAGCCACCAACTACAAGAAAGGGGGCCCAAAGATTGACAGGGAGGCTGGCATCTCTCAATAGATTCATATCCAGATCAGCAGAAAGAAATTTACCATTCTTCGAAGTGCTGAAATCAGCCGAAGTCTTTCAATGGGGACCAAGCCAACAAAAAGCCTTTGAAGAACTGAAGCAATATTTGATAGATTTAACAACATTAACTCCACCAGCGCCAGGGGCTCCTTTGTTGTTATACGTGGCAGCTTCGCACTCAGCGGTAAGTGCAGCACTTGTCCAGGAGAAGCTTGATGGCCAAGTCAAGAAGCAGGTTCCAGTGTATTTTGTATCTGAAGTTCTTACTATATCAAAGAAAAATTATACAGAATTGGAGAAGGTATTATATGCTGTTTTGATGGCATCCAGGAAGCTTCGGCATTATTTTCAGGCATACAATATTGTTGTTCCTTCTTCGCAGCCGTTGAAGGATATTATGAGAAATAGAGAAGCTACTGGACGGATTGGAAAATGGGCTGCAGAGCTCAATGAATTTTGCATTGATTATGTGCATAGATCCTCGATCCAGTCTCAAGCGTTGGCAGATTTCATTGCCGATTGGACGCCAGGGGCTCAGGACGAAGAAACAAATAAAAATGCCGAAGTGTGGACAGTGTTTTGCGATGGGTCTTGGGGAACCTTCGGAGCAGGAGCAGCCGCTGTGTTGGTCTCGCCATCCAAAGTTAAAACTTGTTATGTGGCAAGACTCGATTTTAGCTGTACAAACAATGTTACTGAGTACGAAGCCTTGATTTTGGGCCTTCGGAAATTAAAAGCAATGGGAATCAGAAGGGCCATTCTTAAAACTGATTCCTAGGTTGTTTCGGGTCATATTGACAAGAGTTGCAAGGCTAAAGATCCAAAGCTTGAAAAATATCTAGACACGGTCCGAAGAATCGAAGCTTCTTTCGAAGGATTTTCTGTCATAAATATCCCTCGAGGACAAAATGAGCATGCTGATTTGCTAGCTAAGTCAGCAGCACAGGGGCTGCCCTTACCTTCGGATGTGTTCTTCGAAACAATAAAAGCACCTTCAGTGGAACTTCTTCAAAGAGCAGTCCTCAATATATCTCCTGTTTATAGTGAAGACTGGAGAACTAAGATCATCTCTTACCTTCAGGGTAATTTCCTTTCAGATGACGAAACTTACAATAGGAGGATAGAGGCAAGAGCTCGTCCATATGTCATGATAGAAGGGGAGTTGTACAAACATGGAGTTTGTGCTCCACTACTCAAGTGTTTATCCAGAGCCAAAGGCATAGAGTTGATGAAAGAAATACACGCCGGCTTGTGTGGATCTCACATTGGATCTAGACCGTTACTTGGAAAAGTTTTTCGTCAAGGGTTTTATTGGCCGAAAGCAGCTTCGGATGCAGCGGAGTTAGTTCAAAAGTGCGAAGGTTGTCAGAAATGTGCTAGAGATCAAAAACAACCTTCGTCTCTATCTCAGCTGATACAACCCATATGGCCACTGCAAAGGTGGGGTCTTGACTTGTTAGGTCCGTTACCACCGGCCCAAGGAAACTTAAGATATGTTGTAGTGGCCGTGGAATATTTTTCTAAATGGATTGAGGCAAAGCCTTTAGCCACAATAACTTCGGCCACCATTCAAAAGTTTTTCTGGCAGAATATTGTTTGTCGTTTCGGAGTACCAAAGGCCATCACTGTAGATAATGGAACACAGTTCGACTCCGAAGCTTTCAGAGAATTCTGTGATCAAATCGGCACGAAGATCCATTTTGCATCAGTCAGGCATCCGGAGTCAAATGGACTCGTCGAAAGAGCCAATGGCATCATAATGACAGGAATAATGAAGTTAATTTTCAACCAACCCAGGGGAAAGTGGCCAGATCAACTAATCAAAGTAGTATGGAGCCACAACACGACAACATCAAGGTCAATAGGCTTTACCCCATTCAAATTATTGTTTGGTGACGAAGCAATAACTCCGGAGGAAGCTAAAACTGGATCAATAAGAGTAGTAGCTTCGGCAGAGTCAGAACCTGAAGCTGATCATTCTGTTGAAAAAGATGCTATAGAAGGGATCAGACTTCAAGCCGTGGAGAACATCAATAAATATCAAGCCGAAACGATCAAGTGGCGTGATAGAAAGGTTCAGCTGAAGAATATTGAGCCAGGACATTTGGTGCTTCGGAGAGTCGCTAACCCAGATACAGTGGGCAAGTTGCAGTTGAAATGGGAGGGACCTTTTTTGGTAGTATCTTCATCAAGACCCGGTTCATACAGATTGAAGGATTTGGACGGCAACGACATTCCTAGATCTTGGAATGCGGATGAGCTTCGGCGATATTATGTGTAACTTGATGTAACTTTTTATGTTTTTTCTTTTCTATGGCACCCTTTTCCTTTCTAAAGGGGGAGAAAGGTTTTTAATGGGGCCATCATATGTAATTTCCTTTTTTAGTTCTATAAGAGTAAAATCCCCCAAGGAATGTAAATGTAAAAGCTGAGAACGCACCATCAAGTGCCGAAAAGAAACAAGGAAGAAGCTCCAAAGTCGTTCCTAAGGGAATGCAGAGCTTACAGCGAAAAGTCAACGCTGATTCCGCCGAAAGTAAAAGGCGAAGAAGCTCCAAAGTCGTTCCTAAGGGAATGCAAAGCTTACAGCGAAAAGTCAACGCTGATTACGCCGAAAGTAAAAGGCGAAGAAGCTCTAAAGTCGTTCCTAAGGGAATGCAGAGCTAATGTGTAATTGTTTCTAAGGAAATAATGGCTGAGGGTATGGCTTCGGATATGTGTTTGGACATTCATTCGCACATCACATTACATCATAGCATTTGCATTCATAAACATTCATCCAGGCATATGTAGGATAATCATCATCATGGCATAAGTTGTTGCTTCGGCATAAGAGAAGAGATTCTTCGTGTACAAAAAAGAAAAGGCTTCGGGAAAAAGAGGAAGCGGTCTTTTGTGCTTCGTCGTGTAGAAGGGCTTCGGCAGAAAGAAAAAATTGTCTTTTATGCTTCGTTGTGTACGAAAAGAAGGGAGGGTGTTTTTTCGCCTTCGGCTCAAAATGCTAATTTCGTCCACATCAAAGCACCTCATACATTGGTGGAAGGGTAGGAATATATTACGAGGTATGAACAAAGTTCATTAAGAACAGTTTAGCTGTATTTACAAAATTATTACAAAAGTCTCTTGAGTTTTTCTACAGTCTACTCCTATTGATCTTCATGGGGCCTCAGCTTCGGCGTCATACTCTTCAAGCATCGGTCTCAGCTTCGTCATCCTACATGAATTAAGGTGTTGTGAGTAAAAACCAAGTTTGAAGGGAGAGGTAAGCACAAGGTATGATTTTTTACTGGTTCAAGATGGCTCCGAGCTTCGTTTCCAGCCTTTTCTCGACCGCCTTTTGTCCATATCATCTTTACAAATCTGTTAGAAATGCTTCGGGCGAGGTCAGGAATATCATCTAAAATTGTTGGTGATAGAGTGAAATTAGGCCTGTTGACAATTTTTCCATGATCACAGCCAGCTTTTAGGAAAGCAGTAGCTGTACCCCGAGAAGCTACCCAGGCACAGAAGTCACCGTGCCCGGCTATAACTTCGTCAAGCTCATCAATTTCACCTTCAATATGTTCGAAGGTCTTTGGTAAATCTTCAATTGACGGGGTGAATTTCTCACTGCTAGCTCCAACTGAGTGGAAGATTTTTCTCAGTCGTTGAATACATTTGTTGCTAAATTCCAAACATTTATCTTGAAGGCTTGCCAATAATTTTTTCGAAACTGAATTTTCTTCGACTTCGGCTTCAAGCTTCGCATTTAGTTCTTGTTTTTCTTGTTCAAACTGTTCAGATTGGCAGAGAAGCTTTGTATTTAATTCCGTTATATTAGCTTCGGCTTCTGCCAATAAGCCTTCAGTTGCCTGAAGCTCAAAGTTCTTCTTTTCAATAGTAGCTAATTGCTCTTTTATTTTGCTCTCTAAATTTTCAATTATAACCTCATGCTTTTTGTCTTCCAGATCTTGCTGCATTTTCAAAGCCTTGCTCAGCAGCATACTCTGCACGAAAACAACCTTCGTTAAGACAGGTCCACACTATTGAAAACAATAAAAGTCAAAGGAATAGTAGTTCACCTTGAAATTGGAATAAAATAAACTACCGACGATATGTTGTCGTCGGTAGCGGCTAATGTCCATTTCCAGCTTCGGAAAACCGATACTCTTTGATAGAGTACCGATGACCTTAGCTCCAGTTTGATCCCGGATGCAGTCCAATTTTTCATCGTCAATACCCCCGAAGAGGAGTGCTCCTGGTTTATATCCGCAGGATTTGGCATACTCTTTAAGCTCTTCTATTTCGGTTTTTGACAACTCTTCTCCAACCAAATTTTGGAACATGAAGGCTTCGTCCTCTGAAGCTTCGTCAGCAACTTCCTTTTCTTTCCCAGACACTGCGGCCATGGTCTCTTCGGCGGCAGCAGTAGCTTCTTCTGTGGCCATGTCTAGCAGTATTTTGTCGATGTGTTCAATTGTGCTTTCCAAGTTCAAACCTTCAGTTGAGGTAGCTTCGGCAGCCGCGACCTCCGAAGGTGTGATTTCGATATTTGTTATTTCTTCAGCCGCTGGTATCTTTTGAGCTGAAGCTCTCGGTGGTGTCTTGTCAATGACTTCTGTCACTGCGATGATTCTTTGCCTCTTTGTTTTAGTTGTTTTCTTTGTTTTTTCGGGCTCCTTTTCCTTCTGAAAAAACTTTGTCAGTTGAGGCCCCAATGGACTTAGCTTCGCAGGCAGGGATTCAGTCATTACCTTTAAAATCTCTTCCACGTCAGTGGCAGAGTGCGATGCGGGGGTCTCCTCTTCGTCAGATACTTGTCGCTTCGGAGATGATATTTTCTTCTTCTTCGGAATATTTTTCTTTTTTGGTGGTTCTTCCTCATCTTCATTTAAAGCTTCGGCTCCCCTTTTCCTTTTCCGACCTTCGGCACCTTTATTCAGATTTTCGTAGTCAGGGTATTCAAAACCCAAAGCATCCAGCACTCGATTCAGTCTTCGCTTCGGACGGGTACCGAAGGCCGCGGTCATCAACTGATCTTCTTTTTTGGAGTAGTTACCGAGTATTTCATTGCACATTATTTCAACTGTGTCCAGCCATTCTTGGCAAGGTTTTTTAAAGTATTTCTTAAACTTGTAATAGTAAGGTAACCGCACAAGTTCCCCTTCTTTCTTCTCCCCCTCTAGCTTCGGCATTTCCCATTCTTTTAAAGTAGGAAAAACCTTGAAGGCCAAGAACTCCTGAACCAGGTCCCTAGTACTGATATGCTCTGAAATAATTTTAAACTCAGCCAGTGCAGCCCAAGTGGAACCTTCTAATGACATTTGGCATCGTGGTCTTGTTTCTCCGAAGATCAGTTCAAGAGGGCTTTGTACCAGCTTCTCTTTGTCTTCGTCAACTCTCACATAAAACCATTCTGATTTCCAGCCTGCCGGCCATTTGCTTCGGTAGCTTATTACAGGAAACTTTGTGGTTTTCCGATAGGCAAAATTGTAGCAACCGAAGTTATCATGTAATCCATCTTTTCTAGCCTTCGTCTGGTAATGCAACTCATGAACTCGACAGAAGCTATCGGCAAACGGCTCCACCGCCTGGCTACGGAGGGCCCAGATATAAACACTAAGCCTAACGATAGCGTTAGGAGTCAACTGATGAAAGTAAATACCAAACCTCTTCAATACATCTGCAATGATCCTATGAAGAGGGAATCTCAACCCAGCCTTTAGAAAGCTTTTGAAAATGACTATTTCATCTTTCTCTGGTTTCGGGGTAGTTTCTTCCCCCCCCGAAGCGAAGTAGCTTCTTCTGACTATCACTGAAATAACCTGACTTTACCATCTTGGAGAGATCAGCCTTCGAAACGGTCGACTTTCCGAAGTCCAAGTGGCTGGGCTTACTTGGCATGGCAATACGATAATCATCTTCGGGATCAGTTTCTTCAATGTTCTCATCTTCTGCTTCGGCAGTTGCTTGTTTTGCTTCAACAGCAGGGATTTCTTCCGAAGTTACCAGTCCGGATCGTTGCATTGCTTCGGAGATGGGAATAGTCTCCGAGCCTTCAGCTTCGTCTCCTTCACGCTCAACCCTAGCGATAGACCGCACTCTGGCCATTTAATTCTGAATTTACGGGAACTATCAACTTTTTCTTCCGAAGTTTTTTCTTCTGACGAAGTAGGCTTCAAGATGGAGCTTCGTTTGATTTCGAGAGTCAAGCTTCGGCTATGGTTAAAAATTTTGGCAGCAAAATAGTGCAAATAGCAATGAATGCTGTGGTAACTTCACACCTACTTGTCTGTTTATATAGTGCTGCAGGTAAGAAGGCGAAGCGCCAAGATTTTTTACACCACGCGGACAGCCGCTCGCACTCGCTGCGCGGTGGACCGCAGAGACCAAATAGTAACTCGGCAAGCTGGGACTGCTACGCGCTCGGAAACTAAATCGTTTCTCGACAACGAGCTCAGGGAGGGTGTTTTTTGGACCTTCGGCTTCCCGAAGCTTAAGAGACTTTTTTCACGGATCAAGCTCGTTACGAAAAACGATCTAGCGCCGTGAAAGGGGCTACTGTTGGGACTATGCTTCGTGGCGCCGAAGGTCTTGTAGGAAGAAGCAGATTTGGCTGAAGCTGTCCGCAGAAGATGACCGAAGGTCTCTCTTCATAAAGCTTCGGTATTTCAAACCGACTTAAAGATAGAATGACCTTTTAGTCCATAAAGGTCTGAGTCAATGTTGTAAACTTTTATGAGGGGCATAATTGTAATTATTCACAGGCTGTGTCCTGTGTCTATAAATAGATGAACAGTACCCCCATGCTATACACGCTGATTGGTATTCACTCGTGCGTCACGCTTGTATTTTTGCCTTCTGTCAAGCCGAAGGTACAAATGTAATTCAATATTGTTCTTATTTTTCCATGATTATATAATAAGGACACATGATAATATTATTCATGTTATCCTCTCATGTTTCATATACTTCTCCTTTTATCAATATAAACTGTAATGATGAAGGTATGTCCTTCATGACCCTCGTCTAAAGACCGTTATATCCTAAGGGAAATAACGCTTCGAAGGACGAAGGGTTCGTATCACTGATTTCTTTCTATGTTGCCTTGTTCTTAATTCATAGCATTTGAGAACAAGTCCCCAACACTTGTAATTCTGATGCCCTCCACCAGTTCTGAAACACTTCATCTATACTATCTGGAGCCAGAGGCAGTAAACCAACCATCAGGACCTTTTTGTCCAAGTTTCTCTAGCAAAAACCCAAGACACAAGGATATGTTGGATTGTTTCATCCTGCTGGTCACTGAGAGGATATTTATCAGGATGATCTAGCCCCCTCTAGGCCAAACGGTCTGTTGTCCAGCATTAGTTCAAAGTTGCCAACCAAATGAAAAATTTGCATTTTTGAGGGGCCTAGGTTTTCCAAATCCTCTCAGCTAGATCAAAACAAATGGAAACAGATAGAAAGGGATCATAGGCTGATTTGAAGAGTACTCTCCTGGCCAAAGGCAGCCACTGGTGTTGATCTATAACCTCCAATTGCAATTGCACATCTTGAATTAAGTCCCATACCAAGAAAACAGTTAATACTTAATTGCTTACAGCTGAATTATTGTTAAAAGTATATACTATGTATAAAACTGTGGTGACTCGAAACCCGACGAGTTTCGGTGCGGGTTTGGAATGGCACATGCGAGTGTGATCGTGGACGGGTTTTTGCTCCACCCAATCCAAACCTTAACCGTTGCCATCCCTATGCATTCACAACCACATACAAGTCTCAATCACATAAAAACACAATACATGATCTTGTCCACACATAATCGATCATACAATACATGAGTTTTAAAACAATGATTATTCAATCACATCCACATACATGTCTCAACCACACAAATACATAATACTATTAATACATAGTATTTACCATACACAATTGATCATATATGTCCACTCATAAATTTTAAACACACAATATATAAGTTTTAAACACACGATTGTTCATTCACAAACAAGTAACATTAGCTCTTCAACTCTGAGTTCTATCTTCAAATTAGAACGTAGTCGAACAACCTGAACTGTTCTTGTCCGAATACAAAAAACTTACAAATAGCAAAAGCAAACCCGACAAGCAACAAAAAAAATGTGCAACGAGCAGTAGTCCGAATACATAACTTACATTAGGGATTAGTGTTTGAGTGCTAGATTTTGCATAGGAGATGAAGACGTTCTGGTGGCGCAGATGGCGGACGTACCTTTTTGACAAAATTATTGTAGGGGACCCTACAATGTCATTTTATTATTGAGGGAAATTGCACACGTTACAAAACAATATATACAACAAAGAAAGAAGAACATTTCTACAGGATTTGTCATAAGCTTTGAACCCATTGTCTAAAGGGGTCAGCTCTCGACCTTTTTAGTCTGTGGCCTACAAGGATCATTTCTTTCTTGAAAGCCTATTTGCAATTGATTATCGTGGGCAGGATGTTTCCAAAGATTCAGCCATTCCAGCACTTACATATACACCATGAAATAGTGATGATAGTTTCCATCCTCCAACTGTTACGTAGTTGTTGCTTCATCTGCAAGGCGACTAACTGAATGTTGGAGGTATTTGGAGGGGAGATACCAATCATACTCCAACACCTTTTTTGTGAAATCGCACCTAAGGAACAATGGGTTGTGGTTTCATCTCTTTAAAGTATGCAATTCTCGCATGTGTATGATTCAAGCTCTATGTGTCTTTTCCTTAGCATTGATCTTGTGTTTAACTTTCCTTGCAAGAGCAACCAAAAGATTTTTTTGCTTTGTTTGACATTTAAAGTTCCACATAAACATGAATAAAGGGTTGGAGTTTGAGGGACCCATCATATGAGTGTACATTTTGCTCGAAGAGTAGTCTTTGGACTCCTAAGCATACTTCCATTGGTCATGTCCCTCAAGGAGTTGTTGATAATGGAGCGCCTCCGAAAGATAATGGAACTGATGGTATGCTTCCATCGATGGCATCATAAACATGTCCATGGGGTTAGGGAGAGCTTTGGCTTGTGCGGGAGTGATGTCCTTGTTGCGCACATAAGAGTATAATTCTGGGAGAAGAAGCATTTGGGCGCCAACATTCCAAGTGTCCTGCACATTCTGGTTGAGCAACCATTTCCAACTTGTATGGTAGCGACGTCCCTAAATTTCTGGATCAGTTTTAGCATACTCTTTGAAAGGGAAATAGGCTTACACCTTTTCCTAAATAGATTTTGGTGATTGAATTGTCCAACACAAATAATTGGACTAACTAGTTTGCTCTAGTCTATAAGTTTTACAGGTGCCAAAGGTTCACAATAGACCAATAAAAATACCAAGAAAGGGTTCAAACAAAGAGAGCTAAAGAAATCCCAGAGGCACCCTGGTCTGGCGCACCGGACTGTCCGGTGTGCCACCGGACAGTGTCTGGTGCACCACCGGACAGTGTCCGGTGCACCAGGGAACTCGACGCTGAACTCCTCACCTTCGGGAAAATCAGAGGGCGCTCCGCTATAATTCACCGGACCGTCTGGTGTGCCAGCGGAGCAACGACTACTTCAAGCGCAACGGTCGACTGCAACGCATTAAATGCGTGCCAGCGCGCGCAGAGGGCAGAGCACGCGCAGCAGGCGCACCGGACAGTCTACAGGACCTGTCCGGTGCAGCACCGGACAGCCTAGAGGCCCCACCAGTCAGAGCTCCAACGGTCGAACCCTAATGGCCGGGTGACATGGATGGCGCACCGGACAGTGTCCGGTGGCGCATCGGACTGTCCGGTGTGCCCGTTGACAGCAGCCTCCACCAAACGACTAGTTTGGTGGTTGGGGCTATAAATACCCCAACCACCCCACATTCAATGGCATCCAAGTTTCTACACTTCTACAACTTACAAGAGCTATAGCATTCAATACAAGACACACCAAAGAGATCAAATCCTCTCCCAACTTCACACAAAGCTTTAGTGATTAGAGAGAGAGATTTGTTGTGTTCATTTGAGCTCTTGCGCTTGGACTGCTTCTTTTCTTTCTCATTCTTCTTATGATCAAACTCAATTGTAACCAAGGCAAGAGACACCAATTGTGTGGTGGTCCTTGCGGGGACTTTGTGTCCCGTGTGATTGAGAAGAGAAGCTCACTCGGTCTAAGTGACCGTTTGAGAGAGGGAAAGGGTTGAAAGAGACCCGGTCTTTGTGACCACCTCAACGGAGAGTAGGTTTGCAAGAACCAAACCTCGGTAAAACAAATCCTTGTGTCTCATTCTTTATTCGCTTGCAATTTGTTTTTCACCCTCTCTCGGGCTCGTTTATATTTCTAACGCTAACCCGGCTTGTAGTTGTGATTAACTTTGTAAATTTCAGTTTCGCCCTATTCACCCCCCCTCTAGGCGACTTTCATTTGGTATCGGAGCCCGGTGCTTCATTAGAGCCTAACCGCTCGAAGTGATGTCGGGAGATCACGCCAAGAAGGAGATGGAGACCGGCGACAAGCCCACTACAAGCCATGAGAAGGCTTCATCGGAAGAGTCCCACAACAAGGGGAAGGGGAAGGGGAAGGAGAAGAAATCCTCTTCCCACAAGTCGCATCGGAGTGGTGACAAGAAAAAGAAGATGAGGAAGGTGGTCTACTACGAGACCGATTCTTCATCGCCTTCCACCTCTGGCTCCGACGCGCCGTCCATTACTTCTAAGCGCCATGAGCGCAAGAAGTATAGTAAGATTCCTCTACGCTACCCCCGTATTTCAAAGCGTACTCCTTTACTCTCCGTTCCTTTAGGCAAACCACCGTTTTTTGACGGTGAAGATTATAATATGTGGAGTGACAAAATGAGGCATCATCTAACCTCACTCCACACAAGCATTTGGAATGTTGTTGAGTTTGGTGTACAGGTACCATCCGTAGGGGATGAAGACTACGACTCCGACGAAGTAGCCCAAATCCACCACTTTAACTCCCAAGCCACCACTATACTCCTCGCCTCCTTAAGTCGAGAGGAGTATAATAAGGTGCAAGGGTTAAAGAGTGTGAAGGAAATTTGGGACGTACTCAAGACCGCGCATGAAGGAGACGAGGTGACCAAAATCACCAAGCGGGAGACGATCGAGGGGGAGCTCGGTCGGTTCCAACTCAACCAAGGCAAGGACCCTCAAGCCATGTACAACCGCTTGAAGACCTTGGTGAACCAAGTGCGCAACCTCGGGAGCACCAAATGGGATGACCATGAGATGGTCAAGGTTATTCTAAGATCCCTCGTTTTTCTTAACGCCACACAAGTTCAATTAATTCGAGGAAATCCTAGATATACACAAATGACCCCCGAGGAAGTAATAGGTAATTTTGTGAGCTTTGAGTTGATGATCAAAGGCTCAAAGAAAATTATCGAGCTTGATGGCCCCTCCACGTCCGAAGCACAACCGGTCGCATTCAAGGCAATGGAGGAGAAAAAGGAGGAGTCTACATCAAGTAGACAACCCATCGACGCCTCCAAGCTCGACAATGAGGAAATGGCGCTCATCATCAAGAGTTTCCGCCAAATCCTCAAGCAAAGGATGGGGAAGGATTACAAGCCCCGCTCCAAGAAGGTTTGCTACAAGTGTGGTAAGCCCGGTCACTTTATTACCAAATGTCCTATTTCTAGTGACAGTGACAGGGGCGACGACAAGAAGGGGAGAAGAAAGGAAAAGAAGAGGTACCACAAGAAGAAGGGCGGCGATGCCCATGTGTGTCGCGAGTGGGACTCCGACGAGAGCTCCACCGACTCCTCCTCCGACGAGGACGCCGCCAACATCGCCATCAACAAAGGACTTCTCTTCCCCAACATCGACCACAAGTGCCTTATGGCAAAAGACGGCAAAAGGAAGAAGGTTAAATCTAAATCCTCCACTAAATATGCTTCCTCTAGTGATGAAGACAATTCTAGTAATGAGGAGGATAATTTATTTACCCTTTTTGCCAACCTTAACATGGAACAAAAGGAGAAGCTAAATGAATTGATTAGCGCTATTCATGAAAAGGATGAACTCTTGGACAACCAAGAGGACTTCTTAATTAAGGAAAATAAGAAACATGTTAAGGTTAAGAATGCTTATGCTCTAGAAAAGGAAAAATGTGAAAAATTATCTAGTGAGCTAAGCACTTGCCATGATGTTATTGCCAACCTTAGAAATGAAAATGCTAAATTAGTTGCTAAGGTTGATTCAAATGTTTGTGATGATTCATATGCCAATCTTAGAAATGATCATGCTATTTCTATTGCTAAGATTGAGAAATTAAATGACTCTCTTGCTAGCCTTAGATGTGAAAATGAAAAATTGATTGCTAAGGCTAAAGAATTAGATGTTTGCAATGCTTCCATTTCCGATCTTAGAAGTGAAAATGATATTTTACATGCTAAGATTGTTGAACTAAAAACTTGCAAACCCTCTACATCTACCATTGAGCATGTTTCTATTTGCACTAGATGTAGAGATGTTGACATTGATGCTATTCATGATCATATGGCTTTAATTAAACAACAAAATGATCATATAGCAAAATTAGATGCTAAAATTGCCGAGCATGAACTTGAAAATGAAAAATTTAAATTTGCTCGTAGTATGCTTTATAGTGGGAGACGCCCTGGCATCAAGGATGGCATTGGCTTCCAAAAGGGAGACAATGTCAAACTTAATGCCCCTCCTAAGAAGTTGTCTAACTTTGTTAAGGGCAAGGCTCCCATGCCTCAGGATAACGAGGGTTACATTTTATACCCTGCCGGTTATCCCGAGCACAAAATTAGGAGAATTCACTCTAGGAAGTCTCACTCTGGCCCTAATCATGCTTTTATATATAAGGGTGAGACATCTAGCTCTAGGCAATCAACCCGTGCTAAATTGCCTAAGAGGAAAGCTCCTATTGCATCAAATGATCATAATGTTTCATTTAAAACCTTTGATGCATCTTATGTTTTGACTAACAAATCTGGCAAAGTAGTTGCCAAGTATGCTGGGGGCAAACACAAGGGAGCAAAGACTTGTGTTTGGGTACCCAAAGTTCTCGTCTCTAATGTTAAAGGACCCAAAACTGTTTGGGTACCTAAAGTCAAGAACTAAACTTGTTTTGTAGGTTTATGCATCCGGGGGCTCAAGTTGGATCATTGATAGCGGGTGCACAAACCACATGACAGGGGAGAAGAAGATGTTCTCCTCTTATGAGAAAAACCAGGATCCCCAACGAGCTATCACATTCGGGGATGGAAATCAAGGTTTGGTCAAAGGATTGGGTAAAATTGCTATATCTCCTGACCATTCCATTTCCAATGTTTTTCTTGTTGATTCATTAGATTACAATTTGGTTTCCGTATCTCAATTATGCAAAATGGGCTACAACTGTCTATTTACTGATGTAGGTGTCACTGTCTTTAGAAGAAGTGATGATTCAGTAGCATTTAAGGGAGTGTTAGAGGGTCAGCTATACTTAGTTGATTTCAATAGAGCTGAACTCGACACATGCTTAATTGCTAAGACCAACATGGGCTGGCTCTGGCATCGCCGACTAGCACATGTTGGGATGAAGAATCTTCACAAGCTTCTAAAGGGAGAACACATTTTAGGACTAACCAACGTTCATTTTGAGAAAGATAGGATTTGTAGCGCATGCCAAGCCGGGAAGCAAGTTGGCACTCATCATCCACACAAGAACATCCTAACGACTTACAGGCCACTTGAGCTCCTCCATATGGACCTATTCGGCCTGATCGCTTACATAAGCATCGGCGGGAGTAAGTACTGTCTTGTTATTGTGGATGATTATTCTCGCTTCACTTGGGTGTTCTTTTTGCAAGAAAAATCACAAACCCAAGAGATCTTAAAGGGATTCTTGAGACGGGCTCAAAATGAGTTCGGCTTAAGGATCAAGAAAATTAGAAGCGATAATGTGACGAAGTTCAAGAATTCTCAAATTGAAGGCTTCCTTGAGGAGGAGGGCATCAAGCATGAGTTCTCTTCTCCCTACACGCCACAACAAAATTGTGTAGTGGAGAGGAAAAATAGAACTCTACTGGACATGGCAAGGACCATGCTTGATGAGTACAAGACATCGGATTGGTTTTGGGCCGAGGCGGTCAACACCGCTTGCTACACCATCAACCGGTTGTATCTACACCGAATCCTCAAGAAGACATCTTACGAACTCCTAACTGGTAAAAAGCCCAATGTTTCATATTTTAGAGTCTTTGGTAGCAAATGTTTTATTCTTGTTAAAAGAGGTAGAAAATCAAAATTTGCTCGTAAGGCTGTAGAAGGCTTTTTACTAGGATATGATTCAAACACAAGGGCATATAGAGTCTTTAACAAGTCCACTGGACTAGTTGAAGTTTCTTGTGACATTGTGTTTGATGAGACTAATGGCTCTCAAGTAGAGCAAGTTGATCTTGATGAATTAGACGATGAAGAGGCTCCATGCGTCGCGCTAAGGAACATGTCCATTGGGGATGTGTGTCCTAAGGAATCCGAAAAGCCCATTAAAGCACAAGATCAACCATCCTCCTCCGTGCAAGCATCTCCACCAACCCAAGATGAGGATGAGGCTCAAGATGATGAAGAGGAAGATCAAGAAGATGAGCCACCTCAAGAAGATGGCAATGATCAAGGGGGAGATGCAAATGATCAAGACAAGGAGGATGAACAAGTTGCAAGGCCGCCACACCCAAGAGTCCACCAAGCAATTCAACGAGATCACCCTGTCAACACCATCCTCGGCGACATTCATAAGGGGGTAACCACTAGATCTCGTGTTGCACATTTTTGTGAGCATTACTCTTTTGTTTCCTCTATTGATCCACACAGGGTAGAGGAAGCACTTCAAGATTCAGATTGGGTGATGGCGATGCAAGAGGAGCTCAACAACTTCACGAGGAATGAGGTATGGCATTTAGTTCCACGTCCTAACCAAAATGTTGTAGGAACCAAGTGGGTCTTCTGCAACAAACAAGACGAGCATGGTGTGGTGACTAGGAACAAAGCCCGACTTGTGGCCAAGGGTTATTCACAAGTCGAAGGTTTGGATTTCGGTGAAACCTATGCACCCGTAGCTAGGCTTGAGTCCATTCGTATATTATTAGCATATGCTACTTACCATGGCTTCAAGCTTTACCAAATGGACGTGAAGAGTGCCTTCCTCAATGGACCAATCAAGGAAGAGGTCTATGTTGAGCAACCTCCCGGCTTTGAAGACAGTGAGTATCCTAACCATGTCTATAGGCTCTCTAAGGCGCTTTATGGGCTCAAGCAAGCCCCAAGAGCATGGTATGAATGCCTAAGAGATTTCCTTATTGCTAATGGCTTCAAAGTCGGAAAGGCCGATCCTACTTTATTTACTAAAACTCTTGTAAATGATTTGTTCGTATGCCAAATTTATGTTGATGATATTATATTTGGGTCTACTAACGAATCTACATGTGAGGAATTTAGTAGGATCATGACACAAAAATTCGAGATGTCAATGATGGGGGAGTTGAAGTACTTCTTAGGATTTCAAGTGAAGCAACTCCAAGAGGGCACCTTCATTAGCCAAACAAAGTACATCCAAGACATTCTAAACAAGTTTGGGATGAAGGACACCAAGCCCATCAAGACACCCATGGGAACAAATGGGCATCTCGACCTCGAGACGGGAGGTAAATCCGTAGATCAAAAGGTATACCGGTCGATGATAGGTTCTTTACTCTATTTATGTGCTTCACGACCGGATATTATGCTTTCTGTATGCATGTGTGCAAGATTCCAAGTCGATCCTAAGGAAGCTCACCTTAGGGCTGTAAAACGAATCTTGAGATATTTAGTTTATACTCCTAAGTTTGGCCTTTGGTACCCCAGGGGATCTACATTTGATTTAATTGGTTATTCCGATGCCGATTGGGCAGGGTGCAAAATTAATAGAAAGAGCACATCAGGGACTTGCCAGTTCTTAGGAAGATCCTTGGTGTCTTAGGCTTCAAAGAAGCAAAATTCTGTGGCTCTTTCAACCGCTGAAGCCGAGTATATTGCCGCAGGCCATTGTTGCGCGTAATTACTTTTGATGAGGCAAACCCTCAGGGACTATGGTTACAAATTAACCAAAGTTCCTCTTCTATGTGATAATGAGAGTGCAATCCGCATGGCGGATAATCCCGTTGAGCATAGCCGCACTAAACACATAGCCATTCGGTATCATTTTCTAAGGGATCACCAACAAAAGGGGATATCGAGATTGCATATGTTAGCACCAAAGAACAATTAGCCGATATCTTTACCAAACCATTGGATGAACAAACTTTTACCAAACTTAGGCATGAGCTAAATATTCTTGATTCTAGGAATTTTTATTGATGTCCTGCATACATAGCTCATATATATACCTTTGATCATCTCGTTCATGTGCTATGACTAATGTGTTCTTTCAAGTCCATTTCATGATAAGTCATAGATTGAAAGGAAAAAGGAGTCTTCGGCGAAGACAAGGCTTCCACTCCGCTTCATCAACTCATTCATCCTTTGCCGTCGCTCCGCACAACTCTCCAACTTTGGTATAATCTTCACTCCTTTATTTTTGTCCAAAAGGGGGAGAGAGTAGTTTACAAGGGCTTATATTTCACTCAAATATCCGTTTTTGGCGATTCATGCCAAAGGGGGAGAGAGTATTAGCCCAAAGCAAAAGGACCGCACCACCACCAATTTAAAAAATTTATTTGGTATGGAGTCTATTAATTGGTGAAGTTATCTTATTTTGGTATAATTTCAAAGTTATCTTATTTTGGTATAATTTCAAATTGGTAATACCCTCTTCAAAATTAATATTTAAAACCCTCTTGAACACTGTTGGGGCCATGCTTCGTTGCGCCGAAGGTCTTACACGAAGAAGCAGCTTCGGCTGAAGTTGTCCCCAGGAGATAGCCGAAGGTTCCTTTTCATGGAGCTTCGGCGTTACAAACCGACATAGAGATAGAATGACCCTTTTATCCATAAAGGTCTGAGTCAATGTTGTAAACTTTTGTAAGGGGCATAATTGTAATTTGTCACAGGCTGCGTCCTGTGTCTATAAATAGATGAACAGTACCCCCGTACTGTTCACGCGAACCTGTCATTTGCCTTCGCATCACACTTGTATTTTTGCCTTCCTCAGGACTGAAGGTACATTTGTAATTTGAAATCATTTATATTCGTTCATGTTAATAAAAATGGAAATAATTCTATGATAACATTTAAATGTTTATTTTATACCTCATGATTTATATGAATACTTCGTCCCTCGTTATTATGCTTACGAAGGTACGTCCTTCGTAACCTTCGTCCGAAATTCTTTATATCCCGAAAGGATATAATGTGGTGGAGGACGAAGGACTTTAACACTTAACATTTTCTGTGTTGCCTTGTTCTTAACTCTTAGCATTTGAGAACAAGCCCCCAACATTGGCGCCCACCTCCGGTGAACTCACTTCCACTTTTCTGAGCTGATGGCTTCGTTCAACAATCAAGCTGGAGCTGCTTCGGCTTCGAAGCTGGTGCTCCCGATAACAGGCGGTTCTTGCTCAGAGCCGGCTAACAAGAAGCAGAAGAAGGAGGCTCAGAGAAGGGTGCAGCATGTTGGAGTGCAGGGACCCTTCATCAAGTCAAAATGGTCCCACATTCCAATTACTTTCTCTCAGGAAGACCTTCAGCTTAAGGATTATCCTCACAATGATGCCATGGTCATCTCTTGCGTGATCAAAGGATTTCTGGTCCACAATGTCCTAGTTGATACAGGCAGTGCAGCTGATATTATATTTGCTAAGGCCTTCAGACAAATGCAGGAGCCTGAAGACAAGATTCATGATGCTACGCACCCTCTTTGTGGCTTCGGAGGGCGGCAGATTGTAGCACTTGGGAAGATTACCATGCCGGTAACCTTCGGATTTGTTAAAAACACAAGGACTGAGCAAATTGTGTTTGATATTGTTGACATGGAGTATCCTTACAATGCTATCATTGGCCGTGGTACTCTTAATGCCTTCGAAGCAATTCTTCACCCAGCTTATCTCTGCATGAAGATACCTTCGGACCAAGGGCCTATTGCTATTCATGGAAGCCAGGAAGCCGCTAGAAGGGCCGAAGGAAGCTGGACTGACTCCAAGGCAATCCATAACATAGATGGAGCTGAAGCTTGTGAACAATACAAATTCAGGAGGGAGAAGGCAACTTCAGCGGATCAGCCGAAGCCCATGTTATTGTGTGAAGACATAGCAGAGCAGAAGGTGCTGTTGGGCTCACAACTATCTGAAGACCAGGAGAAAACCTTGATAAGGTTTTTATTCAACAACAAAGATGTTTTCGCATGGTCAGCTAATGATCTCTGTGGAGTAAATCGGGATGTTATTGAACATTCGCTCAATGTTGACCCATCCTTCAGACCCCGAAAGCAGAGGCTTCGGAAAATGTCTGATGACAAGGCCGAAGGGGCTCGCAATGAAGTAAAAAGACTCCTCAGTGCAGGAGTTATCAGAGAAGTGAAGTATCCAGAGTGGCTAGCTAACACTGTTATGGTGAAGAAGGCCAATGGCAAGTGGAGAATGTGTATCGATTTCACAGATCTCAACAAGGCTTGTCCAAAGGACGAATTCCCGCTGCCAAGGATAGACTCTTTAGTCGATGCAGCAGCTTCTTCAGAGCTCATGAGTCTCCTAGACTGCTACTCAGGCTATCATCAAATTTGGATGAAGAAGGAAGATGAGCCGAAGACTAGCTTCATAACCCCAAGTGGCACATATTGCTATCTTCGGATGCCTGAGGGGCTCAAGAATGCTGGAGGGAGTTTCAGCAGAATGACTGCGAAGGTTCTCCAGTCTCAGATAGGCAGAAATGTGTTGACCTATGTTGATGACATTATTGTAAAAAGCACGAAGCAGGAAAATCATATTGCTGATCTGCAGGAGACCTTCGCCAGCTTCAGACAAGCTGGTCTGAAGCTGAATCCAGAAAAATGTGTCTTCGGAGTGAAGAAGGGTAAATTTCTTGGATGCTTGGTTTCAACAAAGGGAATCGAAGCTAATCCAAATAAAATCGAAGCTATACTTCGAATGGAGCCACCAACCACAAGAAAGGGAGCCCAAAGATTGACAGGAAGGCTGGCATCTCTCAACAGATTTATATCCAGATCAGCAGAAAGAAACTTACCATTTTTCGAGGTGCTGAAGTCAGCCGAAGTCTTTCAATGGGGCCCAAGTCAACAAAAAGCCTTCGAAGAGCTGAAGCAATACTTGATAGATCTCACAACATTAACTCCACCAACGCCAGGGGCTCCTCTGTTGTTATATGTGGCAGCTTCGCACTCAGTAGTAAGTGCGGCACTTGTCCAGGAGAAGCTTGATGGCCAATTCAAGAAGCAAGTTCCAGTGTATTTTGTATCTGAGGTCCTTAGTGTCTCAAAGAAAAATTATACAGAGCTGGAGAAGGTGTTGTATGCCGTTTTAATGGCATCCAGGAAGCTTCGGCATTATTTTCAGGCATACAACATTATTGTTCCTTCTTCGCAGCCGTTGAAGGATATCATGAGAAATAGAGAAGCTACTGGACGGATTGGAAAATGGGCTGCAGAGCTCAATGAATTTTACATTGATTATGTTCATAGATCCTCGATCCAGTCTCAAGCATTGGCAGATTTCATTGCCGACTGGACGCCAGGGGCTCAGGATGAAGAAGCAAATAAAGATACCGAAGTGTGGACAGTGTTTTGTGATGGCTCTTGGGGAACCTTCGGAGCAGGTGCAGCTGCTGTGTTGGTCTCACCATCCAAGGTTAAAACTTGTTATGCAGCAAGACTTGACTTCAGCTGTACAAACAATATTACTGAGTACGAAGCCCTGCTCCTGGGCCTTCGGAAATTAAAGGCAATGGGAATCAGAAGGGCGATTCTTAAAACTGATTCCCAGGTTGTTTCGGGTCATATTGACAAAAGTTGCAAGGCTAAAGATCCGAAGCTTGAAAAATATCTAGACACGGTCCGAAGGATCGAAGCCTCCTTCGAAGGATTTTCTGTCAAGAATATTCCTCGAGGACAAAATGAGCATGCTGATTTGCTAGCCAAGTCTGCAGCACAGGGGCTGCCGTTACCTTCGGATGTGTTCTTCGAAACAATAAAGGCACCTTCAGTGGAGCTCCTTGAAAGAGCAGTCCTCAACATATCTCCTGTTTACAGCGAAGATTGGAGAACTGAAATAATCTCTTACCTTCAGGGTAAGTTCTTTTCAGATGACGAAGCTTACAATAAAAGAATAGAGGCAAGAGCTCGTCCGTATGTCATGATAGAAGGGGAATTATACAAACATGGAGTTTGCGCTCCGCTGCTCAAGTGCTTATCTAGAGCCGAAGGTATAGAGTTGATGAAAGAGATACATGCAGGCCTGTGTGGATCCCACATCGGATCCAGGCCGTTACTTGGAAAAGTGTTCCGCCAAGGATTTTATTGGCCGAAGGCAGCTTCGGATGCAGCGGAGTTAGTTCAAAAGTGCGAAGGTTGTCAAAAATGTGCAAGAGATCAAAAGCAACCTTCGTCTTTGACACAGCTGATACAACCCATCTGGCCATTGCAAAGGTGGGGCCTTGACTTGTTGGGTCCATTACCACCGGCCCAAGGGAATCTAAAATATGTTATAGTAGCTGTGGAGTATTTTTCCAAGTGGATTGAGGCGAAGCCATTAGCCACAATAACTTCGGCCACTGTCCAAAAGTTTTTCTGGCAGAATATTGTCTGTCGTTTCGGGGTACCGAAGGCCATCACTGTAGATAATGGAACGCAGTTTGACTCCGAAGCTTTCAGAAATTTCTGTGATCAAATTGGAACGAAGATCCATTTTGCATCAGTCAGGCATCCGGAGTCGAATGGGCTCGTTGAAAGGGCCAACGGCATTATAATGACAGGAATAATGAAGTTAATCTTCAATCAACCCAGGGGAAAGTGGCCAGATCAGTTGACCAAAGTGGTGTGGAGCCACAATACAACAACATCAAGGTCTACAGGCTTTACCCCATTCAAGTTACTATTCGGTGACGAAGCAATAACTCCGGAAGAAGCTAAAGCTGGATCAATAAGAGTGGTAGCTTCGGCAGAATCAGGTACCGAAGATGCTTGTCTTGTGGAAAAAGATGCCTTAGAAGGGATCAGGCTTCAAGCCGTGGAGAATATCAATAAATACCAGGCTGAAACAGTCAAATGGCGAGATAGAAAGGTCCGGCTAAAAAATATTGAGCCAGGACATTTGGTGCTTCGGCGAGTGGCCAACCCAGATACAGTGGGCAAGTTACAATTGAAATGGGAAGGGCCTTTCTTAGTAGCATCTTCGTCAAGGCCTGGTTCGTACAGATTAAAGGACATGGATGGCAACGAAATTCCAAGATCTTGGAATGCAGATGAGCTTCGGAGATATTATGTATAACTTGATGTAACTTTTTATGTTTTTCTTTTTCTTTTTCATGGCACCCTTTTCCTTTCTAAAGGGGGAGAAAGGTTTTTAATGGGGCCATCATATGTAATTTCCTTTTTTAGTTTTATAAGAGCAAAATCCCCCAAAGAATGTAAATGTAAAAAGCTGAGAACGCACCATCGAGTGCCGAAACTGAAAAAGAGAAGAAGCTCCAAAGACGTCCCTAAGGGGATGCAGAGCTCACAGCGAAAAGTCAACGCTGATTCCGCCGAAAGTAAAAGGCGAAGAAGCTCCAAAGACGTTCCTAAGGGAATGCAGAGCTTATACCGCCTAAGTAAAAGGCGAAGAAGCTCCAAAGACGTTCCTAAGGGAATGCAGAGCTTATACCGTCTAAGTAAAAGGCGAAGATGCTCCAAAGTCGTTCCTAAGGGAATGCAGAGCTGATGTGTGGTTGTTTCTAAGGAAATAATGGCTGAGAGTGTGGCTTCGGACATATGCTTTGGAAATTCATTCGCACATTACATTACATCATAGCATTTGCATTCATAAGCATTCATTCATAGCATTTGTGTTCCTAAAGTCGTTGCTTCGGCAAAAAGAAGAAGTGGTCTCTTATGCTTTGTTGTGTACAAAAAAGAAAAGCTTCGGCAAAAAGAAGAATTGGTCTCTTATGCTTCGTTGTGTACGAAAAGAAGGAAAGGTGTTTTTTCGCCTTCGGCTCAAAATACTAATTTCGTCCACATCAAAGCGCCTCAATAGAAGGGTAAGAATATATTACAAGGTATGTGCAAAGTTCATTGAGAACAAATTAATTGTATTTACAAAAAGTTGTTACAAATTCTCCTGAGTTTTTCTAGTCTACTCCTGCTAATCTTCGTCAGGCTTCCGCTTCGGCGGCATATTCTTTAAGTATCACCTTCAGCTTCGTCATCCTACATAAATCAAGGTATCGTGAGTAAAAATCAAGTGCAAAGGAGAAGGTAAGTACGAAGTATCATTTCTTACTGGTTCAAGATGACTTCGAGCTTCGTCTCCAGCCTTCTCCCGCCCGCCTTTTGTCCATATCATTTTTATAAATCTATTTGAGATGCTTCGAGCGAGATCAGGTATATCGTCCAGGATTGATGGAGACAGGGTGAAGTTGGGCCTGTTGACGATTTTTCCATGCTCGCAGCCGGCCTTCAGGAACGCTGCAGCGGTACCCCGAGAAGCTACCCAGGCACAGAAGTCACCGTGCCCGGCTATAACTTCGTCAAGTTCTTCGATTTCAGCTTCAATATGATCGAAGGCTTGTGGTAAATTTTCCGCTGAAGGGTTAAACTTCCCGCTGCTGGCTCCAACAGAGTAAAATATCTTTTTTAATCGTTCAATACAATTATTGCTAAATTTCAAGCATTTGTCTTGAAGGCTTGTTAATGATTTCTTCAAGTCTGAGTTGGCCTGGACTTCGGCTTCAAGTTTCGAATTAAGCTCTAGCTTCTCCTGTTCAAATTGTTTTGATTGGCCGATAAGCTTCGAACTCAATTCTGATACTTTAGCTTCAGTCTCTGCCAGCAAGCCTTCGGTTGATTGGAGCTCGAAGTCTTTCTTTTCAATGATAGCTGATTGTTCTTTTATCTTGCTCTCTAAATTTTCAATTATAGCTTCGTGTTTTTTGTCCTCCAAGTCTTGCTGCATCTTCAGAGCTTTGCTCAGAAGCATGCTCTGCAAATAAACAACCTTTGTTAGGAATATTTCCATTATTAAAAACAATAGAAGTCAGAGAAAAGTTGTTTATCTTGAAATTGGAATAAAATAAGCTGCCGACGATATGTTGTCGTCGGTAGCGGCTGATATCTGTTTCTAGCTTCGGAAAACCGATACTTTTTGATAAAGTACCGATGACCTTAGCTCCAGTTTGGTCTCGAATGCAGCCCAATTTTTCGTCATCAATGCCTCCGAAAAGAAGAGCTCCTGGCCTGTATCCGCAAGATTTGGCGTATTCCTTGAGCTCTTCTATTTCGGCCTTCGTCAGTTTTTGCCCAACTAAATTTTGAAATGAGTAGGCTTCGTCGTCCGAAGTGTCTTCGGCTATTTCTTTCCCCTTCTCAGGCACTGTGGCCATGGTTTTTTCAGCAGCAGTGGCAGCTTCTTCTGCAGCCATGTCTTGCAAAATTTTGTCGATGTCCTCAATGGTAGTTTCTAAGTTCACATCTTCGGCTGTAGCGGCTTCGGTAGCCGCGACCTCCGAAGGTGCGACTTCGACGTTTGTTGTGTCTTCAGCAGCTGCCGTTTTCTGAATTGACGCCCTCGGCGGCGTCTTATCGATAACTTCGGTCACTGCAATAATTCTTTGCCGCTTTGGTTTGGTTATCTTTGTTTGTTCCGGCTCTTCCACCTTTCGAAAAAGCTTCGTCAGTTGAGGCCCTAATGGACTTAGCTTCGTGGGCACGGGTTCAGTCATTACCTTTAAAATTTCCTCCACGTCGCTGGTAGAAGGTGGTGTGGGGGTCCTCTCTTCTTCGGACAATTTTCGCTTCGGAGTTGATATTTTTCTTTTCTTGGGAATTTTCTTCTCTTTTGCTGGTCTTTCTTCATCCTTGTTCAGAGTTTCGGCCACTCTTTTTCTTTTTTGGCCCTCAGCACCCTTGCTCAACTGCTCATAGTCAGGGTACTCGAAGCCCAGGGCATCAAGCACTCGGTTCAGCCTTCGCTTCGGACGGGTGCCGAAGGCTGCTTTCATCAGTTGATCTTCTTTTTTCGAATAATTTCCAAGAATTTCATTACACATCACCTCAACTGTGTCCAGCCATTCTTGGCAGGGCTTCTTAAAGTATTTCTTGAATTTGAAGTGATAAGGAAGCCGGACAAGTTCCCCCTCCTTCTTCTCCCCCTTTAACTTTGGCATTTCCCATTCTTTCAGAGTAGGGAAGACTCTGAATGCCAAGAATTCTTGAACCAGATCCCTGGTACCGATATGCTCTGCAATAATTCTGAATTCATCCATTGCCTGTTGTGTTTGACCCTCTGGTGTCATGTTGCAGCGGGGTCGGGTTTCTCCGAAGATCAGCTCGAGTGGACTTTGCACAAGCTTCTCCTTGTCGTCATCAACCTTGACATAGAACCATTCTGATTTCCAGCCTGCCGGCCATTTGCTTCGGTAGCTGATCACAGGAAACTTTGCGGTTTTCCGGTAGGCAAAATTGTAGCAACCGAAGTTATCATGTAGCCCATCTTTTCTGGCCTTTGTTTGATAATGTAACTCATGAACTCGACAGAAACTGTCGGCAAATGGCTCCACTGCTTGGCTTCGGAGGGCCCAAATATAAACGCTAAGCCTAACGATAGCGTTAGGAGTTAACTGGTGAAGGTAGATACCAAACCTCTTCAGTATCTCCGCAATAATCTCGTGAAGAGGGAATCTCAGCCCAGCCTTTAAAAAGCTCTTGAAGATGACAATCTCGTCCTTCTCTGGCTTCGGGGTGGTTTCTTCTCCCCCGAAGCGAAGTAGCTTCTTCTGATTTTCATTGAAATAACCTGCTTTCACCATCTTGGAAAGATCAGCCTTTGAAACAGTTGATTTCCCGAAGTCTAAGTGACTGGGTTTGCTGGGCATGACAATACGGTAGTCATCTTCGGGATCAGTCCCTTCAATGTTTTCTTCTTCTCCTTCGGCAGTTGTCGGGTTTGCTTCAGCAGCAGGCATTTCTTCCGCAGTCACCAGTCCGGAACGCTGCATCGCTTCGGAGATGGGCACAGTATTCGAACCTTCGGCTTCGTCTCCTTCACGTGCAACTCTGGCAGTAGATCGCACTCTGGCCATTTGATTCTGAGTTTGGGGAAGTTAGATACTTTTTCTTTTTCCTTTTCTCCCGAAGCTTTTCTTTCTGACGAAGCAGACTACGAGATGGACCTTCGTTCGATTCTGAGAATCAAGCTTCGGCTATAGTTAAAAATTTTGGTAGCAAAACAGTGCAAATAGCAATGAATGCTGTGGTAACTTCACACCTACTCGTCTGTTTATATAGTGCTGCAGGTAAGAAGGCGAAGCGGCAGGATTTTTACACCAGGCGGGCAGTCACTTGTACTCGCTGTGCAGTGGACCGCAAAGATCAAACAGTAACTCTGCAAGGTGGGCCTGGCACGCGCTCGGAAACCGGATCGTTTCTCAGCAACGAGCTCAGGGAAGGTGTTTTTTGGACCTTCGGCTTCCCGAAGCTGAAGAGGCTTTTTTCACGGATCAAGCTCGTTACGAAAAACGATCTAGCACCGCGAAAAGGGGCTACTGTTGGGGCCATGCTTCGTTGCGCCGAAGGTCTTACACGAAGAAGCAGCTTCGGCTGAAGTTGTCCCCAGGAGATAGCCGAAGGTTCCTTTTCATGGAGCTTCGGCGTTACAAACCGACATAGAGATAGAATGACCCTTTTATCCATAAAGGTCTGAGTCAATGTTGTAAACTTTTGTAAGGGGCATAATTGTAATTTGTCACAGGCTGCGTCCTGTGTCTATAAATAGATGAACAGTACCCCCGTACTGTTCACGCGAACCTGTCATTTGCCTTCGCATCACACTTGTATTTTCGCCTTCCTCAGGACTGAAGGTACATTTGTAATTTGAAATCATTTATATTCGTTCATGTTAATAAAAATGGAAATAATTCTATGATAACATTTAAATGTTTATTTTATACCTCATGATTTATATGAATACTTCGTCCCTCGTTATTATGCTTACGAAGGTACGTCCTTCGTAACCTTCGTCCGAAATTCTTTATATCCCGAAAGGATATAATGTGGTGGAGGACGAAGGACTTTAACACTTAACATTTTCTGTGTTGCCTTGTTCTTAACTCTTAGCATTTGAGAACAAGCCCCCAACAAACACTAAGAGGAGGATTTCGTTAAGGGGGAGTTTTGTTTAGTCAAAGGAAAAGCATTTGAAATAGGGGGAGACAATTTCAAAATTTGAAAATGCTTCTCAAAAATCTTATTCATTTACCTTTGACTATCTGCAAAAGAACCTTGAAAAGAATTTCTAAAACATTTTGCAAAAAACAAAACATGTGGTGCAAGCGTGGTCCAAAATGTTAATAAAAAGAAAAGACATCCATGCGCATCTAGTAAGTATTATTGGTTTCATTCCAAGCAACCTTTGCACTTACATTATGCAAACTAGTTCAATTCTGCACTTCTATATTTGCTTTGGTTTGTGTTGGCATCAATCACCAAAAAGGGGGAGATTGAAAGGGAAATAGGCTTACACCTTTTCCTAAATAGATTTTGGTGGTTGAATTACCCAACACAAATAATTGGACTAACTAGTTTGCTCTAGTCTATAAGTTTTACAGGTACCAAAGGTTCCCAATAGACCAATAAAAATACCAAGAAAGGGTTCAAACAAAGAGAGCTAAAGAAATCCCAGAGGCACCCTGGTCTGGCGCACCGGACTGTCCGGTGTGCCACCGGACAGTGTCCGGTGCACCAGGGAACTCGACGCTGAACTCCTCACCTTCGGGAAAATCAGAGGGCGCTCCGCTATAATTCACCGGACCGTCCGGTGTGCCAGCGGAGCAACGGCTACTTCAAGCGCAACGGTCGATTGCAACGCATTAAATGCGCGCCAGCGCGTGCAGAGGGCAGAGCACGCGCATCAGGCGCATCGGACAGTCTACAGGATCTGTCCGGTGCACCACCGGACAGCCTAGAGGCCCCACCAGTCAGAGCTCCAACGGTCGAACCGTAACGGCCGGGTGACGTGGATGGCGCACCGGACAGTGTCCGGTGGCGCACCGGACTGTCCGGTGCACCCGTCGACAGCAGCCTCCACCAAACGGCTAGTTTGGTGGTTGGGGCTATAAATACCCCAACCACCCCACATTCAATGGCATCCAAGTTTCTACACTTCTACAACTTACAAGAGCTATAGCATTCAATACAAGACACACCAAAGAGATCAAATCCTCTCCCAACTCCACACAAAGCTTTAGTGATTAGAGAGAGATTTGTTGTGTTCATTTGAGCTCTTGCGCTTGGACTGCTTCTTTTCTTTCTCATTATTCTTGTGATCAAACTCAATTGTAACCAAGGCAAGAGACACCAATTGTGTGGTGGTCCTTGCGGGGACTTTGTGTCCCTTGTGATTGAGAAGAGAAGCTCACTCGGTCTAAGTGACCGTTTGAGAGAGGGAAAGGGTTGAAAGAGACCCGGTCTTTGTGACCACCTCAACGGGGAGTAGGTTTGCAAGAACCGAACCTCGGTAAAACAAATCCTTGTGTCTCATTCTTTATTCGCTTGCAATTTGTTTTTCACCCTCTCTCGGACTCGATTATATTTCTAACGCTAACCCGGCTTGTAGTTGTGATTAACTTTGTAAATTTCAGTTTTGCCCTATTCACACCCCCTCTAGGCGACTTTCACTCTTCCACTAGAAAGACCCCCATTTTCTATCCATCAATGTAAGGGTACCCTGCCTATAGTGATTGTTGTAGACTAAGTCCACCCAAGGGAGATTATGCCTGTTGAAATATTTATCCAAGTTTTTAAGAAGAGCCTCATTTTGTATTGTGAGGTTAAGGATTCCAAGACTTCTCTGGTTCTTTGGCTTGCATGCAAGCTCCCAAGTTGCGTGCGGGTGTACCTGGTGGATGGTGGTGCATAGCCACATAAGGTGAGCAACTTGTGGAGCTTGGCAACACACCTGGAGTTGGAGGGCTGCGGTGGCGATGAGGCTAGCTCTCATGGCTCGGTCTAGGTCGGGGCTCACGGAAGGGGATGACCGGAAGAAGATGAAGGCTGGGGGCCTCACTGGCGCAGACCTAGTGGTTGACACAGCTGCAGTCAATAGTGGTAGTGCCCAATTGTTGTCTCGTGTCTCGAGTGTGGCCGTTGGGCATCAAGACTCTTCTCTCTTATTTGCTCGACTGTGACTAGCAACAAGGTCTGTTTAGTTTGGCTTTTTTCTGACGAGTTTTTCTGAAAAGCTATAGGGAGAAGATGCTATAGGGAGAGGTTGATTGGTTAAAATATGGGTGTTTGGCAAGATAGGTGTAGAAACCGGTAAAAATTGTGTATACTCATCATGCATCTAATTAATGTGCATTCAATCAGCATGGGGACCAAAGGGGTACTCAAGGAGTGCGGGAATTGGCTAGAGAGCTTGGATGCTAAGTTGCTAATGGATTAAATTGGGCCGGTGTGGTACGGTAAACAACGCGAAAATATCGAATTTTTCGGAGAAATCTAGAAATGGACGGTAAACATCCGTTTACCGTATCATTTTTTAACATGTTATCCTATTTTCATACTACTTTTCATATATTTTGATAAATCTGAAAACGAACGGAAAACTCGGTAAATGTTGAAAATTATCGAATTTTGCCGATAGCCCTAACCTCTAGCTAAAACTGGGTTTTCAATTACGTACTGCCCTCGTCATTCTAGAAAATATTATAGAAATTGCCATCGTCTTCACGCACAAATTTACGACCACGAGCAGACGCTTTGATGGTTTTCTTCTGAGACTGTGCTGGTGTCCATCAGGTTATCCATATGATACTCAAAATACTGTATTGTGCTCATAGAGTGGAGTTTGAAATAAGAGCAGAAATTTGGAGTTATACCAATATGAAAAGTAGGTTTCGTTCAAATGCCATCATAAGATGGTCTTCGCTAATACACCATTTTCAACGGTTGTCTAAGTTATTTGTAACATAAATTAATTTATCTAAGTTTTAGGCCTTGGTAAGACTTTCTTGCCCCTGGCCCAAATCTTTTCTTTTGTGGCTAAGACAGCTCCTTCTCTCATCCTCATTCTGCTCAGACACAATGCTGTCGTTCTTTCCTGTCTCCTCTCATCCTCATCTTGCTCAGTCCTTCGCCGCTGCTGCCGTTGAGAGCACCTAGAGGGGCGAATAGGTGATCCTGCAAAAATAGCTTAAAATAACACAAACTTGGTCTAATAATTGAGTTAGAGTGAATAAAACCAAGTTTGAGTGGAGAGAAAAGTTTCCTTCACTTGATTCTAAGAGCAATAATACAAGTGAGTAGAGAGAAGTAGGAAGAAGAAAAAATCATGATAAAGTAAATGACACAAGAGACACATCGATTTTTATCCCATGGTTTGGCCAAAGCCTACCTCCACGTTGTGGTGTACTCCTTTGGACAAGGGTTGCAATCAACCCCTTTCAAGTGATCCAAAGATCAAACTTGAGCGCCACAATTTCTTTCTTATATCAATATTACCGTTTGTGAGAAATCTCCACAATTTGGAGTTTCAAACAACCTTACAAAATGATCATAATCACAACTTAGAGTAAGGGAGGGAGATGGAATACGGACACAAAAGCACAGTACATCAACGCACGCAAGAAAGCGAGAGAAACAAGCGCAAGAACACAATATCACAATTATAACTCAAAACTGGCGCTCGAATCTCACTAAATCACTAGACTACGTTGTTGCAAAGTTTCGGAGTGTTGGTATGCTCTTAAGATGCTTGGGTACTAGTTGAAGGCACATAGAGGTCCCTTTTATAGCCCCAAGGGGCTTAGGAGCCGTTGGCTTCTCCATTTGGAAGCTCTAAAAGTTTCCTACCTACGGGCACACCGGACTGTCCGATGAGCCATTCAACAGTGCACAGTAACGGTTGTCAATTCCACTGATTGGCGCCCTTCCTTTCTTGGGTGGCACCAGACTATTCAGTAATGGCACCGAATCGTCCGATGACTCAAACTAGCCGTTGGATGCCTGTGCGAAGGTCAAAGTAGCCGTTGGAGAGGCTGTCCGATGCATGCCGGACCACCCGATGAATTTTAATTATAAGATTCTCGAGACTGAAGACTTCGTCCATACGGGCCACTAGATTGTCCGGCGCATCACCAGACCGTCCAATGAGTCCCATACTTGCCCAGATTTTGCTTTCTTGAGCCAAACTTCTCCAACTTCTTTTGTCTTTCTTTGGTAGCTTCCCTATGATTTAGATAAACATAGTTAGCACTTAATCCAATTGACTAAGTGTAGGAAATATACCTTTTTGCCATAGTTTCACCAGGATTTGCAATATGCTCAAAACCAAGTGCAAAAGCTAATTTCTTTCGTAAAGGAGTTAGTAGCTAAAGCAAGGTGCAAGAAACATAGTATAAGGTATGTGCAACTTATTTAGACACTCAGACCTCATGTTTGCATTATTTTACCCAAATTTGCACTTTTGTCCCTCCATTTTGGCTCATTTGGACTTGGTTTATTCAACTTGTCTTTTATGAACCTGTGCTGATACTCATTTGAAGATAGGTACCTCAAGATGGTGCGTTGAGCACTTAATCACCAAAACAGGTAGAAATGACCCTATGGCACATTTCTCTTTCAGCTGTCGCGCAAGTAACCTTTAGACTATGCACCGCCAGGATAGACCACCAGCAACAGGTAAGTCCATCCTTGCGCCATCGCCTTATTACTAGTGGATTGAGACCTTACTGTACATGTTGATTGATGATTACTAAAGACTAATTGATTTAAAATTTGGTAGGTTCTGAAAAACGTGGTTTTGTACTAGTAATGTTCCAAATCTACCATTCGCTTTTGTACTAGTAATGTCAGCACCTTTTTTAATGATTTGTAAAATGCACTTCTTATTGTTTCTTTAATAGAATGAAGAGGCATCATTTGATAGAGTTGAATGACGAATACTAAAATTGAATGACGAATACTGAAAATGATGTCATTTTCTATAAACTTTCTATTGAGGAAACCTTGACCAGAAATCACAGCAATTGATCTATGACTAGTAGGGGTTATAAGAACATCGCAACCAAGTTTGAACTAATTAGAGGATTACAACACTCTAAGAAACAGTTAAAGAACAGGTGGGAATGTTTGAAATATATAATATCATTTTGGTTGTGGTTGAACAAACAAACAGGATTGGGCATGTTATTTGGTTGTGGTTGAACAAACAAACCGGATTGGGACATGCTAATGGGACGGTGGTGGCGAGTGATGCATTTTGAAATTACACACCAAGGTATTGTTTTTTATCTTATCGTGTTCATTATTCAATCTTTTTGTGTTGATGTATTTTAATTGTAGTGTTAATTTGCTTTTTAGGGACATGCTGAGTGGAGGAAGCTAAAGGATGGTCCACCCGAAAACCTTGTTGACCTTGTGATTATGTTTGAACATACTGCTACGGATGGATTAGCTTCTTATATGCCAGGTTACACTACCAGAATCTGGCTCTTTGCCGAGTGTTCGGTGCTTTGCTGAGTGCTTTTTATCGGACACTCGGCAAAGAATTTTTTGCCGAGTGCCGCACTCAGCAAAGTCCTACTCTCGGTAACGGCAGCGTTTACCAAGAGCAGGACTCTCAGCATCGACAGACACTCGTCAAAGACCGGTTTGCTGAGTGCCTAACTGAGAGCACCTAGAGGGGGGGGGTGAATAGGTGATCCTGTAAAACTTGAAACTTAAGCCACAAAAACTTGGTTAAGTGTTAGCACAATAATCGCCAAGTGGCTAGAGAGGAGTCTCAACAAAACACAATAACCACAAAGATATCAATCACAGAGATGGCACAGTGGTTATCCCGTGGTTCGGCCAAGACCAACGCTTGCCTACTCCACGTTGTGGCGTCCCAACGGACGAGGGTTGCAATCAACCCCTCTCAAGCGGTCCAAAGACCCACTTGAATACCACGGTGTTTTGCTTTGCTTTTCTTAATCCCGTTCGCGAGGAATCTCCACAACTTGGAGCCTCTCGCCCTTACACTTGAAGTTCACAAAGAAGCACGGAGTAAGGGAGGGATTAGCAACTCACACAAGACACTAAGATCACAGCAAATACACACACACACAAGACCCAGACTTAAGCTCAAAAGACTAGCACACTAGAACGGAGCTCAAATCACTAGAATGTCGAACAAGTGCGTAAGAATGGAGTGTGAGTGATCAAGAGTGCTCAAGGAATGCTTGGTGTGCTCCTCCATGCGCCTAGGGGTCCCTTTTATAGCCCCAAGGCAGCTAGGAGCCGTTGAGAGCATTCTAGGAAGGCTGATCTTGCCTTCTGTCGCCTGGCGCACCGGACAGTCCGGTGCACCACTGGACACTGTCCGGTGCGGATATCCTTCCTTATTTGGCGAAGCCGACCGTTGGGATTTGAGAGCCGTTGGCGCACCGGACACTGTCCGGTGCACACCGGACAGTCCGGTGCCTCCTTCTAGCCGTTGGCTCGGCCACGTGTCCCGCGCAGATCACGCAGCCGACTATTGGCCCGGTCGACCGTTGGCTCACCGGACAGTCCGGTGCACACCGGACCGTCCGGTGAATTATAGCCGTACGCCGATGATGGTTTCCCGAGAGCGACGAGTTCGCCTGTGAACGGCTCACCGGACAGTCCGGTGCCCCACCGGACAGTCTGGTGAATTATAGCCGTACACCGCCGTCGAAGTCCCGAGAGCAGCAAGTTCGCAGAGCCAGCCTGGCGCACCGGACACTGTCCAGTGCACCACCGGACAGTCCGGTGCACCCAGGCAGCGCAGACTTTGGCTGAACAAAGCCATCTCTTCTCTAACTTGATTCTTCCTGTTTCCAGCACTTAGACACAATACGTTAGTCCATAAAACAATGTACTAAGTCTAGAAACATACCTTTTGACATGATTTGCACTTTGTCCACCACTTTGCATAGATTAGCACAAAAGCACTTGTGTTGGCACTCAATCACCAAAATACTTAGAAATGGCCCAAGGGCACATTTCCCTTTCACTAACACTCAGCAAACGGAGACACTCGGCAAAGGGTCGTCAGCAGCCGTCTATTTCTGACGGCCGTTAACTTTGCCGAGCGCCGGTCTTTGGCACTCAACTAAGAAGACTCTTTGTCGAGTGTCTCCAGACTGACACTCGGCAAAATATGCTTTGCCGAGTGTTTATTTTTATCCAGACTGATACTCTTTGCCGAGTGTCACCTAGTACACTCAGCAAAGGCTCCGTCGCCGTTACCAGCTTTTGTGACTGAAAGGGAAATGGACATAATCATTTTCTATAATCGATTTTGGTGTTTGACGTCCATCACAAACCACGTGGACTAACTAGTTTGCCTAGTCATCATTTATCTCAGGTGCATAAAGTTCAACACAAACCAAGAAAGAAGTTAAGTTAGGGAACCAACAAAGTTTAGAGCAAAGACTTTAAATTGTGCTGGCAATGGCGCACCGGACAGTGACCGGTGTGCACCGGACACTGTCCGGTGCCCCAGGCCGAGCACCACTCAAACATGCCACTCTCGGGTTTTTCCAAGGGATGCTCCACTATAATTCACCGGACTGTCTGGTGTGCACCGGACATGTCTGGTGAGCCAGCGGAGCAACGGTCAACAGCGCCAACTGTCGACTGTGGTGTACAGTAAAAGTGAACAGTGCGCAAGTCAGAAGTCAGAGCAGCGAAGTCAGGACGCACCGGACATGTCCGGTGTGCAACCGGACTGTCCAATGCAACTACAAGACAAAGAACTTCAATGACCAATCGCTCCAAACCCCAATGGGCAGCTGACATGGCACGCACGAGACACTGAACAATGTCCTGCCTGGTGCACCACCGGACTGTCCGGTGTTCCCATCGATAGCAAACTCAGCCAACAGCTAGGAAATGGTTGGAGGCTATAAATATCCCCAACCACCTCCATTCAAGTTATTCAAGTTTTCTGAACTTCTCATTCAATACAAGAGCAATAGCATTCACTCCAAGACACATTCCAAAGATCAAATCCCCTCCAAGCCTCAAAATCAACTCAATTGCTTAGTGACTTGAGAGAGGGTGTTTTGTGTTATTTTGTTGCTCTTGTTGCTTGGATTGCTTTCTCCTTCTCACTCCTATTTCTCTAAGTACTTTGTAAAGCTTGCAAGAGATACCTAAGTGTGTGGTGATCCTTGCGGGGTCTTAGTGACCCAAACTGATTAAGGAGAAGCCTTGACCGGTCTATGTGACCGATTGAGAGAGGGAAAGGGTTGAAATAGACCCGGCCTTTGTGGCCTCCTCAATGGGAACTAGGTTCTTTGGGACCAAACCTCGGTAAAACAAATCACCGTGTTCACTTGCATTGATCTTCACTTGATTTGGTTCCCCTCTTTCCTCTCTTTAAAGTTTCCTTGCTAACATTGATTTGAGTTTGCTCCCAAAGTGATACTCACCAATTTGAGCAACTCATAGCAAGAGAAATAATCTTCCGCACTCTGACTTTATTCTAACGCTAACCCTGACCTTAGTGCGAGCTTGAGTTTGTAAATTTCAGGTTTCGCCTATTCACCCCCTCTAGGCGACTTTCAATTGGTATCAGAACAAGTGCTTCATTAAGAGTCTAACAAACTCGAAGTGATGTCCAGAGATCACGCCAAGAGGGAGATTATTACCGGCGATAAGGCCATAGGCTCAGGAAGGACTCTATCAAGGGAGTCCGGCAACAAATACAAGGAGGAATCCTCCTCCTCCATCAAGTCACATAGGAAGGGTGACAAGAAGAAAAAGAAAATGAAGATGGTGGTCTACTACGAGACCGACTCTTCATCACCTTCCACATCCGGCGTCGAGTCTACAACTTCGAAGCGCCACGAGCATAAGAAGTATAGTAAGATGCCTCTTCGCTATCCTCGCATTCCTAAACGCGCTCCTATACTTTTGGTACCCCTAGGCAAACCACCATATTTTGATGATGAAGATTATTGTATGTGGAGTGATAAAATGAGGCACCATCTAACCTCACTCCACGAAAGCATTTGGGATATTGTTGAGTTTGGAGTGCAGGCATCACAGGTGGGCGATGAGGATTATGACTCTGATGAGGCCGCTCAAATAAGGCATTTTAATTCCCAAGCAACTTATATACTCCTCGCTTCCTTGTGTCGAGAGGAGTATAACAAGGTGCAAGGGTTGAAAAATGCCAAAGAAATTTGGGATGTCCTCAAGACGGCGCACGAAGGGGACGAGGTGACTAAGATCACCAAGCGCAAGACGATCGAGGGAGAGCTCGGTCAATTTGTCCTCAACAAAGGAGATGAGCCACAAGCAATGTACAACCGGCTCAAAACTATGGTCAACCAAGTGCACAACCTCGGGAGCACCAAGTGGGATGACCATGAAATGGTCAAGGGTATTCTTAGATCTCTTGTTTTTCGTAATCCCACTCAAGTGCAACTAATCCATGGAGATCCTAGATATAAATAGATGTCTCCCGAGGAAGTTATTGGCAAGTTTGTGAGCTTTGAGCTAATGATCAAAGAATCCAAACACATTGTCAACTTGGAGCAAGGCGACACCTCCACACCCAAGGTGCAACCTGTTGCATTCAAAGCAACAGAAGAAAAGAAGGAAGAGTCTACACCAAATAGACTCCCAATTGATGCCTCCAAGCTCGACAACGAGGAGATGGCTCTTATCATTAAGAGCTTTCGGCAAATCCTCAAACAAAGAAAGGGGAAGGACTACAAGCCCCGTTCCAAAAGGGTGTGCTACAGGTGTGGTAAGTGTGGGGGACAGATATCCCCCAGGTCCACTAGAAGGCAAGAAGGCCTTGCGAAAGGCCTTGGGCCTATTATCTTGCAAGGCCATCCCTTCGTGGGCCAGGGGAGGACTACTGGTGGAATGGGCCGATGCGTGATAAGGAAGCAGTCTCAGGCCCAAGCAACTCGACAAACTCAAACGCTATCTGTAGCGTCCGCCCGACTTTCCTGCGCGCAGCACCCTTGGATGTCGGAATGGACCAGAGATAAATCGACAAGTTTATAAGAAGATAAGTTCAGTCGGTTCACTATTGTTTAGGTACACATCGTCATCATACACTCATGTAGTGCCCCACGGTCGAGTATATAAGGCCTAGGGGTACCCCATCATTTCCATCGACCATCTACTCAACTCATTAGCCTTTCTCCATACTGGAGACTTCTCTTGTAACCTACCACATAAAGATCCACACTAGGAAGTAGGGTATTACGCATCTCAAAGCGGCCCGAACCTATAGAAAATCGCCTATCGTCTCTTGTGCATCTCGCATGAACCATTGAGTTACAATCAATAGCACCGTCCTACCAAAAGCACCACGAGGGGCAACCCCGGGTGTGCGGTCGAGCTCCAAACACCGACAGCTGGCACGCCAGGTAGGGGGTGTGTCATTGATCTAAGCTAGCTCAATGGTCGTTACTTTCCTGTGCAAGATCGCTCTTTGCCCTGGATCCGTATTCTGCTTCGGGACCATCTTGTCCGTAGCAGATGAAAAGGGAATTCTGCACCGCATAGCGGATCCACCGAAGAAGAAGCTTTCCTTGGAAATTCCCAGGAAAGCCAGAACAAGACATCGGACAGCGCAACCTCCTGCGCCCTAGACGAAGATTACCTCTTGCAACTCGAGAGCCAGGAATTCACTTGCCCGAAGAACTCCGTTGTCCACTTCGCCCACAAAGGAGTGGACACGGATTACAAGAAAGAAAGAAGCAAGCGTTCCTGGAAAAGGGACGGAGGTCCATCGAGCTATCCTTCCGGCACCTTCGCCATCAAAGGATGGAAAGGAACTCACCACCACAATAACTTCTTTCTACCCCGACATCCTCTTCATCGGGGGGAGATTGGAGTCATCTCCCATCTCCGACGACAAGTCAACCATGCCAGGGGAAGAACCTCCTAGCGAGAAGCTCGGTGATGAAGGAACAGACACCGGAATATTTGGCGACATCACGAACCCGGGGTGTGGGACCCAGCACAGCCTGTATGCCAGGATGAAGTCTCAGAAGTGGGAGAAACTCCCGACGAGCGGGTATTCAGAGAAAGGAGGAATTCTCGCTGACGTGACCGCCGACAAGCTCAAGACCGAGATCGAGAACAAGCTAAACATGGTGCAAGGTTACGCCGAGAGAACTCTCTCTTCGCTCGAAACCTGAACCCTGACTTTGCTCGTGCAATAAACACACCAAGCGAAGTCGGAGGAGTGCTAGCTCAGATAGCTAATGGCCTCCCGCGGACTCCGGATGCTGAAGGCTATTGACGGCTGCTTACTCGGGCAGCTAATCATCTTCTACCCCTCGCTCATCCCCCGAGTGACCTGCGACATGCCATCAACAGTCGGCGAGATGCGCGGAGCTCCATCAACGCTTCGCACGACCAACGGCACGAAAACGAGATAAGGCACTGGGAGGAGTATGATCGGGACCATGGCGTCTCGGCTCGAAGTCACGCCACCCGAGTCAAGTCGGCTGCAACCTCAACCAGTGGCCCGATCCGGGGACGGTCGAGACGGCACATCACCGACTCCCCTCCCCAGGACTGACACCATGAACGTCGACAGGAAGACACATGTGGAGTATCCGCGCTTACTCCGCATCTCAGGGCCATCTAGTGGCCCCCAAACTTCAAGGTCTCTAATGTTGACAAGTACGAGCCTAAGCAGGACTCAGGAGGCTGGTTGGCCATCTATACGACCGCCGCTCGGACCGCTGGAGCAACCGAAGACATGATAACCACATATTTTCCCATTGTCCTCAGGCAAGATCCATTGCAGTGGCTACGACATCTACCACGACACTGCATCAACAATTGGAGCGACTTCAGTCAGCGTTTCATCGCCAACTTCCAGCCCCTCTCCGACAAGCCGGCACAGCCATGGACCTCAAATCCATCAGGCGCCGGGGCGATGATACACTTCGGTCGTACCTCAAGAGGTCTCAGACCATGAGAAATCGTATCCCCGAGGTCACTGTGGCAGCAGTGATTGAGGCTACCGGGGATCTAATGACTCGGCCTTCGTCCGAGCCATACTGCAGAAAGCGCCGACCACCTCCGAACAACTGTTTCGAGAGGCGAACCTCTACATCACCGCTGACGAGCGGGCCTAGGACCTCATCGAAGGAACAAAACCTGCACCACCGGTACCATGCGTGCGACGCGAACCAGCAACTCGATAGGCGTTGGGAGAGGAGGCCTCACGAGGAGGTTCACGCCACCGGACCACCCGTCACTCGCACCCTAGGAGTACCCCATGAAGACGAGTGGATACTAGACGACATCCTCGACGCCCAGTGCCCGTACCACAAGGACATGCGCCACACCTTACGGAACTGCAGGGATTTCAAGCACTCTGTTGGGAATGGCCGACCGTTCCAGCCTCTACCACCTCCCCCACCACGAGGAGGGCCTGGTGAGCCCAGGCAGCCTCAGCAACCAGAAGGGGGAGGGGGTGGAGAATTCCCACGCGTTGACAGGGAGGTCAACGTTATCTTCGGTGGACATGGGTCACAGGAGAACAGAAGGCAGCAAAAGCTCAACGACCGACAGGTCCTGGTGGCAACCACCAGTGCCCCAGCTCCCTATTGGTGGTCAAAGCACACAATCACCTTCAGCCGAGCGGATCAATGGCTCAACTTCGACCATCCTGGCAAATACCTGCTCCTCATTGATCCGGTGATCCGAGAGAGCAGGGTAAAGAGAGTACTAGTGGACGAGGGAAGTAGCATCAATGTTACCTTCCCCCGGATGCTCCTGGGCTTGGGGGTCGCACTCAAAGACCTCACCGTATCAGACACCCCTTTCTTTGGCATTGTGCTGATCGAAGGAGAGTACCAGCTCGGGCACATCTACATACCTGTTACCTTTGGAACTCTGGAAAACTACAGAACTGAGTTCTTGAGGTTCGAGGTGGCGAGTTTCGACTGCGGGTACAACGCCATCATCGCAGGCCGGGATTGGCGAAATTCATGGCCATTCCGCACTATTCATACATGATATTGAAGATGCCAGGACCGCAAGAAATCATCACCGTGCGTGTTGACTTCCAAGGCGCCACGGAATGCTTTCGGGGAGCCATCCAGGCGGCCCTTACTACTAGACCGCCGACGACTTCCTCCATGCAGGCGAACACAAAGCCTGAGGAAGATCTTGCAATACCCACGAACGAAGCTCAAGCCATGACCTCTATGCGGCCGACTGAGGAGACCAAGAGGATCAACCTGGGATTCGCTGATGAACGCAAGACTGCCATCATCAGCTCTAGCCTCGACGATAAATAGGAAAGCGCGCTCGTCCGGTTCCTGCAAGATAACTGAGACGTATGTTGGAACTTGCTCACAGGCGCAAATTGATCCAATGGGGGGGGGTGTAATAGCGCAAACAGGGTTTTCAGCACTTGGTGGCAAAAGCTATGTTCATCTCGCCTCTTAAGGGCACTGTGCGGGGGTATTTATAGGTGTCCGGGTGCGCAGCGTCCCGTGTTAAGGATGCATGTGCCCTCAGACACCTAGGTTATCCCCGGAATATTCCCATAAAGCGGGGTTACAGACTATAATTATAGGGACGCCTTTATAAATTAGGCCCGTAACACGCAGCGGCCACGCAGGGCCTGTCACAATGGGCCGGATCACACGTGGGCCTCCGCGCTGGACGAGCCCGCACGGTGGGATGACCTCACCACGGGTCTTCGTCCGATGTCGTATGGGGCGAAGGGTGTCCCTGCCCATTGTCTTGTCTCCGTTGGGCCGGCGTTTACGGCGAAGGCCCCGAGCGAAGGGTGGCGTCTTTGCCTTCGCCCCAACATTTGCCCTCCGAGGGACCAGTTCGACTAAGTCATCTGGTGCCGAAGACGTCGCTAGATGGCGGAGACGCTGCCCTCGCTCGAAGTGGTTCCGCGGGGGTTTTTGAAATGACCGTTGATTGACGCCGTACTGTAGGACTGCGGGTTTCCCGAAGCGCCGCGCCCTGTGTATAAAAGGGGGCGGGGGGCGGCGCATTTTGAAATTTATTCTTCCACGCTCCGTGAAAAGCCTAGCCGCTTTCTCCACCGTCTCTGCTGCTCGTCTGCCCTCCTTGTTCTTGTTCGCCGGAGATCTGGCTCGAGTGAAGCAGACCGCCCACCGCCGCCGATGGTACGTAGCGATGCCGACCTCTTCTTCTTCTTCTGCCGCTTCGCCGCCGGCCGACGCGTCGTTTGAGGAAACGCTCAGTACTGTGGCGGCGGAGGAGTTGCGCGCCGGCGATACTGTGGATTTTGGTGTGTCGCGGATGTCGTCGGCCCGCGTGCAGGATATGCAGCGGCTTGGTTACTTTGGCGGCGGGTTCGCTCGTGTCCCGGGGACGGGGGAAGTCCCCGAGCCGGAAGGCGAGTTGGTTGTGTTCGAGGCATTCTTTGCCGCTGGTCTCCGCCTGCCTGCGCACCGATTTGTTGGAGAAGTCCTGCGCAGATTTAATGTTCAGATCCATCAGCTGACTCCGAATGTCGTGGTGGCTCTATCGAAGTATGTCTGGGCGACGACTTCGTACGGCGGACAGCCATCAGTCGAAGTCTTCACGAAGTATTATTGCCTGCACTGGCAGAAGAGGATGATTGGAAGTGAAGTTGCCCAGTTTGGGTCCTGTACATTTACGCCGAAGACTGGCAAGACCACGATGTAGGTAGTTGAGTTGGTTCCTTGCACCCGCAACAAGTGGGGCAATTGGCAGGATTTTTGGTTCTACGTCGCGGAGGGTACAGCCGAAGACCATCCGGGGCTCCCCGTGTCCGAGATGTGCTCGCATTTTTACTCAGCATACCCGCCTTTTGAAGTGGTGGATGAGGATGCGGACGAAGGGGCCCTTCGGTGCGCCGCCGGCCTGAGCAGCGGGCGTGATTTGGTTGAGGAGTTTGTGGCGTTCGAGGTATGGCCCTTGGCGCATGGCTGGGCGCTGGGCGAAGTGTGCCCTCGCCAGATGCCTTCCCATGGTGGGAAGCTGGTGCGAAGTCCTGCCTTCGCGCTGGATCTACAGAGTCACGATCCGGCCGCCTTTGTGCGCGAGGCGGAGGATGGGGCGGTGCGGATCGTGGGTCGGTATGTGCCTAGGACAGAGGGCCAGCGTAGTTGGGACATTCGCGGGTCAAATGACCGCTTGAACAGGGTCTTTGAGTTGAATCGTCTGCTGTATGGCGGTTATCCCGGCCAAGACGATGTGGATCGTCACGGGAAGAAACCGGTGGTGGAGTCTGGAGACGACCCCGCGCCGGCGGCCGCGCCGTCCTCTAAAAAGAGGAAACTAGGTACTGCTGTGGGAGGACTTGGGGTTTCTGATGGTTTTGCTAGAGAATTGATGAGGACATGCGCGGCCCCGGGGGAAAGGATGTCTTCGCCCGAGCTCCGGGAGTCTTCGGCGCGGATGCTGAGGGTTACCGGGGGTTGGTGGCCTAAGAATGTTCCTGTCCCCCGCGCGGCCGGCGAAGACTTTTTTACATCTCGCATGGTTCGTGCTTGGAAAGTGTTTCCTTACAGGCGGAATATTGCTGCTGTTGTGTCGGCAGTGATGGACAAGGATCGCCAGGGAGCTGCACAGAAGCGCCAGGCGGTCGTCAGGCTTCATGAAGCCAGGCCGAAGAGGCAGCGGGGGGCTGCGAAGGCTACTGCCCCCGGCGGAGGCCAGCTGCCGCTGGCGGCTAAGTCGGCCGTCCCTGCATCCAGTAGGGCGCCGGACGCTGCGAAGGCGGCTGTCACCGGTGGTCCCAAGTCAGCGAAGGCTGCCCCTTCGTCCAGCGGGGTGGCGGAGGCTGCGAAGGCGGCTCGAGGGTTGCCGCCCCCTGGCAAGCGCGTTGCTGACTTCGCCACCGACATTAGTGTGGACGATTATCTTGTTGGTAAGTCGTTGGCTTGAGTTTTTTTTTAATTTGTTGATGCGTCGCAGGGTCGGACGAAGACCAGCTTGTTGTTGTTCCGCCTGCCGCGGCGGCCACGGCGGCTGCCGTGGTGCCAAGGGCGAAGGGCAGTGCTCTTTGTGCCGGTGGCGAGATACCGGCACTCACTGCCGTCAGGGACGAGGCGGGTGCCGTGTCCCGCCGGCTGGAGGAGATGAAGGAGGCACTAAGTCAGGTGCGTTGAGCTAGGCCTCGGTTTTTTTAACGGCTTCGCCGGGGCTGTGGTCTTCTGTGTGTCTTCTAGGCAGCTGATTTCGCAAACCGCGCGGCATCGGGGGCCCTGACGGCAGTTGTGTCTGCCGAAGTCGAGAGACTTCGGACACAACATGCTGACGCCGTCCGGGAAAAGTCGGCCGCCGACAGTAAGTGCCGCAAGCTGGCGGACAAGGTGGCTGTGCTGGAGGGTGAGAAGGCTGACCTCCGACGCCAACTGTCGGCGGAGAGGGAGGAGGCTAATGAGGCCCTCGCCAAGGCACAGGCTGCGTAGGCGGAGGCCAATTTGGCATGGGCGGAGGGCAGCCTTGCCAGGCAGCGCGCCGAGCAGCTGGAGGAGCGGCTCAGCGCGCTGCAGAGCCATGTGGAGAGGGCCGAGGCCTCGGCGCGCACGGAGGCTGAGCGGACGCGCAAACAACTTATGGATTCATACCGTGAGCTGGGCGTGCGGACCGCTGAATTTGAAGTGCCGGACCGAGAGCCCGGACTTCGCTGCCTTGAGTGGGTGCAGGAGGAGCTGCAGGCGCTCCCTACCATCGTGGAGGGGTTTATGTCTTATGCCTCTCTGGTCACCTGCGAGGGGGCGATGAACGAGCTCTCTCGCGAAGGGTGCCGGCACTATGAGGTCTTCGACCAAGCTGATGAGGATTTGGAGCGTGATATCTACAAGGTTGAGGACCCTATAGTGAAGGAATCCGCCGGAGCCCTCTACGACCGGATGTGGGGCCCCCATGGTCGAGAGGTGGTCAGGGAGCGGGCTGAGACGGCGAGGAGTCAGGTAATGTTTTGCTTTTGTTTGGTGTTTGTTTAATGTGGGTTAAATGTGGGTTTGCTGAGTCTGTGTGCTGTGTCTCAGGCGGTGCGTGGCGAGAGGGTGGATGATTTCGGGGCTTTGAACAGCGCGCTGCCTGACCCTGAGCCGAACCCGGCGGCGGCTGTGTCCGAGGCCGCTCCGGAGCCGCCCCCGGAAATCGCCGAAGGCGTTCCCGATGCCCCTGCAGCCACTGCGGCTGGCGGAGACCCGTCGTCAACTGCAGCGCCGAGGGCTGAGGATCCTGTGGCGGTGGCTGCGGAGGCGACAGCGGAGGCTCCCGCGACGGCTGGGTCTTCGCAGGTGGCCTAGTGGGTGTGGGTAGTTAGGAAATTTTGGATATTGTTGCTGAACCTTGGTTGCTGCGTAGGTTCAAGATTTTGGGCCTGCGCACGCAACCGCTACTGCTAATTTTTTGGTGGCTTCGACCGTGGATGATGGGAATAAATCGGATGAGTCTGCGTCTAAATTTTCCGAGTTCGGTGACTCTGGGAGCTCTGTTGAATGGACCGAAGAGTCGTCGGATGAGGACTTGGACTACTTTGCGGCCTTGGATGTGGCAGTGGCGGAGGCTTCATCGCAAGCTGTGGATGCTGATGTTGTGTCTGGTCCGAGTACTAGGCGTAGGCGACGAAGTGCGGTTGCGAAGCATAGAGTGAGTGGAGCGGACGTCGGTCGACTTTGTGTGAGTGGGGCTGGCAGGCAGGAACTGTTGTCCTTGCCGGCCGCTGTGAGTGCAGGTGAGGGGGAGTTGCGAAGTCTTTTTGCGGGTGAGGAGCTTAGGATAATGTTATTTAACTATAGGGAGATGGGAATTATTCCGAAGGTCGAGCCGATGTAGAATGTGATGCCCTCGCTTGTACATGTGTAATGGTTTGTATGATGAGGTTGTGTGCCTTCGCACACTCGGCTATGTTCGCGAGGGCGTTAAGTGCTTGGTCTGGTGTGTTTGTTATGTTGGTCTGGTGCGCATGTAGTCGGCCTTTGTGCGGACAGTTTGGTGTAGCCGTTTTTGCACTTGTTAGGCTTCATGCAGCTGTACCATTGTAATCGGTTCGTCGGACTTGTTGCGCTGTCCCTGCTGCACCCTGAGGCGACTTCTGCAGGGATAGTGTTCGCGGCAAACTAGAATTTTTCGCACTTATTGTGCTAGCCCGTCTGCACCCTTAGGCGATTGTTGCCCGGGTAGTCTTCGCGGAAGACCTCGATTTTTCGTATTTGTAGCGCTAATTCGGCGGCACCCTTAGGCGACTTCTGCACGGATAGTCTTCGTGGAAGACTTCGATTTTTCGCACTTGTTGTGCTAGTCCGGCTGCACCCTTAGGCGACTTCTGCGCGGATAGTCTTCGCGGAAGACTTCGATTTTTCACACTTGTTGTGCTAGTCCGGCTGCACCCTTAGGCGACTTCTGCACGGATAGTCTTCATGGAAGACTTCGATTTTTTGCACTTATTGTGCTAGTCCGGCTGCACCTTTAGGCGACTTCTGCGCGGATAGTCTTCGTGGAAGACTTCGATTTTTCGCACTTGTTGTGCTAGTCCGGCTGCACCCTTAGGCGACTTCTGCGCGGATAGTCTTCGTGGAAGACTTCGATTTTTCGCACTTGTTGTGCTAGTCCGGCTACACCCTTAGGCGACTTCTGCGCAGATAGTCTTCGTGGAAGACTTCGATTTTTCGCACTTGTTGTGCTAATCCGGCTGCACCCTTAGGCGACTTCTGCGTGGATTTGTCGCACGGGAGGGCGGCTGCTGCTGTGCCTCGCGGTGACTTTGTATTAGTCGAATGTGGAAGACCGTTGATGCGGTCTTTTTTCGACGTGGATTTTGCGGGGGATTTTTCTCTTGTATATTACATGACTCCGCCTCGTTAAAAACCTCACCCCCGGGAGGAAAAGAGTGCGGGCCAGAACAAAATTGTTTTTGCAAATTACAAGGGCGCGCTGGCCCTGATGAGTCAAATAAAAAATTTGCGCAGATTATCAATGTTCCAGGAATGCTCTAACTCTTCGCCGTTTGGCGTTGCAAGCCTGTATGCGCTGGGGGAGGCCTTCGACTTGACAATGTAAGGGCCCTCCCACATGGGCTCCAGCTTGCCTCTGGACTCCGTTCGAGCTGTCCGGATGAGGACGAGGTCCCCTTCGCTGAATTCCCTTGGGATGACTGCCTGGTCGCGCCATGCTTTTGTTTGGGCTTGGTATTTGTCCAGAGCCTGCAGGGCGAAGACGCGGTCTCCGTCGATGAGATCCTTCGAAGTTGGCTCATCTACGTCTGGGACGGCCGACGCGGCTGTCCGAGGCGACCCATGCTTTATTTCTTGCGGGGTCATGGCCTCCGATCCATATAATAGGCGGAAGGGGGTAAACCCAGTCGCCCTGCACTCGGTTGTATTCAGTGCCCAGACCACTTCGGGTAATAGGTCGGGCCACTTGCCTTTTTTGTCGTCAAGGAGCATTTTCTTGACAGCTGTGAAAATTTTGCCGTTGGCGCGCTCCACGACTCCGTTGGACTGGGGGTGGTACACGGAGGCGAAGGCAAGCTTGGTGCCGATGGAGAAGCAGAAGTCTTTGAAATCTTGGTTGTCGAACTGCTTGCTGTTGTCGACCGTGAGTTCGGATGGTACTCCGAAGCGGCAAACAATATTTTGCCAGAAGAATTTCTGGGCCGTCTTCGATGTGATGGTGGATACTGCCCTCGCTTCAATCCATTTAGTGAAGTATTCAACGGCTACGAAGGTGAACTTGAGGTTCCCCTGAGCCGTGGGCAGGGGCCCGACGATGTCTAGGCCCCAGCGCTGAAGGGGCCACGTGTGGGCGATCAGCTTCGTGAACTGCGAGGGGCGCCCCGAGCGTGGGGAAAATTTCTGACAGGCTTCGCAGGATCTAACAACCCGATTTGCGGCGCAGATAATGGCGGGCCAGTAGAAGCCTTGTCGTATCACCTTTGCCGCTAGGGCCCTGGGGCCTGCGTGGGAGCCGCAGGTCCCCCTGTGGACTTCGCGCAGGATTTGAACGCCCTCGGTCTCGGTGACGCACTTAAGCATCGGCTGGCTAACCCCTTTTTGTACAGTTGGCCCTCGATCAATGCGAAGTCCCGGCTTCGGTGGTGGAGGCGCTTGGCCTCGTTGCTGTCGACTGGGTGATAGAACCCTTGCAGGTACAGGGTTATTGGCGCCCGCCAGTCTTCGGTCATGATAAGGTTGATCATGCGCTGGCCCTCGCTGTCGTTGGTTATTTGGAGCCCTTCGGGGCTGCGGACGGCTGGGGTGCCGATGACGTGATAGAACACGTCGGAGGGGAGGGCTTCACCTCTAGCGGCCGCCTTGGCCAATGCGTCAGCTTCTTCATTCTTGGCCCGGTCCACATGCTGCAAAGTGAATCCCTTGAATTGTTTCTCGAGGCTTCGGATGGCCGCGAGGTACTGCATAAGTGCGGGGTCCTTTGCTGCATAGTCTTTTTCGACTTAGCCGACGACTACCCTGGAGTCTATTCGGACTATGCAGGTGGTGACGTCGAGGGCTCTTAACTTGCGGAGGCCGAGGATGACAGCTTCGTATTCTGCGATGTTGTTTGTGCATCTGTCAGATTCCATGGTGAAGCTTAAGCGTGCTGCGTATCTGTGCTTGACCCCGGCGTGTGAGGTGATGACTGCAGCAGCGCCTGCCCCCGCATGGCACCAAGCACCGTCGCAGTGGATTGTCCAAACCTTCTCTGCGGACGGCTCTGGCTGTGTTATTGGCCCGGTCCAGTCGACGACGAAGTCTGCTAAAACTTGTGACTTGATCGCAGTCCTGGGCTCGAAAGTGATGTGGTAGCTGGAGAGTTCGGCCGCCCATTTGGCGATCCATACCGATGCCTCCGGGTTTCTGAATAATTCGCCGAGTCCCCTATCTGAGGTGACGCGGACCTTGAATGCTTCAAAGTAGTGGCGCAATTTGCGCGAAGACATAACAACTGCATATGCAATCTTTTCGAGCTCCGTCATGTTACACTTTGACGGTGTGAGCACCTCGGAGACATAATATACTGGGCACTGCCTAATCACGCCCTCTACTGACTACTCCTGGACCAGTGCCGCACTGACCGCGTGCGGTGAAGCCGCAACGTAAAGCAACAGTGGTAGCGAAGAGTCGGGGCTCGTAAGGACGACCAACTCCATCATGTACTGTTTTAGTGAGGCAAAGGCCGCCGCCTGCTCTGGTCCCCAAGCGAAGTCTTTTGCACCGCGGAGTGTTTTGAGGAAGGGAAGACTTCGCTCAGCAGATATGGAAATGAATCTGTTGAGGGCGGCCAATCTGCCCGTCAGACACTGGACCTCTCTGGCTGACTGCGGGGGCGTCATGTTGATGATGGCCTAGATTTTGATTGGGTTGGCCTCGATGCCGCGGTGCGATACCAGATAACCCAATATTTTCCCCTGGCGAACACCGAAGACGCATTTATCGGGGTTTAGGCGAAGTCGTGCGTCCCGCATGTTCGCGAATGTCTCAGCGAGGTCTGCGAGATGGTCCTCTTTATTCCTGCTGGCGACGACGATGTCGTCCACGTATGTGAATACGTTTCTGCCGACCTGCCCTTCGAGCACTGTTTTGGTGAGCCGGGAGAAGGTGGACCCGGCGTTCTTGAGTCCCTCCGGCATTCTGATAAAGCAATATGTGCCGAAGGGTGTTATGAAGCTGGTGCTGGCCTTGTCCTCCTCCTTCATGTATATTTGATGATAACCAGAGAAGCAGTCGAGGAGTGACATGACCTCACACCCGGCCGCGCTATCGACTATTTTGTCGATTCGGGGCAATGGGAAGTTGTCCTTTGGGCAGGCCTTGTTGAGGCTGGTGAAGTCTATGCACATTCGCCACTTGCCGCTCTTTTTCTGCACCATTACCACGTTGGAGAGCCACGTGGGGTAAGCCACTGGCTCGATAAATTTGGCTTCCAGGAGGCGGTGTACCTCTGCCTTGGCGGCTTCTGTCTTCTCGTCGGACATTTTGCGAAGCCGCTGTTTTTTCGGTCTCACCGAGGGGTCGATTCCCAGGCTATGCTCGATTATGGATCCGCTGACCCCGACCAGGTCGAGGGCTGACCAAGCGAAGACGTCCTTGTTCTTGGATAAGCAGCATAGGAGTTTTTCCTCGTCATGCGAGGTGAGGTCTTCGCTGATCGTGTCTGTTTGCTTGGGTGTGGCCAGGTCGAGGGGAACAGTCTTGGTCCCGTCGTTGCTTTGCAGCTGCGCCTTGTGCTGTTTTTCAGTTGGGCTGGCGGGCGCTGGGGCTTCGCGCTGGGCCGTGAGGCAGTGGACATTTCTTTGCCCGAGGACGAAGTCCCGCTCTATGTTGCGCAGTCTGCTGATTGCCGTAGACCGAGATGGCGCCCAATGGACCTGGTATCTTCATGCACAAGTACAATCCATGAATGGCTACCTCAAACATGTTGATGGAGCCCCGACCCATGATGGCGTTGTACGGATACACCATGTCGACGATGTCAAAGGTTATTTGCTCACTCCGGGCATTGGGCGCTACACCGAAGGAGAGAGGCAACTCTATTTTGCCGGTAGGAAAAGTGCCCTTGCCGCTGAAGCCGTACAACGGATTGTCCGAAGGCTTGAGCAAGCTGTGGCTTATGCCCATGCGATCGAAGGCATGGAGAAAAATGATGTCTGCCTGACTGCCATTATCAACGAGGACTTTGTGCAGGTCCCAGCCTGCCACGCTGCAGTTGATGACCATGGCGTCGACATGGGGGCGCTGCGCAGGTCGACGTCTCGGGCGTCGAAAGTTAGCGGTACGTGGGACCACTTCGTCTGCACGACTGGACCGGTGATGGCGACGTGGTTGATGTTGCGGTAGTGGTCCCGCTTCTGTCGCTTGGTGTCGAAGTCGACACTGGACCCCCTAGTGATCATATGAATGACTCCGCGATACGGCTGATCGGCGAAGTCTTCTTGCTTGGGTGCGTGGGGGTGGGGGATGTTTTGTTGTTGCTGGTGTGGAGGCAGGGGTGGGGGAGGCACGATTTGTACTTCCTGATGGTGTTGGTAAGCGTGGTGCGGTGGATGCGGGGCGGGGGCGTGGATATAAGGTGGAGGGTGTTGCTGATAAGGGTGCGTGACGACCCTTGGGTTGTCGGCCGGCTGCGCCCATGCCATTCTGTCTCTGGTGTCCTTCGTTTCAGGGCAGTCTTTTGTTTGGTGGGCGCAGTCTTCGCCGTGGAAGAGACAGTAGAATCGGCGCGGCGGCTGCGCGCGTCCCCGGCCCCTACCGCGAGTTCCACTTTCGCGGCCCTGGGCAGGATATTCCTGGCGGCGAGGGGCATCACCAGCGGGGTGCTGGTTGGCAATGTTGTGCACCTGCTGCTGGTTACGACCGTCTCGGCCGGAGTCTGGCTGCGGAGTCCTCGTCCACGTGCGGCTGGACTGTGGAGCGTCTTTGGGTTTCCTTTGGGACTCAACCTTGCGCTGGTGGAGCTCTTCGGATTTGGCATATTTTTCAAATAGTTGATATAATTCCTGGAGGTTCTTGGGCGGGTCCCTGATGCAATGGCTGTAAAGGATGCCGGCGCGGAGGCCATTGATGGCGTAGTGAATGGCGATCTGGTCGTCAACTGAGGGCAGCTATGACTTGAGTGTGAGAAACTTGCGGTAATACTCCCGCAGAGTCTCTTTTTCCAGTTGCTTGCAGAGTGAGAGTTCGGCCAAGGCGTCGGTGTATGGGCGGTACCCTTGGAAGTTGAGCAGGAATTTGTCCCTTAGGCTTCTCCAGGAATCAATGGACAGCGGGGGTAACCTGGTGAACCAGGTGAGAGCTGGGCCTTCGAGGGCGATGATGAAAGACTTGGCCATTGTGGCGTCGTCCCCTTCGGAAGATGCGACAGCGACCTGATAACTCATGATGTATTGAGCTGGGTCCGTGCTGCCGTTGTACTTGGGATAGGTCCCTGCCCGGAAGTTGGCAGGCCAGGGTGTCACTTGCAGATGTGGCGCCAGGGGACTTCGCTCGTCGAGGTAGTTGACCCCTTGAAATGGCGCGGCGTGCGGGAAGGCGTAGTCGCGCTGGGGGAAGTGCGGGTCTTCCACCTGCGCGCGGTGTTGCAGGGGTGGCCCGTGCTGCAGGCCGCGGTGGCCTTCGCGTGTGTCTTCCACTTGTGCGCGTTGTTGCAGGGGTGGCCCATGCTGCAGGCCGAGGTGGCCTTCGCGCTGCATCAACGCGATCTCCCGCTCGAGGTCCTGGGCCTTCTGCTCTTCGTCGCGTATCATTTGCCGCACCTTGGCTAGTGCAGACACGCGCTGGCGCTTGGCCTCCAGTATCTCTTTTTGCCTCTGGAGATTGCGGTTCTTGAGGCGCAGTGCGCGCAGCTGTAGCTGTTCTTCCGCTAAAACGCCAAGGACTTCACCGTCCTCAGTGAGGTCCACGCCCTCCGGTGGGGCGAAGCCGAGGACTTCACCGTCCTCGGTGAGGTCCGTGCCTTCCGGTGGGGCGAAGCCTGGGGGAGGCTGCGGTTGTCCTTCAGGGCCGCAGGTGCGGAGGGCGTCGTCTTCAGCAGCCTCTTGGTGAGTGGAGTGGGTGAGTGCGAGGGCCTTGCCCTTCCTTGCGGCCAGCAGTGCTGCCTTCGCAGCCTCGTCAGCCTTCGAGCTAGCTTTCTTGGGTGCCATCGCGGGTGGTTTTTTCGTAGCCCGAACGGTGGGCGCCAAATGTTGGAACTTGCTCACAGGCGCAAGTTGATCCAACGGGGGGGGGGGGGTGTAATAGCGCAAACAGGGTTTCAGCACTTGGTGGCAAAAGCTCTGTTCATCTCGCCTCTTAAGGGCATTGTGCGGGGGTATTTATAGGTGTTCGGGTGCACAGCGTCCCGTGTTAAGGACGCATGTGCCCTCAGATACCTAGGTTATCCCCGGAATATTCCCATAAAGCGGGGTTACAGACTGTAATTACAGGGACGCCTTTATAAATTAGGCCCGTAACACGCAGCGGCCACGCAGGGCCTGTCACAATGGGCTGGATCACACGTGGGCCTCCACGCTGGATGAGCCCGCGCGGTGGGATGACCTCGCCACGGGTCTTCGTCCGATGTCGTATGGGGCGAAGGGTGTCCCTGCCCGTTGTCTTGTCTCCGTTGGGCCGGCGTTTACGGCGAAGGCCCCGAGCGAAGGGTGGCGTCTTTGCCTTCGCCCCAACAACGTATTCGCATGGCAACCTGTGGATATGCCGGGAGTCCTGAGAGAACTGGCCGAGCACAAATTAAAGGTCTATCCTCAAGCAAGGCCGATTCAACAGAAGCTGCGTCATTTCACGCCTAACAAGAGAGAAGCTATTCGCGCCGAGTTAGCTCGCTTAGTGGCTACAGGGTCCATTAGAGAACGCGGGAGCGACCTACCAGAGAGCCATTCAAACGTGCTTAGTCGATCACTAGGGCAAGCGGGTGGAAGCCTATGTCGATGATGTTGTGATCAAAACAGAAAACTCAGAAAACTTCATCGAAGATTTGCAGCTGGTCTTCAACAGCTTGAGGCGATACCGGTGGAAGCTCAATCCAAAAAAGTGTGTCTTCGGAGTACCGGCAGGGAAGTTACTCGGATTCATTGTCAGCCACCGAGGAGTTGAAGCTAACCCAGAAAAAATCGAGGCCATCATGAGAATGGAAGCGCCACGATCACATAAAAAAGGTACAGAGGCTTACTGGATGCATGGTAGCCCTGAGCAGGTTCATATCAAGGCTAGGCGGAAAGGCATGCCATTCTACAAATTGCTCAAAAAGGTGGACAAGTTTCAGTGGACCATAGAGGCACAGGAAGCTCTAGAGGCACTAAAAAAGTTCCTGAGTACACCACCAGTACTCAAGCCACCACGCCGAGCCACACCGAATCAGCTAGCAGAAGATCTGTTGTTATACATCTCCTGCACGACTCACGTGGTGAGCACCGCGTTAGTAGTCGAGCGGGTGGAGGAAGGACATACATACACAGTGCAACATCCGGTCTACTTCATTAGCGAAGTTCTTGGGCCCTAAAAATGAAGTACCCCAAGTCCAGAAACTGCTATATGCGGTACTTCTAACCGCTCACAAGCTCATCACTACTTTGACGACCACAAAGTCATAGTAGTCACAGGATTTCCAATAGGGGACATTCTCCACAACAAAGAAGCTATCGGAAGGATAGCCAAGTGGGCTTGTGAGCTGGGAGCTCACGACATAGAGTTCCGACCTCACACAACAATAAAGACTCAAGCACTGGTTGACTTCATATCAGAGTGGACCGAGCATCAGGTCCCAGACAACCCAGAGACTATCAAAGTATGGAGAATGTACTTTGATGGTTCACTAAAATTGCAAGGAGCAGGTGCAGGGATTCTCTTTATTGCTCCTAGAGGTGAACAACTCAAGTACGCACTTCAGCTATTATTTTCGGCCTCAAATAATGCAGCAGAATATGAAGCACTAATCCACGGATTAAACATCACCGTATCACTCAGCATTAGGAAGCTGATGGTATATGGAGATTCGCTAGTGGTCATAAGCCAGATAAACAAAGACTGGGATTGCTTGACTAATTCCATTGGTAAGTACTGTGCAGCCGTCCAAAAATTAGAGGACAAATTCGAAGGATTGGAGTTCCATCATGTGGAAAGAGACCGCAACGCAGTAGCAGACGCGTTGTCAAAGCTGGGATCCAGTCGGGCCTAGGCTCCACCCAGGATCTTCATCCAAGAAATATCACAACCTAGTATCCTCTCAGATCAGATGGAAGAATACAACACCTTGAGCCAACCAGAGTCGGACCCCAATGACTCGAGAGAGCCTATCATCATGTACATAAAAAATGAAGAAGAACCGGATGACAAGGCGACAGCGGAACACATCACAAGGCAGTCAGCCCACTACACCCTCATAGGGGGCACACTGTACAGAAGAGGTGCGATGGGAGTCCTCATGAAGTGCATTCACTCGGCTATTGGGAAGCAACTGTTAGATGAAATCCATGCTGGGCAGTGCGGAGTACATGCAACGTCTAGGACTCTGGTCGGGAAGGCTTTCAGATCAGGTTTCTATTGGCCAACGGCGAAGAGTGATGCTGCCAAGTTAGTCCAGAGATGTGAAGCTTGCCAATTCTTATCAAAGCAACAACATTTACCTGCAGAGCAGCTACAGACCATTCCTGTAACATGGCCATTTGCATGCTGGGGGCTAGACATGATCGGACCTTTCAAGAAAGCTTAGGGAGGCTATACTCACGTACTGGTTGCCATTGACAAATTCACAAAATGGATAGAGTGTAAGCCCATTGCCTCTTTAACCTCAACCAAGACAGTGGAATTCATACAAGACATAATATTCAGGTTTAGAATACCAAATAGCATCATTACCGACCTAGGATCCAACTTCACCAGCTTTGAATTCTTCGACTTCTGCGAGCAGCGGAGCATCCAGATTAAGTATGCATTAGTAGCACACCCAAGAGCCAATGGCCAAGTAGAAAGAGCCAATGGAATGATACTGGAAGCACTCAGAAAGAAGGTATTTGACAAGAGTGAAAAGCTCGCAGAAAAATGGATCAGAGAGCTGCCATATGTGGTTTGGAGCCTGAGAACTCAACCCAGTCGAGCTCTGCATGGAAATACCCTGTTCTTCATGGTTTATGGGTCAGAGGCAGTGCTGCCCGCTGACCTAATATTTGGAGTGCCAAGGGTGACTTTCGAAAGCATAGCCGAAGCAGACGCTACCAGGCTAGAAGATATCGATGTGCTAGAGGAAGAACGATTGAACACAGTAATTCAGTCGGCTAGGTACCAGCAGACCTTGAGGCGCTATCATGATAAAGCTGTGCGACACTGGTCCTTTGCAGTGCAAGATTTGGTCCTTCGCCGAATTCTAACGGGGAAGGACGGCACAAGCTGTCACCGCTATGGGAAGGGCCATTCATCGTATCAGAGGTCACTCGTCTAGGATCATACCGGCTTACTCAAATGGATGGCACGGAAGTGGGGAACTCATGGAACATAGAGCACCTCAGAAAGTTCTATCCCTAGCGAGGCCTCAAAAATTCTCGAAGAAACATTGTACTCTGTAATCTGGGGACTTCATCATCAATAAAGTTTTCGTTTTCAAAGGCATTCAGACTCTTGACTTACAACTGACTTCGATTGGATTGGACTTGAAATCAGCACGCTTACTTGACTTAGGGTGACCACTATACCCTACTAACGGAGCAATCGGCTTAAGTCGGTGATGACTTAAGTCGGTGCGACATGCTCACGCTTAATCGACTTAGGGTGACCACTATACCCTACTAACGGAGCAATCGGCTTAAGTCGGCGATGACTTAAGTCGGTGCGACATGGTCACGCTTACTCGACTTAGGGTGACCACTGTACCCTACTAACGGAGCAATCGGCTTAAGTCGGCAATGACTTAAGTCGGTGCGACATGCTCACGCTTACTCGACTTAGGGTGACCACTATACCCTACTAACGGAGCAATCAGCTTAAGTCGGCGACGACTTAAGTCGGTGCGACATGCTCACGCTTACTCGACTTAGGGTGACCACTATACCCTACTAACGGAGCGATCGGCTTAAGTCGGTGACGACTTAAGTCGGTGCGACATGCTCACACCTACTTATCTTAGGGCGACCACTATGCCCTACCAGCCACGCGATCGGCTTAAGTCGGAAAACGCCTTTAAACTAGCATGGCACACTTACTTTCGCGTTGTTCAGGGTGACTACTATACCCTAACAGCAAAACAATTAGCTCTTCAGGAAAAAATAACGTTTTACTTGTTGGGACCAGGGGCGTGTTCTGGCGCCCTGTTCACAAAATATTCAAGTTCTAACACAACCGTCACACACACATAGAATTCATATTACATCCTCTAAAAAAGATGCTAATTCGATAAAAAAAGAGTGCTTTGCAGGACATCACTGCATCAAAACTCCTTGCTGGCAATGTTTTTCACAGGTGCGACGGAAGAAGAAGGACGACTTGAAGCATCGGGTGTGGCCTTGACATCGGCGACAATATCGTCAGGCACCACGACGTTGGGCCTCCTCATCAAGATTCGTCCAGCATGAACGGCTTTGTCCATAGCCTTGTCGCGCTGAGCCTTCAAGATGGTACAGTTGTCCTCTAAAGCTTTAATAGCCAGTCGAGCGGCCTCTAGCTCCTATGCGGCAAGCTTCTTGGAAGCACGTAGATCCTTGATGGTGGAATCCTTGGTCGATAACAGTTGTCCAAGTTGAAGAACCTCATCTTGGGATACCTGCAGCTCATGGCGGTGATGATCCAGGTCGGACATGGTGAAGCGATGGTTCCTCTCCAAGATGGTCAAGGAGTTACTGCGTCACGGTACAGCCTGTCCAGATTGTCACGAGAGGCAATGAGTGCTCGCTTCTCCTCCTACGAACAAAAAGCAACATTCAGTACCAAGACAACAATAACATGGCAGGGTCAGCCAAGGAAGTTTACCTCATGTTCCATCTTTTCAGAGTCAAGCTGGGCATTAAGAGAGGAATTCAAAGAATGTGCACCGTCCAAAAAAGCAGAAGTCTAGGCCAAGTCGGCTTGACTTTGAGAATACTTCTCCTCAAGGTCAGAGCATCGTTGGGCCATATCCGACAACGCAGCTGAAAGGGAATGCATGACTAAGAACAAGTTGATCAATAAAAGCAGCTAGAGAAGCTATAAGATCACTAACCAGCATTCGACGCCTTTAGGTAATCGATCTGTTTCTGGAGCAGCATTAGAAGGCAAGAAGGCCTTGCGAAAGGCCTTGGGCCTATTATCTTGCAAGGCCATCCCTTCGTGGGCCAGGGGAGTACTATTGGTGGAATGGGCAAATGCGTGATAAGGAAGCAGTCTTAGGCCCAAGCAACTCGACAAACTCAAACGCTATCTGTAGCGTCCGCCCGACTTTCTCGCGCGCAGCGCCCTTGGACATCGGAATGGATCAGAGATAAATCGACAAGATTATAGGAAGATAAGTTCAGTCGGTTCACTATTGTTTAGGTACACATCATCATCATACACGCATGTAGTGCCCCACGGTCGAGTATATAAGGCCTAGGGGGTACCTCATCATTTCCATCGACCATCTACTCAACTCATTAGCCTTTCTCCATACTGGAGACTTCTCTTGTAACCTACCACATAAAGATCCACACCAGGAAGTAGGGTATTACGCATCTCAAAGTGGCCCGAACCTATAGAAAATTGCCTGTTGTCTCTCGTGCATCTCGCACGAACCATTGAGTTACAGTCAACAGCACCGTCCTACCGAAAAGCACCGTGAGGGGCAACCCTGGGTGTGCAGTCGGGCTCCAAACATCGACAGTAAGTCCGGTCACTTTATAGCTAAATGTCCATATACAAGTGACAGTGTCAGGGTCGATGACAAGAATGGGAAGAAGAAGATGGAAAAGAAAAGGTACTACAAGAAGAAGGGTGGCGAGGCACACATGGGGCGGGAATGGGACTTTGATGAGAGATCCACCGACTCCTCCTCCGACGAGGACACCGCCAACATCGCCATCAACAAGGGCCTTCTCTTCCCAAACATCGGCCACAAATGCCTCATGGCCAAGGACGGCAAGAAGAAGAAGGTACATTCTAGAGATACACCCAAATATACTACATCCGATGATGAGGGTAGCTCTAGTGATGACAATGAAGATGATTTAACGTCTCTTTTTGCCAACCTTACTAAAGATCAAAAGAAAAAAAAATAAATGAATTGATAGAATCCATTAACGAGAAGGATGATCTCTTGGAATGCCAAGAGGACTTGCTCGTTAAGGAAAATAAGAAATTTGTTAAATTGAAAAATGCTTATGCTCTAGAGGTAGAAAAATATGAAAATTTATCTAAAGAGATTAACATTTGCAATAATTCAATTTCCTGTCTTAGAGATGAGAATGCTAGCTTAAATACTAAGAAAGAGGAACTGAATGTTTGCAAACCCTCTACATCTACTATTGAGCATGTCACTATTTGCACTAGTTGTAGAGATGTTAATATTGAAGCTATTGATGATCACCTTGCCATGATTAAAGAAGAAAATGATCACATAGCTAAATTAAATGCTAAAATTACCGAGCATGAATTGGAGAACGAAAAATTTAAATTTGCTCGAAACATGCTTTATAATGGGAGACGCCTGGCATTAAGGATGGCATTAACTTCCAACAAGGGAGCCAAAGCAACATCAAGCTTAATGCCCCCAAAAACAAACTCTCTAATTTTGTTAAGGGCAAGGCTCCCATGGTTCAGGATAGAGAGGGTTACATTTTATATCCTAAAAACTATCCTGAGCATAAGATTAGAAAGATTCATACTAGAAAACCTCATAATATTTCTCATCATGCTTTTATGTATGGAAATGAGGCTTCTAGCTCTAGGCATTCAACTCATATCAAAATGCCGAAAAAGAAAATTGCAAATGCATCAAATGAGCATAACATTTCATTTAAAACTTTTGATGCATCTTATGTGCAAATTAACAAATCAGGCAAAATAGTTGCCAAATATGTTGGGTGCAAACACAAGAGTGCCAAGACTTGTGTTTGGGTACCCAAGGTGCTTGTTTCTAATGTGAAAGGACCCAAGACCATTTGGGTACCTAAGAACAAGGACTAAACTTGTTTTGCAGGTTTATGCATCCGGCGGGTCAAGTTGGATAATCGATAGCGGGTGCACAAACCACATGACAGGGGAGAAAAAGATGTTCTCCTCATATGAGAAAATTGAAGATCCCCAAAGAGCTATCACATTCGGGGATGGAAATCAAGGTTTGGTCAAAGGTTTGGGTAAAATTGCTATATCTCCTGACCATTCTATTTCTAATGTTTTTCTTGTAGATTCTTTAGATTACAATTTGCTTTCTGTTTGACAATTATGTAAAATGGGCTACAACTGTCTTTTTACTGATATTGGTGTTACTGTCTTTATAAGAAGTGATGATTCAATAGCATTTAAGGGAGTTTTGGATGGCCAACTATATTTAGTTGATTTTAATGATAACAATGCTGAACTAGACACTTGCTTAATTGCTAAGACTAACATGGGCTGGCTCTGGCATCGTCGACTTGTCCATGTTGGGATGAAGAATCTTCACAAGCTTCTAAAGGGAGAACACATTTTAGGACTAACAAATGTTCATTTTGAGAAAGACAGGATTTATAGTGCATGTCAAGCAGGGAAGCAAGTTAGAGTTCATCATCCACACAAGAACATCATGATGACCGATAGGCCACTTGAGCTACTCCACATGGATCTATTCGGCCCGATCGCTTATATAAGCATCGGTTGGAGTAAGTATTGTCTTGTAATTGTGGATGACTATTCTCGCTTCACTTGGGTATTCTTTTTGCAGAAAAAATCTCAAACCCAAGAGACCTTAAAGAGATTCTTGAGATGAGCTCAAAATGAGTTCGGATTGAGAATAAAAAAGATTAGAAGCGACAATGGTACATAGTTCAAGAATTCTCAAATTGAAGGATTTCTTGAGAAAGAAGGCATCAAGCATGAGTTCTCTTCTCCCTACACACCTCAACAAAATGGTGTAGTGGAGAGGAAGAATAAAACTCTTTTGGATATGGCAAGAACCATGCTTGATGAGTACAAGACATAGGACCGGTTTTGAGCGGAAGCGATTAACACCGCCTGTTATTCCATCAACCGTCTATATCTACACCGAATCCTCAAGAAAACATCGTATGAACTCCTCACCAGTAAAAAGCCCAATGTTTCTTATTTTAGAGTTTTTGGGAGCAACTGCTTTATCTTATTAAGAGAGATAGAAATTCTAAATTTTCTCCTAAAGTAGTATAAGGCTTTTTACTTGGTTATGACTCAAACACAAGGGCATATAGAGTCTTCAACAAGTCCACTAGATTAGTTGAAGTTTCTTGTGACATTGTGTTTGATGAGACTAATGGCTCCCAAGTGGAGCAAGTTGATCTTGATGCATTAGATGATGAAGAGGCTCCGTGCGTCGCACTAAGGAACTTGTCCATTGGAGATGTGTGTCTAAAAGAATCCAAAGAGCCTCCACAAGCACAAGATCAACCATCATCTTCCATGCAAGTATCTCCACCAACTCAAGATGAGGATAAAGCTCAAGAAGAAGAGGATGAAGATCAAGACGATGAGCCACCTCAAGAGGAGGACATTGATCAAGGGGGGGATGAATATAATCAAGACAAGGGGGATGACAAAGAAATTCAAGATCAAAGACCATCACACCCAAGAGTCCACCAAGCAATTCAAAGAGATCACCCCGTTAACTCCATTCTTGGTGACATCCATAAGGGGGTAACCACTCGATCTCGAGTTGCTCATTTTTGTGAACATTACTCTTTTGTGCTCTCTATTGAGCCATATAGGATAGAGGATGCGCTAAGAGATCTGGATTGGGTGGTGGCAATGCAAGAGGAGCTCAACAACTTCACGAGGAATGAGGTATGACATTTAGTTCCACGTCCTAACCAAAATGTTGTAGGTACCAAGTGGGTATTTGAAAGTCGCCTAGAGGGGGGGTGAATAGGGCGAAACTGAAATTTACAAAGTTAATCACAACTACAAGCCAGGTTAGCGTTAGAAATATAAGCGAGTCTGAGAGAGAGGGTGGAAAACAAATCGCGAGCAAATAAAGAGTGAGACACAAGGATTTGTTTTACCGAGGTTTGGTTCTTGCAAACCTACTCCCCGTTGAGGTGGTCACAAAGACCGGGTCTCTTTCAACCCTTTCCCTCTCTCAAACGGTCACTTAGACCGAGTGAGCTTCTCTTCTCAATCACACGGGACACTAAGTCCCCGCAAGGACCACCACACAATTGGTGTCTCTTGCCTTGGTTACAATTGAGTTTGATCACAAGAAGAATGAGAAAGAAAAGAAGCAATCCAAGTGCAAGAGCTCAAATGAACACAAGTCACTCTCTCACTAGTCACTATTGATTGGAATGGAACTAGAGACTTGGGAGAGGATTTGATCTCTTTGGTGTGTCTTGTATTGAATGCTATAGCTCTTGTAATGTGTAGAATGTTGGAAACTTGGATGCTATTGAATGTGGGGTGGTTGGGGTGTTTATAGCCCCAACCACCAAACTAGCCGTTTGGTGGAGGCTGCTGTCGACGGGCGCACCGGACAGTTCGGTGTCCCACCGGACACTGTCCGGTGTGCCAGCCACGTCACCCGGCCATTAGGGTTCGACCGTTGGAGCTCTGACTGGTGGGGCCTCTGGGCTGTCCGGTGGTGCACCGGACATCTCCTGTAGACTGTCCGGTGCGCCAACTGCGCGTGCTCTAACCTCTGCGCGCGCAGGCGCGCATTAAATGCGTTGCAGTCGACCGTTGCGCTTGAAGTAGCCGTTGCTCCGCTGGCACACCGGACAGTCCGGTGCGCCACCGGACATATCCGGTGCGTCACCGGACGGTCTGGTGAATTATAGCGGAGCACCCTCTGATTTTTCCCGAAGGTAGCGAGTTCAGCGTCGGGTTCCCTGGTGCACCAGACAGTCCAGTGCGCCAGACCAGGGTGCCTTTGGGATTTCTTTAGCTCTCTTTATTTGAACCCATCTTTGGTCTTTTTATTGGCTTGTTGTGAACCTTTGGCACCTGTAAAACTTATAATCTAGAGCAAACTAGTTAGTCCAAATATTTGTGTTGGGCAATTCAACCACCAAAATCTATTTAGGAAAAGGTGTAAGCTTATTTCCCTTTCAATCTCCCCCTTTTTGGTGATTGATGCCAACACAAACCAAAGCAAATATAGAAGTGCAGAATTGAACTATTTCGCATAATGTAAGTGCAAAGGTTGCTTGGAATGAAACCAATAAATATCACTTACTAGATGCGCATGGATGCCTTTTCTTCTTATTAACATTTTGGACCACGCTTGCACCACATGTTTTGTTTTGCAAAATGTTTTGGAAATTCTTTTGCAAATAGTTAATGGTAAATGAGTAAGATTTTGAGAAGCATTTTCAAGTTTGGAAATTTTCTCCCCCTATTTCAAATGCTTTTCCTTTGACTAAACAAAACTCCCCCTTAATGAAATCCTCCTCTTAGTGTTCAAGAGGGTTTTAGATATTAATTTTGAAGAGGGTATTACCAATTTGAAATTATATCAAAATAAAATATGAATTGAAAAACTTCAATTAATAGACTCCATACCAAATAAACTATATTTTTGAAATTGGTGGTGGTGCGGTCATTTTGCTTTGGGCTAATACTCTCTCCCCCTTTCGCATGAATCGCCAAAAACGGATGTTCGAGTGAAATATAAGCCCTTCTAAAACTACTCTCTCCCCCTTTGGACGAAAAATAAGGAGTGAAGATTATACCAAAGTTGGAGAGTTTGTGCGGAGCGACGGTGAAGGATGAATGATTCGATGGAGCGGAGTGGAAGCCTTGTCTTCGCTGAAGACTCCTTTTCCCTTCCAATCTATGACTTAGCATGAAATGGACTTGAAAGAACACATTAGTCATAGCACATGAAAGAGATGATCAAAGGTATATATATGAGCTATGTATGCAAGACATCAATAAAAGTTTCTAGAATCAAGAATATTTAGCTCATGCCTAAGTTTGGTAAAAGTTTGTTCATCCAATGGCTTGGTAAAGATATCGGCTAATTGTTCTTTGGTGCTAATATATGCAATCTCGATATGTCCCTTTTGTTGGTGATCCCTTAGAAAATGATATCGAATGGCTATGTGTTTAGTGCGGCTATGCTCAATGGGATTATCCGCCATGCAGATTGCACTCTCATTATCACATAGAAGAGGAACTTTGTTTAATTTGTAACCATAGTCCCTAAGGGTTTGCCTCATCCAAAGCAGTTGCGCGCAACAGTGGCCTGCGGCAATATACTCGGCTTTGGCGGTTGAAAGAGCCACAGAATTGCTTCTTTGAAGCCCAAGACACCAGAGATCTTCCCAAGAACTGACAAGTCCCTGATGTGCTCTTTCTATTGATTTTACACCTTGCCCAATCGGCATCGGAATAACCAATTAAATCAAATGTGGATCCCTTGGGGTACCAAAGGCCAAACTTAGGAGTATAAACTAAATATCTCAAGATTCGTTTTACGGCCCTAAGGTGAGCTTCCTTAGGATCGGCTTGGAATCTTGCACACATGCATACAGAAAGCATAATATCCGGTCGTGAAGCACATAAATAGAGTAAAGAACCTATCATCGACCGATATACCTTTTGATCTACGGATTTACCTCCCGTGTCGAGGTCGAGATGCCCATTTGTTCCCATGGGTGTCTTGATGGGCTTGACATCCTTCATCCCAAACTTGTTTAGAATGTCTTGAATGTACTTGGTTTGGCTAATGAAGGTGCCCTCTTGGAGTTGCTTGACTTGGAATCCTAGAAAATACTTAAACTCCCCCATCATAGACATCTCGAATTTTTGTGTCATGATCCTACTAAATTCCTCACATGTAGATTCGTTAGTAGACCCAAATATAATATCATCAACATAAATTTGGCATACAAACAAATCATTTCCGAGAGTTTTAGTAAATAAAGTAGGATCGGCCTTTTTGACTTTGAAGCCATTAGCAATAAGGAAATCTCTTAGGCATTCATACCATGCTCTTGGGGCTTGCTTGAGCCCATAAAGCGCCTTTGAGAGCCTATAGACATGATTAGGATACTCACTATCTTCAAAGCCGGGAGGTTGCTCAACATAGACCTCTTCCTTGATTGGTCCATTGAGGAAGCCACTCTTCACATCCATTTGATAAAGCTTGAAGCCATGGTAAGTAGCATAGGCAAGTAAAATGCTTATTGACTCAAGCCTAGCTACGGGTGCATAGGTTTCATCGAAATCCAAACCTTCGACTTGTGAATATCCCTTGGCCACAAGTCGGGCTTTGTTCCTAGTCACCACACCATGCTCGTCTTGTTTGTTGCGGAAGACCCACTTGGTTCCTACAACATTTTGGTTAGGACGTGGAACTAAATGTCATACCTCATTTCTCGTGAAGTTGTTGAGCTCCTCTTGCATCGCCATCACCCAATCCGAATCTTGAAGTGCTTCCTCAACCCTGTGTGGCTCAATAGAAGAAACAAAAGAGTAATGCTCACAAAAATGTGCAACACGAGATCTAGTGGTTACCCCCTTATGAATGTTGCCAAGGATGGTGTTCACGGGGTGATCTCGTTGAATTGCTTGGTGGACTCTTGGGTGTGGCGGTCTTGCAACTTGCTCATCCTCCTTGTCTTGATCATTTGCATCTCCCCCTTGATTATTGCCGTCGTCTTGAGGTGGCTCATCTTCTTGATCTTCCTCTTCATCATCTTGAGCCTCATCCTCATCCTGGGTTGGTGGAGATGCTTGCATGGAGGAGGATGGTTGATCTTGTGCTTGAATGGCCTCTTCGGATTCCTTAGGACACACATCCCCAATGGACATGTTCCTTAGCGCGACGCATGGAGCCTCTTCATCATCTAATTCATCAAGATCAACTTGCTCTACTTGAGAGCCGTTAGTCTCATCAAACACAATGTCACAATAAACTTCAACTAGTCCAGTAGACTTGTTAAAGACTCTATATGCCCTTGTGTTTGAATCATATCCTAGTAAAAAGCCTTCTACAGCCTTAGGAGCAAATTTTGATTTTCTACCTCTTTTAACAAGAATAAAACATTTGCTACCAAAGACTCTAAAATATGAAACATTGGGCTTTTTACCGGTTAGGAGTTCGTAAGATGTCTTCTTGAGGATTCGGTGTAGATACAACCGGTTGATGGCATAGCAAGCGGTGTTGACCGCCTCGGCCCAAAACCGATCCGATGTCTTGTACTCATCAAGCATGGTCCTTGCCATGTCCAGTAGAGTTCTATTCTTCCTCTCCAGTACACCATTTTGTTGTGGCGTGTAGGGAGAAGAGAACTCATGCTTGATGCCCTCCTCCTCAAGGAAGCCTTCAATTTGTGAATTCTTGAACTCCATCCCATTATCGCTTCTTATTTTCTTGATCCTCAAGCCGAACTCATTTTGAGCTCGTCTCAAGAATCTCTTTAAGGTCTCTTGGGTTTGAGATTTTTCCTAAAAAAAGAACACCCAAGTGAAGCGAGAATAGTCATCCACAATAACAAGACAGTACTTACTCCCGCCGATGCTTATGTAAGTGATCGGGTCGAATAGGTCCATGTGGAGGAGCTCAAGTGGCCTATCGGTCGTTAAGATGTTCTTATGTGGATGATGAGCGCCAACTTGCTTCCCGGCTTGGCATGCACTACAAATCCTGTCTTTCTCAAAATGAACATTGGTTAGTCCTAAAATGTGTTCTCCCTTTAGAAGCTTGTGAAGATTCTTCATCCCAACATGTGCTAGTCGGCGATGCCATAGCCAGCCCATGTTAGTCTTAGCAATCAAGCAAGTGTCGAGTTTAGCTCTATTGAAATCAACTAAGTATAGCTGACCCTCTAACACTCCCTTAAATGCTACTGAATCATCACTTCTTCTAAAGACAGTGACACCTACATCAGTAAATAGACAGTTGTAGCCCATTTTGCATAATTGAGATACGGAAAGCAAATTGTAATCTAATGAATCAACAAGAAAAACATTGGAAATGGAATGGCCAGGAGATATAGCTATTTTACCCAAACCTTTGACCAAACCTTGATTTCCATCCCTGAATGTGATAGCTCGTTGGGGATCTTGGTTTTTCTCATAAGAGGAGAACATCTTCTTCTCCCCTGTCATATGGTTTGTGCGCCCGCTATCGATGATCCAACTTGAGCCCCCGGATGCATAAACCTACAAAACAAGTTTAGTTCTTGACTTTAGGTACCCAAACAGTTTTGGGTCCTTTAACATTAGAGACAAGAACTTTGGGTACCCAAACACAAGTCTTTGTTCCCTTGTGTTTGTCCCCAACATACTTGGCAACTACTTTGCCAGATTTGTTAGTCAAAACATAAGATGCATCAAAAGTCTTAAATGAGATGCTAGGTTCATTTGATGCACTAGGAGTTTTCTTTCTAGGCAATTTAGCACGAGTTGATTGCCTAGAGCTAGATGTCTCACCCTTATACATAAAAGCATGATTAGGGCCAGAGTGAGACTTCCTAGAGTGAGGTCTCCTAATTTTGTGCTCGGGATAACCGGCATGGTACAAAATGTAACCCTCGTTATCCTGAGGCATGGGAGCCTTGCCCTTAACAAAGTTAGATAATTTTTTAGGAGGGGCATTAAGTTTAACATTGTCTCCCTTTTGGAAGCCAATGCCATCCTTGATGCCAGAGCATCTCCCACTATAAAGCATACTACGAGCAAATTTAAATTTTTCATTTTCAAGTTCATGCTCGACAATTTTAGCATCTAATTTTGCTATGTGATCATTTTGTTGTTTAATTAAAGCCATATGATCATGAATAGCATCAATGTCAACATCTCTACATCTAGTGCAAATAGAAACATGCTCAGTGGTAGATGTAGAGGGTTTGCAAGTTTTTAGTTCAACAATCATAGCATGTAAAATATCATTTTTCACTTCTAAGATCGGAAATGGAAGCATTGCAAACATCTAATTCTTTAGCCTTAGCAATCAATTTTTCATTTTCACATCTAAGGCTAGCAAGAGAGGCATTCAATTTTTCAATCTTAGCAATAGAAATATCATGATCATTTCTAAGATTGACATATGAGTCATCACAAACATTCGAATCAACCTTAGCAATTAATTTAGCATTTTCATTTCTAAGGTTGGCAATAACATCATGGCAAGTGCTTAGCTCACTAGATAATTTTTCACATTTTTCCCTTTCTAGAGCATAAGCATTCTTAACCTTAACATGTTTTTTATTTTCCTTAATTAGGAAGTCCTCTTGGCTATCCAAGAGTTCATCCTTATCATGAATAGCGCTAATCAATTCATTTAACTTTTCTTTTTGTTCCATGTTAAGGTTGGCAAAAAGAGTAAGCAAATTATCCTCCTCATTACTAGAATTATCTTCATCACTAGAGGATGCATATCTAGTGGAGGATTTATATTTAACCTTCTTTCTTTTGCCGTCCTTTGCCATGAGGCACTTGTGGCCGACGTTGGGGAAGAGGAGTCCCTTGTTGATGGCGATGTTGGCGGCGTCCTCGTCGGAGGAGGAGTCAGTGGAGCTCTCGTCGGAGTCCCACTCGCGGCACACATGGGCATCGCCGCCCTTCTTCTTGTGATATCTCTTCTTCTCCTTTCTTCTCCCCTTCTTGTCATCGTCCTTGTCACTGTCACTAGAAATACGACATTTTGCAATAAAGTGACCGGGCTTACCACACTTGTAGCAAACCTTCTTGGAGCGGGGCTTGTAGTCCTTCCCCCTCCTTTGCTTGAGGATTTGTCGAAAGCTTTTGATGATTAAAGCCATCTCCTCATTGTCGAGCTTTGAGGCGTCGATGGGGAGCCTACTTGGTGTAGACTCTTCCTTCTTCTCCTCCGTTGCCTTGAATGCGACGGGTTGTGCCTCGGGCGTGGAGGAGGTGCCTTGCTCGATGATTTTCTTTGAGCCTTTAATCATTAGCTCAAAGCTCACAAATTTTCCTATAACCTCCTCGGAAGACATTAGCTTGTATCTAGGATCACCTCGAATTAATTGAACTTGCGTAGGGTTAAGAAAAACGAAGGATCTAAGAATAACCTTGACCATCTCATGGTCATCCCATTTTGTGCTTCCGAGGTTGCGCACTTGGTTCACCAAGGTCTTCAAGCTGTTGTACATAGCTTGCGGATCCTCCCCTTGGTGAAGCATGAAGCGACCGAGCTCCCCCTCGATCGTCTCCCGCTTGGTGATCTTTGTCATCTCGTCTCCTTCGTGCGCGGTCTTGAGTACGTCCCAAACTTCCTTCGCATTCTTTAACCCTTGCACCTTATTATACTCCTCTCGACTTAGAGAGGCAAGGAGTATAGTGGTGGCTTGGGAGTTAAAGTGGTGGATTTGGGCCACTTCGTCCGAGTCGTAGTCTTCATCCCCTATGGATGGAACCTGTACACCAAACTCAACAACATTCCAAATGCTTGTGTGGAGTGAGGTTAGATGATGCCTCATTTTGTCACTCCACATATTATAATCTTCACCGTCAAAAACCGGTGGTTTGCCTAATGGAACGGAGAGTAAAGGAGTACGCTTTGAAATACGGGGGTAGCGTAGGGGAATCTTACTATACTTCTTGCGCTCATGGCGCTTAGAAGTAATGGATGGCGCGTCGGAGCCAGAGGTGGATGGCGATGAAGAATCGGTCTCGTAGTAGACCACTTTCCTCATCTTCTTTTTCTTGTCCCCACTCCGATGCGACTTGTGGAAAGAGGATTCCTTCTTCCCCTTGTTGCGGGACTCTTCCGATGAAGCCTTCCCGTGGCTTGTAGCGAGCTTGTCGCCGGTCTCCATCTCCTTCTTATCGTGATCTCCCGACATCACTTCGAGCGGTTAGGCTCTAATGAAGCACCGGGCTCCGATACCAATTGAAAGTCGCCTAGAGGGGGGTGAATAGGGCGAAACTAAAATTTACAAAGTTAATCACAACTACAAGCCGGGTTAGCGTTAGAAATATAAGCGAGTCCGAGAGAGAGGGTGGAAAACAAATCACGAGCAAATAAAGAGTGAGACATAAGGATTTGTTTTACCGAGGTTCGGTTCTTGCAAACCTAATCCCCGTTGAGGTGGTCACAAAGACCGGGTCTCTTTCAACCCTTTCCCTCTCTCAAACGGTCACTTAGACCGAGTGAGCTTCTCTTCTCAATCACACGGGACACTAAGTCCCCGCAAGGACCACCGCACAATTGGTGTCTCTTGCCTTGGTTACAATTGAGATTGATCACAAGAAGAATGAGAAAGAAAAGAAGCAATCCAAGCGCAAGAGCTCAAATGAACACAAGTCACTCTCTCACTAGTCACTATTGATTGGAATGGAACTAGAGACTTGGGAGAGGATTTGATCTCTTTGGTGTGTCTTGTATTGAATGCTATAGCTCTTGTAATGTGTAGAATGTTGGAAACTTGGATGCTATTGAATGTGGGGTGGTTGGGGTATTTATAGCCCAACCACCAAACTAGCCGTTTGGTGGAGGCTGCTGTCGACGGGCGCACCGGACAGTCCGGTGCCCCACCGGACACTGTCCGGTGCGCTAGCCACGTCACCCGGCCGTTAGGGTTCGACCATTGGAGCTCTGACTGGTGGGGCCTCTGGCTGTCCGGTGGTGCACCGGACATCTCCTGTAGACTGTCCGGTGCGCCAACTGCGCGTGCTTTGACCTCTGCGCGCGTAGGAGCGCATTAAATGCGTTGCAGTCGACCGTTGCACTTGAAGTAGCTGTTGCTCTGCTGGCACACCGGACAGTCCGGTGCGTCACCGGACGGTCCGGTGAATTATAGCGAAGCGCCCTCTGATTTTCCTGAAGGTAGCGAGTTCAGCGTCGGGTTCCCTGGTGCACCGGACACTGTCCGGTGGTGCACCAGACAGTCCAGTGCGCCAGACCAGGGTGCCTTTGGGATTTCTTTAGCTCTCTTTATTTGAACCCATCTTTGGTCTTTTTATTGGCTTGTTGTGAACCTTTGGCACCTGTAAAACTTATAATCTAGAGCAAACTAGTTAGTCCAAATATTTGTGTTGGGCAATTCAACCACCAAAATCTATTTAGGAAAAGGTTTAAGCTTATTTCCCTTTCAGTATTCCGCAACAAACAAGATGAGCATGGTGTGGTGACAAGGAACAAAGCCGACTTGTTGCAAAAGGTTATTCACAAGTCGAATGTTTGGATTTCGATGAAACCTATGCACCCATAGCTAGGCTTGAGTCAATTCGTATATTACTTGCCTATGCTACACACCATGGCTTTAAGATATATCAAATGGACGTGAAGAGTAGTTTGCTCAATGGCCCTATCAAGGAAGAGGTATATGTTGAGCAACCTCTCGGCTTTGAAGATAGTGAGTATCCTAACCATGTTTATAAGCTCTCAAAGGCGCTTTATAGGCTCAAGCACGCCCCAAGAGCATGGTATGAATGCCTAAGAGACTTTTTTATCACTAATGGCTTCAAAGTTGGAAAAGCTGATCCTACTCTATTCACTAAAACAATAGCTAAAGACTTGTTTATATGCCAAATTTATGTTGATGATATTATATTTGGATCTACTAACAAGTCAACTTATGAAGAGTTTAGTAGGATCATGATACAGAAATTCGAGATGTCTATGATGGAGGAGTTGAAGTATTTCCTTGGATTTCAAATCAAGCAACTCCAAGAGGGCACCTTCATCAGCCAAACAAAGTACATTCAAGATATTCTCAAGAAGTTTGGAATGAAGAATGCCAAACCCATCAAGACACCCATGGGAACTAATGGGCATTTCGACCTCGACATAGGAGGTAAATCCGTAGATCAAAAGGTATACTGGTCGATGATAGGATCTTTACTCTATTTATGTGCTTCACGACCGGATATAATGCTTTCAGTATGCATGTGTGCAAGGTTCCAGGCAAATCCTAATGAAGTTCACCTTAGGGCCGTGAAAAGAATTATGAGATATTTAGTTTACACTCCTAAGTTTGGGCTTTAGTACCCCAAGGGATCTACCTTTGGTTTAATTAGGTATTCCGAAGCCGATTACGCTGGATGTAAAATTGATAGGAAGAGCACATCACGGACTTATCAATTTCTGGGAAGATCCCTGGTGTCTTGGGCTTCAAAGAAACAAAACTCAGTAGCTCTATCCACTGCCGAAGCTGAGTATATTGATGTAGGCCATTGCTGTGCACAATTACTTTGGATGAGGCAAACCCTTAGGGACTATGGCTACAAGTTGAGCAAAGTCCCTCTCCTATGTGATAATGAGAGTGCAATTCGCATGGCGAATAATCCCGTTGAACACAACTGCACTAAGCATATAGACATCTGGTATCACTTTTTGAGAGATCACCAACAAAAGGGGGATATCGAGATTGCTTATGTTAATACCTACAACCAGTTAGCCGATATATTTACCAAGCCACTAGATGAAAAGACCTTTAGCAAGCTTAGGAATGAGCTAAATATACTTGATTCTCGGAACTTTGATTGAAACATTGCACACATTACTCATTTATATATACCTTTGATCATGTCTCTTTCATTTGGTACAAATGCATATTTCTTATTCTTCTTGTGCCATGGTTAAGACTAATATGTGTTCAAGCATATTTCTATGATTAGTCTTAATAGTATCTAATGGAGTATTCGACAAAGACAAGGCTTCCACTTCAACTCTGACGGTATCATTTATCCTTTGTCATTACTCATAAAAATCTCAATTGGTATGACCTTTCACTCATATTCTTTAGTTACCAAAGAGGAAAATTCAAAGGGCTCTCAAGATTCTTTGTTTTTGGCGATTAATGCCAAAGGGGGAGAAAGTATTAGGCCCAAAGCAAAAGGACCGCACCACCACATTTTCATAAATTCAAAAAATTTCAATTGGTATTTGGTTTCAAAAAATTCAATTGGTATAGTTTCATTTGGTATCTGTTTCAAAAGGGAAATCATTCCAAAACCCTCTTGAAAGGTAAGGGGAGAATTTCTTCAGGGGGGTTTATTTAGTCAAAGGAAAAAGCATTTGAAACAGGGGGAGGAATTTCAAATCTTGAAAATGCTTCTTGAAATCATATTCCTATACCTTTGGCTATTTGCAAAAGAATTTGAAAAGACTTTTCCAAAAGATTTGCAAAAACGAGCAAGTGGTGCAAATGTGGTCTAAAATGTTATATAAAAAGAAAGCAATCACATTCATTTCATAGACTCATGAAGAAAGTCTTTCAATTGGTTTAAATCTAAGTAACCTATGCACATCTATCATAACTCCAAACTAGTTACATTTTTACACTTTATATTTGCTTTGGTTTGTGTTGGCATCAATCACCAAAAAGGGGGAGATTGAAAGGGAAATGGACTTAATCATTTCCTATAATCGATTTTGGTGTTTGATGTCCATCACAAACTACGTGGACTAACTAGTTTGCCTAGTCATCATTTATCTTAGGTGCATAAAGTTCAACACAAACTAAGAAAGAAGTTAAGTTGGGGAACCAACAAAGTTTGGAGCAAAGACTTTAAATTGTGCTGGCAGTGGTGCACCGGACACTATCTGGTGCCCCAGGCCGAGCACCACTCAAATAGGCCACTCTCGGGTTTTTCCAAGGGACGCTCCGCTATAATTCACCGGACTGTCCGGTGTGCACCGGACATGTCCAGTGAGCCAGCGGAGCAACGGTCAACAGCGCCAATGGTCGACTGTGGTGTATAGTAAAAGTGAATAGTGCGCAAGTCAGAAGTCAGAGCAGCGAAGTCAGAACACACCAGACATGTCTGGTGTGCCACCGGACTGTCCGGTGCAACTACAAGATAAAGAACTTCAACGGTCAACCGCTTCAAACCCCAATGGGTAGCTGACGTGGCACGCACGGGACACTGGACAGTGTCCTGTCCGGTGCACCACCGGACTGTTCGGTGTGCCCATCGACAGCAAACTCAGCCAATGGCTAGGAAATGGTTGGAGGCTATAAATACCCTCTCCCCCAACCACCCCCATTCAAGTTATCCAAGTTTTCTGAACTTCTCATTCAATACAAGAGCAATAGCATTCACTCCAAGACACATTCCAAAGATCAAATCCCCTCTAAGCCTCAAAATCAACTCAATTGCTTAGTGACTTGAGAGAGGGTGTTTTGTGTTCTTTTGTTGCTTAGATTGCTTTCTCCTTCTCACTCTTATTTCTCTAAGTACTTTGTAAAGCTTGCAAGAGACACATAAGTGTGTGGTGATCCTTGCGGGGTCTTAGTGACCAAAGTGATTAAGAAGAAGCCTCGACCGGTCTGTGTGACCGATTGGGAGAGAGAAAGGGTTGAAATAGACCCAGCCTTTGTAGCCTCCTCAACGGGGACTAGGTTCTTTGGAACCGAACCTCGGTAAAACAAATCACCGTGTTCACTTCATTGATCTTCACTTGATTTAGTTCCCCTCTTTCCTCTCTTTAAAGTTTCCTTGCTAATATTGATTTGAGTTTGCTCCCAAAGTGATACTCACCAATTTGAGCAACTCATAGCAAGAGAAACAATCTTCCACACCTCGACTTTATTCTAACGCTAACCCCGGCCTTAGTGCGAGCTTGAGTTTGTAAATTTCAGGTTTTGCCTATTCACCCCCCTCTAGGCGACTTTCAATGACGATGACTTTTCTTTGCCGAGTACCTGGTGACACTCGGCAAAGCATTCGCTGAGTGTTTTACAGGCTTTGCCAGCAAAGTAGCTGATTCTGGTAGTGTCAGAAGATGGACGTGGAAGGTGATGGTGACGAAGAAGGCGATGCAGATAACAGTCCCATTAGTGTGAGCAACATGAAAAGAGGTGCTACTAGCTCTACAGGTGTTAATAGTCCAAAGAAGAGAATCAAGAGCCATGTGGTGAGAATAAATAGAGGTATGTGGGACTCTACAAAAGAAAACAATGGCGTAGGACAGAAGGCAATGCAGGGAGACTAATTAAAAGAATCCATCAAACAACTCATGTCTTTGGTAAGGGTTGTGGGACACTTATAGGAAGTTCATAACACTTCATGGCAAGTAAACTTCATCAAATAATGCATGTCTTTGGTAAGGTTTGTGGGACACTTATAGGAAGTGCATAGCACTTCATGGCAAGTAAACTTTTTGTGAAGGCTGCACATCGAAAGGTGTTCCTCACCACAGAAATGTGTGAAGAAAGGCTAGTTTGGCTGAAGATGTGGTGCTAGGACAAGAATGTCTACTAGCCCTCGATGATGAAATAATTTCATTTTAGTGTCATTTTGCATCATGTGATACTGTCACAATCTTATTCATGAAAAAAATATTATATGTCATGAATAAATTTATTTTAGTTACAATTCTGGGTCATGTGATATTGGAACGGTCTTAGTTTTTTGTCGCTTGTGATATTGTTTGGTGTTGAACTATTTGGTGCTATAATTATAATTTATTTCTTTTCACATCTGGGTGCAATATTTGACTCTCAATTGTTTTTCAGTGACATATAGATGGACCCACCTTGGACTAATGATTCTTAAGAAAACTCTTCTTCAAGTGCTGATGGTTTGGATTCACTAGACAACTTGTCTCCAAGTGATGTTGAGGATGAAATAATTCAAATTACATGGAACATTTTGAAGTGCAATGGATCCACATCATCCATCTACAAAATGTACTATGAAACTACATTCATAAGTAATAGTAAAAGGACTAGACTAGATTGAGATGAAGATGATGGTTATGATCGGGTTATTAGAATACTTAACAACCCAAATGATTGCTATGACATGTATAGGATGAGTAAAGATGTTTTTTCAAGCTGCATGATCTACTAGTGAGTTCTTATGGCCTAACGTAAAAAAGAATGAACTACATAGAATCTTTAGCAATGTTCTAATGAATTATTGGTGCCCCACAATCTATAAGGCACGCAGGAAATATATTTAGAAGGTCCACTAAGTCAATAAGTAGAGTTTGAGGAAGTTTTGAAATGTGTGTACGAACTCTCTGCTGACATAATCAAAGTAAAAGATCTAGAGTATTGGTTAGTGCATCCTAGATTGCAGCAAGCACATTTCTCACCACACTTTGATAAGTGTATTGGAGCAATATATGAGACACATATACCTATTAAAGTTCCAGCAGCAAATGTTCTCTAATATGTGGGTCGTCATGGTTACTCAAGTCAGAATATGTGGCAATATGTGACTTTGATATAAGATTTACATTTGTGGTTGTGGGATGGACATGAGAGTATTCAATAATGCTTTAGACAAATATGGTGACAAGTTTCCTCATCCACCGAAAGGTAAATTCACATGACAAGTGTTTATTCTTAAAATATCACTATATGGTTCGTATGTGCTCATTGCATATTAATATGTTGCAGGTAAGTTTGATGTTGTTGACTTAGGGTACCCCAACCACAAAGGATACCTTGCACCATATAAGGGGGCGAAGTATCAATGTCCAAGATCGAGAGGCAAGAAGAACTACTCAACTACCATCATTAATCACTTCTCAATGTTATTGAAAGGTATTTTGGAGTTTAGAAGATGAAATGGTGGATTTTGTTAGGCATACCAAGTTATCCGTTAGAAAAGCAAAGTAATATCATCCTAGCTTACATGGCCCTTCATACTTTTATAGAGATAGTGCAATGAATGATGGGGACTTTATGATAAGTGTGATGAAAATGAGAGCTACATGCCGGTGACATGAATGTTCATATGGGAAATGACGGTGACATGAATATCTTCTGCGATTTCATATGTATTGCTTTGATGGCCGAAGGAGAGTAGAATGAGTGACTTGATAAATTAGAATTTATTTTGAATTTGTATGAACTATGATTCCCACTTGGAATTTATATTAACATTTAAAATAAAAGAATTCAAAAATAGGTTAATGAGATGTCCACAATTGGCGTCAAGTCAAGGGAAATGGTGGGAACCATGTCAAGCGCTTTTTAAATAGAGGAGGGGTAGGATGGTCATTGTCTTAAAAAGTTAGAAACTAGCCTCCATCCAGTTTTTTAGAAACCAGTTTTTGGAAACCAAATCTAAAAACTGGAACCTAATATGCTTGTTAAAAAGTAGTTTTTATGAACGACAACTCAAACAAGTTTTGGCTACAAAAGTTAAATCATGCTAAATAGGACCGAGGTGTTGTCTCTACGTTGTTATCAGGATTTTCATTTTGGCATTTTGGAAGGGTCTCATCATGCGTCGTACATCTCCGTATCACGTGTCACGACCCAGACGGGCACAGTCTTGTCTTCACCTCTCCTTTATTTATGCCGGCGGTCAGAAACACGTGTGCCAGCTCGTGACCCTCCGAGAGGTTTTCCTCGAAAGTTTGATTAGAAAAACACAGCTTTGATCACAATTTATGTCCACAAAACTGCGGATAACAAAAAGGTTACCGCGGTGGCGCGGTCCCTGGCGCCATTAAGAGCACACGCAGGCTGGTTAGCTTTGATTTCGGCAGTACAACGACACTTTCCCTCCCTCCCTCCCAGTTCGTTGAGGATCCGAGAGTTTTGGGTCCGAGCGGCTGACTCTGCGAGCTGCGATCGATCGACGAGTGGCCATGCGACCCGACCGGCCCTTCTCCCACCCACGCACCCTAAAACCTGGACACCTCCTCCCCTCTCTCCTTCTCTAGAACGCGCGCAAGAACACACGTAGGAGAAACTGGACCGGCGCGCACCAACCCCGAACCACATAACTAGGACGAGGCGAAGGATTGTCATCCAAGCCGCGTGATCTTTAATTCGCCGCCGCACGCCCTTGCCATGGAAGGTGGCCGCTGGGCTGTCGGAGGCCACGCTCTTGGCGCCGCCCAAGAGCCGCGGGGGCAGCAGCAGCATCGGGAGGAGGAGAAGGCAGCCGGAGCTGCCGCCGAGAGGAAGGGCGCTGGCGCCGGCGCCGGCGGCGGCATGAAGTTCCGCGTGCGCGCGCGGGCGCCGCACGGTGTCGGGGCGCTGCTGCTCATCGGCGGAGCTGCCGTCGTCGGGGCCGCCGTCCTCGCGTGGCGCCGCTCACGCCACGGCAACAAGGGTGGCGCCGTGGACCAGCCTGATCGCCGGCTGCCAGCGTACATCTCGCATCTGTTCAGGGCCGCTTTGAAATTCGTTAACTTTTATAAGAATGAATATGAGATGGGCTGTATTGTTTCCTGGGCGTTGGAGCTGAAAAGAAGGTTTGTTTGGGGTCAATTCTTTGCAGGAAAGTAGAGGGTTTGGATGGCGGAATTGTCGAGGATGGGAAGGTGAGGAGTCATCTGTCGCATTCATTGATGGAAAGTGAATCTTTACATGCAAAAAAAATCGGTTCGAATTTGTAGGTTCAGGGTGGCTCTTTGGTTCAGAAGCTTAGTCATCCTAATGAGATCTTGAGCGTGGGCAACACGGATATTGGATCCGGTAGATTGGTTAGTATGCATAATTGTTGATAACTTTGTTTATTGGGGTATTGCCATATACTACATGTTTTGTCATTGTAGTGACCTCTCTTTAAAATCTTCTGAATAATGGTGTCAGGATGGCGACGCGTCAGAGGAAAGCCATCAGATTCACAAGGATGATGAAATCACTGCAGATCAATCGGTGTGTTTCTGTGTGCGAACGTTTCAATGAACTTCCCTCGAATCAATATTGTATTTACATGCGCTGTGATTATTTAAATGTCTTCATTTGCGGTTTCAGGAGAGCAAGCATGAGGAGAAAATTGATGAGAATTCAGGCATCAATCCTGTCGAGGTCCAAATGCACGATCTGGTTAGTGTTTGTCTGCTATGCAACTTTGGGAAAACTGAAACATTTATGCTATTTTGCATGCACTGCGATTATTTAAATGGCTTAATTAGGATTATTTAAGTGACTTAATTGGGTTTTAGGAGAGCAAGCATGAAGAGAAAAACGATGAGAATTCAGGCAGCAATCCTGTCGAGGTTCACAAGCACGATCTGGTTAGCATTTCTTTGCTATGCAACATTGGGAAAACTGAAACGTCTTATGCTATTTGTGCTGTGATAGTCATAGCCTTATGTTCATTATTTCTTCTGAATTTTGAGTTTCAGGACAAAGAACATGTCGAAGAAGTTGATCAGAAGTCAAGCAGCAACCATGTTGAGATCAGTGCACATGATATGGTTAGTTCTTGTTTGCTAAGCATAACTGTGAACGTTGAAACCCTATTGTCATAGCCTTCTTGTTTGCTAAGGATATCGAGATCAGTGTGCAGTGGTTGTTGCAAGTGCCTTATATTAATTAATTTTCATTCTTTTGGGTTTTAGCGTGAGGACAATGAACATGTTGAGAAAATTGATCACGTTGAAAGAATCGATCAGAATTCGAGCAGGAACCCTGTCAAAGCCATCATGCAGGAAATGATCAACGTTTGTTTGGTACGTACAACTCTGAAAGCTGAAACCTGTGTGCTGTAGTGCTTGCATAGTTGTATGGGCATTCTTTGGAAGTCTGGAGCCTCACTGCTGCATTCTTATCTTTGCATATCCTTGTAACTTTTTTGCTACAGCAGGTCAGTGGAAGCGTGGAGAAGGTGGAGGAAGAGGACTCAAGCAAGAAGGACATGGAGAAAGAGACAGCCCCAAAAGTATTTGTTTCTCGCCAAAATTTTGGAACCTGCTGCAATGCCTGGTCAAAATTTTGGTCATCTATGCCATGCCATGCATCCTTATTTTTTGTGCTTGTGTGGTTTTTTTAGGATAATAAAGATATGGAGGCCTCTGGTGGAAGCAAGCTCGGCGTCAACGGTCCAGGTATCATCCTCAGCAAGCATAATGATGAGAGTGGTGGTGGTGCCCAAGAGGCTGAATCGATGGACAACACCCCGACGGCACAACTGATGATGCATCAAGACCAACTCTTAGATGACATGGTTACTGATACTGATACTGTTACAGAAACAAAAGGTGCTGTTGCAGACACTGAAGAAGAAGATACTGTTGCAGAGACAGAAGATGTTGTTACAGACACTGAAGATACTGTTACAGACACCGAAGACACTCTTGCAGAAACAGAAGCAGAGAAAGGTGAAAGAACAATCGCGGACAAGGGTGAGCTCGAGCAGGACGAAAAGAAAGATCTGGTGGCACTCGCTGAACTTGCCAGCTCACCAGCACTGTCATCGTTGGTTAAGCCAACAGTAGTGAAGAAAGAGCTGGAGTTTCCGAGACCCAACGAAACGGGGATGAAGACAGAGCAAGATTACACTAACGGTGAGCTGAGGGAGCACAATAACCTGGTCAGCAAAGTGCAGGGAGAAGGTGGCGTCGCGACGACCATGGAGTCCAGGATCTCTGCTCTGATGATCATTCTCGCTCTGATATTCGCGCTGGCCACGGGAATAACGATCATCGTGCGCCTCTACTCCCCTTCCCGAGCAACCAAACTCCAGATGGATCTGCCATAAGCCTGCAATCGGTCATCAAGTACGATTTCTGAGGCTGCAAAGTTCCATTGGCATTTTTCGTGGCCTCGTACGCGCGCGCGCATGAACGGCGAAGTTAGGAGCTGCTGGAGTGTGTGCAAGTACAAGATAGGAAGAGAAGTCTACCATGGTCATGAATGAATTCAGATGGCCATTGTCCAGCACGAGCTGTCTGTGCTGGAGAAGTTACACGTGTGGTGCCAGCTACCAAAAGAAAGAACCGAGGTCCGACCGAGAGCAGTACAGTAGGTTTCTTCCGGCTGAGGAGCGCTTGTTTTTCTTTTTTTTTGAAAAAAAAATATATATATTATTTTGCAAGCCATGTTAGTGCTGATAGTTTATGGAAACGCCTAAACCATGTTGAAGTTCGTGCTTGGTTTTGTTTGATTTGATCGCCTGTCTCGTCAACCTTTTAATTTATTTACCCTCTCGTCAACCATGCACGTCTTGCTGCCCATCTATGATAGAACGACCTTGGCTTGTGTAAACATGCGTAGTGCTACCATCGTGAGCACCAAATGTTTTCTTTTTTAACATTTTTTCGACCAAAATATATATTTAAACCTATTTCAGGATTTGGACCCTTAGCTCGGCACCATAGACGATGGCGTCGAGCTAACACAACTCAGCGCCATAGGCTATGGGCTATGGCGCCGAGCTCTGACGTGGCATTGGCGACCAGCGGTGGTTAGAGCTGGTGTGGCGTCGACGTGGTATCCTAGCTCGGCGCCACATATCTTGGCGCCGAGCTAGAAAGTCCTATAAATCGGCCGTTTTGCTGGCCGAGCTGCACCCTCCTCATTTCTCAACTTTATCTCCATTCAAATCTTCTTCAAAAACGACCAAGTTAGAGTTGGAATACTTTGTATACTAAGGTATGTTGTCTTTCCGATTCGTTTTGTATATTGGGTTGTAATTTTTCGATTATTAGTTTTGATTGTTGCTCCTAGGATATATAGTTCATATGATGACTACAGTTTATTAGATAGTTTGTGAAATACGATTATACAATTTACGAGATACTTGTGTTAAAGACACTAGGATTATCCTGGGTTGGACTCTAGCAATAACTTCTAGTTGATTAGGGCAGCAACACAATTAATATGGCTGGTGGGGGATATAAATACTCCCACTCACCAAAACTAGTCGTTGCACAGTTCTGCTGCGCATGGGCATACCAAACAGTCTAGTGCACCAACTATGCACTCCCAATGGCTAGTTTTGACAACTATCTGTTGTTGTGGAGTTGCACTGAACACTGAACAGTGTATGTCCGGTGCACACCGAACAGTCCGGTGATGGCTAAAATTCAACTGTTCGGAACTGATTGCTCTCGGGTTTTCGGGTGCTAGGGTTAGCTCACGGACGCTCTCGTGCCCGCTGTCCAGGGGACCACCCGACAGTCCGGTGCACCTTGGTCAGCAACTAACTTTCTTTTCATGAGTTTTCTATCCTGTTTTCAATTCTAACTTGCGAGTGAGTTCTAGAGTGACACCTAGCAATAGTTGTGAATGTGAACATGCACCAACACTACACTAGATTTCTCTTGGTCAAACTACGCATCCACAACTCCTCTTTATAGTACGGCTAAAATAAAATTAGAAGTCCTAACTCTATACCAAGTGTCCGACAACTCCTTCGACACTTAGGATATGAAGTCTTTCATCTTTTGATTTGCCTTTTTCAGCCGTCGCTTCAAGTTCTCATCAGAGGGATTGTTTTCACTGTTTTAGCGTAACTCCCTGCAATGTGACCTAACTAACCATTTGCTCTGCAAAACACACGTTAGTCACATGTAATCTTACGTTGTCATTAATTACTAAAACCAACCAAGGGTCTAGATGCTTTCAGTGTGATTGAGCATTCTGAAGGGGATTTTATGCTTGGTTGTTCAGTTATCATAAAAGTAAAGATTTCCTTTGGAATTTTATTAATATCTATGTTGTTGCTCAGGCTGGAAATACGCATAGCTTCTTGAGTGAATTTTTTGTCTTTTGCTCTAGAAGTAAGGGTCGTATGGTCTTTGGGGTGACTTTTATATTTTGAGGTCTAAAGATAAATAAACCTGGTACCTTGAGTAGGTGGAGCTTTCTTTTAAATTCTATTATTGAACATCATGGTTTGATTGAGTTGGAGCTTTTAGATAGGCTTTATACCTTGCCGATTAATAGAGCTAACCCTACTTTTGAAAAGCTTGACAGATTTCTGGTTAGTCCGGATTGGGAATTGATGTATAACAATGTTGTTGTTAAAAGCTTAAACATATTTCTTTCTAATCAGGTCTCTCTTATGCTCTGTACTGCTGATGTATGTGATTTTAGATATGAGTTGTGCTAGAGAAAGAAACCTAACTTTAGCAAAATTGTTAGGGACAATTGGTCCCTTCCTATGAGGAGCAGAAGTAGCTTAGATATCTAGAAGAAGAAGGTGAAAAGACTTAAGAAAACTTTGAAAGGCTAGAACATTAATGAAGAAGGGAGAAATAGAAAAATGAAAGCCAATCTTAATGAGAGAATTAAGGAGCTTGATATCAAAAATGAGGTGATGGATTTGCTTAATGTTGAAAAAGAACAAAAAAATGAGTGTTAACTCAAATTAAAGTGCATCCTTATGGAGGAGGAAGTTAAAATGAAGTAGATAGCCAGAGAAAGATTCATTGTTGAATGGGATGAAAACACTAAGGCTATGAAAATGAAAAATATATGCCTTTTTGTTTGTTAAATGTTTGTTATAAAATTATAAAAAATGTTCTCAACAATAGGCTTTTGACTTGCATTACTAAAGTGATGAGTGATTGCTAGTTTGGTTTTATCAAAGGCAAATTTATCTTGGATAGTGTGGTGGCTCTCCATGAAATTGTGCATGAAGCCAAGAGGAAAAAGTAGACTGGTATTATGCTTAAAGTGAATTTTGAAAAGGCTTATGATAAGGTGAATTGGCACTTCCTCTATAAAATGTTGGAGAACAAAGGTTTTGGCCCTAAATGGAGTGACTAAAGATGGAGACAATGAGAGGTGGCAAAGTTACTGTCAGAACCAATGATTTAACTAGGCCTTTCTTCTCAACCTTTAAGGGGGTTAAACAAGGGGATCCCTTTCCCCTACTAGATTGTTTAACATAGCTGATGATGACCTTGCATGTTTGATTAAAAAGGCCCAAGAGGTTGGTCTCATTTTGGGGTTAATTCCCCATATTATTGAGAGGGGATGTGCTTGTCTTCAATATGTTGATGACATTGTGTTTCTCATCCAAGACAACTTAGAGAATGCTAGGAACCTTAAATTTATCCTAATTATCTTTAAGCTTGTGTTTGGGCTCAAAATTAACTTTAAAAAATGAGGTATATTGCTTTGGGGAGGCTTCTAGCATGAGTGATGTTTATTCTGAAATCTTCACTTGCCCTGTTAAAAAACTTCCTATGAACAATCTGGGGTCCCCATTGATTGCAAGAATTTGAGTGTCTCCCAATGGTCTTGGATAGAAGAAAAAATGGAAAAGAAATTGGGAGCCTAGCATGGGAGGTTCCTGAGTATGGGAGAGAGACTGATTTTAGTTAAGAGTAGTTTATCTACCATTCCACTTTACATGCTCTCCCTATATTATGCTCCCAAGATGGTTATTAAGAAAATGGATATGTTCAAAAAGAGGTTGTTAGAGCATGGAGGGAGTGGTTCTAACAAATATCATCTAGTGAATTGGGATAATGATTGTATTCCAACGGTCTAGGGGGCTTGGGGTGTTGAATTTGAGGTTAATGAATATTAGCTTGTTAACTAAATGGATGTGGAAATTGGAAAGCCAAGATGGCCTTTGGCAAAAGAATGTGAAGGAAAAATATGTTAAAGGGAAGCATCTGATTTTCATTAAGAAATGGCAGGGGATTCTCAGTTATGGAGAGGCATTCTTCAAACGAAGGAAATCTTTTACAAAAAATTGTCAAAATAGGTGATGGCTTATCTACCAGCTTCTAGTATGACTCCTGGTGTGGAGACTTTCCCTTACCTCAGAAATTTAGTAGGTTGTTTGACTTATTTTGAATAAATAGATCAATATCAACTCAGTTTTGATGTCCAACGTCAATACCTTAACTTTTAGAAGAAGGTTATTTGGGGAAGGGGCCTAGAGCCTTGAAGAATTGAAACTGCTACGCAACAGATTTTGCTTGACTAAATCGAACAACAAAGTGATTTGGATGTTGAACAAAAAAGGTTTTACTATCAAATATGTATACAAGAAATGCAGATGCAACCCGGACAAAGTCCCTTACATGATTGTCGGTACCCTGAAACTAGGGTACCCATTACTACTGTATAAAGACGTAGTGCCCACACGGCTATCACTTAGTCGCGTGGTAAAGGTGCTGTGTGTGGGACCAGGCCATGACTCTCCCCAGTCTCAGGCGACTACTCTGGGTCCACAGCAGCGTCCGACTCCACCACATGGGCGGGTCCAAAGCCGCCACGTGTCCAGAGAAGGTGATATACTCCAAAGCATCAACAGTAAGTCTAGACCCCCACGGGAGAGCGCCGGACCCCTGGATATACAGTCTGGACCCCCAAGGTTGGTCCAGGACCTCCACGTGTGCAAGCCGGACCCCTGGAATGGGATTCGAACCCTCCCGTAAGGGGTCCGGGCCACCCACAATGGGGTCCCAATGTCCCAGAACAAAACATACACAGGCCTTGAACATGACCTAGGCGGGGGTCTGGTACCGACATGTGTCCATACCTAGTCTGGTGCGGACCTGTCCGCATATACTTCTACTCCCCTCCTAGGCGGAGACCCGATGCTGCCACGTGGCCTACTACACGTGACGTAAGCCAACGGGCGGAGCCTGACGTAAGGCCTCTGGGTTATGTCGCCTCTGCATTTATTGAGGATAAGGCGCGCCGCTTGTCCATTGCACTGGCAGGCGGTGTGCCACCTCTGCATTTATTGAGACCTGTCCATTCCGTTGGCAAGCGGCGACCTGTCCATTCTGCTGGCAGGCGAAGACCAGTCCATTCCGCAGGCGGCGTGCCTGTCCATTCCACTGGCAGGCGGCATGCCCATACTGCCGTGTGCACTACGCTCATAATTACTCGCACGTTACCAAGGAAGCTACCGCCGCATATCAATACTGCGCGGACTGCGGACATCAGGGCGCCCGGAGATTGCTCAGGCGTTACTTGCATTAGTTACTCCTATAATGTATTCCTTCCATTATGCTCCTTGGCCCACATGTTGGGGCTCGGCATCCTTGTATGTCCCTCCCTTGAGCTATAAAAGGGAAGGCACACAACGTTACAAGGCAGACCGCTCAGACCCAACTCAAGCTCATAAGCTCTCAGACTCTCATACTCAATACAACATACGCACAGTGGAGGTAGGGTTTTACGCTCCGGTGGCATGAACCACTCTAATTCCTCGTGTCCTCGTGTGTTCATCCACCAATCCACGTAACAGACAAACCGCTAAGGCCCCTCCTCATCTTAGAATTAGGGCGGGTGCATTCCGCCACCCGACCGGAGGATTTTCTCTCCGACATTTGGCGCGCCAGGTAGGGGGCTTGGCTTTAGGTTTTTCGTCTGCTTTTCTGCTCGACACGATGGTTCAGATCGTCGAGCACCGTGGCTTGACTTCTGAGGACTTCCTGATGGAGGAAGAAGCTGCATCTTCCATGCCACGAAGCTCCAACCACCCTGTGCCTGGCGCTGCTGCTGTGCACGTTGCGCAGCAGCACACGCCTGCACAGACATCCCGAGCTCCTTCAGGGGTTGCTCCTGGGGCGTTGTCTGCAGCCAGGGAGTTGTTACACCACCCTCCAAGTTCCATGGCCTCGCCGGGGGCCATGAAGCAGTGGCGTGACGATGTTGATCGTCTCCTTGGCATGGCGCAATCTGGCTCGGCCAGGCCCAGGCCTCGGTCGTTCCGACGTCAGCACGAGGCGTCGGCGTCAGTACGCTCACCCTCAGTGAAGGCCGCACCGACTGAGGACCTATGGGCGGAGCTCAACCGCAGGCATGCAAGTGAAGATGCCTGAGTCTCTCTGGAGAGGGCACGTGAGCGCCCGCAGAACATCGAGGGTCGCAACCTCGACCTAGACTTCACCGCGGTTGCGCCGTAAACTCCAAGGGGTGCCCGAATTCAGGCGGGTGTCCCATTGGTTGGCGTGGGCTACGCCACACTGGCGGATCATCTCCGCACGGCGACTTGGCTATCCAAGCTCCAGCCACACCTGCCGGAAAAGTACAATGGTACGTCAAACCCGTCGGAATTCTTACAGGTATACGTCACCGCTATTACGGCAGTAGGTGGAGACACTGCTGTAATGGCAACATATTTCCATGTAGCCTTGTCTGGGCCAGTCCGGACCTAGCTCATGAACCTCACCCCAGGATCGATCTACTCCTGGGAAGAGCTCTGCGCACAGTTCACAGCAAATTTTGCCAGTGCTTATCAGCAGCATGGCATGGAGGCTCACCTCCATGCAGTGAGGCAGGAACCCGGGGAAACACTCCGGGCTTTCATCTCCCGCTTAACTAAGGTACGAGGGACTATACCTCGTACCTCTGATGCTTCCATCATCACCGCCTTCCGCCAGGGGGTACATGATGAGAAGATGCTGGAGAAGTAGGCCACGCATGACATGGAAACTGTCATCACGCTCTTCGCTCTGGCTAACAAGTGTGCCAGAGCTGCCGAGGGCCGTGCATGGGACTCAACACCATAGACCGGGGTTGCCCAGACGGGTGGCTCAGGTGCCGTCACCCATGACGGCAAAAAGAAAAAGAAGAAGAGTCGCGGCCACGAGAGGCCGCAGCCTACTGCTCCGATCGTCGCAACTGCGACTGGGGGCCAGAACGAGCGCAACAAGTGCCCACAGCCACAGGGAGGCAACAGCGGCTCATGCCCTGTGCACCCCAACAGTCGTCACAGCGCCTCGGAGTGCCGCGAGATCATCAAGCTCGTGAAGCGTGTCAGCGAGCGGCGCGAGTAGACTTCCAAGGACGGCTCCCCACCTCGTCGCCGGCCTGGCAAGGAGAGGGTCGACGACGGTGATGTGGCCGCGGGAGAACGGGACCTCGGGTATCAGTCCCCTGAGCAGGTCCTCAAGGACATCCTCACTGGAGACTCCGACTCCGGTGATGATAACGACCGCCGCAAGAAGTTGTACGTGACCGAAGGCGGATTGACAGCAGGTGCGTCGATAGATGCGCTGAATTAATGCGGCGCGTTAGCAGACGTGCTAAGATGGCGCCCCAATCACCGGTCATGCCATGTTGAGGCAAAGTACAAGCTTTGGCCCCACCTGTAGGCTCGCATCCTCCCCTAAGGTGGGTCCAGGGGGCCACTGTCGATACCCTGAAACTAGGGTACCCATTACTACTGTATAATGACGCAGTGCTCATGTGGCTATCACTTAGTCGCGTGGTAAAGGTGCTATGTGTGGGACCAGGCCATGACTCGCCCTAGTCTCAGGCGACTACTCTGGGTCCACAACAGCGCCCGACTCCACCACATGGGTGGGTCCGAAGCCGCCACGTGTCTAGAGAAGGTGATATACTCTAAAGCGTCAACAGTAAGTTCGGACCCCCACGGGAGAGCGCCGGACCCCTGGATATACAGTCCGGACCCCCAAGGTTGGTCCAAGACCTCCATGTGTGCAAGCCGGATCCCTGGAATAAGATTCGAACCCTCCCCTAAGGGGTCTGGGCCACCCACAATGGGGTCCCAAGGTCCCAGGACAGAACATACACGGGCCTTGAACATGACCCAGGCGGGGGTCCGGTACCGACACATGTCCAGACCTAGTCTGGTGCGGACCTGTCCGCATATACTTCTACTCCCCGCCCAGGCGGAGACCCGATGCTGCCACGTGGCCTACTGCACGTGACGTAAGCCAACGGGCAGAGCCTAACGTAAGGCCTCTGGGTTACGTCGCCTCTACATTTATTGAGGATAAGGCGCGCCTCCTGTCCATTGCACTGGCAGGCGGTGTGCTGCCTCTGCATTTATTGAGACCTGTCCATTCTGTTGGCAAGCAGCGACCTGTCCATTCCGCTGGCAAACGGCGACCAGTCCATTCCGCAGGCGGCATGCCTATCCATTCCACTAGCAGGCGGCATGCCCATACTGCCGTGTGCACTACGCTCATAATTACTCACACGTTACCAAGGAAGCTACTGTCGTATATCAATACTGCATGGACTGTGGACATCAGGGCGCCGGGAGATTGCTCAGGCATTACTTGCATTAGTTACTCCTATAACGTATTCCTTCTATTATGCTCCTAGGCCCACATGTCGGGGCTCAGCATCCTTGTATGTGCCTCCCTTGAGCTATAAAAGGGAAGGCACACAACGTTACAAGGCAGACCACTCAGACCCAACTCAAGCTCACAAGCTCTCAGACTCTCATACTCAATACAACATACGCACAATGGAGGTAGGGTTTTACGCTTCGGCGGCCTGAACCACTCTAATTCCTCGTGTCCTCGTGTGTTCATCCACCAATCCACGTAACAGGCAAACCGCTAAGGCCCCTCCTCATCTTAGGATTAGGGCGGGTGCATTCCGCCACCCGGCCGGAGGATTTTCACTCCGACAATGATAATCTGGAAGGCTAAGATCCCATAAAGGATTAGAGTCTTTTTGTGGCTTGTTCTTAAAGATAGGGTCTTATCTAATGTGAATTTGAAGATCAAAAATTGGCAAGGGGACACTAGTTGTTCTTGGTGTGGCCATCTTGAATCAACAGAACATATCTTTTTTGAGTGCCAGGTGGCTGCTCTCACTTGGTGCGTGATCAAAATTACTTAAATTATTTTGATATGCCAAAAAACTCTTAAAATATGTTTGGAGATTGGTTGTGTAGTTTCAGTAAGAGTGATAGAAACCTAATTATTGTTGGTTGTGGAACAGTCTTGTGGGCTCTGTGGAGATCTAGAAATGAAATTTGATTTAGCGATAAAATGGTTATTAACCCGTATAATATTTTATTCATTTGCTGTTTCTGGATGGTCTCATGGAACATTATTCAGAAAGAAGCAAAAAAGATGCTAGAGGCAGAAAGCAACCTCGTCAGAAGATTGGCAAAAGAATTCTTCAAATGAGTATTTGGTTGGGTGGTGGTTGATCGACGTATTATGGAGAAATAAAATCTTGAATACTCTGCTAGCTGGGCTCTTTTGTGTGGTTGCTCCTTCATATTCACTTTCGATTTCTATCAAAGGGTTGCGCTTGTTTGTTGATCTATATGTGATATTGACTTAGCTTGTGAGACCCATATGTGTGATTTATGTGTTTTCCTTTTCAGATAGTTGCTCTGAATAGGTTATCATCTATTGGGATCGCTTGTCCTTTAGCTAAGTCAGAACTTTATGTGAGTTGGGGTAGTCGTGTTTGTTGGGGGTCTACCTTGTCGAAGGTCCTCAAAATACCTTTACTTCGGCATAAGTAAATGTGTTTCATGTGTATAGAGAAGGGCGACAAAGCTGGCCATCAGCCGAAGGGAGTGTAGATAAGCTTCGTTCAATACACACAAGTGGCGAAGGTGTGAGCCAAGGCTATTGGCTTCGGCATGGAGAAAACTTTGGGCGCAAAGTGGCGAAGGAGAAGAAGTACAAAACTTGTGCAACAAGAAAGAAAGAGAAAAGACAGTGATGTTCTTGCTTCATTTGTAAATCATATATGTAAACTTTGTGGGCATGTTTGTAATTTTCTATGAAGCTTTTCATCTTCCCTATAAATAGGTGAATAATGCCCTACATAAATCGAACTTTTGAGGGCCTTAGCTTTGTCTTGCTTAGCCTTCGATGTATCTTCGAGCTATCTTGTGCGAAGAAGCCGAAGGTATGTTTGTAAACTTATTTTATACAAAGCGAAATGGAATGAAAATGCTAAGGCATAAAATATGAGTCTTATACTTCATTTTTCATTACACTGTCATTTAATATTCTTTTGTTCACATTTCCTCTTGAGAATCTTCGCCTTCAATTTGTTACTTTGAACAAGTAACTACATCTAGACGAAGGTTCATATTCTTAACTTGTGTTGCCTTGTTTTTGATGCCATGTAGCAATCAAAAACAAGTGACCAACATTGGTGCCCACCTCCACTGATTCCATAACCACAACAACTTAAACCACGATGAAGAGGATGACAAACCGTCAAGCTTCGTCATTGTCCTTAGAGAAGCTTGAGCTCCCCATTACTGGGGGCTTGAGCTTTTCACCTAGTAATAAGAAAAAAAGAAAGATGCCCAAAGAAGGGTGCAGCATGTAGGTGTCCAAGGACCCTACATTAGGACCAAGTGGTCCCATATTACTATCACATTTTCTCAAGATGATCTTCATCTCAAGGATTATCCACATAGAGATTCCATGGTTATCTCATGTGTCATAAAAGGCTTCATGGTGGACAACGTCTTGGTTGACACAGGCAGTGCAGCAGATATCATATTTGCCAAGGCCTTCAAGCAAATGCAAGAGCCTGAAGACAAGATTCAGGATTGAGCTTTTCCCCTCTGTATTCGGAGGGCAGTAACTGATGGCAGTAGGAAAGCTGGCTATGCTCATTACCTTCGGCTATGTCAACAATACAAGAACAAAGGAGTTCATGTTTGAAATAGTTGATATGGATTTCCCATACAATGCAATCATTAGGAGGGGAACCCTCAACATATCCGAAGCAGTTTTACATTCAGCTTACCTCTGCATGAACATACCTAGCAATCAAGGGGTCATATCAGTTTATGGTAGCCAAGAAGTAGCAAAAAGGACAGAAGGGACCCTACAAGAACCTAAGATTGTCTATAACATAGACGAAGCTAAAGCAAAGGCCTAGGAATATCAGAAGCAAGTAAAAGAGAAAGCATATTTGGTGGATCAGCTGAAGCCAGTGCTCCTATGTGAAGATGTTGTAGACCAAAGGATTTTGTTTGGCAATAATCTAACTTTGGAGCAGGAATCCGATCTCAGAAGGTTTCTGTTTCACAATAAGGATGTCTTTGTTTGGTCAAAAAATGACTTGTGTGGAGTCAATAGAAGCATAATAGAGCATGCTCTAAATGTTGACCTAAGCACCAGGCCACAACAGTAGAAGCTTCGCAAGATGTCTGAAGATAAGGCCGAAGGTGCAAAGGCCGAAGTTAAAAGATTGCTTAGTGCTAGAGTCATAAGAGAAGTTTCATATCTAGAGTGGTTGGCCAACACAGTCATGGTCAAGAAATCCAATAGTAAGTGGAGGATGTGTATCAACTTCATAGACCTCAACAAAGCATGCTCGAAGGATGAATTCCCGCTACCAAGAATTGATTCTCTAGTGGATGCAGCTGCTTGATTCTCTAGAAGTAAGATGAGCTGAAGAATAGCTTCATAACCCCCAACGGTACTTACTGCTACCTTTCGGATGCCTGAGGGGCAAAAGAACGTTGGTGGAAGCTTCAGCAAAATGACAGCCAAGCTGCTGATTTCATAGCTAGGTGGAAATGTCTTAACTTATGTTGATGATATCATTGTGAGAAGCACGAAGCAGCAAAATCATATTTCAGGTCTCCAAGAAACCTTTGCTAATTTCTGAAGGGCAGACTTAAAGTTGAACCCTGAGAAGTGTGTCTTCGAGGTAAAAGGGGGCAAATTTCTGGGATGCCTTATGTAAAAATCATATTTCAGGTCTCCAAGAAACCTTTGCTAATTTCTGAAGGGCAGACTTAAAGTTGAACCCTGAGAAGTGTGTCTTCGAGGTAAAAAGGGGCAAATTTCTGGGATGCCTTATGTCAATAAAGGGAATCGAAGGAAACCTGCACAAAATCGAGGCAATACTTCGGATGAAGCCACCGAAGTCAAGAAAAGGGGCTAAGAGGCTAGCAGGAAGAGTTGCTTCTCTTAACATGTTCATTTCGTGATCTACAGAACGAAGCTTGCCATTATTCGATGTCCTAAAATCAGCAAAGGTCTTTTAGTGGGGACCTTCTCATAAGCAAGCTTTTGAAGAGCTGAAGAGTTATCTGATAAAGTTGACAACGCTCTCCCCACCTTCACCAAGGGCTCCTGTATTGCTTTATGTATCAGCTTCGCAGTCGATTGTGAGCGCTGCTTTGGTTCAAGAGGTGGAGGAGGAAAGTGTAAAAAAGAAAATTTTTGTCTACTTCGTGTTCAAAGTATTAGGCCCATCAAAAAGAAACTACACAGAAATGGAAAAGGTCATAGATGCAGTCCTGGTAGCTTCAGGAAAGCTTCATCACTATTTTCAATCCCACAACATCATTGTACCATCGTCTCAGCCACTTAAGGATATTATAAGAAATAGAGAGGCTTCGGTCCAAATCGTAAAATGAGCAGCAGAGCTCAATGAGTTTGTCATCGATTTTGTTCATAGTTCATCTAACTAATCCCAAGCACTAGCAGACTTCATTGCTAATTGGACTCCTAGCCCATAGGACGAAGCTACCTCATCAGACGAAGTTGTCTGGACAGTCTTTTATGTTGATTCATGGGGACCCATCAGGGTTGGTGCTGCAACTATCATTGTTTCTTCATCCAAAGTAAGAACTTCATATGTTCCCAAGATGCAGTTTTAGTGTTCAAACAATATAGCAGAATACGAAGCTCTACTCCTAGGATTGAAGAAACTAAAAACAATGGGTGTAAGAAGGGCGGTCTTGAAATCAGACTCCCAAGTCATCACATGCCAGGTGGACAAGTCAAGCAAAGCAAATAACTCAGGCCTAGAAAAGTAGCTTGACATGGTCCAAAGGATGGAATCTTCCTTTGAAGGATTCAATGGGTATAAGAAGGGCAGTCTTGAAATTAGACTCCTAAGTCATCACAGGCCAGGTGGTCAAGTCAAGCAAAGCAAAGAACTCAGGCCTACAAAAGTAGCTTGACATGGTCCGAAGGATGGAATCTTCCTTTGAAGGATTCTCTATGAAAAAATTCCTAAGGCCAGACAATGAGCATGCTGACATGTTGGCCAAATCTACCGCTCAAGGTCTCCCCTTGCCCCCTAAAGTGTTCTTTGAATTACTAAAAGCACCTTCAGTCGATTTGATGGAAAGAGCCATCTTAATTGTGTCTCCTACACATAGTGAAGACTGGAGAATGAAGATTATAACCTTCCTTTGGGGAAATCACCCAGTTGATGACAAAGCATACATTAAGAGGATGCAGGCAAGGACAAGACCGTATAAGATTATAGAAGGGGAATTATACAAGGAAGGTGTCTGCTCATCTTTGATAAAGTGTGTTTCCATAGACGAAGGTCAAGAACTAATAAGGGAAATCCATTCCGGTCTATGTGGATCACATATCGGCCCTAGAGCTCTATTGGGGAAAAATCTTTCTTTAAGGTTTCTACTGGCCAAAAGCAATTTTAGATATAGCCAAATTTGTGCAGAAGTGCGACAATTGCCAAAGGTGTGCAAAAACCTTTGTCTTTGACCTAACTGATACAACCTACATGGCCCTTGCAAATATAGAGAATGGACATAATAGTCCTAATGCTAGCAGTACAATGAAAATTGAAATATGTAGTGGTGACAGCGGAATACTTCTCCAAATGGATCGAAGCGAAGGCCTTAGCAACAATAACTTCGGTAACCATTCAATAGTTTTTCTGGCAAAACATCATTTGTCGCTTCGGAGTCCCAGAGTCTATCATTGTCGACAATGGCACTCAGTTCAACTTCGAAGCATTAAGAGCATTCTGCAATCAAGTGGGGACAAACACACATGTTGCTTCGGTTAGGCATCTAGAGTCCAATGGGCTGGTTGAAAGAGTGAACAACATAATTTTGTTGGGAATTAAAAAGTCTCTGGTTAGATTGCCCAAGGGAAAGTGGACAAAAGAGTTCATTAAGGTTGTGTTGAATCATAACATATCTACATCAAGATCTACCAATTTTACACCGTTCAATCTCCTCTTCGAGGATGAAGTAGTTACCCCGAAGAAGTTAAGTTGGGTTCAACAAGAGTTATAGCTTTGACTCAAGATTAGGACAATGAAAAGTTTCAAAGGATGCAATAGAAGAGTCAAGGTTTGAAGCAATACAGCATATAAGAAAGTATCAAGTAGAAACCATAACATGGAGTGACAGGAAAGTGAAACTCAAGAACATAGCATCAGGTCATCTCGTGCTCCGAAGGGTATCTAACCCAAATACAACAAGAAAATTGCAAGTGAAGTGGGAAGGCCCCTTCCTGGTCTCAGCTTTGAATAGACCAGGCTCTTATAGATTGAAGAACATGGAAGGAAACAACATTCCAAGATCATGAATGCCGACGAGCTTTGAAGATATTACATCTAACATATAGCTTCGGCACCCTTTTTCTCATATAGGGGATAACGTTTTTTAACGGGACCAATGATGTAATATTTGTACAAAGAGTACCTAAAGTCAATAAAGGTACATTCCCAAGAAAAAGTGACTATACCGAAGCAATATCTTCGGGTACAAAAAAATAAAAAAACAGTGAAGGGTTTGTTTTCCAAGTTTCCAATACGGAGGTAAGTATCATCACCAAGTAAAGGTGAGAAAGCTCCGAAGTCGTTCCTAAGGGAATGCATAGCTAAAGTATCATCACCAAGTAACAGTGAGAAACTTCAATGTTGTTCCTGATGGAATATAGAGCTAAAGTATCATCGCCAAATAAAGGTGAGAAAGCTCTAAAGTCGTTCCTAAGGGAATGCAGAGCTAAAGTATCATTATATTATCAAGTAAAGGTGAAAAAAGTGTTTCAAAGTCGTTCCTAAGTGAATGCAGATCTTAATCACAACCATTTACTATCAGCAAGCACGAAGGTGCTAAGTTGAAAGTACCAGGAAAACATAATGCAGAAGGCCATTAAGTGTAAGCTTTGGGGGCTTTTTTCGAGTGAAAAGAAGGCAAGGTGTTTTTCGCCTTCGCCTCAAAATACTAGAAATACTTGGTTTCACACACAACAAAGCATTTAGAGTAAAAAAGGGGAAAAGCAACAAAGAGTAAAACGCTATATTACAATAAGCAGTAGTTTAACTGCATAAGTGTTCATTCCAAAATACGAAAGTCCCTTCGGCCTAATGGTTCACCTAAGCTTCAGCCTTTTCTCACTTCTTTGCTTTCTTCTTCTTCTTCTTCTTCTTCTTCTTTACTCTACAGAAACAAAGGCAAAGTAAGTATTAAAGAAAGTTCATGGTTTAAAGCTTCAGTAGTGCAAGCTTGAAGACCTACCTTCTTAGTATATTCTTTGGCTTCTAAGGCAGCTAGTGTCGGCCACCTTTGTCCCACAACTCGTAGAGAAATCTTTTCGCAGCGCCGAGTACACTCTTCGAAGGAGACTTAATATCTTCTACGGCTATGCCGAAGTTAGCTTCTCCTACGACTTTAACATGATTACAGACAACCTTCTCGAGCACAGAATCCATGCCGTGTGACCCAATCATTGCGCAATAATCACTGCGGGCGTTGATTATTGCTTCGACTTTGCCCAACTCTTTTTCTATCCAACCAAGCGCTCTGTCGGTGTCCCCGTTGGCATGTGAAATTGCCATTGAGACTGCACCAACCAAGGAGAAGATTTTCTTCATAACATCACAGCACAAGAAGGCAATGGCAAAGGAGTTATCCCAAAGCTGGTTTAAAGTTTCCAATAATTTCTAATTTTCTTTGTCTTTGCTAGTAACGTTTTCTTCTGTAGCCTCAAGACTGGTTCAAAGTTCATTTATGGATTTGTCTTGTTCTTTCATCTTTGCCATATCAATGTTACAAACTTTTACTGTTTCCTCTTTCTCCCTTTCGGCCTCGTCTACCTTCTCCTTCAAGGATATTACTTTGGTCTCTTTTTCTTCTAGATACTTCTAAAGTTTTTCAACTTTGTCTTGAAGCTTAGATAGTTCATATTCTTCTTTCTCTTGTTGTATTCTTAGAGCCTTGCTTACCATTAGTCCCTGCATTACAAAGACAAAATAGTTTAATTGAATATAACTTTTCCCCAAAGTTCAATCAAAACAAAAAAATTTTCTCTTACCTTGATGCTACTGTAAGGCAAGCTATGAAAAAGTTTCCTCTTCTTAACCTGGCTAAGTCGGTCTTCAATTTCTAGGAATCCAATGCTTCTAGTGATATTCCTTACATTTTTTTATTCATCAGGATCGGGTACACACATAAGCATTTAATCTCCCCCGTCGAAGAGCATAGCTCTAGGTCCATACCCCATGGTTTTGCCCTTGTTTTCTAGCTTCGAATTTTACTTGCCACTCAGCTCACCCCTGCCAAGATGTCTCACAAAGAACCCAAGCTCATCTATTTCTTCACCGGTGAATAGATCCTCGCAATCACTACACCATGGCTCTGTTGGTTATCACTCGTTACACATGAGTGACCTCGCCACGAAGGCTTATCCTAGCAAGTGCAATCAAGAACACAAGCATGAACAGGTAGAACACAACCAAAACTGCATTGATTACGAGTTGGGGTCTCACAAATCGATGAATGGCGACACTCTTCGATGACAGATATGTTCTAAGCAAAACCCAAACCTTAATGTATGCTAAAATAGAGGTTAGGGGGTGTGCACAACCCCTGGAGGTACCCCTAATGGGCTCCAACACGATACACGGCCCAACGTCACAACAGACGATGTCGCAGTACCAAATCATAATCTAAGCGCATGCGTGTTTCGACGATTCCTATTGATTCCAAATGAATTTTAAGGTGGGACCAGTTGGTAATAAAGTTTGTGACATTCATCTCTATATAGTGAGTTATTGTATGTGTTGATCTTCTTTGGCGCACATATGAGACGAACCAGTGTTTGCACTTAAAACCATGTGTGACAGGTAGATTGAGTAGGGTCAGACATATCTGTTCTAAGTGTAAGGCTTGGCTCTTTTGGCACTTCTTCTACCTTATCGTGCCCTAAAGATCTGCCGCCTTCAGCGGTCTTCTTTTCATCTTCCTCTTCGGAGGATGATGAATCTCTGAAGGCATCACCTCTAAGACCCTGAATATGCGGGCTCTCTACTTCCTCTTTAGATAAAATATCTTTTCCTTTTGAATATTGGCCACTATCATCAGTACCCTTCGTGGTTGGCATAAATCGAATCAGTATTGATCCCAAGGGACTTAGAGTGGAGAATGGTAACGGTTGGGTCGTAACCTCAAGAATCCGCGTACAACCAAAATATGAAGTGGTTGTAGCACTCCCTTTCCCTTGCTTTTGTGTAGCAAAAGTCTTCTTCATAGAAGTCTTAGATTTCTTCTTTTCTGGGCCCGAAGGTGTCTCTTCATCATTCTTGGACTCATCATCACTCTTTGTATCGACGTCGACAGTTCTCTTTGATGTTTTACCAGCACCCTTAGCAACCTTTTTTCTCTTCTCTCCAGCTTCGGTGCTGGCTATGGGATCTACATAGTCTTACTCAGACCCTACAACATTCATAACTTTGTTAAGCTGAATCTTTCCTCGGCTCCCGAAGTTGGATGACATATCTTCGTGCACCATAGTCAGATAATTCTCGTAGATCTCATTGCTTTTCTCCTCTATCAATCTCAACCACCCGACCGAAGGAGATTTATATGAATATTGCTCTTTAAAGTCAATAGCTAGTGTGACAAGTTCACCATCCTTCAATTTCACTTCCTTTAGGAGTTTCCACCCAATCCAAGTAGGGAAGATGTTATAAGCAAGTGCCTCTTGAATCAAATCTCGAGATCCAATCTTTTTGATGGTTGTATTAAAGGTTTTCTAGCACTCATCAGTAGCTTCTGTCAGTTCACACTTCGTTCGCTTTAGATCAAAACTAATCTTCAAAGGGCTCATCAGCATACCCTTGAACTCTTTGCGATGTTTAGAATCCACTTTAGCATAAAACCACTCCTTCGTTCAATCCCAATGCCACTTAGTTCGGTATGCAAGAACTGGACTAGCTATGTCCTTGCGATACATGAAGTTGTAGCATCTGAAGTTGTTACGGAGGCCTGACTAATCCTTAGCCTTCGTCTGATAATGTAAATTGTGAACCCTGCAGAATGCATCAGCATCGGTGCGACCTCCCTGGCTTCGTAGAGCCCAAATAAAAATGCCAAAGCAAACTATTGCATTTGGTGTTAGCTAATGCATGTATACCTCATACCGTTGTAGTACCTTCGCAATCATCTTGTACAAAGGAAGTTGAAGTCTTGCCATGAAAAAGCTCTTGTAGATGACAACTTCATCTTTCCTTGGGCTCGGGGTTGTTTCCTTCCTAGGGAGGCACATATTGACCTTGTTGCTAAAGTAACCAAGCTTTTTCATCAGCTGCAAGTCTTTTTCTTTCAGAATACAACGACCAATCTCAATGTAGCTCGGCTTCGACGACCTATCCTTTGGAAGCTCTTGGGCAAGTTTTGATGATTACGAAGCCTTCATGGCTTCGAAGATTGCCATGGTATCTTTACGCGCCACCGAAGAAGTAGGCTGTAACACCCCAAGTGTTTATATTCCGCTCGACAACGAGTACGGATTTAAGCACGTGATATCAGTGAATAAGACGGACACTAAGGTCTAATTATTTTCGCCTATCGCGATTTTAATACCGCATCTATTTCATCTGTCACGAATTCGACATTGTTTGCATTTATCCGGGCTCTTCCAAAATTTTTGTGATGTTCAGAACATAACTGTTCCGAAAATTGGTGCGTCCGGTGATTATTTAAAATTTATCGCTCGCATGAATACAGAATTCGGAAGCTCGACTCATTCGGATGATTTTATCCCGGACAAATTCATTTGAACTCGACGACTAAAATATTCGGGGCGAAATAATTGGGATCGCGCGTCGTCTGAATGAAATCGTGCGCGCGAATATGATTCAATTTATTCGTCCGCACACTGTTTTGACGACGAAATCGTGTATACATTAGCGGATTTGGTTTCGGCTAATTTTAGTCGAATCCCACAAAGCAAATTGAACACAGTCTGAAATGCTATTGTTCACACCATTCGGATTTGTTCTGATGACGTCTCGCCCGATCCAAAACTTTGGATATAAATAACAGATACGAATTCATCTGACTCCAGCCTAGTCATCAAATCAAATCTTTCTCAAATATTCTGTCGAACTTATTTTGGTTCAACCTTTTAAATATCTCTCAAATCCAAATACTAGAACCCTAAATATCTATGATTTTTTGGCTAAAGAAATAATTAAAAAAGGAGAGAAATCTAAAAATAAAGAAATCCCAGTCAGCTCTATCCTCAGCCGCCTAGGCTTCTCCCACGCGCGCGCAACTGTCCTGCTCTGTTCCTCAAGAAAAATCTTGTGACACCCTAGTGTCACCTAGGGTTTCTCTTAAAATGCCAAACCAAGGACCATCATTTTATGTGAACCAAAGTAAGCATGAGCATCAAACTAACTTAAGAATGAAGAATTCACCAAGCTTATACTTAAAAGTATCATGATCAAAACAAAGGGGTCTTTCAAAAGGTAAGAATGTTGTAACCCTAATATAAACCATAAGTGAGCCCCATGAGAAAAATTCAAGAAAATAAGGAAAAAAGGCATGAAAAATTTAAAATTGTGACATGAGCCAATTATAAAAATTGAAGTATATTTAATAAGCAACAAGAAAGGTTGAGAAAGCTTAGCCAAAATAACTCAAATAAAACCCCAAATCAAGCTTCTCATGTGGGGACTTAATGGAAATTCTGAATTTCAGAATTCTGAAATTCAGACCTTGAGCCAAAGATCAGGGATGTTCACCTTGATCCCTAACTCGAATCCTAATGGCCCTATTAACAAAAATGTGCCTAATTAACCCCTCTGTCATGTGCCAGGAGATGGCATTGGGATGCGTGCCTCGGACACGTCAAACCAGAGATTTTCTCCCTGCATGTGGCAGTGAGACAAACAGGATTTCTCCCCTCTCTATCTCCTAATCCAGTCAGCGAAACTTGCTAGCCTCCATACACAAACGACAAAGGGACATGAGAGGAAGAGATCTCTCAACGAGATCGTGGCCTTAATCTCAAAGATTTGGGCCCAATCCGCGTTTGAACTTGACCTCTCTCTGCGCTGCCTCGTGCTCGACGCTGTGCAAGGCGCCAGAGCGCGCACTGGCGTTCGCCGCGCATGCCCCAAGCGCATGTCAGAGCCCCGCCCTCGGCCGTGCTCGCCCACGCCTATAAAGCCTCCCCGGGCGCGCCTCACTTCACCCCGCGCTCACCTTCACCAGCCAGCCACCTCTCCTTAGCTCCGGCGAGCTTAATTCCGCCCGCCATTGCCGCCAGAGCTTCGGCCACCGTTGTCAGCCCACTCCAGCCACCCCCAAGTCGAGCCAGTGCTTCGGCTAGCTCCGCCAGTGGCTCGTAAAGCTTTCCAAGCCCTCGGACCAGGCCGGACTTCACCGGAGGCCCGAGATCGACCTCACCGGACTTCGGTCTTTCGCCGCCGCGAGCGGACAGAGCTAACCGGTGAGTCTCCGCCCAATTCCTTGCACCCATATCTTCTCTGGCATCCCGTGAACCTCTCTGACCCGTCCATATGAACTATCTCGCCGTGAGCAGGCCGGACTCCTCGCCGCCGACAAGCATCCCCACCTACGCACGTGGACCGGCCAACTCCGGCCATCCCCGACGACGACCCGCACATCGCTGTGATCCCCAAGACTTCCCCTACATCCTCGACCACTTCACCGGAGCAATCTCGCCGCCGGTAAGCCCCTCCGCCCTTTCTCCCGCCGCAGTTACTGTGTAAGATAGGAGAAGGACCTCGGGTTAGGATTTGGAGAACCTGAGGGGTTTTCTGTAACATTAGTGACCCATGTGAATAGTAGCCTAGGGGCTGATCCGCGAAGAAAACTTAAAATACCCGCCAGGGACCCCCGTGCAAAGTGGTTTTCCATTAAATCAATTCTGTTAATCTTTTAAAATGACCAGAGAACTTAGAAAACCCATAACTTGATGAATTCTTAATAAAAAGTTGTCAAACTAATTTTGCTAAATCCTAAATACTATGATCTATCATTTAAAAATGATAAACCCTATGCTTTCTATTCTGAATTTTTGAGTTAAAAATTAAAAACAGAAACCTACCAAACCTAGTTTAATTAAGGAAAATTAGTATTTCTTCTGTACTAAACTTAAGAAAATTTGTGGGTATTCCAACCTCATTTAGACACTGTTTAAAAATAATAGGAACCCCAGCATTGGAAAATATGATGTAGATATTCATTTAAAGCTATTTTGTCCAAAACTTAGGAAAAATCAGAAAAGCATTAGAAATTAATGAACAGTGAGTGAAATTATTTTTCCTAGTTTGCTTAAGTAACAAAGAACCTAGGAAAAATAAGGAGACCATTAGTCCAGATCAGTTTTAAATTAAAATGCTTTATCTAGCTCTGTTTGAACAAAAAATCAATTATTAGAGTTACAAAACTATACCCAAAATGGATAATAAAAATCCAGTGGACTTACAACCACCAGAGCCCCACTACAAAAATAAAGAACACCTCAGCCCAACTTTTTAAGTAAGGAAAATAAATATAAAATGCTAATGAGGCATTTTCCCAAATAAATCATGAACAACCCATAATAATGTGATAATGGGCAACCAAAAATTAGCTAAGTCCATAATGAGATAAACCACCAAAGAAAAAAATAAACCCCTGAAAAAGAAGCAAACTCCTACCTATTGCTAAGGATTTATGAGAAAGGCCACTTAATTCAAATAATGCATACCACCCCTTCCCTTAAGCAAAAAGATGCCAAACCTCAAAATGATTTCTCTTGCACAAAATAATAACTAAAAAAATAAGAACTTTGTTGTTTGATATTTTTCAAATATAGTGGTAGTAGAAAGCACCCATTTGGCTAGAAACTTGAGAAAACCATAGTAAAATAACTAAAAGGTATTAATGACTAGAAATTTGTATCAAGTCATGTTATAACCCCTAAAAGCCAGCAAAAATAAGTTTTATAGAACTACCCACTGTTAAATAATAGTTGTAGTTCAAAGCACCCCTTCTGCCCTAGAATTTAATAATTTTGTCTAGAGAAAACTGTTCACTTTCTGATCCCCAAATTTTGAAACAGAGAAACATACACCAGTGCCAAGCCATTGTAATTTTTGCAGAATTTTTAGAATTTTATAAAAGCAACTTGTAGTTCAAACCTACTCCAAAACTTTTAAGAGAATAAAAGAAAAGGAAAGAAGAAATAAACCTCACCCCAATAAGCCTATCTTGAATACTTATCAATTCTCCCTAAAGATTTAAAAAGAATTCAGTGGAACCCCAAAAAAATAAACCTACCACTTACCATAGATAAAGTTGACCCAATTCTACCAAGTATACCACCCAAGGGTCTTACATAGGTAAAGTTAACCTTGTCTAACTCAAGTAGATCATACACCGTCAAAAGTTGTAATTTCTAAAGGTACATATCATATCATGCATGTATCTTACGCATTGCATTCATTAGATTGTAATCTTGCCGACGGAGAGTACGTGCTCATCCCCGAGCAAGGACCTGTCCAAGAGGAGGACCAAGAGCAGGCTTCAGAGGCTGCTAGTGAGGATCTCCCCGCAGCCCCAGCAATTGAAGGCAAGCCCCGGTTTTATGCATAACCTGTTAATTATGCTATTTTACTACACTTAATGCTTGTAGGATTGTAATGTGCACTTAAGTGTAGGAGTTGCTTGAAACCTCTAGTTGCATGAACTTAGGATTCCTTTTTGAGATGAATACTAGTATGCTAGGTCGAGTAGCTGCCTGCTAATCAGGATCTCGGTAGAAGTCGAGTGATTTTTCTAGCACTCGCGCGAGGTCAGGAATTGATAGTATTCATCTTGATAAACGGGATATATGTTGGTCTATGGACTTGGATCCAGGGAGGATGCCTTGTCCATGAGACGGGAAAAGGAATTAAGGATTAATGTGTGGATACCTGAGTCAAGCTTTTGAACGTACTAAGCACATGCCGGGAAAAATGGTAACCGGTAAACCTAGTACCTGAGTGAAGCCGGGCGCGGACTTTATCCCTCATGCGACCTGAGACTGGGTCTCCCATGCTAGCTATGGTGGGTACAAGTGCGGTCACTACACGGCGGCAGCCGGGGTCAGTGGAGCATTGTATGCCAAGGCGGTGAGGCCTGGACGCGAACGGGGAATCGATGGGGACGATTGTCATGTGTGGGGTCGGAGTACCCTGACATGCCGTGTGTTTAGGTTTTCCTTGCAAGGTTAAAACTCGATTCGAATCGTCTGCTTCTCGCAGCTAATGAGACTGCTTGACCCCTTGTACTGCATCGAGTAAGAAGTGAAATGAGGTTACATGAGATAACTTATTGATTGAACTAAATGCTTGTCACCATGTATGCTTAGAAGGAGCAAATCTAGCTAAGCAAATGATGATAGAATCTGAAAAGCTAAAAATTGATTTTAGAAATAGCTAGTGCTTTTGGCAAACCAAAACCCCTCAGCCAAACAGCTGCATAGTCTAGAGGTAGAGGAGTAGATTCCCCACACCGGTTAAGTCTAGCTGAGTATTAGCATACTCAGCCTTGCTTGTGGCACAATTTTTGCAGGTACCATTCAGGAAATGGTTGATGGTGTGACTTGGCCTACCACCCTGCCACCGGGTTGGACGGTCGAGTGGGATGTTGCTCCGGCAGGAGAGGAACACGAGGAGTAGTGGGCTAGGCCTTGCCCAATTCCTCGATACCGACGACATCGATTATCCGCTGCACTTTATTTTGTGAACTCTTATTTGCTACTCGAAAACTCCGATTTATGTAACAACTCAGTACTTAATTTGAGGATTCCTGTTTTATTGTATTTCTTCTGTGACTCACCTTCGAGTGAGATTGTGGAATTTGATCCTGGTTAAGTGGCTTTATCGGACTAGATCCGAGGGACTGACGGGTTATTCCTGTTTAAGTGTGTTGCTGCCCTTAAGGGTGCGACTTGGGCACTTAAGCTGGAATAATTCGGGTGGTTCTGCCACAAATCTCATCGCACGCGCGTCCTGTGCTTATCTTCTTCTCCCTCCTCTGCCTTATCTTCCCGGCCGTCATCCTCGTCCGCTCGCGCAGCAATGAAAATCTGGCCACCGCTGCTGAAGATTTTTCCCCTGTGCGTTTATCCTCTCCGGCCGCCGCTTGTGGAATAAAAATCACACCGCTGAACGTGGTTTCTTATCCCCAGCGTGTGTCTTCTTCCTTCGGCTCTCTGTCGAGCTCCCTCTAGTTCGCTGTGCCCCTGCTACTCGGTCGTCGCTCTCCCAGCCTGGCCAGATCTTCCAGCGCCGCCCCTCTATTTCTTTCTGCCGCGCGCAGCTCACCTAGAAGCTCCCAGCCGAACAGCTCCTGGTCTCCAGCCTTCTTCTCTGCACGTCCTGAGCTCCTCCAGTGTCGCGTCCGGCTCCCTAGGCGCTTGACCTCCTGCTCACCGCGCCCTAGGCCCTATTCTAGTTTTTCCCTGCACCGCGACTTCCTTCCTCTTTCCCTCCAGCTCGGAGCTCCCCTACGACCCCGCCCATGGCCGGCGCTTAGTCCCTGCGCGTGCTCCTGTGCCCCTACCGCAGCCTAGCTCGGAGTTTCTCCCTCGGCTCGCCCCGATGGCGCTCGGCCGAGCTTCCTGGCGCGCATGTCCCGGTCGCAACTCGGATCTCCATGGCCACACGCCCTGGTGCCACGCGCGCGCCCTTGGCACGGCCCTGCGTGCCCTCGTCTTCTCCCAGCGTCCGACCGGATCTCCCAGGTGGTCGGCGTCTAGCTTCCAGCGCTGCGGTTCCCTCCCCCAACTCCCCTGCATGCGAGCTCCACGTCTCCCTGCCATTCCCTGGCCGCGGCATCTGTCCTGCTTCTCCACCGAATCTCGCGCGCCCTGGTCGTTTCCCAGTCTGCCCAGGTGAGAGCACCTAGAGGGGGGGTGAATAGGTGATCCTGTAACACTTCAAAACTTAAGCCACAAAACTTGGTTAATTGTTAGCACAATAATTGCCAAGTGGCTATAGAGGAATCCTCAACAAAACACAATAACCAACAAAGATCAATCACAGAGATGGCACAGTGGTTATCCCGTGGTTCGGCCAAGACCAACGCTTGCCTACTCCACGTTGTGGCGTCCCAACGGACGAGGGTTGCAATCAACCCCTCTCAAGCGGTCCAAAGACCCACTTGAATACCACGGTGTTTTGCTTGCTTTATCTCAATCCCGTTTGCGAGGAATCTCCACAACTTGGAGCCTCTCGCCCTTACACTTGAAATTCACAAAGAACACGGAGCAAGGGAGGGATTAGCAACGCACACAAGACACAAGAATCAGAGTGTCAACACGCACACAAATCGCAACAAGAGCTCGCAACACAACTCAATGAGTTCACAACTCCACTAGAGCTCTATATGCTATCACAATGAAACAAATGCGCGAAATCGATGTCTTGGTGCTTAGAAATGTTGTTGAGATGCTTGGTGTACTCCTCCATGCGCCTAGGGGTCCCTTTTATAGCCCCAAGGCAGCTAGGAGCCGTTGAGAGCAATCAGGGAAGACAATTCTTGCCTTCTGTCGTCTGGCGCACCGGATAGTCCGGTGCACACCGGACACTGTCCGGTGCCAGATTTCTTTCCTTAAATGGCGAAGCCGACCGTTGGCAGACCTGGAGCCGTTGGCGCACCGGACATGTCCGGTGCACACCGGACAGTCCGGTGCCCCCTTCTAGCCGTTGGCTCGGCCACGTGTCCCGCGCAGATTGCGCGGCCGACCGTTGGCTCACCGGACAGTCCGGTGCACACTGGACAGTCCGGTGAATTTTAGCCGTACGTCGCCGGTGAATTCCCGAGAGCGGCCAGTTCGCTCGAACCAGCCTGGCGCACCGGACACTGTCCGGTGCACCACCGGACAGTCCGGTGCTCCCAGACTCAGCAGATTCTTGGCTGCTCGAGCCAAGACATTTCCAATTGGATTTTTCCTGTTTCCAGCACTTAGACACAATACATTAGTCCATAAAACAATGTACTAAGTCTGAGAAACATACCTTTATCCTTGATTTGTACTTTGTCCACCTCTTTACACTTAGGCACTTGTGTTGGACACTAAATCACCAAAACACTTAGAAATGGCCCAAGGGCACATTTCCCTTTCAATCTCCCCCTTTTTGGTGATTTATGCCAACACAACATAAAGCAAGTAGAACAAGTACAAAAACAATTCAAATTAGAACTCAAAATTGTTTTGATTCAATTTGACATATATGGATCACTCTATGCCACCACTTGGTTTGTTTTTGCAAATCAAACTCAAATTCCTATCTCTAAGTCAAAACCACTTGTAGAGACATAAAGAGAGGTTTTCCAAAGAAATTTGATCAAGGATTTCAAAAACTCCCCCTTTTTCCCATAATCAACACTTCTCCCCACAAGAGGCCAACTTTTGACATAAAAGACAATAAAAGAGTTTTGTCAAACCAAAAGCTCTAATCTACTATTTTCAAAATTTCTCAAGTGGTAGCTGATCCATTTATTGCTTTGGCCTTTATTTTCTCCCCCTTTGGCATCAAGCACCAAAACGGGATCAATCTTGGCCCTTGAACCCCATTGCCTCACCAAAATTTTCAAATAAGAACACAAAGGCAATAGGAGTATAAAGATGAACTTGGAAAAGTTACTCTTTCTCATCGGAGTGCAGTGGAAGTCTTGCATGGTCCAAGTCCACCTTTTCCCTTTCAATTCTTCTTGGAGACTAAAACAACCAAACTCAAGTACATGGTTAGTCTCAAGAGGGTCAAGTTGTAGCACAGCTCCCCCTAAATATGTGCATCTCTTGCAAACAGGACTTGTGAGGTCCAGGGAGTGTTTGTACAACTTGAGCACTACAATAAGCAACGAAATACAGAATGAACATGATCAAAGGCATAAACACATGTATGTTATAATTCAATCCAAGTTCCGCGAATCTAAGATATTGAGCTCACTACGCAGCCTGCAAAAGGTCTTCTCATCTAGAGGCTTGGTAAAGATATCGGCTAGCTGGTTCTCGGTGCTAACATGAAACACTTCGATATCTCCGTTTTGCTGGTGGTCTCTCAAAAAGTGATGCCGGATGTCAATGTGCTTTGTGCGGCTGTGCTCAACAGGATTTTCCGCTATTCGGATAGCACTCTCATTATCACATAGGAGTGGGACTTTGCTCAGATTGTAGCCAAAGTCCCGGAGGGTTTGCCTCATCCAAAGTTGTTGCGCACAACACTGTCCTGCGGCAATGTACTCGGCCTCAGCGGTGGATAGGGCAACAGAGGTTTGTTTCTTAGAGTTCCATGACACCAGGGACCTTCCTAAGAATTGGCACGTCCCCGATGTACTCTTCCTATCGACCTTACATCCAGCATAGTCGGAATCTGAGTACCCAATCAAGTCAAAGTTAGACCCCTTTGGATACCAGATCCCGAAGCAAGGCGTAGCGACTAAATATCTAAGAATTCGCTTCACAGCCACCAAGTGACACTCCTTAGGATCGGATTGAAATCTAGCACACATGCATACGCTAAGCATAATATCCGGTCGACTAGCACATAAATAAAGCAAAGAACCTATCATGGACCGGTATGCTTTTTGATCAACGGACTTACCTCCTTTGTTGAGGTCGGTGTGTCCGTTGGTTCCCATCGGCGTCTTCGCGGGCTTGGCGTCCTTCATCCCAAACCGCTTTAGCAAATCTTGCGTGTACTTCGTTTGGGAGATGAAGGTGCCGTCCTTGAGTTGCTTCACTTGGAACCCAAGGAAGTAGTTCAACTCGCCCATCATCGACATCTCGAATTTCTGCGTCATCACCCTGCTAAACTCTTCACAAGACTTTTGGTTAGTAGAACCAAATATTATGTCATCGACATAAATTTGGCACACAAAAAGATCACCATCACAAGTCTTAGTAAAAAGAGTTGGATCGGCTTTCCCAACCTTGAAAGCATTAGCAATTAAAAAGTCTCTAAGGCATTCATACCATGCTCTTGGGGCTTGCTTAAGTCCATAGAGCGCCTTAGAGAGCTTACACACGTGGTCGGGGTACCGTTCATCCTCAAAGCCAGGGGGTTGCTCCACGTACACCTCCTCCTTGATCGGCCCGTTGAGGAAAGCGCTCTTCACATCCATTTGGTACAACCTGAAAGAATGGTGAGCGGCATATGCTAGCAAGATACGAATTGATTCTAGCCTAGCCACAGGAGCGAATGTCTCCTCAAAGTCCAAACCTGCGACTTGGGCATAACCTTTTGCCACAAGCCGAGCCTTGTTCCTTGTCACCACCCCGTGCTCGTCCTATTTGTTGCGGAACACCCACTTGGTTCCCACAACATTTTGCTTGGGACGAGGCACCAGTGTCCAAACTTCATTGCGCTTGAAATTGTTGAGTTCCTCCTGCATGGCCAACACCCAGTCCGGATCTAGCAAGGCCTCTTCTACCCTGAAAGGCTCAATAGAAGAGACAAAAGAGTAATGCTCACAAAAATTAACTAATCTTGAACGAGTAGTTACTCCCTTGCTAATATCACCCAAAATTTGGTCGACGGGATGATCCCTTTGGATCGTCGCTCGAACTTGGGTTGGAGGTGCCTGAGGTGCTTCTTCCTTTTCAATTTGAACATCCTGTGCTCCCCCTTGATCATGCGCCTCCACTTGAGGTACCTGTTCGTCATCCTGGGTTGGGGGATGCACCATAGTTGAGGAAGATGGTTGATCTTGCTCCAAATGTTCCTGAGGCCGTACATCTCCAATCGCCATGGTGCGTATCGCGGCCGTTGGAACGTCTTCTTCATCTACATCATCAAGATCAACAACTTGCTCTCTTGGAGAGCCATTAGTCTCATCAAATACAACGTCGCTAGAGACTTCAACCAAACCCGATGATTTGTTGAAGACCCTATACGCCTTTGTATTTGAATCATAACCTAATAAAAACCATTCTACGGCTTTGGGAGCAAATTTGAAATTCCTACCCTTCTTCACTAGAATGTAGCATTTACTCCCAAATACACGAAAATACGATACATTGGGTTTGTTACCAGTCAGCAGCTCATATGAAGTCTTCTTGAGGAGGCGGTGAAGGTAGACCCTGTTGATGGCGTGGCAAGCCGTGTTCACGGCTTCCGACCAAAAGCACTCGGGGGTCTTGAACTCTCCAAGAATAGTCCTCGCCATATCTATGAGGGTCCTGTTCTTCCTCTCTACCACACCGTTTTGCTGAGGTGTGTAGGGAGCGGAGAACTCGTGCTTGATCCCTTCCTCCTCAAGGAACTCCTCCACTTGAAGGTTCTTGAATTCGGACCCGTTGTCGCTCCTTATCTTCTTCACCTTGAGCTCAAACTCATTTTGAGCTCTCCTTAGGAAGCGCTTGAGGGTCCCTTGGGTTTCAGACTTATCCTGCAAAAAGAATACCCAAGTGAAGCGGGAAAAGTCATCAACAATAACTAGACCATACTTACTTCCTCCTATGCTCAGATAGGCGACAGGTCCGAAGAGGTCCATATGCAGCAGCTCCAGAGGTCTTGATGTTGTCATCACATTTTTGGTGTGATGAGAGCCTCCCACCTGTTTCCCTGCTTGACAAGCTGCACAAGGTCTATCTTTTTCGAAATGAACATTGGTTAGACCTATCACGTGTTCTCCTTTTAGAAGTTTGTGGAGGTTCTTCATCCCCACATGTGCTAAGCGGCGATGCCACAACCAGCCCATGCAAGTCTTAGCCATTAAGCATGCATCTAGACCGGACTCTTCTTTTGCAAAATCAACTAAGTAAAGTTTGCCATCTAGTACACCCTTAAAAGCTAGTGAACCATCACATCTTCTAAAGACAGACACATCTACATTTGTAAATAGACAGTTATATCCCATATTGCATAGTTGACTAATAGATAGCAAATTATATCCAAGAGACTCTACTAAAAACACATTAGAGATAGAGTGCTCATTTGAAATTGCAATTTTACCTAACCCTTTTACCTTGCCTTGATTCCCATCACCGAATATTATTGAATCTTGGGAATCCTTATTCTTGACGTAGGAGGTGAACATCTTCTTCTCCCCCGTCATATGGTTTGTGCATCCGCTGTCAATAATCCAGCTTGAACCCCCGGATGCATAAACCTGCAAGGCAAATTTAGGCTTGGGTCTTAGGTACCCAACTCATGTTGGGTCCTACAAGGTTAGCACAAATGTCCTTAGGGACCCAAATGCAAGTTTTGTCTCCCTTGCATCTTGCCCCTAATTTTCTAGCAACAATCTTCCTATCCTTTCTACAAATAGCAAAAGAAGCATTTAAAGCATGATATATTGTAGAAGGTTCATTTATTTTCCTAGGAACATTAACAACATTTCTCCTAGGCATATTATGAACAACATTTCTCCTATCAACATTTCTATCATGCACATAAGAAGAACTAGAAGCAAACATGGCATGAGAATCAAAGGCATTGTATGCATTACAATTCCTATAAGCATTTCTAGATTGTCTCCTATCATGGTACATAAAGGCATGGTTCTTTTGCACACTACTAGCCATATGGGCCTTCCCTTTCTCCTTGGTGGAGATGGGAGCCTTATGGCTTGTCAAGTTCTTGGCTTCCCTCTTGTAGCCAAGTCCATCCTTAATTGAGGGGTGTCTACCAATCGTGTAGGCATCCCTTGCAAATTTTAGCTTGTCAAATTCATTCTTGCTAGTCTTAAGTTGGGCATTAAGACTAGCTAATTCCTCATTTAATTTGGAAATTGAAACTAAATGATCACTACAAGCATCAATGTCAAAATCTTTACACCTATTACAAGTTTCAACAATTTCTACACAAGAATTAGATTTACTAGCTACTTCTAGTTTAGCATTTAAATCATCATTAAAACCTTTTAACGTAGCAATAGTTTCATGACAAGAAGATAATTCACTAGAGAGCATTTCATTCCTTTTAATTTCAAGAGCAAGAGATTTTTGTGCACTAACAAATTTATCATGCTCCTCATATAAAAGATCCTCTTGTTTTTCTAGTAATCTATTCTTGTCATTCAAAGCATCAATCAACTCATTAATCTTATCAATTTTAGATCTATCTAATCCCTTGAATAAGCATGAGTAATCTATCTCATCATCATCACTAGACTCATCCTCACTTGAAGAAGCATAAGTACTAGTATCATGAGTTCTTACTTTCTTCTCTCTTGCCATGAGGCAAGTGTGACACTCGTTTGGGAAGAGGGATGACTTGTTGAAGGCGGTGGCGGCGAGTCCTTCATTGTCGGAGTCAGAGGAGGAGCAATCTGAATCCCACTCCTTGCCTAGATGTGCCTCGCCCTTTGCCTTCTTGTATGCCTTCTTCTTCTCCCTCTTGCTCCCTTGGTCCTGTTCACTATCATTGTCGGGACAGTTAGCAATAAAATGACCAAGCTTACCGCATTTGAAGCATGAGCGCTTCCCCTTGGCTTTGGTCTTGCTTGGTTGTCCCTTGCGACCTTTAAGCGCCGTCTTGAATCTTTTGATGATGAGGGCCATCTCTTCATCATTGAGTCCGGCCGCCTCAATCTGTGCCACCTTGCTAGGTAGCGCCTCCTTGCTTCTTGTTGCCTTGAGAGCAAGGGGTTGTGGCTCGTTGATCGGACCATTCAAGGCGTCGTCCACGTACCTCGCCTCCTTGATCATCATTCTCTCGCTAACGAATTTTCCGAGGACTTCTTCGGGCGACATTTTGGTGTACCTGGGATTCTCACGAATATTATTCACCAAATGAGGATCAAGAACAGTAAAGGACCTTAGCATCAGTCGGACGACGTCGTGGTCCGTCCATCGTGTGCTTCCGTAGCTCCTTATTTTGTTGATAAGGGTCTTGAGCCGGTTGTATGTTTGAGTTGGCTCCTCACCCCTTATCATCGCGAACCTTCCAAGCTCGCCCTCCACCAACTCCATTTTGGTGAGCAAGGTGACGTCGTTCCCCTCATGAGAGATCTTGAGGGTGTCCCAGATCTGCTTGGCATTGTCCAAGCCGCTCACCTTGTGATGCTCGTCCCTGCACAAAGAGGCTAGCAACACAGTAGTAGCTTGTGCATTTTTATGAATCTGTTCATTAATAAACACAGGGCTATCCGAGCTATCAAATTTCATTCCACTTTCCACAATCTCCCAAATGCTTGGATGGAGAGAAAACAGGTGAGTACGCATTTTGTGGCTCCAAAATCCATAGTCCTCTCCATCAAAGTGAGGGGGCTTGCCAAGTGGAATGGGGAGCAATTGAGCATTTGAGCTATGCGGAATGCGCGAATAATCGAAAGAAAAGTTTGAGTTAACCGTCTTTCGTCTGTCGTAGTCGTCATTGTCCTTTTGGGAGGAGGAAGATTCGTCGCTGTCGTAGTAGACAATTTCCTTGATGCGCCTTGTCTTCTTCTTCCTCCCGTCTTTTCTTTTGTGGCCCGAGCCTGAGTCGGTGGGCCTGTCATCATTGGGCTCGTTGACGAAGGACTCCTTCTCCTTGTCGTTGATCACCATCCCCTTGCCCTTAGGATCCATCTCTTCGGGCGGTTAGTCCCTTTCTTGAAGAGAACAGCTCCGATACCAATTGAGAGCACCTAGAGGGGGGGTGAATAGGTGATCCTGTAACACTTCAAAACTTAAGCCACAAAACTTGGTTAATTGTTAGCACAATAATTGCCAAGTGGCTATAGAGGAATCCTCAACAAAACACAATAACCAACAAAGATCAATCACAGAGATGGCACAGTGGTTATCCCGTGGTTCGGCCAAGACCAACGCTTGCCTACTCCACGTTGTGGCGTCCCAACGGACGAGGGTTGCAATCAACCCCTCTCAAGCGGTCCAAAGACCCACTTGAATACCACGGTGTTTTGCTTGCTTTATCTCAATCCCGTTTGCGAGGAATCTCCACAACTTGGAGCCTCTCGCCCTTACACTTGAAATTCACAAAGAACAGGAGCAAGGGAGGGATTAGCAACGCACACAAGACACAAGAATCAGAGTGTCAACACGCACACAAATCGCAACAAGAGCTCGCAACACAACTCAATGAGTTCACAACTCCACTAGAGCTCTATATGCTATCACAATGAAACAAATGCGCGAAATCGATGTCTTGGTGCTTAGAAATGTTGTTGAGATGCTTGGTGTACTCCTCCATGCGCCTAGGGGTCCCTTTTATAGCCCCAAGGCAGCTAGGAGCCGTTGAGAGCAATCAGGGAAGGCAATTCTTGCCTTCTGTCGTCTGGCGCACCGGACAGTCCGGTGCACACCGGACACTGTCTGGTGCCAGATTTCTTTCCTTAAATGGCGAAGCCGACCGTTGGCAGACCTGGAGCCGTTGGCGCACCGGACATGTCCGGTGCACACCGGACAGTCTGGTGCCCCCTTCTAGCCGTTGGCTCGGCCACGTGTCCCGCGCAGATTGCGCGGCCGACCGTTGGCCCGGCCGACCGTTGGCTCACCGGACAGTCCGGTGCACACCGGACAGTCCGGTGAATTTTAGCCGTACGTCGCCGGTGAATTCCCGAGAGCGGCCAGTTCGCTCGAACCAGCCTGGCGCACCAGACACTGTCCGGTGCACCACCGGACACTGTCCGGTGCACCCAGACTCAGCAGATTCTTGGCTGCTCGAGCCAAGACATTTCCAATTGGATTTTTCCTGTTTCCAGCACTTAGACACAATACATTAGTCCATAAAACAATGTACTAAGTCTGAGAAACATACCTTTATCCTTGATTTGTACTTTGTCCACCTCTTTACACTTAGGCACTTGTGTTGGACACTAAATCACCAAAACACTTAGAAATGGCCCAAGGGCACATTTCCCTTTCACCAGGCTGCGGGCGCGCTTGCCTCGGACAGCCATGGTGCTCTACGCCCCAAGCTCCCTGTGTGACGCGCCGTTCCTAGCTCCCTGGCGCGTGCGAGTTCTTCTGCTAGCGCTGCTCCCTGCGTCGCGTGGGTCTCTGGTGTTCAGCTGCCCACTCCCTCAACTCGCGCCCAAGCTCATCCCAGCCACGCCCAGCTCGGTTTTCCATCTCCTTGAATTCCCTCCGTGTTTTCCTGTTCCATTTGCCGCCGTTCAAGCCTTGAAGCTCCCTTTGCACGCAGACTGCTTCTTCCATGTGCCGCCCGCAGGTTCCCCTGCGTCGGTCTCTAGATCGGGAAGCTTCCCTGTTGGCTGCGCGTCGCTCCCTATTTTTCTAGTAGTCGTGCACGTGAAACTGCTCCGGTCGGCAACCCCTATGGCCGCAACCCATCTCCTGTGTGTCGTCCGCCACCTCGTCCTTGGTGCTGGCCGAGTCCAGACCCATGTTGCCGCGTCCCTGTTCCAGCTTGTCGTGCCGTGCCGTCGGGTTCCCTCGCCAAGCCATCCATCTCTGTGTGCGCTCGGCCGATCCTACTGTCGTCCGTCGTGGATGTTTAGCTCGCCGACGCTTGCGCTTTGATGGCCGTGCACCTCACTCCGCTATTCCGAGTCCGCTAGTTGTCGTTGCTCATCCGCGCTAAGACCTCACTCGCCATGGTTCAGCTCGCTAGTTCATCGTTGTTCCGTCGTCTCGCCTCAATGCCAGCCCCTACGTGATATCTCCGGCTTGTGTTCACGCCGACAAAAGGATCTCAAGATGTAGAGAGACAAGCCCCTGGTCGATGCCCAAGTGCTCGGTGAAAGGCCAGAACAAGAATCATCGCCGTTTATGCGGAGTTCTACTTAATATGAAGAGATTCTAAGAATTGTGGATGGAAGAGAAGGTGAAACTCCATGCTATACTCGTCAGCTGCTCAATTGAAGACTTTCGTCGTTCCCGCAAACACTGAATCAAGTTGATAACGGTGAGCCAAATCACTATTTTTACTATGGATTTTATAATCGTGAAATAAGACGCTTAGTTTACGTAGGCAGTTTAAATTAGAAATACCGATGAGGCGAGGTGTGCTTCGAGGAGTTTAGTTGCCAAGTATATTCGAACTAGTTCTATTTTTTAGAGTGTAGTATTTCGGTGACGCGTAGGTTAAATTTAGTATTTTATGCAATTATCGATGAATCTGTCGGTGTTAGTTGTATTCCGTGCGCGTAAGATAAAGTCGATGTCCTGCGCTAGTAGTTAGTATCATCTATGTTTGTGATCGATAATGTTAGGGTAGGATATAATCGACGATTTTCTTATCTAGTGATTGGTGTGATGGTATATTGTATAAAATATGCTTGGTGAAATATATATAATTTAATCCAGTTGTGTGGTCTAAAGTAATGTGCTTTTATTCTTGTTCTAGATTTAAATTCCTTAGACCACTGAACTTAGAATTTAATTAATTAACTGATAAGTGGTGTTTAGGCTAATCGTAATTAATGTGTATATTTTATTGTTTGCGATGTATGCTCTACTTTCGAATAGGCTAGAAAGGCGTAATTATTATAATTAGTCGTACATCGCTAGCTAGTATTTGCTTAATATTTTGTGATAAGTGTTTCATCCTCTTCAAGTGTAGATATCTATCTTATACTCTGTATACTCGTGCTCATACATGTGCATCGTGCATTCCATGAGGTACGATAAATAATCGCGCGATGCGGAAGACAAGCCAAGTCGACCCCAAGCGCGGGCTAATCCGCAGGATGATGCTGATGGACGAACCGGAAGATGGATAATCTGAACGAGTGCCAAGCCAAAGGATGCTCGCCAAGTGGTCGCCACCTAACAACACTAACCTAGTGTTACCCAGGCAAGCCCCGGTGCATTTGCCACCTCCTTGATGTTTTAAAAATCTTTATAACCTTGTTTGATGCATTAGGTGATAGGAGTTGTGTGCTAAACTATTGATGCATTCCCTTCCTTGGAAAATTGAATACCCTTCCTTGATACCCTTTTATGAAAAGGATTTTTGATGCTTAGCCTTGCCTTGGCAAACAAAAATGTTTTGTTTTAAAACAAAAGTGATGCTTCAGTGGGTGGGAATGTTTTCAAAAATAAAACTTGATGGTGGATCCATCATGGCCGTGATGGGTTCAACATCGGAAAAGATGTACCTCTGCCAGGTACCAAACTTTGGGTTGAAAATAATAAAGCTGAGACCGGGCGGTTGACTTGCATGAGAAAGGAGTCTCGGTGTAGTGTCTCCGTCTGAGTCAATTAAGGACTATGTCGATGTAGGCCTGCTGACCGAGAACCCTTTAACTGGTCACATGCCTCGTCATGGGTAAGCTTTGCCTCGGGCAGACTGATACCAGAATAAGATAACACGCAATGGGAGTGGAGAGATGGCGAGAGTAGCGTGTACCCTCCGTGGCAAGAGGCTGGATGGTGGTGTATCTGTGCTCTTAGTTGGCGTGAACCTGATCTGGTCTTAAGAATCCCGGTGGCAAGTTGACATATGCAAGGGTTAAGTGCTACATATGTCGTGTGATTGGAGATCCTCAGCTGAGTATAATCGATTCAGATCGCCGTAACTTCGTGGACATGAAGACTTGGTCACTGACTTACATGTAGAAATCCAGTGAACTAAAGGGATGATGAAAAGACGGCTAGTATAGGCCAAGTGCTTGAACTAGTGTAGAAAGAACTCTAGATGCAGGTAACTTTACTTAACCTGACAATTAAAAATGGATTTTAAGGATCCACTCATAGTAAGCTTTTCTGCAAAATAGAGTCTTTGAATCTTGATAAGCCATACCTTGAATCCCTCTAGCTAGCATACCCTTGAAAGTCTTTTCTTTAGTCGGGTAAGTCTTGCTGAGTAACTCCGTACTCAGGGTTTTATTCCCTGTTGTTTTTCAGGTTATAGTTTTGTGCTGCTGTTGATGGTGTTAAGTGCCAGTGGGTTCGGCCTTCTTATAAGTCTAAGTAACCCTTCTGTACTTCTTACTGAGGATGGTCACTTGAGCTAGCATATATTTCAAACTTATACTTTTGTAATCACTCCGATAAAATAATGTAAAATTTTTGTAACTTGTAAAATTTGGTATAAGATTTCCGCTGCAAACTGTTGGTGTATGATTTGTATTACTTAATCTCGCGATCTTGGTTGTACGTGGTTTATCCGATGTCCTTGGGGCAATCGGACGGATCCTGCTAAGTTATCTGGTGCACATGCATAGCCGTCTGAGGTCTTTGAGACAAAGGACAGGTGCATGTGGGCCCGATAATTTGGGAGGTTCTGCCACATAGGCGTGATCAGTTTAGTAGTCGAACGAATCCTAGCCATCTGAGGGAATTGTACCTGAAGATGTTTTTGTTGAAACTAGTTTCCGAAGTAGCAGTGGATGAAAAGCTTTAGAGGCATAGAAAATTTTGGCAACATGTGGTTGAGGGTAGTAAATATGGCCCGCTCTCACCCACTCCACCGCTTTTATATTGAAGAGCGGGTGCGTAGAGGCGTGAGTCGCGAAAAAAGATTCGCGCGCACAATCAACACTACCTTTACCTTCTCCCTGCCTATTGAACAACCAGTCTAACTCTTTTCACCAAATTGTTCTACCTTCTCCAAACGAGCTTCGAGAAGGTGTTTTTTAGACCTTCGGCTCAAAGCCTCCCAATATTGTTTTTACGATATAAGCTTGTTACAAAGAAACGAACAAATTCTGCAAGGGGCTACTATTGGGGGCCTACCTTGCCCAAGGTCCTCAAAATACCTTTACTTCGGCATAAGTAAAAGTGTGTCAGGTGTGTAGAGAAGGGCGGACGAAGCTGGCCTTTGGCAGAAGTGGAGTGTTGAGAAGCTTCGTTCAATACACACAAGTGGCAAAGGTGAGCGCCGAGGCCGTTGGCTTTGGCATGGAGAAAACTTTGGGCGCAAAGTGACAAAGGAGAAGTCAAAAACTTGTGCACCAAGAAAGAAAGAGAAAAGACAGTGATGTCCTTGCTTCATTTGTAAATCATATGTGCAAACTTTATGAGCATGTTTGTGATTTTCCTATGAAGCTGTTCATCTTCCCTATAAATAGGTGAAATAGTGCCCTACATAAATCGATCTTTAGAGGGCCTTAGCTTCGGCTTGCTTAGCCTTCAAAGTATCTTCGAGGTATCTTGTGCGAAGAAGCCAAAAATATGTTTGTAAACTTGTTTAATAAGAAGAGAAATGGAATGAAAATGCTAAGGCATGAAATATGAGTCTTTTACTTCATTTTTCATTACTCTGTCATTTAATATTCTTTCATTCACATTTCCTCTTAAGAGCCTTCGTCTTCAAGTTGTTACTTCGAACAAGTAACATCTCGACGAAGATTCATATTCTTAACTTGTATTGTCTTATTTTTGATGCCATGTAGCAATCGAAAACAAGTGTCCAACAATGTTCAAACTTGGTTCCTATTTCATAATGAAATAGGGGAGACTCCTCCTTTATGTTAAAGAAGCCATGGTTAACGGTTTTAAGATAAAGGTTAAAAAATTTGGTTTTGCAAATAAGGAGGAAAATCAGATTATCATGAGATCCGAGGAATGATTTTTTCTACAATCTAGAGCATCTTCAACAATGACTTAAATCAATGTCCTATATATTTTTCCAACGTAGATCCTAACTCATAAAAATAGCTTCAACAATATTATATTTTACGATATTTTATAAAAAAATATAGAGCACACATGAAATGACCAAAATATACCACATCCTATATTAGTGCCATATCATTGTTTTCTATATCATTCTTAACATTTTCTTTTCTAATAATGTAATTTATTTTTTAAAATACATGATTTAGGACTTAACTGTTGTAGCTCAATTCATTTTCAGCGTCCTAAACATGTTAAATGATATAGCATTTAATTTTTTTATTTTTGGCATACTATTTTGATGCATCTTGTTGGAGACGCTTAACATAAACTTTCGGGCAAACAAAAAAATGGGCCTGTATTTGTTTCGGTTGGGCCCAGTTTTTGCCTCTTCCGGACTGAAAACGGCGCCCGACCTGACGGTAGCAAACCCTAGACCAAGAATCTACAAACTAGTGTTTAGCGCGCGCCTGGGCGCGCCTGACCATATATGGCGTAAGGATTTGGTGTGAGTACCCAGATATGTAAAACAAACTTAAACATGATATGAGTATACAATGTGTATGCAAGAAAGCAAAATATAAGTAGATAATATGTTTTCCCCTAATAGTTGATACCAGTTGTAGAGTGAATTTAGACTACAATACAAACTAAGCAGCATTCAACCACTATACATCAACACTTAGCAACAGTGTGCTTCCAGTTATTAAGTAAATATGTACAGATCCACAAATAGTCTAATAGTAGGTTCATATTTAGAGGAAAGTGTTTATGGTCCAAAAGTGATGTTGCTCTTGATAGGGTTCATATCTATAAGGAAGCCTTCATGGTCCAAAAGTGATGGTGCTCTTGATAGATGCGCAATAAGCAAATACCTGTGTAGAAAGGAGGAAAAAATATTAGAGTTGTTGGAAGTGTTTTCCCAATAGTTTGCTAATGTTGCTGGGTAAAAGGGTAAGTGGAATATATTATGCTGACTATGTATAAATATATTTGCGGTGTATGAATAAGGTTTGCACATGGTGTTATACCTTCATGAAGTTGATGACGATCTAGGAGCTCTTCTTTTTGGGGTCTGCAAGACCTGGTATTCCTTTGCTAGTGTGGTCATGTTTTATTCTATATAATATCATGAATGTTGTATTAGCGTGGAAAAATAAGATATAGCATTTAAAAGAAGGTTGTTGTCGCTACTGTTATTATGTCCAACTATTTTTGTAATACATACCTTTTCGGTGGCGACGATAACTCTTCATTGTTGAGTTCATTTTTGCGCTGGTCATCACCCTGTGGTTAAGAGCATAAAATCTGTGAATGTAGTTTGATATGACAAAGTGGAAGCTCATTTTGTCCTGGTTTATTTATTCTATGGGTATTGTTTGTATCAATTTATATATGGTATTAAAATGTAATAGATATGTAACTTTGTGAGTGTATGGAAAATAAGTATTTAGCAGTACTAAAGGTACCTCTTGTCATGTGACATATCTGAATATATTAGAACACGTCGTGCCTGTTGAATAGATTTCATCAAGTTGTATGCATGAAAGAATGATGTGTTTATAATAGTTTCTACATGGTAAGAAAATTAAGAAGTTGCGTACCTCGTTTCTTTCGTTGCTACAGGTAGATAGTTTCGCCATTGATGTTGCTGGAGAGTCTTGTGTGGTCGGAAGGCTAGGTATTTCATCTTGTGTATCCAATTCTTGTTGAGGATGGCTAGGCATGTTAGATGGTATGAAGGTCTGTCTTCCATGATTTGTTAAAATAGACAGAATAGAGAAGACTCTATTTGTGACCGAGTAGGCTGACATATTGATGGCAACTGCAAGGGTAAATTTCAGACACACAATAGCGGCTAGGGCTGCTGGGGGACCCTGAGAAGTTGTAACTGTTGTAACAAGGTTGTCACAAGGTTTTCCTACTATTTTTCTGGCTATGCTATCAAAACAAAAGAACTCTGCTTCACATGTCCCATCAGTAGCAATGAAGCTGAGCTTGTATCTGTCAATTGAAATTATAAGTATTTGAAAGCAGCAATTAAGATTGTAGTGAAGATAAGACTTTATTAAGATGAGATAAATGGTAGTAAAGCAAGTATGTGTGTTAAGATTTACCTAAAGTTAATATCTGTGCAGCCACATGATGTGCAGTGATATACAGTTGAAGTTTGAGATGAAGATTTGTGGCACCTGGAGCAAGATGGGTACCACCATTTGCTATTTTGCAAAATGCGTGAGATAGTAACAGTGCATCTGTAGCCTTCTGGCTGCAATATAAAAGAGAAAAAAATGTACCAAGTCAGATAAGCATATTGTCGATGTGCTAAATAAGTGAAATATAGGAGGATTTAGTAGTAAATACGGGAAACATGTCTGGATCTATGTTGAGCAGCTCTTCAACAGTCTTGTGTTCCAAATTTGGTGGTTGAGAAAGCAGAATTTCTTCTTCAGCTGATGTGGGTTGTATTAGCTGGAGGTCATTGTTTTGCAACCTTCAAGTGATGTCACAATCGTGATCAGCATGAAAAAATATTTTTATTTTTTTAAAAATAAATACAATAGGATGTCTTGTATTCCGCTTTAGGAAAAAGAGGATAACATGTATCATTTTTTAACTGAAAGAGTGTCTAAGAAATACAAGCAATCATAACATTAATTTTTTTGTATACACTGATTATAGGCAGCGACGATTTTTCTTTTGCACTGTCTTTGTTTTTTTTATAGAGAAAAAGAAATGAAAATTTGGCTTAGTTCTAGCTAAAAATAAATGTAAGTATTGAATATTATCTGAAAAGGGAGACCCAATTGGTCTGAATGTAATATATAAAGAGGTAATGATAAAAACAATGTTTATCTACAGTTTCAGTTTAAATATTACTACTGGTAGCGTAGTAGACTGTAGCTTATTAAACCGTTAGATAAATGTAGGCATAAGATTAAAGAGGACCAGATCTGAAATGTGGTATAAAATAGTGAGTGTTTGAAGGAATTGTATCAAAATTTTATTTTGTTTACCTGTTGTAGTAGGTCTGTGCCTCAGGAATTCCAGGATTGAAGTACCATGAACTTACTGTAGTACTGCTTAGGTATGGTTGACCTACATTACATGTAGAATGTGTTATCATATATGTTGAAATAAATAATTCAATTGTTGTTTTCAGAAGATTGGATCATAACCTTTGAATCGTTTAGCAAGAAATCCAACGAGCAGTATGACAATAGGTTGGTTGTTGCTTTGACTGTAAACATCATTGATAGAAAATCCTGATGCTTGATTTCCCCAAAGAGTAATTTTCAGAGACATGTCACTGAAGAAATAAGAACAATATAGCTAGTACGAATACACATTCTGATATAAGGATAGTAATACATAAAGTAGAATTTTGTACCTTGTATTTTTGATGAAGATGTCTCTGATGATGGTTGAGTTGTTGTAGCCAATTAGATGTGGAGGATTAATTTGTGTCAACATTCCAAGGACATCTATATTATTGGAGAAGTAAATTATTCACTTGTAAATGATGTTTGTAAATGATGTGTATATCCTTGTAATCTAAGTGAGTGTATTTTAATTTATCAAAATGTTTCTTACCAATCAAGTAAGTTCTATTGTCAATGTTATCTTCGATGTTTTCAAAGCACGTGAGCTTGTAGATATATCTTGGAAACACTTGTGGTGGATCTTTGACAACTTTGGCTTGAGTGTACAAAGTGAATTGTATCATGAAGTTGTTGTCAACAGGTTTAAAATAGTTTCTGGAAGGCGTGACACGAAAGCGTTTGAGCTCATATACTTTTTCAATTTCTATCAGTGAGCCTTTGTCAACTGCCAGAGCCACTGGAATCTCAGCGTGGATGGGCGTACCCTGTCATCATAGTAAGATATTAAGAATAGATGACATGAAATTGCATGTCAAGTAAGTATTGTGGCTGCTTATTTTGAAATGCATCGAGTTTAATTATGCATAAAATCAATGAGGAAGTGGCCTAAATTTATGAAGAAAATTATAAGGGATGTAAGTGATATTGTATGTATAAATATCATGAGGTTTATATTCATCGTCGTATTATTGTGGAGTACAATTACATATTTAGCATCAAAAGCTAGGTTGGACCTGACCACAAACTAGATAACGATTGTATTCGATTGTTAACCTCATTTGTCGTATCTTACACGTAAAGCTGAAGAAACTTCGGGGGCTCATTAGTCATTGGTAGCAATGATCCTATTCGATGGTGGACCTGACCACATACTTTAAAAATGGGTGGACCGTGGCCATCATTCATTGATCTATCAATATGAGCACCCACGGATGTAAATGCAAACAAGCAGTTGTATTGCCTAATATTTTGCATGAAGGCCTTAGATATCGAATCTCCATCAAATCATGCTAACGATAGTAATGGCTCAGGTCTAGGGCTATAAGGAGGAAGACGGACTTTGCCATTTTTACAACAATTGTTGTAGACGATGGCGCGGGATCCAGCTGATGATCTTATTCTTTCATTATACCAGAAAAGAGCAGAGCAGTGACTACACTGGTATGATGGTGCTCCATAGTAGGATCGAGAATGATATGAAGCTGCATTTTGGCGCACAAATTAGGAAAGATAGTGGAATATGAATAGAGAATAATGATATTTTTTTGGTTCCCTATTCTTTACAAATTAGGAAAGATAGCGAACTTTATCTAGCAATGTAAATGTTTTACGGATTAAATGTCCAAATGACCGTACCTTTGAGCGTTTTAACAAATTCTGGGTCAAAGTGACCACATTGCAATGTCGGAGCCTGTTGAGCAGATATGGCAGTACCTAATACAATTTTTCCCCTTTATTATCACTAGATATTCATGGAAATCCTATTTAAAAATTATCTATTGATGATGCTACCTGCGGATAATAACCTTCGTTCATTCAATAAATGCCTACGTATACGACGAGCTTCGCCAGGAGATATAGCTGATGGGGCACAACATGCATTACTATGATCTGTTACATTTAATGTGCCATGAGCATATCATAATCCGTACGGTGGAAGGAGAAACAGCTTGTGGAAGAGTACTAAGGCTCTTACTTCTTTTTTTCTGCTATTTGGATTAATATGCTCCATTTTGGATACCACGTTGTAAATATGGTTGCAAAATTTTTATCATAGCAGCATACGCTGCCTATGATATGAACTGATATGAATCTGCAATTTACTAAGATTACGTAAATTAACTATATGATTTACATATATAATCAGATGTCCAAATAGGAATGCGGTAGATGAATCATAAGATAGTCTTGCACACAAGGTTGATGTGGATTGGGCATTTTTCAAACAAACAAAAAAAATTCTAGAACGATATCCCTTATTTTTAAAAGTGTTGTGTGTAAATGTTTATGTAGGCCATATAAAATCGATTGCACGTATGTCAAATCTAAAATGTTTAGGATTAATAAAAATGTGGTCCTTAGGGAAAATATAATGGCACTAATCTCTTATGTTATCCTTAGGGAAATAATCCGAGATATACACTCTGTATGTGTGTACATTTAATTGTATGTTTATGCTTCTATTTATATATATCCATGGTTACCTAATTTAGCTGTATACTTTACAGTTGCTGTATTATGTATTTTATTGAACAAAGAACCTCAATGCATAACTAATATGGCCACTGCTTAACAAATGTTCTTTGAACAAAAAATTCCTAGAATGTTCAATAAACACATGGCAGATGGTCTTTGTGAGCAGATGGTCTCTGTGAGCTAAGCCATAGTTTGTAGGCAGTTGAATTAGTAGGGAAAGACATATGAAACAAGATAGAAAATCCATTTGCAATATTGTAGGCAATTGAATTAGTAGGGAAGACATATAGAACATTGCAGAAGAACCATCATTCTCATATGTAACAAATTGATTTGCACACAAATTTGTAGGGAAGGCAAAATGCAATTACCTCCTTGGATAGGTGGTGGGTAGATGATAACTGTTGCGCGTACTCATGTCGCAAAGAAAGGACAAGATTCCTGATACAAACAATTGGTAAGTACAATGTTAATCCTATTTGGAAAACATAATGATAACACTCATATTCTTTTAATGAAAACATAATGCTGAGAGGCAAGGAAAAACATTTGTTTTCAATCGATTGCAGTTAACTAAATTGGACAAACATTAGAGCAATAAAATGTTTATATGTTGAGAGAAAAGGGTAGAATGTAAGACTAAACATTAACATAGATGTAAGATTGGGATGCATAGTTGTTTTCGAGCTTTTTTGGATTCACTAGCATATATGTGAGAGAGGTTGGAAAACTTTAGTCAATTGCAGTGGACAAAATGCTAACATAAGTGGCAAACCTTTTAAAAAGGAATTTGTAGGAAATTACCTTGGTCTTGTATAGGCCACTAATTCTTCAAAGCTTCACCAAGGTTCTGAAGATGTCGTCAACACAAATAGCCTGAAAAAGATATTGGCAATTAGCTATTATATGCTTATTATCGAGAACCTGTCGGCCCATATGCAAATAAAGGTCACTAAATCCCAAGAAAAAAAGAAGGATTGGAATCTGAAATCAAAAAAAAATCACTGGTACAAAGGTCTAAAATACAATGCAAATAAAGGTCACTAAACCCCAAGAAAAAAAGGATTGGAATCTGAAATCAAAGAAAAAGTCACTGGTTCAAAGGTCTAAAATCCTTCAATACGCAGCAACCGGTCAAAAAACGAAAGGAGGAATTTTTTCCTAATGTATGTGACTGATGAGTAACGAAAAGCATGAACCCTAAGACAATGAACGCGAGGAAACACTAAACAAAGCAGCCGCCGTTCCGAAAAGTAAGAAAAAAATGGATGTCAGTGACAAAGGACAAGAACCCTAAAACGAGAAATGCGACGGAACTCGTCAACCAAATGATGGCACTAAACCGGATCAGCGGAATGTGGAACGTACGCCATAACGAGGAGGAATAGACGCTGGAGGGAATGTGGAGAAGAACCTGTAGCTCGGGGCCGCGCAGGGCGCTAGGAGGAAGATCTGTAGCTCGGGGCCGCGCAGTGCGCTAGGAAGAATAGCTGAAGGAACAGGCGACGGTGGAGAAGAACCTGTAGCTCAGGGCCGCGCAGGGCGCTAAGAGCAAGATCTGTAGCTTGGGGCCGCGCAGTGCGCTGGGAGGAAGAGCCGACGGAACGGGCGACGGCTACCAGGTTCCGGAGCGCGGGGTGAGCGCAGTTGACGAGAGAGAGAGGGAATACCTGGTCAAGAAAGTTCCAGAGGCGTTGAGAATGATTGTTGTTTGTTAATGCCCTGACTGTTGATCAGATATCCAACGTGTGAAAAAATTATGGGCGACGTGGATACATCCAGAGAGGCTGTTTTGAACCTGCTTTTATATATAGGAAACTCGTGTCGCAAAGAAAGGACAAGATTCCTGATACAAACAATTGGTAAGTACAATGTTAATCCTATTTGGAAAACATAATGATAACACTCATATTCTTTTAATGAAAACATAATGCTGAGAGGCGAGGAAAAACATTTGTTTTCAATCGATTGCAGTTAACTAAATTGGACAAACATTAGAGCAATAAAATGTTTATATGTTGGGAGAAAAGGGTAGAATGTAAGAATAAACATTAACATAGATGTAAGATTGGGATGCATAGTTGTTTTCGAGCTTTTTTGGATTCACTAGCATATATGTGAGAGAGGTTGGAAAAATTTAGTCAATTGCAGTGGACAAAATGCTAACATAAGTGGCAAACCTTTTAAAAAAGATTTTGTAGGAAATTAACTTGGTCTTGTATAGGCCACTAATTCTTCAAAGCTTCACCAAGGTTCTGAAGATGTCGTTTGATCACAACACAAATAGCCTGAAAAAGATATTGGCAATTAGCTATTATATGCTTATTATCGAGAACTTAGTATCGAGAACCTGTCGGCCCATATGCAAATAAAGGTCACTAAATCCCAAGAAAAAAAGAAGGATTGGAATCTGAAATCAAAAAAAAATCACTGGTACAAAGGTCTAAAATACAATGCAAATAAAGGTCACTAAACCCCAAGAAAAAAAGGATTGGAATCTGAAATCAAAGAAAAAGTCACTGGTTCAAAGGTCTAAAATCCTTCAATACGCAGCAACCGGTCAAAAAACGAAAGGAGGAATTTTTTCCTAATGTATGTGACTGATGAGTAACGAAAAGCATGAACCCTAAGACAATGAACGCGAGGAAACACTAAACAAAGCAGCCGCCATTCTGAAAAGTAAGAAAAAAATGGATGTCAGTGACAAAGGACAAGAACCCTAAAACGAGAAATGCGACGGAACTCGTCAACCAAATGATGGCACTAAACCGGATCAGCGGAATGTGGAACGTACGCCATAACGAGGAGGAATATACGCTGGAGGGAATGTGGAGAAGAACCTGTAGCTCGGGGCCACGCAGGGCGCTAGGAGGAAGATCTGTAGCTCGGGGCCGCGTAGTGCGCTAGGAGGAATAGCTGACGGAACAGGCGACGGTGGAGAAGAACCTGTAGCTCAGGGCCGCGCAGAGCGCTAAGAGCAAGATCTGTAGCTTGGGGCCGCGCAGTGCGCTGGGAGGAAGAGCCGACGGAACGGGCGACGGCTACCAGGTTCCGGAGCGCGGGGTGAGCGCAGTTGACGAGAGAGAGAGGGAATACCTAGTCAAGAAAGTTCCAGAGGCGTTGAGAATAATTGTTGTTTGTTAATGCCCTGACCGTTGATCAGATATCCAACGTGTGAAAAAATTATGGGCGACGTGGATACATCCAGAGAGGCTGTTTTGAACCTGCTTTTATATATAGGAAGTTTAATAAGAAGAGAAATGGAATGAAAATGCTAAGGCATGAAATATGAGTCTTTTACTTCATTTTTCATTACTCTGTCATTTAATATTCTTTCATTCACATTTCCTCTTAAGAGCCTTCGTCTTCAAGTTGTTACTTCGAACAAGTAACATCTCGGCGAAGATTCATATTCTTAACTTGTATTGTCTTATTTTTGATGCCATGTAGCAATCGAAAACAAGTGTCCAACAATGTTCAAACTTGGTTCCTATTTCATAATGAAATAGGGGAGACTCCTCCTTTATGTTAAAGAAGCTATGGTTAACGGTTTTAAGATAAAGGTTAAAAAATTTGGTTTTGCAAATAAGGAGGAAAATCAGATTATCATGAGATCCGAGGAATGATTTTTTCTACAATCTAGAGCATCTTCAACAATGACTTAAATCAATGTCCTATATATTTTTCCAACGTAGATCCTAACTCATAAAAATAGCTTCAACAATATTATATTTTACGATATTTTATAAAAAAATATAGAGCACACATGAAATGACCAAAATATACCACATCCTATATTAGTGCCATATCATTGTTTTCTATATCATTTTTAACATTTTCTTTTCTAATAATGTAATTTATTTTTTAAAATACATGATTTAGGACTTAACTGTTGTAGCTCAATTCATTTTCAGCGTCCTAAACATGTTAAATGATATAGCATTTAATTTTTTTTATTTTTGGCATACTATTTTGATGCATCTTGTTGGAGACGCTTAACATAAACTTTCGGGCAAACAAAAAAATGGGCCTGTATTTGTTTCGGTTGGGCCCAGTTTTTGCCTCTTCCGGACTGAAAACGGCGCCCGACCTGACGGTAGCAAACCCTAGACCGAGAATCTACAAACTAGTGTTTAGCGCGCGCCTGGGCGCGCCTAACCATATATGGCGTAAGGATTTGGTGTGAGTACCCAGATATGTAAAACAAACTTAAACATGATATGAGTATACAATGTGTATGCAAGAAAACAAAATATAAGTAGATAATATGTTTTTCCCTAATAGTTGATACCAGTTGTAGAGTGAATTTAGACTACAATACAAACTAAGCAGCATTCAACCACTATACATCAACACTTAGCAACAGTGTGCTTCCAGTTATTAAGTAAATATGTACAGATCCACAAATAGTCTAATAGTAGGTTCATATTTAGAGGAAAGTATTTATGGTCCAAAAGTGATGTTGCTCTTGATAGGGTTCATATCTATAAGGAAGCCTTCATGGTCCAAAAGTGATGGTGCTCTTGATAGATGCGCAATAAGCAAATACCTGTGTAGAAAGGAGGAAAAAATATTAGAGTTGTTGGAAGTGTTTTCCCAATAGTTTGCTAATGTTGCTAGGTAAAAGGGTAAGTGGAATATATTATGCTGACTATGTATAAATATATTTGCGGTGTATGAATAAGGTTTGCACATGGTGTTATACCTTCATGAAGTTGATGACGATCTAGGAGCTCTTCTTTTTGGGGTCTGCAAGACCTGGTATTCCTTTGCTAGTGTGGTCATGTTTTATTCTATATAATATCATGAATGTTGTATTAGCGTGGAAAAATAAGATATAGCATTTAAAAGAAGGTTGTTGTCGCTACTGTTATTATGTCCAACTATTTTTGTAATACATACCTTTTCGGTGGCGACGATAACTCTTCATTGTTGAGTTCATTTTTGCGCTGGTCATCACCCTGTGGTTAAGAGCATAAAATCTGTGAATGTAGTTTGATATGACAAAGTGGAAGCTCATTTTGTCCTGGTTTATTTATTCTATGGGTATTGTTTGTATCAATTTATATATGGTATTAAAATGTAATAGATATGTAACTTTGTGAGTGTATGGAAAATAAGTATTTAGCAGTACTAAAGGTACCTCTTGTCATGTGACATATCTGAATATATTAGAACACGTCGTGCCTGTTGAATAGATTTCATCAAGTTGTATGCATGAAAGAATGATGTGTTTATAATAGTTTCTACATGGTAAGAAAATTAAGAAGTTGCGTACCTCGTTTCTTTCGTTGCTACAGGTAGATAGTTTCGCCATTGATGTTGCTGGAGAGTCTTGTGTGGTCGGAAGGCTAGGTATTTCATCTTGTGTATCCAATTCTTGTTGAGGATGGCTAGGCATGTTAGATGGTATGAAGGTCTGTCTTCCATGATTTGTTAAAATAGACAGAATAGAGAAGACTCTATTTGTGACCGAGTAGGCTGACATATTGATGGCAACTGCAAGGGTAAATTTCAGACACACAATAGCGGCTAGGGCTGCTGGGGGACCCTGAGAAGTTGTAACTGTTGTAACAAGGTTGTCACAAGGTTTTCCTACTATTTTTCTGGCTATGCTATCAAAACAAAAGAACTCTGCTTCACATGTCCCATCAGTAGCAATGAAGCTGAGCTTGTATCTGTCAATTGAAATTATAAGTATTTGAAAGCAGCAATTAAGATTGTAGTGAAGATAAGACTTTATTAAGATGAGATAAATGGTAGTAAAGCAAGTATGTGTGTTAAGATTTACCTAAAGTTAATATCTGTGCAGCCACATGATGTGCAGTGATATCCAGTTGAAGTTTGAGATGAAGATTTGTGGCACCTGGAGCAAGATGGGTACCACCATTTGCTATTTTGCAAAATGCGTGAGATAGTAACAGTGCATCTGTAGCCTTCTGGCTGCAATATAAAAGAGAAAAAATGTACCAAGTCAGATAAGCATATTGTCGATGTGCTAAATAAGTGAAATATAGGAGGATTTAGTAGTAAATACGGGAAACATGTCTGGATCTATGTTGAGCAGCTCTTCAACAGTCTTGTGTTCCAAATTTGGTGGTTGAGAAAGCAGAATTTCTTCTTCAGCTGATGTGGGTTGTATTAGCTGGAGGTCATTGTTTTGCAACCTTCAAGTGATGTCACAATCGTGATCAGCATGAAAAAATATTTTTATTTTTTTAAAAATAAATACAATAGGATGTCTTGTATTCCGCTTTAGGAAAAAGAGGATAACATGTATCATTTTTTAACTGAAAGAGTGTCTAAGAAATACAAGCAATCATAACATTAATTTTTTTTGTATACACTGATTATAGGCAGCGACGATTTTTCTTTTGCACTGTCTTTGTTTTTTTTATAGAGAAAAAGAAATGAAAATTTGGCTTAGTTCTAGCTAAAAATAAATGTAAGTATTGAATATTATCTAAAAAGGGAGACCCAATTGGTCTGAATGTAATATATAAAGAGGTAATGATAAAAACAATGTTTATCTACAGTTTCAGTTTAAATATTACTACTGGTAGCGTAGTAGACTGTAGCTTATTAAACCGTTAGATAAATGTAGGCATAATATTAAAGAGGACCAGATCTGAAATGTGGTATAAAATAGTGAGTGTTTGAAGGAATTGTATCAAAATTTTATTTTGTTTACCTGTTGTAGTAGGTCTGTGCCTCAGGAATTCCAGGATTGAAGTACCATGAACTTGCTGTAGTACTGCTTAGGTATGGTTGACCTACATTACATGTAGAATGTGTTATCATATATGTTGAAATAAATAATTCAATTGTTGTTTTCAGAAGATTGGATCATAACCTTTGAATCGTTTAGCAAGAAATCCAACGAGCAGTATGACAATAGGTTGGTTGTTGCTTTGACTGTAAACATCATTGATAGAAAATCCTGATGCTTGATTTCCCCAAAGAGTAATTTTCAGAGACATGTCACTGAAGAAATAAGAACAATATAGCTAGTACGAATACACATTCTGATATAAGGATAGTAATACATAAAGTAGAATTTTGTACCTTGTATTTTTGATGAAGATGTCTCTGATGATGGTTGAGTTGTTGTAGCCAATTAGATGTGGAGGATTAATTTGTGTCAACATTCCAAGGACATCTATATTATTGGAGAAGTAAATTATTCACTTGTAAATGATGTTTGTAAATGATGTGTATATCCTTGTAATCTAAGTGAGTGTATTTTAATTTATCAAAATGTTTCTTACCAATCAAGTAAGTTCTATTGTCAATGTTATCTTCGATGTTTTCAAAGCACGTGAGCTTGTAGATATATCTTGGAAACACTTGTGGTGGATCTTTGACAACTTTGGCTTGAGTGTACAGAGTGAATTGTATCATGAAGTTGTTGTCAACAGGTTTAAAATAGTTTCTGGAAGGCGTGACACGAAAGCGTTTGAGCTCATATACTTTTTCAATTTCTATCAGTGAGCCTTTGTCAACTGCCAGAGCCACTGGAATCTCAGCGTGGATGGGCGTACCCTGTCATCATAGTAAGATATTAAGAATAGATGACATGAAATTGCATGTCAAGTAAGTATTGTGGCTGCTTATTTTGAAATGCATCGAGTTTAATTATACATAAAATCAATGAGGAAGTGGCCTAAATTTATGAAGAAAAATATAAGGGATGTAAGTGATATTGTATGTATAAATATCATGAGGTTTATATTCATCGTCGTATTATTGTGGAGTACAATTACATATTTAGCATCAAAAGCTAGGTTGGACCTGACCACATACTAGATAACGATTGTATTCGATTGTTAACCTCATTTGTCGTATCTTACACGTAAAGCTGAAGAAACTTCGGGGGCTCATTAGTCATTGGTAGCAATGATCCTATTCGATGGTGGACCTGACCACATACTTTAAAAATGGGTGGACCGTGGCCATCATTCATTGATCTATCAATATGAGCACTAGGGGTGGGCAATCGGTTTTAACCGACAGTTCGGTTCGGTTCTTCGGTGCAGTAGAACTTCGGTTTGGGAAGAAATAGGAACCGATCGGTGGAAACAAATATGAACAACCGACGATTTCGGCTTCGGTTTGATCGGTTCGGTGTTCGGTTTGTACCGAAGTTTTGAGTCTTCGTACCTCTGCTGCTTGTTGTCTTCGTTGTTGTTGGTTCTGCGTCTTGCTCGGGTTCTCAATACAGGGACAAACATGGAAGGGATAAGGTTGGCTTCGTGCCATGAGCTTGTCGTGAGGGCATAAGGCCTGAGAATTTGTGACTTGGAATTGTTTAATGGGCCTGTAAGCTATATGGGCTGCTCAGAAGTTAAACGCGCACAACAGACAATAGTCCTAATCGGTTCCTCGGTATATCGGTTTTCAGCACATATAAACCGAAGTCAAGCTGAACCCTTCGGTTCGTAAAATTTGAGAACCGACACCGAACCGAACAACTAAAAAAACCGATATTTCGGTTTGGTTCGGTTCAGTTCAGTTCGGTGATCGGTTTTCGGTCTAAAAGTGCCCACGGATGTAAATGCAAACAAGCAGTTGTATTGCCTAATATTTTGCATGAAAGCCTTAGATATTGAATCTCCATCAAATCGTGCTAACGATAGTAATGGCTCAGGTCTAGGGCTATAAGGAGGAAGACGGACTTTGCCATTTTTACAACAATTGTTGTAGACGATGGCGCGGGATCCAGCTGATGATCTTATTCTTTCATTATACCAGAAAAGAGCAGAGCAGTGACTACACTGGTATGATGGTGCTCCATAGTAGGATCGAGAATGATATGAAGCTGCATTTTGGCGCACAAATTAGGAAAGATAGTGGAATATGAATAGAGAATAATGATATTTTTTTGGTTCCCTACTCTTTACAAATTAGGAAAGATAGCGAACTTTATCTAGCAATGTAAATGTTTAACGGATTAAATGTCCAAACGACTGTACCTTTGAGCATTTTAACAAATTCTGGGTCAAAGTGACCACATTGCAATGTCGGAGCCTGTTGAGCAGATATGGCAGTACCTAATACAATTTTTCCCCTTTATTATCACTAGATATTCATGGAAATCCTATTTAAAAATTATCTATTGATGATGCTACCTGCGGATAATAACCTTCGTTCATTCAATAAATGCCTACGTATACGACGAGCTTCGCCAGGAGATATAGCTGATGGGGCACAACATGCATTACTATGATCTGTTACATTTAATGTGCCATGAGCATATCATAATCCGTACGGTGGAAGGAGAAACAGCTTGTGGAAGAGTACTAAGGCTCTTACTTCTTTTTTTCTGCTATTTGGATTAATATGCTCCATTTTGGATACCACGTTGTAAATATGGTTGCAAAATTTTTATCATAGCAGCATATGCTTCCTATGATATGAACTGATATGAATCTGCAATTTACTAAGATTACGTAAATTAACTATATGATTTACATATATAATCAGATGTCCAAATAGGAATGCGGTAGATGAATCATAAGATAGTCTTGCACACAAGGTTGATGTGGATTGGGCATTTTTCAAACAAACAAAAAAAATTCTAGAACGATATCTCTTATTTTTAAAAGTGTTGTGTGTAAATGTTTATGTAGGCCATATAAAATCGATTGCACGTATGTCAAATCTAAAATGTTTAGGATTAATAAAAATGTGGTCCTTAGGGAAAATATAATGGCACTAATCTCTTATGTTATCCTTAGGGAAATAATCCGAGATATACACTCTGTATGTGTGTACATTTAATTGTATGTTTATGCTTCTATTTATATATATCCATGGTTACCTAATTTAGCTGTATACTTTACAGTTGCTGTATTATGTATTTTATTGAACAAAGAACCTCAATGCATAACTAATATGGCCATTGCTTAACAAATGTTCTTTGAACAAAAAATTCCTAGAATGTTCAATAAACACATGGCAGATGGTCTTTGTGAGCAGATGGTCTCTGTGAGCTAAGACATAGTTTGTAGGCAGTTGAATTAGTAGGGAAAGACATATGAAACAAGATAGAAAATCCATTTGCAATATTGTAGGCAATTGAATTAGTAGGGAAGACATATAGAACATTGCAGAAGAACCATCATTCTCATATGTAACAAATTGATTTGCACACAAATTTGTAGGGAAGGCAAAATGCAATTACCTCCTTGGATAGGTGGTGGGTAGATGATAACTGTTGCGCATACTCATGTCGCAAAGAAAGGACAAGATTCCTGATACAAACAATTGGTAAGTACAATGTTAATCCTATTTGGAAAACATAATGATAACACTCATATTCTTTTAATGAAAACATAATGCTGAGAGGCGAGGAAAAACATTTGTTTTCAATCGATTGCAGTTAACTAAATTGGACAAACATTAGAGCAATAAAATGTTTATATGTTGAGAGAAAAGGGTAGAATGAAAGAATAAACATTAACATAGATGTAAGATTGGGATGCATAGTTGTTTTCGAGCTTTTTTGGATTCACTAGCATATATGTGAGAGAGGTTGGAAAACTTTAGTCAATTGCAGTGGACAAAATGCTAACATAAGTGGCAAACCTTTTAAAAAGGAATTGGTAGGAAATTACCTTGGTCTTGTATAGGCCACTAATTCTTCAAAGCTTCACCAAGGTTCTGAAGATGTCGTCAACACAAATAGCCTGAAAAAGATATTGGCAATTAGCTATTATATGCTTATTATCGAGAACCTGTCGGCCCATATGCAAATAAAGGTCACTAAATCCCAAGAAAAAAAGAAGGATTGGAATCTGAAATCAAAAAAAAATCACTGGTACAAAGGTCTAAAATACAATGCAAATAAAGGTCACTAAACCCCAAGAAAAAAAGGATTGGAATCTGAAATCAAAGAAAAAGTCACTGGTTCAAAGGTCTAAAATCCTTCAATACGCAGCAACCGGTCAAAAAACGAAAGGAGGAATTTTTTCCTAATGTATGTGACTGATGAGTAACGAAAAGCATGAACACTAAGACAATGAACGCGAGGAAACACTAAACAAAGCAGCCGCCGTTCCGAAAAGTAAGAAAAAAATGGATGTCAGTGACAAAGGACAAGAACCCTAAAACAAGAAATGCGACGGAACTCGTCAACCAAATGATGGCACTAAACCGGATCAGCGGAATGTGGAACGTACGCCATAACGAGGAGGAATAGACGCTGGAGGGAATGTGGAGAAGAACCTGTAGCTCGGGGCCGCGCAGGGCGCTAGGAGGAAGATCTGTAGCTCGGGGCCGCGCAGAGCGCTAGGAAGAATAGCTGACGGAACAGGCGATGGTGGAGAAGAACCTGTAGCTCAGGGCCGCGCAGGGCGCTAAGAGCAAGATCTGTAGCTTGGGGCCGCGCAGTGCGCTGGGAGGAAGAGCCGACGGAACGGGCGACGGCTACCAGGTTCCGGAGCGCGGGGTGAGCGCAGTTGACGAGAGAGAGAGGGAATACCTGGTCAAGAAAGTTCCAGAGGCGTTGAGAATGATTGTTGTTTGTTAATGCCCTGACCGTTGATCAGATATCCAACGTGTGAAAAAATTATGGGCGACGTGGATACATCCAGAGAGGCTGTTTTGAACCTGCTTTTATATATAGGAAACTCGTGTTGCAAAGAAAGGACAAGATTCCTGATACAAACAATTGGTAAGTACAATGTTAATCCTATTTGGAAAACATAATGATAACACTCATATTCTTTTAATGAAAACATAATGCTGAGAGGCGAGGAAAAACATTTGTTTTCAATCGATTGCAGTTAACTAAATTGGACAAACATTAGAGCAATAAAATGTTTATATGTTGGGAGAAAAGGGTAGAATGTAAGAATAAACATTAACATAGATGCAAGATTGGGATGCATAGTTGTTTTCGAGCTTTTTTGGATTCACTAGCATATATGTGAGAGAGGTTGGAAAACTTTAGTCAATTGCAGTGGACAAAATGCTAACATAAGTGGCAAACCTTTTAAAAAAGAATTTGTAGGAAATTACCTTGGTCTTGTATAGGCCACTAATTCTTCAAAGCTTCACCAAGGTTCTGAAGATGTCGTTTGATCACAACACAAATAGCCTGAAAAAGATATTGGCAATTAGCTATTATATGCTTATCATCGAGAACTTAGTATCGAGAACCTGTCGGCCCATATGCAAATAAAGGTCACTAAATCCCAAGAAAAAAAGAAGGATTGGAATCTGAAATCAAAAAAAAAATCACTGGTACAAAGGTCTAAAATACAATGCAAATAAAGGTCACTAAACCCCAAGAAAAAAAGGATTGGAATCTGAAATCAAAGAAAAAGTCACTGGTTCAAAGGTCTAAAATCCTTCAATACGCAGCAACCGGTCAAAAAACGAAAGGAGGAATTTTTTCCTAATGTATGTGACTGATGAGTAACGAAAAGCATGAACCCTAAGACAATGAACGCGAGGAAACACTAAACAAAGCAGCCGCCATTCCGAAAAGTAAGAAAAAAATGGATGTCAGTGACAAAGGACAAGAACCCTAAAACGAGAAATGCGACGGAACTCGTCAACCAAATGATGGCACTAAACCGGATCAGCGGAATGTGGAACGTACGCCATAACGAGGAGGAATAGACGCTGGAGGGAATGTGGAGAAGAACCTGTAGCTCGGGGCCGCGCAGGGCGCTAGGAGGAAGATCTGTAGCTCGGGGCCGCGCAGTGCGCTAGGAGGAATAGCTGACGGAACAGGCGACGGTGGAGAAGAACCTGTAGCTCAGGGCCGCGCAGGGCGCTAAGAGCAAGATCTGTAGCTTGGGGCCGCGCAGTGCGCTGGGAGGAAGAGCCGACGGAACGGGCGACGGCTACCAGGTTCCGGAGCGCGGGGTGAGCGCAGTTGACGAGAGAGAGAGAGGGAATACCTAGTCAAGAAAGTTCCAGAGGCGTTGAGAATAATTGTTGTTTGTTAATGCCCTGACCGTTGATCAGATATCCAACGTGTGAAAAAATTATGGGCGACGTGGATACATCCAGAGAGGCTGTTTTGAACCTGCTTTTATATATAGGAAGTTTAATAAGAAGTGAAATGGAATGAAAATGCTAAGGCATGAAATATGAGTCTTTTACTTCATTTTTCATTACTCTGTCATTTAATATTCTTTCATTCACATTTCCTCTTAAGAGCCTTCGTCTTCAAGTTGTTACTTCGAACAAGTAACATCTCGACGAAGATTCATATTCTTAACTTGTATTGTCTTATTTTTGATGCCATGTAGCAATCGAAAACAAGTGTCCAACAATGTTCAAACTTGGTTCCTATTTCATAATGAAATAGGGGAGACTCCTCCTTTATGTTAAAGAAGCTATGGTTAACGGTTTTAAGATAAAGGTTAAAAAATTTGGTTTTGCAAATAAGGAGGAAAATCAGATTATCATGAGATCCGAGGAATGATTTTTTCTACAATCTAGAGTCCTATATATTTTTCCAACGTAGATCCTAAATCATAAAAATAGCTGAGCCATCTTAGATCACCCCTGGTCCATGATTCAATTGTTAATATTGCTGAGCCATCTTAGATCACCCCTGGTCGTGAACAAATGAAGCAATATCAGCTCAGTTCCACGCGCGCAACAAAAACACAAGCCCATTCCATTTCCAGCGAACCAATGGCATGCTGTTTGCAACCGATGACATGGCTGTTTGCAAGGGTGCAGCGCGCAACAAAAGTATGCGGTAGAGGAAATAAACTAATTTTTTTTATAAAAAAACATAGTTTTGATCATTCATTGATTCATACAAAAGTAGAAAATTTTACAGATTGGTAGTGAATAGTATATAAACTAAAAGATGATAAGCCTGTTGCTTCTACTGCTTCTACAATCTAAACAGCTGGTTTTGATTTAATTTGAAGCGAACAGCCTACTTTTAGATGAAAGTGCCCGTGTAAATTCAAGGCTAATTCAAGTGCCCGTGTAATCTGAAGCGAAAAGCCTGCTTTCAATCTGAAGAACGATAAATTTTGGATGAATGTGCCCGTGTAAATTCAAGGCTAATTTTATATGAAAGTTCGATTTTGTCTTATACTGCACGTGCACCGGAAATATTGATTTTTTTATATAAAAGTGGATTTATATTCCAGTTTTTACATGTTGGTGCGTATTTGCATGCACCAAGTAATATGTGATAAAAATTTAAAGTTCTTTAAATAACCAAAATACACCAAAAATACGTTTTTTTAAAAAAAATTGCTTTGTCATGTTTACACCACATTTTATCACTGGGCCACCTTGATTGTTTGTGCCACAGAGAACTGAGAGTGAGAGAACAATAACAGTGGGCATGGAATGAAAATAAAACATTAGGCATCAGCAGCAGCTCACGGAAATAGCGTCATGCATTTTTTTTCCGCGTCCAAACTATCCTTCCAACAGAGCATGATAAAATAAGCGCTCATTTTTTACCATCTCTCTCTCCTCCAGGTCTATATGTTGTATTGGCACTGCAGTCGACCATTATGTGCATCCGCATGGCCACATTGCTCGTTTGACAAAGATACAGTTCTGCCTATTTTTGTCAACGGGCTAGTTTAAGAACGAGAGGGACAAACTCGGAGAGAGAAAACCTCTTATGAATAATTAAATATCTTATTTAAATGGTACATGTGGGATTGCTTATCCCGGAAAAATATATATATGATTTAGGTTTCTAAACTAGCCCAAATATGGATATGCATTCCCAGGTTTTTTTAGCCTCTAAGGACTAGTTTAGGGCCTCCTTTGGAATGCGGTAATTTTTCTTATTTTCTGTTAAAATGAACTGATTTCTATAAATTTTTAATATATGGTTTCTGTGTTCTAAAAGGGATCAAGAAGGAAAGACAAATATAGAGAGGGAAAATCTCAAAAAATAACTAAATGTCTTATTCAAATGACATCATTTAGGATTGCTTACCCCGAAAAGAAACCGGGATCAAACCATAACGCGTAACAAGTGCATTTCATCATGCTTAATAACGAAATGTCACTACTAATGACTACTATTTCTTTTTTCTCAAATCGCTACTTGTTTATGCAACTGCTGGACATAGATAGGTCCAAGGACGAATCTTCAACATCTGGCTTGTTTTAGTTTTTTCTCTGATTCTAGCCACGAGAGGACCGTTAAACGCTCAACTTTTTATACCGCTTCGCTTTAGTGAAAACTGTCTAAAATCAACGTACACACAAGTAGTGATAGGAGCAAAAAAAAAAAAAAGGTCACGAGCTCAGGTTGTTCTCCTACTCAAGTACTATTTGTAATAGGGACACAAGTAATGTTTGTAAATTGTTCAAGTAACTAGTGTTATCAGCAAACAATAGTGCACCACTTCGTACTCCCCAGCCAATAAATGATTCAATTTTGCAAGGTCTTGACACTATCATCTCTTATTCAAACTTTTCAAACTCTACTATGTAAACAGTGTAATCTAATAGTGTAAAATATGTTTTACACGACCATATACACGCTCTGCTGGAGACAGTCTAACGTTGTGTTTGGGAGGGTTTCTGAGAGCACCTAGAGGACGGTGAATAAATGATCCAGCAAAATTAACACTAAAAATTTAAACTTGATCTAAAATTAAAGTTAACGCAAAACTTAAACCAAGTTTCAGTGGAGAAGAAGAGAGAAAGTTCTCTTCACTTGATTAATCTTTCAAGATATGATTTAAACTAAAGAAATATTCCAAGTGAATATAAGAGGCTTAGGAAGAGGGAGAGAAATCACAAGCAAATAAGCAAACAAGACACGATGTGTTTTCCCGTGGTTCGATCAATCCTAATATGCGTACCTACTCCATGTGGTGTCCTAACAGACAATGGTTGCACTCAACCCCTCTCAAGTAATCCAATAAATCAAACTTGAGTGTTACGGTTCTTCCTTATATCAATAAATCCCTTTCGCAAGGAATCTCCATAGATTGGAGTCTCTTGCAGTCATACACAAATCAAAGTTGCAAGCTTGATCATAAGAATGGGAGAGAGTACACACAAGAGCAAAACACAACAACACAATGCTAGAAAGAATATCACAAGAGCGTAAACACAAGTGTCACAAGAAACGGCTCAAAACAGCGGTCGGATCTCACTAGAATCACTAAATAACGTCGTGACAGAGTGTCAGAGTTATGTATGCTCTTGGAGTGCTTGGGTGCTGAAGGAGGTCGCCATGGGGTGCTTTTAGAGCCCCAAAAGACCCTATAGTCGTTGCTCCCAGTGGCGGATCCAGGATTGGATCAAAGGAGGGGCTATAAGTTAAATCATGTTTGGCGGAGCCACCAGCGGCCATCTTGTGGGTGAGTGCCACGCAGGCCTATGTACTAGCGTGCTGCAGCAGGCCTGCCATGGTGCTGCTTGCAGCAGGGGCAAAGCCAGGACCCAAAATTAGGAGGACCAAATTAGATTAAAGGGGCTATTAGAAGCATTTTTGCACTATTTACATGAGAATTAGCTAAAAACTAACATGTCCTATAGAATTAGGGGAGCATTAGGGGGGACATTGCTCCCCTGTCCCCTGTCGTCGCCCCGGCTTGCAGCCTGCCCCTTGCGTTGGGTACATGCGCACTGCTAACTGTTAGATGTGTGTTGGCCGTGCGCGCTAGCTCATGACTGTGTTCTGTATGGTGGTGTAGATTTGCACTGCTGAAGCATGGACAGGGTCCAGCGTGGATGTGCGCTACCACCTAGTGTGTTAGTGGTATGGATGGAGGCCAAATACATGTGCCGAATGACACGATCAGAAATAAGTTTGTGGCCTATCTTAGTTAACCTTTATAGGTTGTATTTATGTTATAATATACTCCCACGTTCCAAAATAGTTGTCATTTTAGCTCTTGATTTTTATGTCTATATTCAAATGAATGATGATGAATCTAGACACATATATAAAACACATGCATCAATCAAAAATTATATAAACCTACTAATTCCTAAAATGATGACTACTATTTTAAGATAGATATAGCATGTATTATTAGGACACGTCATAAAATAGGTGTTATGGGGAGAGATCGGGGCTACAGCCCTGGCAGCCCCCCTCTTGGATCCGCCCCTGGTTGCTCCTTCCTTCCAAAAAGATGCCAAAATTCAGCTTCATGCGGGGCATGGGACCGGTCCGTTGCACCACCAGATCAGATCCATGTGCTTCGAGTCCGAGATTATGATTGGCACTTTCCTTCTCTAACGGGCAGCAGACCGGTCCAGTGCACCTCCAGACTGGGTGCCACGTCAGTTAGCTGTTGGCTCGCCCGCGCGCCGAAGATTAGGCGTTGGAGGCGGTCCGTTGCGCCACCTGACCATGAACAGTGATTGTCCGATGAATTTTATAATTAAATTTCTGATACTTCATGAAAGGGAAATAGGGTCAAACCTTTTCCAAATGATTTTTGGTGGTTGAATTGCCCAACACAAATCATTGGACTAACTAGTTTGCTCTAGAATATATGTTCTATAGGTGCCAAAGGGTCACAACAAACCAATACAAAGATAAAAGAAAAGGTTCATAACAAAGGAGCAAAGTTACACCAAAGGCAGCCCTGGTATGGCGCACCGGACTGTCCGGTGTCACTACCGGAATCAATCGCTTTGCCGAGTGCCTGGAGCACTCGGCGAAGCGTTCAAAACACTCGGCAAAAGCTTTGCCGAGTGTTACACTCGGCAAAGAAGGCTCGGTGAACAGTGCATCGGCAAAGCCTTCTTTGCCGAGAGCTTTTTATCGGGCACTCGGCAAAGATCTTTGCCGAGTGCCAAAGAGCACTCGGCAAAGAAAAGCAGCCGTTACGGCGTCGAGTGACGGAGACGGCGGCTTTGCCGAGTGTCCCACCTGACACTCGGCAAAGAAGTTAGTTTTGCCGAGTGCCTTCCGTGCAGCACTCGGCAAAGAATCCATCTTTGCCGAGTGCCACATGGGACACTCGGCAAAGAACCCGCCAGGGAGGGTCCCCATGTCAGGTTCTTTGCCGAGTGTCCCGTGTGGCACTCGGCAAAGCCGACCTCTTTGCCGAGTGCCAGGGACGCAACACTCGGCAAAGAACCTAAGCCGGTGCCCAGGTCTGTGCTCTTTGCCGAGTGTTATGACCTTGACACTCGGCAAAGAGCCTCTTTGCCGAGTGTTACACTCGGCAAAGTGACCAGTATATACCTTTTTTATTTGTTTTTTGTATTCCATCCACACAAACAGAAGATATCACATATATATCACATATATACATCACACATATCATCACAGACATAAATAGCCAACACAAACATAAAACCGTCACCACAAACATAAATATCCATCACAAACATAAGTGTTCAACATAAGTATCAAACACAAACATAAGTCTCTAACGTCGCAAGCTCTCACATAAGTATCAAACACAGACATAAGTATTATACACAAGTACAGAAGTCTAAAGCAATGAAAACACAACACTCATGGAGGTGGGCGGCTTGACCGGGGCTGCGTTGGGCTGAACCCTTCCGGAGGATTGTTGGATGCCTCCCCAGATTGGCCCTGCACAGAGAAGAGATTGCATGTGTTATACCAGATGCATTACAAACATCTAACTACAATTTTGATACTCACAGGAGTGTGGAAGAGAGCAGGGTCAACTGGAGGGAACAATGGAGGTGGCGGAGCGATGCCCTGTGCGGCGCCAAGGCTCTGCATGTACTGGAACATCTCCGCCATCCTCTGTTGATCTGCCCGGCGGGCCTCCCGCTCCGCCTCCCGCTCCGCCATGATCCTCGCCTCCATCTCGCGACGTTCCCTCCTCTCTTCTTCTAGTTGGGTCTGTAATATTACAAGCCAACGTTATAGTAACTCAAAGAGTAGGTATATAACTCAAGGAAGGACGAGTTACACTAACCTCGAGTTGCTGTATGCGATGCTGTGAGCTGTCGTGCCGAGGTCGTATGACTGGACTCGAGCCCGTGCTCCTTGCTCTCACCTGAGACAGAGTGGGAGTGGAGGACGAGTCAATTGCCCCGTCGGCAATCCAGTACCGCCCATGTCTCTTGCCTCCTCCGACCCTCATGAGCACATCGGTGTCGATCGGCTCGGTGCTCGGATCATAGTCTGGGCCATGGACCTCCTGCGCCATGGCGGTGTAGTCATGGAGGCGGCTGTAGACGGCGGGGTTGGTGTAGGCCTCGGGCCCGTCATCCGGGTTGTAGGTGACGTCGGACGTCGCCTTACCCTTATGGGCCATAGCATAGGCCGAGAAGGTGGAGCAAGGCCTTCCACCATGTGACGCCGACTGCAACGAAAACCAACGAGATAGTTAGAAATAATATCTAACTTAGTGCTATATATCTAAATAAAAAAGGTGGCGTACCCATGCTTCGGCATATTGGCCCAGGCTCCGGCTGCCTTGGTGGTGGGAGGGGCCTTGCATCATCAAACGCCGTTCCCGGCTAGCTGTGTGCGCCTCGTCCCACTCAGCCGAACACCACCTATCCACCATCTGCTCCCAGCACAGAGGATGTGCGGCGCACCAATGTGGAATCATCTGCAAAGTAAACACGTAAAGTGCATATCAGAAGATAAAATAAAATTCATGTATCGAGTACTGGTACCAAACATGCATGACTTTACCTGCAGGTACTGCTCCCTGGTCAACGACATGGTTCGGGCTTGAGTTTTGGTCACCTTCTCCCCAAGGACGGAGCCGTGGTAGGTGATGATGGCCTGGATGCGGGCCTCATAGTGCATGTCCACGACGAGCTTCTTACAGCTCGTGGTGGCCACCACATCCGCCCTAGCCTCGTATCCAGCATCGCATCTGAAGAAATCCTGCATACAAAAACGATGTATCCATACATTATTTCAAGAATTTGCAACGAATGCGACATATTTTACATTATACTAAGACTTACCCACAGCTCTTGCTTCACCCGCTCCGCCTTGTTATTGAATTCCCTGCCATCCCGGTCTACTGCATCGGGGGCGACTGCGTAGTGGTCAAAGGTGAAGGCTGGGCCCGTCACTCCGGCGTACTCCACAAGTCCAGGGAAGTGTTCCCTGCACAGCAGGCCGAGGATGCCATTGGGGGGGCGACGATGACCCCCAGCATAATCCAAAACCGTCCAAGACCTGTCCAAGTGATAAATAAAAAGTATTAGTTTATATTATGATTTTGAACACATAATATGAACAAGAATGAAGAACATAAAGTTACATACCTCTCCCCTTCCGGCCGAATCAGCGGTCGTCTGTCCCGAAGTATGGGACGCTGAGGGAGACTCGCGGGGCCTCGCAGGTAGATGCTCCTCGAACTAGAGCCGCCTGAACCTGAGGCGTCCTGCTGCTGGTCGTCGTCGTCCTGCTGCTGGCCGTCGTCGTCCTGAGATGCCGCCTGCTGCTGCGCTGCCTGCTCTGCCTCGTCCTGTTGCGCTGCCTGCTGTGCATCGTCCGCCGTCCTACTCCTCCTCCCCCTCCTCCTCCTCAGGAAACCGCCCACCATATTTGTCCAACAACCTGCAATTAAGAGTAAACAAATAAGCACATATAAAAAGATGTATTTAAAAACAGGTGCGAAATAAAAAGTCATATAGCATTACATCGATTAAAAATAATCTTCATATGTGTCGGGGTTAGCCGGATCATAACTCTCATCATCACTATCAAGCATTTCAATCTCCACACCATCGGAAGAAGCAAGTTCGTCAGTAATGTCATTGCCTTCAAGGATTACTAAGTCATTATCATTTTGCACCTCATCCTCCTCCTCATCAACAACCATTTCAATATCTACGTCCATTCCGATAGCTTCGGTTAAGTCTATCTCAAATCGCCCTTCTAGCCCATCTTCTTGGAAGAACTCTCCATCATATGTGTCCGGGTCTAAGTTGTAATCTTCATCGTTAGGAACAGGTAACCTCCCGTGCGGCGATACCTTATACACAACATCCCAACCCTTAAGATGTTCTTTCGTTTGACACGCATATGGGAGATAATACACTTGTGTGGCCTGTTGGGCAACGATATAGACATCGTCTCCTGCTAAGGTGGAATCCTGTCGAATTTCGACTATCCCAAGATTAGAATGTGTCCGTCTCGTCACTTGAGGGTCAAACCAATGACATTTGAATATCACTGGAGTAAGAGGTTTGGAACCATAAAAATTGAGTTCATATATTTCTTCAATTCTTCCATAATACTCGACCTCGTCAAGCCCGGGCGTAAAGACTCCAGAACACGTGGTTTTTCGATTGGGCCGACTTTGGTCGTAGCTTGTTGTGCGAAAACGGTATCCATTGATGTCATACCCAGAAAATTTTCTGACCCTATAGGCAAAGCCATTGGCTACTTGTCTCAACTCGGCACTCATAGACGGCTCTCTTTGGCCCTGCAAGTTCAAACACGCTAGATTGTTATATTATTCGCACGTAAGAGCAACTTGGAATAACAAACTAAGCACGTACCTTATGTTTAAACCAGGAAATGAAATCGGGCAATCCATTTCCCGCACCCTTTCTAAGAAGGGTATCATATTCCTGTGGAGTTGGGTCCCTTGATCGACGCCAGAATTCATGAAGAAATTGCTCCATGTATGGCGTCACCTCTTCAAGGTTGGTCAATACATATAGCATGATATGGCGCCACTCTTCATGTCTCAGGGTCTTGGTGGTCGAACCACTCGCGCTTCCGAGTTGCCCTCGAAAAATGCTGAGGTTCGATTCATTGCCGCCATCATTGTAACGAGGGGGTGGATTATGCACGCTCGGCAGTTTGTCACCATAGTAAGTTGTTGTGAAGTTTGACACCTCCTCCAGTATGTATGCCTCTGCAATGGAAGCCTCGATTTTGCATTTATTTCTACATTTCTTTCGGATACTCTTTAGACATCTCTCGATTGGATAGCACCAACGTCCCTGCACGGGCCCCCCCATTCGTGCCTCATATGGGAGATGAATAATCAAATGCTGCATCGGATTGAAGAAGCCGGGTGGAAAGATCTTCTCCAGCTTACACAGTAACACGGGTGCCATCCTTTCCAAGTCTGCAATCATGGTCCGAGCTAACTCTTTTGCACAAAGCTGGCGAAAGAAATAGCTCAACTCTGCAAGCGCTAGCCAGACATGCTCAGGGACATAGCCTCGAACCATCGCCGGAAGAATTCGTTCAATCCATATGTGGAAGTCATGACTCTTCATCCCTAAGACTCGCAGAGTAGATAAGTTCACCCCCCTACTAAGGTTAGCTGCATACCCATCAGGGAACATTAACATCTTGATCCACTGTAGTACTTCCTTCCTCTGGGCCCTGCTCAGGACGAAATCGGCCTTAGGCCTTCTCCATGTCTTACCACCACTAGGCGGCTTCATCTCTTGGTTTGATCTATCACATAACTCTGCCAGATCCACTCTTGCCTTTACGTTATCCTTTGACTTATCAGGAATCTCCATAATTGTCGCCCAAAGTGCCTCGGCGACATTCTTTTCAGTGTGCATCACGTCAATGTTGTGTGGAAGGAGCAGGTCATCATAATAGGGGAGCCGAGTCAAGCCTGACTTATGTGTCCACATATGTTGCTCACCATATCCCACAAAACCACCTTCTGGGTTGGCCACGAGACCATCTATCTGTTCGCGAACTTCGGCACCAGTCATCATTGCAGGTGGGCGGTCTGTCACCACGACACCTTTCGTAAAGTTCTTGATGTCTTGTCGGAATGCATGGTCAGGAGGGAGAAATTGTCGATGTTTATCGAATGACGAATATTTGCCACCCTTCTTCAACCAAATGAACCTAAGAGCTTCCTTGCAAACTGGGCATGGGAACTTACCGTGAACACACCAGGCGCAAAATAGCCCATACGCCGGAAAGTCATGCATGGAGTACTGGTACCAAACATGCATTTTGAAGTTTGTCTTCGTAGCTCGGTCGTACGTCCATACCCCTTCCTCCCAAGCACGGACCAATTCATCAATCAAAGGCTCCATGTACACGCCCATTTTATTCCCCGGGTGTCCAGGAATTATCAACGACACGAATATGTTCTGTCTTTGAAAGCATACGCCGGGGGGGAGATTGATGGGGATAACGAACACGGGCCAACATGTGTATGGGGCAGCGGTCATTCCATAGGGATTGAACCCATCTGTGGCCAGCGCAACACGAACATGTCGAGCCTCTTTGGCTTTCTCATGGTGAATGGCATCAAAGTGGGTCCATGCTTCACCATCGGATGCGTGAACCATCTTGTCAGGATTGTATCGTTTGCCTTTTTTGTGCCATGTCATCTGTTTCGCGGATTCCTCTGTCATGTATAGACGCTGGATCCTCGGTATGAACGGAAGGTGGCGTAGGATTGTCACGGGGATGTCGAGCTACTTCTTCTGTCCATCACCAGAGTCTACCTCCATGAACCTAGACGATTTACACTTCGGACAGTACTTTGCCTCAGTGTGTGCTTTCCTAAATAGGACGCAGCCCTTCGGACAAGCATGTATCTGCTCATACGTCATCTTGAGTGCACGAAGGAGTTTCTGTGCCTCGTACATGCTCTTTGGCAGAACGTGATCCTCCGGAAGCAGGCTGCCAATAACTGTCAACAAACCATCGAAGGCGTCTCGACTCATGCTATACTGCGACTTCAACGCCATTATACGCCCAATGGCATCCAGTTGAGAAACCTTTGTCTTGCCGTGAAGGGGTTTCTGTGCCGCGTCAAACATGTCGTAGAATGCCTTTGCGGTCGCCTCTGGCTCGTCCTCCGTACGTCCTTCGGCGAACTGTGCCTCGTGATAGTCGTTCAACATGTCTGCTACCCCGGCATCAGCATCGTAATCCTCGACGCGTTGTCTCACCACCTCCTCTCTCGTGCGATGCGCTTCACCATGGAAGATCCACCGAGTATAGTCCGGCGTAAATCCATTCTTCCAAATATGTTCTACCATGGCCTTCTTTGGTTTTCTTTTCCGGTTGTCACATTTGCTGCACGGACAAGGGACTAGGCTAGCTCCTTTAGCAGCTTCGCCATATGCCCGTTCCATGAAAGCATCGGTCTTCCTAATCCATTCTGGGGTGACATCATTACGTCGAACGCGGCCCGTGTACATCCACTCACGGTCCTCCATCCTCTAACATATATAACCGAGTATAGTTTAATATAGACATGTAATGCATGTACACTACGTTCCTACCTTCTAATAGGTGAGGATAGGTCCTAATCCCACCCGCGGTTGCGTAGATGGAGTTAGTTTCCATGCTCTACTCCGATCCGAGATAGAATTTCGGCAGCACCTCTCCGCTGTTCTCCGGATACACGTCCTGGCAGGGAGAGTGTACTGTCCGGAGAACAACAGGGAGGTGACGCCGAAACTCTTTCTCGGACCGGAGTAGAGCATGGAAACTAACACCATCTACGCAATCGCGGGCTGTCCAAAAAACGTGGACAATTCGAAACTGATACATTTGTAGATATGCAAAGATCTGCATATCTACACCGTATCACTTTCGAACAGGAGACGCCTAACTGGGTTACGTGATCTACGACCATGATGCGGAAATAGAGGTTATACCTAGTGTGGCGGTGGAGTCAGGCTAGTGGGGCTGTGGCGGGTCGGTGCAGTGGCGACGCGACGCGGTGCAGGCAGACCCGCAGCGGCTAGGAAGACAAGTATCTTCTCTGTAAAAAAGAAACACAAGTCTATTAATACAAAAAAAATCGACAGCACCTCCCCTGTACGTTGAGGTTTTTAAAACCTGCAAATAACACTAACAGCACGATGGCTGACATGCACACAGTAACAAAAAAATCACCTAAAGTATACATTGCAAAGGTAATAGAGCAATCTAATTAGTGCTGAGAACAAGTGAGCACGCGGAGAAGTACTTCCCGCTGGACGCGGCGGCGAACGAGAAGGGCCTCCTGCTCAGCTTCGAGGACCGCACGGGGAAGCCCTGGCGCTTCCGCTACTCCTACTGGAACAGTAGCCAGAGCTACGTGATGACCAAGGGCTGGAGCCGCTTCGTCAAGGAGAAGCGCCTCGACGCCGGGGACACAGTCTCCTTCGGCCGCGGCATCAGCGAGGCGGCGCGCGGCAGGCTTTTCATCGACTGGCGGTGCCGACCCGACCCGCCCGTCGTGCACCACCAGTACCACCACCGCCTCCCTCTCCCCTCCGCCGTCGTCCCCTACGCGCCGTGGGCGGCGCACGCGCACCACCACCACTACCCAGCAGATGGGCACACGGAACCAGTAACACCTTGCCTGTGCGCCACACTCGTTGCCACTGAAATGAGAGCATCATCTTCGCAACTGTCACTCACACGCTCCAACCTCTCCAGGCCGCCACAACCTAGAATAGCCAGAGTCGATGGCGCCCAGCCACGGCCGTCGTCGTCACCACGCCAGCCACAGTCGTTGTGGTGCCGGTCGTGCCAACCGCAGCCACGGCGAACGGCCGGCGTTCCTTGAGAAAGATGTCGCACTGGACGCTGCCCGGGTGGCTGCAGAAGGGGCAGGATCGGACCTGGAGGTGGACGACGACCTGGACCGCCGTTGGGAAGGCCGGATCAGCGAGCTAGCTAGCCTAATCTAGGAGGCTGGTCGTTGTCTACTGCTCCTCCCTGCTAGCATGGGCGGGTGGCGTGGTGGCTCGCACGACTGACTCGTGGCGGCGATGCCCGCGCTCGCGTGGCTGTGGCTGGCCAGCGGGGCTGGCTCGCTACGGCGGCGGCGTGGTTTGCCTGGGTCAGGGGCGTTGGTCGTCGGCGGATCTACGACTGTCAACGGCGCCTTCTGCAGGTGGTGGGTCGTGGGGCTAGGGCCGAATTCTTGTTTTTGGATCATAGCGTGAAAGAAATATTTGCAACCTTGGCTAGCAGACTGGAAAGAAGCTTATGTGCATTGTTCAGTTATGCATATGTTGGATTGTATCTAGTGGCACAGGAACAAGACGAAGCTTAAGGAGGGGAGAATGTTAGGAACCGACCCATATAGTACACACCAGCCCAACTAGCTGAAATGAGCACTACAAGGAGCAGGAATAAAGGAAGGGCGAGGATCATCCAAGAATCATTTTTTAGAACCTGAACTCTCTATCTTCCAACTACTGCTCATCTTCTTCCTCCCTTCTCTCAAGTATCTAGATTCTCTTCCATTCTATTCCCTTGTCGCTACTGGTTTGACTTTAAGAGATTAGTGTTGCTAACAGTGTGGTGATGGCAAATATCAGTCTCCCCATGCCATGGGAAATCCGTAACTCCTCACGCTGCCTCATGCCCCCAACACCACCGCTGCAGGCTCCTCTTCGGCGCTCCCGTTCGCCCGCGCGCTCAACCCTGGTATGCCACCACCACCACCGTCTCACAAGCTACTCCCCGCTGCCCCTGCCCCTGCCCCTTGCCCCGCTGCCGCTTGCAGGCTCCTCAGCGGTTAGAGTATCGCTTTCATACGGCGAGAGTCATTGGTTCAAATCCAATAGTAGGTAAAACCGGCCGAAACCCCCGCCCCGCTTTTGCCAGCATGACAGCAAGCACAGACTGGCATCAAGGAGTCGAATGACCAAAGCATCGGTTGCTTCCACGAGACTAAACAATCAATGACCAATAAAAGACCAACGAAACGACGAGTGAGAAAGATAAAGAACGCGACGTGGTTCATTGAAGTAGAGGTTTGATCGAGGATTGGAGAGGAGAGGTGGAATAAAAAGCTCGGGATGGATTTTTGAGTCTTTGTGCGAGCCGTATGCGGTGAGAGTCGCACGTACGGTAAGGAGGGGGGTTCGCGTCTATACGTGTAGTGTGGTGGTTGGGGATGGCGGGTTGATTAGCTAATTCATGAGGGGCTCTAATGCAAAATAAACACAGCAAACGGGTATCAGCTGATCACAGCTGTCGGATCAACCATCAACGGATCTGATTAGATCCGAACTCCCAACCCTGCTATGCCCGTTGATCGCGAGATCGACGGCAACTACCTCGTCAGTCTTGGCACCATCCGATCTGGATCAGACAAGTGACATTCACTAAGGCGAACCGTTATCCTACTTCTAATCTCGCACGTCCACGCATAGATCCACGGCTAGAAATCGCCACCCTGATCCGTGTTTTGGGTACGACGGCAGGATTGCCCCCACGGCGGCGCCATTGCCGACCATGGGGATTTCCCAATTTAATGGCCTACGACCCTAACCAATCGTGAAACACGTATTGCGGATCAATTGAAGATAGGAGAGCTAGTACTCACCGAGGATGGCGTGCGCAGGAGTTCGGCCCCCGGTGGACTTCGGCTTGGCGCCGGTGCGAGAGCTCTGATGAGAAATTCCTAGGTGACTCTCCACTACCGATGCCCGCAACCTCCACACACGTGTTCGGGATGCTCCGGCGATGGCCCCCAACCTCTTCTACAACTCCGAGCGGCGGCTCGCTGACGAGATGCCGACGTCGACCCGGCTTCCCTCTCTCTCCCACGGCTCACGACACGGCGCGGCGACGGAGGGCACACGGCGCGGCGGCGGCGGGCACACGGCGCGGCGGCGGGCACGAAGGCGGCGCGGCGGCGCGGGCAGAGAGCGCGTGAGAGAAGAGAGAAAGGAAGAGAGCGCGTGAGAGAAGAGAAAGGAGAAAGAAGACGGTCGGATAGTTATTTTCCTTCTTTGCCGAGTGCCCGTGATCCGGCACTCGGCAAAGATTTTTTTAAAATTTTAAAATATTCTTTGCCGAGTGCCAGATCGGCGGCACTCGGCAAAGAGTTCTTTGCCGAGTGTCCCCCGTTGCGGCACTCGGCAAAGGTTCTTTACTACCTCTTTGCCGAGTGCCACACATGTAGCACTCGGCAAAGACGGCTTTGCCGAGTGTCATCTCTAGACACTCGGCAAAGTGCATTTGTATTTTTTTATTTTGTCTCCCAAACTTTTTGTGGTATGTTCCTACACTATGTAGATCTACATGTATCATTTGTGGACAATTTTAACAGAGTTTGAAATAGCTAGTAGATTTAGTTTGTTTATTTGAATTTCTTCGGAAAATTCAAATTTGAACTGCAGGTCACTCGAAACTTGGAAAACCGTGCATGAAAAAATGATATTCATGTTACTTAGCATAAGTTACGACCGATTCCAGGAGCGGACCGAAAACTTCGAGCAACATGCTCACTAAACATGGTCGTGAACTTGCCATCCACATGTTTAAAAATTGTATAAAACACAAACAAAGTCAGAAAATCATGAAACTAGTCCACGTGTCATGATATCATATGTACAGGTTGTGATAAAAAATTGATAATGTTTGGACAAAGTTGTGAGACACTATGTGTAGAAACCTAAGAGAACTACACATGAAATCATAGAGTTTCAATGTGGATCTCTTAGGTTTGTACACATAGCGCGTCATAGTTTTCTCGAAATTTTTTCAATTTTTTATCGCAGCCTGTACATATGATATCATGACACGTGGACAAGTTTCAAGATTTTCTGACTTTGTTTGTGTTTTATACAAGTTTTAAACATGTTGATGACAAGTTCACGACCATGTTTAGTGAGCATGTTGCTCGAAGTTTTGGTCCGCTCCTGGAATCGGTCGTAACTTATGCTAAGTAACATGAATATCATTTTTTCATGCACGGTTTTCCAAGTTTCGAGTGACCTGCAGTTCAAATCTAAATTTTCCGAAGAAATTCAAATAAACGAACTAAATCTACTAACGATTGAAACTCTGTTAAAATTGTCCACAAATGATACATGTAGGTCTACATAGTGTAGGAACATACCACAAAAAGTTTGGGAGACAAAATAAAAGAAATAAAAATATACTTTGCCGAGTGTCTAGGGATGGCACTCGGCAAAGAGTTCTTTGCCGAGCGTCAACTGGGCGACACTCGGCAAAGAAGACTCTTTGCCGAGTGCCAACCGTTGGCGCTCGGCAAAGACTGACGGCCGTCAGCTTTGGGACGGCCGCTGACGGCCCTTTGCCGAGAGCCCCATTTGCCGAGTGTTTGACACTCGGCAAACATGGATTTGCCGAGTGTGGACCTGTACCGAGTGTCCTACTCTCGGTAAAGACGCTCGTTACCGAGAGCCAAGCTTTGCCGAGTGCCCGAGAAAAGGCATTCGGCAAAGCGGCCGGCACTCGGCAAAGGCTCGGATTCCGGTAGTGTGCCACCGGACAGTGTCCAGTGCACCAGGGAGGAACGACTCTGAACTTGCCAGCTTCGGGAATTCGGGAAGCCACTCCGCTATAATTCACCGGACTGTCCGGTGCAACATCGGACTGTCTGGTGTGCCAGCGGAGGAACGGCTACTTCGCGCCAACGGTCATCTGCAAATGAACAGTAAAAGCAAACAGTGCGCGCCTACGCGCGCAGAAGTCAGAGCAGGCGCTAAAAGGCGCACCGGACAATGAACAGGACATGTCCGGTGGCCCCACTTGTTAGAGCTCTAACGATCAGAACCCAACGACCTGGTGACGTGGCTGGCGCACCGGACTGTCCGGTGCGCCATACGACAGAAGCCTCCACCAACGGCCATATTGGTGGTTAGGGCTATAAATACCCCCCAACCACCACACTTCAATGTATCCAAGGTTCAGCCATTTGCATTCAATACAAGAGCTCTAGACTTCACTTCAAGACACAAACAAAGAGATCAAATCCTCTCCCAAGTCCAAAGATCATTCCAATCAAATAGTGACTAGAGAGAGAGACAATTGTGTTCATTTGAGTTCTTGCGCTTGGATCGCTTTTCTTCTTTCTTTCTTGTTCCCAACTCAATTGTAATCAAGGCAAGAGACACCAATTGTGTGGTGGTCCTTGTGGGGACTTAGTGTCCCAAGTGATTGAGAAGAGAAGCTCACTCGGTCTAGGTGACCGTTTGAGAGAGGGAAAGGGTTGAAAGAGACCCGGTCTTTGTGACCACCTCAACGGGGAGTAGGTTTGCAAGAACCGAACCTCGGTAAAACAAATCACCGTGTCTCACTCTTCATTTGCTTGTGATTTATTTTTTCGCCCTCTCTTTCGGACTCGATTATATTTCTAACGCTAACCCCGGCTTGTAGTTGTGCTTAAGTTTATAATTTTCAGATTCCGCCTATTTACCCCCCCCCCTCTAGGCGACTTTCAATTGGTATCGGAGCCCAGTACTTCATTAGAGCCTAACCGCTTGAAGTGATGTCGGGAGATCACGCCAAGAAGGAGGTCATGACCGGCGAGAAGCCCGCTACAAGCCACGGGAAGGCTCCATCAAGGGAGTCCGGCTCCAAAGGAAAGGGAAAATCACACTCCCACAAGTCGCATCGGAGTGGTGACAAGAAGAAGAAGATGAAGAAGGTGGTCTACTATGAGACCGATTCTTCGTCGCCATCCACCTCCGGCTCCGACGCGCCGTCTGTGACTTCTAAGCGCCATGAGTGCAAGAAGTTTAGTAAGATCCCCCTACGCTACCCTCGTATTTCAAAACATACTCCTTTACTTTCCGTCCCATTAGGCAAACCACCTATGTTTGATGGTGAAGATTATAATATGTGGAGTGATAAAATGAGGCACCATCTAACCTCACTCCACACTAGCATTTGGGATATTGTTGATATTGGAGTACATGTACCATCGCCGGGATGAATACTATGATTCGGACGAGGTTGCCCAAATCCGGCACTTCAACTCCAAAGCCACCACTATACTCCTTGCCTCTCTAAGTTGAGAGGAGTATAACAAGGTGCAAGGGTTGAAGAGCGCCAAGGAAATTTGGGACATGCTCAAGACCGCGCACGAAGGAGATGAGGTGACCAAGATCACCAAGAGGGAGACGACCGAGGGGGAGCTCGGTCGTTTTATGCTCAACCAAGGAGAAGACCCGCAAGCCATGTACAACCGGCTAAAGACCTTGGTAAATCAAGTGCGCAACCTCGGGAGCACCAAATGGGATGACCATGAGATGGTCAAGGTTATTCTTAGATCACTCGTATTTCTTAACCCTACTCAAGTTCAATTAATTCGTGGTGATCCAAGATATAAACTAATGTCTCCCGAGGAAGTAATAGGAAAATTTGTGAGCTTTGAATTGATGATCAAAGGCTCCAAGAAAATCATCGAGCAAGGCACCTCCTCCACACCCGATGTACAACCCGTTGCATTCAAGGAGATGGAGGAGAAGAAAGAAGACTCTACACCGAGTAGGGTCCCCATTGACGCCTCCAAGCTCGACAATGAGGAGATGGCGCTCATCATCAAGAGCTTCCGCCAAATCCTCAAGCAAAGGAGGGGGAAGGACTACAAGCCCCGCTCCAAGAAAGTATGCTACAAGTGTGGTAAGCCCGATCATTTTATCGCTAAATGTCCATTGTCTAGTGATAGTGACAGGGATAACGACAAGAGGGGGAAGAAGAAGGAGAAGAAGAAGTATTACAAGAAAAAGGGTGGCGATGCCCATGTTTGTCAGGAGTGGGACTCCAACGAGAGCTCCACCGACTCCTCCGACGACGAGGACACCGCCAACATCGCCATCAACAAAGGCCTCCTCTTCCCCAACGTCGGCTACAAGTGTCTTATGGCGAAGGACGGCAAGAAGAAGAAGAAGGTAAAATCAAGATCCTCCACTAAGTATGCCACTTCTAGTGATGAGGATAATTCTAGTGATGATGAGGATAACTTGCTTACAATTTTTGCCAATCTTAACATGCAACGAAAAGAGAAATTGAATGAATTGATTAGTGCTATTCATGAGAAGGATGAACTCTTGGATAGCCAAGAGGACTTCCTTATTAAGGAGAACAAAAAGCATGTTAAGACTAAAAATGCTTATGCTCAAGAGGTAGAGAAAAATGAAAAATTAACTAGTGAGCTTAGCATTTGCCATGATACTATTTCCAACCTTAGAATTGAGAATGCTAATTTGATTGCTAAGGTCGAGAAGTCAAATATTTGGGATGATTCAATTGCCAATCTTAGAAATGATAATGCTAGTTTAATTGCTAAGATTGATAAATTGAATGCCTCTCTTGCTAGCCTTAGGAATGAGAATGAAAAATTAATTGCTAAGGCTAAAGACTTAGATGTTTGCAATGCTTCTATTTCCAATCTTAGAGATGAGAATGCTATTTTACATGCTAAGATTGTTGAATTAAAAGATTGCAAACCCTCTACATCTAGCGTTGATCATGTTTCCATTTGTACTAGATGTAGAGATATTAACATTGATGCTATTCATGATAACCTTGCTATGATTAAACAACAAAATGATCATATAGCTAAATTAGATTCTAGAATTGCCGAGCATGAACTAGAAAATGAAAATTTTAAATTTGCTTGTAGTATGCTTTATAGTGGGAGACGCCCTGGCATTAAGGATGGCATTGGCTTCCAATAGGGAGACAATGTCAAGCAAAAGATTGTCCAATTTTGTTAAGGGCAAAGCTCCCATGCCTCAGGATAACGAGGGTTATATTTTGTATCCTGCTAGTTATCCTAAGGATAAGTTTAGGAGGATTCATGCAAAGAAGACTCATTCTGTTACTCACCATGCTTTTATTTATAAGAATGAGGCTTCTAGCTCTTGGCGTTCTACACATGTTAAAATGCCTAAGAAAAAATCTCCTATTGCATCGTCAAATGATCACAACATCTCATTTAAGACTTTTGATGCTTCATATGTGCTTACTAACAAATCAGGCAAAGTAGTTGCCAAATATGTTGGGGGCAAACACAAGGGGTCAAAGACTTGTGTTTGGGTACCCAAGGTGCTTGTTTCTAATGTAAAAGGACCCAAGACCGTTTGGGTACCTAAGGACAAGGCCTAAATTTGTTTTGTAGGTTTATGCATCCGGGGGCTCAAGTTGGATCATCGATAGCGGGTGCACAAACCACATGACTGGGGAGAAAAGGATGTTCTCCTCCTATGAGAAAAACGAAGATCCTTAAAGAGCTATCACATTCGGGGATGGAAATCAAGGTTTGGTCAAAGGATTGGGTAAAATTGCTATATCACCTGACCATTCTATTTCCAATGTTTTTCTTGTAGATTCTTTAGATTACAACTTGCTTTCTGTTCCTCAATTATGCAAAATGGGTTACAACTGTCTTTTTACGGATACAGGTGTTACTGTCTTTAGAAGAAGTGATGATTCAGTAGCTTTTAAGGGAGTATTAGAGGGTCAACTATACTTAGTTGATTTCAATAGAGCTGAACTCGATACTTGCTTAATTGCTAAGACTAACATGGGTTGGCTCTGGCATCGCCGACTAGCCCACGTTGGGATGAAGAATCTTCATAAGCTTCTAAAGGGAGAACACATTTTGGGACTAACAAATGTTCATTTTAAGAAAGATAGGATTTGTAGCACATGCCAAGCAAGGAAGCAAGTTGGTGTTCATCATCCACACAAGAACATCATGATGACTGACAGGCCACTCGAGCTCCTCCACATGGACCTATTCGGCCCGATAGCTTACATAAGCATCGGCGGGAGTAAGTACTGTCTAGTTATTGTGGATGATTATTCTCGCTTCACTTGGGTATTCTTTTTGCAGGAAAAATCACAAACCCAAGAGACTTTAAAGGGATTCTTGAGACGGGCTCAAAATGAATTCGGCTTGAGGATCAAGAAAATAAGAAGCGACAACGGAACGGAGTTCAAGAACTCTCAAATTGAAGGCTTTCTTGAGGAGGAGGGCATCAAGCATGAGTTCTCTTCTCCCTACACGCCACAACAAAATGGTATAGTGGAGAGGAAGAATAGAACTCTATTGGACATGGCAAGGACCATGCTTGATGAGTACATGACTTCGGATCGGTTTTGGGCCGAGGCGGTCAACATCGCTTGCTACACCATCAACTGGTTATATCTACACCGAATCCTCAAGAAGACATCATATGAACTCCTCACCGAGCAAGTTGATCTTGATGAGCTAGATGATGAAGAGGCTCCCTGCGTCGCGCTAAGGAACATGCCCATTGGGGATGTGTGTCCTAAGGAATCCGAAGAGCCACCACAAGCACAAGATCAACCATCTTCCTCCATGCAAGCATCTCCACCAACTCAAGATGAGGATGAGGCTCAAGATGATGAAGGAGAAGATCAAGAAGATGAGCCACCTCAAGAGGATGGCAATGATCAAGGGGGAGATGCCAATGATCAAGACAAGGAAGATGAGCAAGATCCAAGGCTGCCACACCCAAAAGTCCACCAAGCAATCCAATGAGATCACCCCGTGAACACCATCCTCGGCGATATTCATAAGGGGGTAACCACTCGATCTCGTGTTGCTCATTTTTGTGAACATTACTCTTTTGTTTCCTCTATTGAGCCACACAGGGTAGAGGAAGCACTTCGTCCTAACCAAAATGTTGTAGGAACCAAGTGGGTCTTCCGCAATAAGCAAGATGAGCATGGCGTGGTGACAAGGAACAAGGCACGACTTGTGGCCAAAGGGTATTCACAAGTCGAAGGTTTGGATTTTGGTGAAACCTATGCACCCGTAGCTAGGCTTGAGTCAATTCGTATATTACTTGCCTATGCTACTTACCATGGCTTTAAGCTTTATCAAATGGACGTGAAGAGTGCCTTCCTCAATGGACCAATCAAGGAAGAGGTCTATGTTGAGCAACCTCCCGACTTTGAAGATAGTGAGTATCCTAACCATGTTTACAAACTCTCTAAGGCGCTTTATGGGCTCAAGCAAGCCCCAAGAGCATGGTATGAATGCCTAAGAGATTTCCTTATCACTAATGGCTTCAAAGTCGGCAAGGCCGATCCTACTCTCTTTACTAAAACAATTGAAAATGATTTCTTTGTGTGCCAAATTTATGTTGATGATATCATATTTGGGTCTACTAACAAATCTATTTGTGAAGAGTTTAGTAGGATCATGATTCAAAAATTCGAGATGTCTATGATGGGGGAGTTGAAGTATTTTCTAGGATTTCAAGTGAAGCAACTCCAAGAGGGCACCTTCATCAGCCAAACGAAGTACATTCAAGATATACTCACTAAGTTTGGAATGAAGGATGCCAAGCCCATCAAGACACCCATGGGAACCAATGGGCATCTCGACCTCGACACGAGAGGTAAATCCGTAGATCAAAAGGTATACCGGTCGATGATAGGATCACTACTCTATTTATGTGCATCTCGACCGGACATTATGCTTTCCGTAAGCATGTGTGCTAGGTTCCAAGCTGATCCTAAGGAAGTTCACCTTAGGGCCGTGAAGAGAATCTTGAGATATTTAGTTCATACACCTAAGTTTGGTCTTTGGTACCCTAAGGGATCCTCTTTTAATTTATTAGGATATTCGGATGTTGATTGGGCAGGGTGTAAAATTGATAGGAAGAGCACATTAGGGACTTGTCAGTTTCTGGGGAGATTCCTGGTGTCTTGGGCTTCAAAGAAACAAAGCTCAGTAGCTCTTTCTACCGCCGAAGCCGAGTACATTGCCGCAGGCCATTGTTACGCGCAATTGCTTTGGATGAGGCAAACCCTTAGGGACTATGGCTACAAATTTAGCAAAGTCCCTCTCCTATGTGATAATGAGAGTGCAATCCGCATGGCGGATAATCCCGTTGAACACAACCGCACTAAGCACATAGCCATTCGGTATCACTTTCTGAGAGATCACCAACAAAGGGGGGATATCGAGATAGCCTATATAAACACCAAAGATCAATTGGCCGATATCTTTACCAAACCATTAGATGAGAAAACCTTTACCAAACTTAGGAATGAGCTAAATATTCTTGATTCTAGGAATTTTGATTGATTCTTTGCACACATAGCTCATTTATATACCTTTGATCATATCTCTTTTATGTCTATGACTAATGTGTTTTCAAGTGTATTATTATGCTTAGTCATAGAATTGAAAGGGAAATGGAGTATTCGGCAAAGAAGGCGCTTCCACTCAACTCCATTGATATTTGCCGGTATTCCGCATCGTTCTCCACTATGGTATAATCTTCACTCATATTTATTTGTTTGCCATTGGAGAGAAAGTAAAGGGCTTATATTTCACTCACAAGTATCCGTTTTTGGCGATTCATGCCAACCAATTTTTAAATGAAGTTTTCAAATTGATATCTATTATGTTCAAAAAGGCGGAGTATCTTCAAAAATTTGTAAAACCCTCTTGAACACTAAGAGGAGAATTTCATTGAGGGGGAGTTTTGTTTAAGTCAAAGAAAAGCAGTTGAAACAGTGGGAGAAAGTTTCAAATCTTGAAAATGCTTCTTTCAATCATATTCATGTACCTTTGACTATTTGCAAAAGGTTTTTGAAAAGAATTTTACAAAGAATTTGCAAAAACAAAACTTGTGGTGCAAGCGTGGTCCAAAATTTTAAATAAGAAGAAAACCATCCATGCGTATCTAATAGAAATAAGTATTGGTTTAATTCCAAGCAACCTTTGCACTTACCTCATGCAAACTAGTTCAATTCTGCACTTTTATATTTGCTTTGGTTTGTATTGGCATCAATCACCAAAAAGGGGGAGATTGAAAGGGAAATAGGGTCAAACCTTTTCCAAATGAATTTTGGTGGTTGAATTGCCAAACACAAATCATTGGACTAACTAGTTTGCTCTAGAATATATGTTCTACAGGTGCCAAAGGGTCATAACAAACCAATACAAAGATAAAAGAAAAGGTTCATAACAAAGGAGCAAATTTACACCGAAGGCAGCCCTAGTCTGGCGCACCTGACTGTCCGATGTGCCACCGGACTGTGTCCGGTGCACGACCGGACAGTGTCCGGTGCACCAGGGAGGAACGACTCTGAACTTGCCAGCTTCGGGAATTCAAGGAGCCACTCCGCTATAATTCACCAGACTGTCCGGTGCAACACCGGACTGTCCGGTGTGCCAGCGGAGCAACGACTACTTCGCGCCAACGGTCATCTGCAAATGAACAGTAAAAGCAAACAGTGCGTGCCTACGCGCACAGAAGTCAAAGCAGGCGCTAGAAGGCGCACCGAATAGTGAACAGGACCTGTCCGGTGCACCACCGGACTGTCCGATGGCCCCACTTGTTAGAGCTCCAACGGTCAGAACCCAACGGCCTGGTGACGTGGCTGGCGCACCGGACTGTCCGGTGCGCCATACGACAGAAGCCTTCACCAACGACCATATTGGTGGTTGGGGCTATAAATACCCCCAACCACCACACTTCAATGTATCTAAGTTTTAGCCATTTGCATTCAATACAAGAGCTCTAGACTTCACTTCAAGACACAAACAAAGAAATCAAATCCTCTCCCAAGTCCAAAGATCATTCCAATCAAATAGTGACTAGAGAGAGAGAGACAATTGTGTTCATTTGAGTTCTTGCGCTTGGATCGCTTTTCTTCTTCTTTCTTTCTTGTTCCCAACTCAATTGTAATCAAGGCAAGAGACACCAATTGTGTGGTGGTCCTTGTGGGGACTTAGTGTCCCAAGTGATTGAGAAGAGAAGCTCACTCGGTCTAGGTGACCGTTTGAGAGAGGGAAAGGGTTGAAAGAGACCCGGTCTTTGTGACCACCTCAACGGGGAGTAGGTTTGCAAGAACCGAACCTCGGTAAAACAGATCACCACGTCTCACTCTTCATTTGCTTGTGATTTATTTTTTCGCCCTCTCTTTCGGACTCGATTATATTTCTAACGCTAACCCCGGCTTGTAGTTGTGCTTAAGTTTATAATTTTTAGATTCCGCCTATTCACCCCCCTCTAGGCGACTTTCACTTCACTGTTCATTCGAACGGGTGGTCCGGTGCGCTAGAACGCCAAAAGACCAAGTCTCGGTCCCCTGTGGACTCGGTTCAATGCACAACTGGACTGATCCGATGAGGCCCAGAACTATCCTGGTTTTTGCTCTTTTGAGCCAAACTTCTCTAAATCTTTTTGGCTATTCTTGAGAGCTTCCTTATGAATTAGACAAACATATTTAGCATATAATACAATTGACTAGGTGCGGGAAACTCACCTCTTTGCCATAGTTTCACCAGGATTTGCAATATGGCTCAAACTAAGTATAAAATGCACCTTTTGCTACAAAATGAGTTAGAGACCTGTCGGGTACCGTAATTAGGGGTACCCCCAATACTCCTAAGCATGGCTGAAAAACATCTTCAAAACAGACCGTAAAGGCTGGTAAGCACAGCGCAAAGTTAATGCCTCATCTACCAAGGGACACGATCTCGTCTCACCCGAGCCTAGCCTCGGCAGGAACAGTGGTCCCGAACGGATTCATGCCTCGCTCGAGGGCCCCCTCAGGCAGCGGGCGCACCCCCGGCTCGTCCGAGGCTAAGCTCAGGCAAACTTTGTCATATAGCAACCTCGGCCAAATCGCCTTACCACCGACCGTATCGCATGCGCATTTAATGCAGGGATCACCTGACACCTTATCCTGACACGCGCGCCTCAGTTGGCAAGGTCGAAGTGACCGCTGTCACTTCGCCCCTTTACTTATCGTTCTGACAGGAAAACAACACTATTTACCCCGTTCCGACTACTGTGCCAACCACCAGGGTAAGACTAGCAACAGTGAGTCACGGCCTCTCCCGAGTTCAGCCTCGGGCGCAACAGGGAGCTCCGCCTCGCCCGACCCCAGGCCTCGGCCTCAGCCTCGGCCTCGGGAGAGGGTCTCCACCTCGCCCGACCCCAGGCCTCGCCCTCAGCCTCGGCCTTGGGAGGAGGTCTCCGCCTCGCCCGACCTCAGCCTCAGCCTCGGGAGGAGTCACAACCTCGCCCGACCTTAGCCTCGGCCTCAGGAGAAGTCACCGCCTCGCCCGACCTCGACCTCGGACCGACTATGCTACAGGGGATACATCATTACCCTACCTCTAGCTAGCCGCCTCAGGCTACGAAGGAACAAGACCGGTGTCACATCTAGATTACTCCGGCCATAGGTAATGATGATTCCCCACATGCGTCCATGACGTCAATAGTCCTCAAGCTCTCTACGAAGGCAAAGAAACGTCAGCAGGACCCAGGGCCGCACCGCCAGCTACGCTTCTACAGGGCTCAAGCGCTTCTCCGCCGGCCACGTTAGCACATAGCAACACCCCCATATGTACAGCTAGACCCTCCCCTTGTATCTATAAAAGGGGAGGGAGGGGACACGGGCGATAAGGACGACAGAGACAGACTCACTCAAACGTCGAACTCCACTCCGCAACACTAGACTTCTCAGGAGACCTAGGACCCGCTCCCTCTCTCGCGAAGCTTGTAACCCCTACTGCAAGCACCTCGGTGCAAGATAATATAAGCCTCATCCCTCCTCTTGTGTTCCATCTTGCATCAACCCATCTGGACAGGGGCACGCGTCACAAAATTCACTAGTCGGTTCGGTTGAGGGTCCCCCGGGTTCGAAACACCGACAGTTGGCGCTCCAGGTAGGGGCCGCTGCATGTTAACGATACTTTCCCGTTGAGTTCCAAATGGACAATTTCCAGCAGCTTCTTCAGCCTGGGACGGTGCTCCGCTTTGGGAGCCTCGAGTTCATGTCCCCCGACAGCAGCTACGACATGGTACTCCTCCCCCCGCAGCACGGCAACAACGACGGTCGTCGGCTCGCCCGGTGGAGGCGAACTCGGCGATGACATCTCCCCGTGGCGGAAGAACATTCGGGTCATCCCCACCACCCTCCTCGCCAGAGGAGGAGGAGAAGGAGCGACCACGGCCAGGCAGGAGGCAGCACCTCGTCGGTTGTCGGACCAGAGCGAGTCGATGACGCCGAAACCCCTGCGAGGGACATGTCGGGTGTTATCCTCGCACCTGGGACAACGACGGGTGTCGCTTCCTAGCAAGGTGCCAACCCCAAGCAGACTGATGATGCTGGCACCCTTGCGAGGGACTTGTCGGGCATTAGTCTCGCGCCTGAGATAACGACACATTCCATCTCCGATGCAATTTCGCCGCAGCCCACCAACCAGGAGGTACCATCAGTTTTCCATCATGTTCCCTTTAGATTCAGCTTCGACCCACCAAGCGACCCCACTTCGGTAAGCGCTTTCGTAAGGGCATATCCTAACCTTCCAGGGTACCATATGTGGTCAACTTGGGACCTACTGACGGCTGTCTCAACCTTCGGACCCACGGGTTCCGAGGAAGAGGATGACCCCGACTTCAGTTGGGATTTCTGTGGACTCCGTGATCTCAGTGCCATGCGAGACTTCATGTTCGCATATGACCACTGCCTCTCCGGCTGCTCTGATGATGGCCACGGCCTTGACGACGAGGGTGGCGACCCAACTCGCGAGTGCTTCCACATCGATCAGGAAGATCACGACGGAGACAACCACCTCGGCATGCCAGGAAATGACGGCGCCCTTGCACCCGCGTCTCGCGTTGAGATCCCACGAGAGCTAGCTGTGGCCCAAGTCCCTACGGGGGGTCAGGGCACACAGCTCGAGCAACTCCGCGAGATGCAGGCCAAGCTCGACGAAGAAACGAGGCGACTTGTGCAGCTCCGACAAAACCTCGAGCAAGAGTGGGCAGGCCAAGCACTCGCCGGAGGAGCGCGTCATCGGGCCCGGGACGTCCAGCGCCGTATTATTGACGATGCCAGGGCAATGTTGCCCCCGGCCTTCAATGGGGCCGGCCAGAACCTAGCTGCAGCGGCGATGTTACTTCGAACGATGCCGGAGCCATCTACCACCAAGGGGCGACGTATCCAGGGCGAACTCAAGAACCTCCTAGAAAATGCCGCAACCCGACGAGCCGAGAGCTCTGCCTCCCGAAGGCGAGGATGCCCCTCGGAGCATCACGCAGCGTCCTCCCAACACATGCGCGATGCCTCAGTCCACACCGAGCTCATAGGAGACGAGACACCTGCAGCCCGGGATCGCCTCGGCGATGAGCAACACCGCCGCGACCGTCGAGCCCGCCTCGAGAAAAAGGTGCGCCGAGGCTACCACCCCAGACGTGGGGGACGCTACGACAACGAGGAGGATCGGAGCCCCTCGCTCGAACCACCAGGTCCGCGGGTCTTCAGCCGGGCCATACAACGGGCGCCGTTCCCAGCCCGTTTCCGGGCCCCGACTACCATTACCAAGTACTTAGGGGAGACGAGGCCGGAGTTGTGGCTCACGGATTACCGGCTGGCGTGCCAGTTGGGAGGGACGGATGATGACAACCTCATCATCCGCAACCTTCCTCTTTTCCTCTCTGACACTGCCCGGGCCTAGCTGGAGCATCTGCCCCCTGCGCAGATCTTTGACTGGGACGACCTAGTCAAGGCCTTCGCTGGAAATTTCCAAGGTACATACGTGCGCCCTGGGAACTCGTGGGATCTCCGGAGCTGCCGCTAGCAGCCAGGGGAATCCCTGCGAGAGTACATCCGGTGATTTTCAAAGCAGTGCACCGAGTTGCCTAACATCACCGACTCGGACGTCATCGGGGCATTCCTCGCTGGCACCACTTGCCGGGACCTGGTAAGCAAACTGGGGCGCAAGACACCCACCAAGGCGAGCGAATTGATGGACATAGCCACCAAGTTCGCCTCTGGTCAGGAGGCAGTCGAAGCCATCTTCTAGAAGGACAAGCAGCCTCAGGGAAGGCAGAAGGAAGACGACCCCGAGGCGCCCGTCCAGCATGGCACGAAGAAGAAGACCAGGAAGAGGGCGCAGGCAAAACGCAACGCCGTTGACGCGGATCTCGTCGCTGCTGCCGAGCACAGGAATCCTCGGAAGCCTCCTGGAGGGGCCAACGTGTTTGACAAGATGCTCAAGGAGTCGTGCCCCTATCACAGGGGTCCCGTCAAGCACACCCTTGAAGAGTGCGACATGCTCCGGCGTTACTTCAATAAGGCTGGACCCTCGGCGGAGGGTGGCAAGGACCAAGGCAACAACAAGAAAGGAGGCGACAGGGAAGAAGAGTTTCTGAAGGTCCACAACTGCTTCATGATCTACGGTGGGCAAGTGGCGAATGCCTCGGCTCGACACCGCAAGCAAGAACACCGGGAGGTCTGCTCGGTGAAGGTAGCAACGCCAGTCTACCTAGACTGGTCTGACAAGCCCATCACCTTCGACCAAGACGACCACCTCGACTACGTACCGAGCCCAGGAAGGTACCCTGTCATCGGCAACGCAAGGCTCTCCAAGGTCCTCATGGACGGAGGCAGCAACCTCAACATCATCTACACCGAGACCCTAGAGCTCTTGGGGGTTGATCGGTCCACGATCCGGGCCGGTGCAGCACCCTTTCACGGGATTGTCCCCGGCAGGCGTGTCCTGCCCCTTGGGCAACTTGACTTGCCCGTCTGCTTTGGAACTCCCTCCAACTTCCGGAAGGAAACCCTCACTTTCGAGGTAGTCGGGTTCCAAGGGACCTATCACGCGGTGTTGGGAAGACCATGCTACGCCAAGTTCATGGCCGTCCCCAACTACACGTACCTCAAGCTCAAGATGTCAGGCCCCAAGGGAACCATCACCGTTGGATCCACATACCGCCACGCTTACGAGTGCGATGTGGAATGCGTAGAGTACGCCGAAGCCATCGCTGAATCTGAAGCCCTCATCGCCGACCTGGATTGCCTCTCCAAAGAGGCGCCCGATGCGGAGCGGCACGCCGGCAACTTCGAACCAGCCGAGGTGGTTAAATCTGTCTCTCTCGACCCCAGCAACGACACCAACAAGAAAGTCAGGATCGGCTCTGAGCTCGACCCCAAATAGGAAGCAGTGCTCGTCGACTTTCTCCGCGCAAACGCCGAAATTTTTGTGTGGAGTCCCTCGGACATGCCAGACATACCGAGGGATGTCGCTGAGCACTCACTAGACATCCGAGCCGGAGCCCAACCCGTGAAACAGCACCTGCGCCGTTTTGATGAAGAAAAGCGCAGAGTCATAGGCGAGGAGGTCCACAAGCTAATGGCTGCAGGGTTCATCAAAGAGGTATTCCATCCAAAATGGTTAGCTAACCCTGTACTTGTAAAGAAAAAAGGTGGGAGGTGGAGGATGTGTGTAGACTGCACTGGGTTAAATAAAGCATGTCCCAAGTTTCCCTACCCTCTGCCTCGCATCGATCAAATCGTGGACTCCACCGCTAGGTGCAAAACCCTGTCTTTCCTCGATGCCTATTCAGGCTATCACCAAATCAAGATGAAAGAATCCAACCAGCTCGTGACTTCTTTTATCACACCTTTTGGCATGTATTGTTATACTACTATACCATTTGGTTTGAGGAATGCAGGCGCAACATACCAAAGGTGCATGAACCATGTGTTCGGAGAGCACATCGGCAGAACGGTCGAGGCTTACGTCGATGACATTGTTGTCAAAACAAGGAAAGCCTCTGACCTCCTCTCTGACCTTGAGGTGACATTCAGGTGCCTAAAAGCAAAGAGCGTAAAACTCAATCCTGAGAAGTGTGTCTGCGGAGTCCCCCGAGGCATGCTCCTAGGGTTCATCATCTCCGAACGAGGCATCAAGGCCAACCCGGAGAAAATCGCGGCCATCACCAACATGGGACCCATCAAAGATTTAAAAGGAGTACAAAGGGTCATGGGATGCCTTGCGGCTCTAAGCCGCTTCATCTCGCGCCTTGGCGAGAAAGGATTGCCCTTGTACCGCCTCTTAAGGAGGGCCGAGCGCTTCACTTGGACTCCCGAGGCCGAAGAAGCCCTCAGAAACTTAAAGGCACTCCTTACTAATGCGCCCATCTTGGTACCCCTCGCTGTGGAAGAAGCCCTCTTGATTTACGCAGCCACAACCACTAAGGTGGTCAGCGCTACGGTCGTAGTCGAGAGACGAGAAGAAGGGCATGCACTGCTCATCCAGAGGCCAGTCTACTTCATCAGCGAAGTGCTATTCGAGACCAAAATCCGCTACCCGCAAATCTAGAAGATATTGTACGCAGTGATTCTAACACGGCGAAAGCTGCGACACTACTTCGAGTCTCATCCGGTGACTGTGGTGTCATCCTTCCCCTTTGGGGAGATCATCCAGTGCTGAGAGGCTTCGGGTAGGATAGCAAAGTGGGCAGTGGAACTCATGGGGGAAACACTTTCATTTGCCCCTCGGAAGGCCATAAAATCCCAAGTCTTGGCCGACTTCCTAGCTGAATGGACCGACACCCAGTTGCTAACGACTCCAATCCAGGCCGAACTTTGGACCATGTACTTCGATGGGTCGTTGATGAAAACCGGAGTAGGCGCGGGCTTGCTCTTCATCTCACCCCTCGAAGAACATGTGCGTTATGTAATACTGAAAGTCGCCTAGAGGGGGGTGAATAGGGCGAAACTAAAAATCTCAAAAATAATCACAACTACAAACCGGGTTAGCGTTAGAAATATAATAGAGTCCGCGAGAGAGGGCGCAAAACAAATCGCAAGCGAATAATGAAGTGAGACACGCGGATTTGTTTTACCGAGGTTCGGTTCTCTCAAACCTACTCCCCGTTGAGGAGGCCACAAAGGCCGGGTCTCTTTCAACCCTTCCCTCTCTCAAACGGTCCCTCGGACCGAGTGAGCTTCTCTTTCTCAAATCACTTGGGAATCAAACTTCCCGCAAGGACCACCACACGATTGGTGTCTCTTGCCTCAAATACAAGTGAGTGTTTGATCACAAGAAAGAATGCCAAAGAAAAAGAAGCGATCCAAGCGCAAGAGCTCAAATGAACACTACAAATCACTCTCTCTAGTCACTAGGGCTTTGTGTGGAGTTAGGAGAGGATTTGATCTCTTTTGGTGTGCTTTGCAATGAATGCTAGCTCTTGTATAGTGGTTGGAAGCTGGAAAACTTGGATGCAATGAATGTGGGGGTGGTTGGGGTATTATAGCCCCAACCACCAAACTTGACCGTTGGTGGAGGCTGTCTGTCGTATGGTGCACCGGACAGTCCGGTGCCCCCGCCACGTCATCAATGCCGTTGGATTCTGACCGTTGGAGCTTCTGATTTCTGGGCCCGCCTACCGGACATCTCCTGTTCATTGTCCGGTGCGCCAGTATGGGCGCGCCTGACTTCTGCGCGCGCAGAGCGCGCATTAAATGCGCCGCAGGTAGCCGTTGGCGCCGAAATAGTCGTTGCTCCGGGGTTACACCGGACAGTCCGGTGCACACCGGACATGTCCGGTGAATTATAGCGGAGCGGCTGCTGCGCGATCCCGAGGCTGGCGAGTTGCAGAGGCCGCGCTTCCTTGGAGCACCGGACACTGTCCGGTGTACACCGGACAGTCCGGTGAATTATAGCGGGGCGGCTTGAGAAATTCCCGAAGGTGGCGAGTTCAAGTTGGAGTCCTCTGGTGCACCGGACACTGTCCGGTGGCGCACCGGACACTGTCCGGTGTACACCGGACAGTTCGGTGCCTCCAGACCAGAGGTGCCTTCGGTTGCCTCTTTGCTCCTTTGTTGAATCCAAAACTTGATCTTTTTATTGGCTGAGTGTGAACCTCTTACACCTGTATAGTCTATACACTTGGGCAAACTAGTTAGTCCAATTATTTGTGTTGGGCAATTCAACCACCAAAATTAATTTGGGACTAGGTGAAAGCCTAATTCCCTTTCAATCTCCCCCTTTTTGGTGATTGATGCCAACACAAACCAAAGCAAATATAGAAGTGCATAATTGAACTAGTTTGCATAATGTAAGTGTAAAGGTTGCTTGGAATTGAGCCAATATAAATACTTACATGATGCACATGGATTGTTTTCTTTGTTTTTGACATATTGGACCATATTTGCACCACAAGTTTTGTTTTTGCAAACTCTTTTGTAAATTCTTTTCAAAGTCTTTTTGCAAGATAGTCAAGGGTAAATGAATAAGATTTTGCAAAGCATTTTCAAGTTTTGAAATTTTCTTCCTTTGTTCCAAATGCTTTTCCTTTGACTAAACAAAACTCCCCCTCAAATAAAGTCTCCTCTTAGTGTTCAAGAGGGTTTTAAGACATCAATTTTGAAAATACTACTTGCTCCCCCTTTAGAACACAAAGAGATACCAATTTTGAAATTTACCAATTGAAAATCATCAATTTTAAAATTAGGGTGGTGGTGCGGTCCTTTTGCTTTGGGCTCATATTTTCTCCCCCTTTGGCATGAATCGCCAAAAACGGAATTATTAGAGCCCTTAGAAGTACTATCTCCTCCTTTGGTCATAAAATAAATGAGTGAAGATTATACCAACGTTGGAGAGTGATGCGGAGCGACGGCGAAGGATGAGTAGTAGAGCGGAGTGGAAGCCTTTGTCTTCGCCGAAGACTCCAATTCCCTTTCAATATACCTATGACTTGGTTTGGAATACACTTGAAAACACATTAGTCATAGCATATAAAAGAGACATGATCAAAGGTATTCTTATGAGCTATGTGTGCAAGTTTAGCAAAAGAAATTCCTAGAATCAAGAATATTAAGCTCATGCCTAAGTCTGGTAAAAGATTGTTCATCAAGTGGCTTGGTAAAGATATCGGCTAATTGATCTTTAGTGTTAATGTATGAAATCTCGATATCCCCCTTTTGTTGGTGATCCCGAAGAAAATGATACCGAATGGCTATGTGTTTAGTGCGGCTATGCTCAACGGGATTATCCGCCATGCGGATTGCACTCTCATTATCACATAGAAGAGGAACTTTGGTTAATTTGTAACCGTAGTCCCGCAGGGTTTGCCTCATCCAAAGCAATTGCGTGCAACAATGGCCTGCGGCAATATACTCGGCTTCGGCGGTAGAAAGAGCGACCGAATTTTGCTTCTTTGAAGCCCATGACACCAAGGATCTTCCCAAGAACTGGCAAGTCCCCGATGTGCTCTTCCTATTAATCTTACACCCCGCCCAATCGGCATCCGAATAACCAATCAAATCAAAAGTGGATCCCCGAGGGTACCAAAGCCCAAACTTAGGAGTATAAGCCAAATATCTCAAGATTCGTTTTACGGCCGTAAGGTGTGATTCCTTAGGGTCGGCTTGGAATCTTGCACACATGCATACGGAAAGCATAATGTCCGGTCGAGATGCACATAGATAAAGCAATGAACCAATCATCGACCGGTATACCTTTTGATCCACGGACTTACCTCCCGTGTCGAGGTCGAGATGCCCATTTGTTCCCATGGGAGTCTTGATGGGCTTGGCATCCTTCATTCCAAACTTGCTTAGAATGTCTTGAGTATACTTCGTTTGGCTAATGAAAGTGCCCTCTTGGAGTTGCTTGACTTGGAAGCCTAGAAAATATTTCAACTCCCCCATCATAGACATCTCGAATTTTTGTGTCATGATCCTACTAAATTATTCACATGTAGATTTGTTAGTAGACCCAAATATGATATCGTCAACATAAATTTGGCATACAAACAAATCGTTGTCAAGAGTTTTAGTGAATAAGGTAGGATCGGCCTTGCCGACTTTGAAGCCATTAGCAATAAGGAAATCTCTAAGGCATTCATACCATGCTCTTGGGGCTTGCTTGAGCCCATAAAGCGCCTTAGAGAGCCTATAAACATGGTTAGGGTACTCACTGTCTTCAAAGCCGGGAGGTTGCTCAACATAGACCTCCTCCTTGATTGGTCCATTGAGGAAGGCACTCTTCACGTCCATTTGATAAAGCTTGAAGCCATGGTAAGTAGCATAGGCCAATAATATGCGAATTGACTCAAGCCTAGCTACAGGTGCATAGGTTTCACCAAAATCCAAACCTTCGACTTGTGAATACCCCTTGGCCACGAGTCGAGCTTTGTTCCTTGTCACCACACCATGCTCGTCTTGCTTGTTGCGGAAGACCCACTTGGTTCCTACAACATTTTGATTAGGACGTGGAACTAAATGCCATACCTCATTCCTTGTGAAATTGTTGAGCTCCTCTTGCATCGCCATCACCCAATCTGAATCTTGAAGTGCTTCCTCTACCCTGTGTGGCTCAATAGAGGAAACAAAAGAGTAATGTTCACAAAAATGTGCAACACAAGATCGAGTAGTTACCCCCTTATGAATGTCGCCGAGGATGGTGTCGACGGGGTGATCTCGTTGTATTGCTTGGTGGACTCTTGGGTGTGGCGGCCTTGGTTGTTCATCCTCCTTGTCTTCATCATTTGCATCTCCCCCTTGATCGTTGCCGTCATTTTGAGGTGGCTCATCTTCTTGATCTTCTTGTTCAACATCTTGAGCCTCATCCTCAATTTGAGTTGGTGGAGATGCTTGCATGGAGGAGGATGGTTGATCTTGTGCATGTGGAGGCTCTTCGGATTCCTTAGGACACACATCCCCAATGGACATGTTCCTTAGCGCTATGCATGGAGCCTGTTCTTCACCTATCTCATCAAGATCAACTTGCTCTACTTGAGAGCCGTTAGTCTCATCAAACACAACGTCACAAGAAACTTCAACAAGTCCTGAGGACTTGTTAAAGACTCTATATGCCCTTGTGTTTGAGTCATATCCTAGTAAAAAGCCTTCTACAGTTTTAGGAGCAAATTTAGATTTTCTACCTCTTTTAACAAGTATAAAACATTTGCTACCAAAAACTCTAAAATATGAAATATTTGGCTTTTTACTGGTTAGGAGTTCATAGGATGTCTTCTTGAGGATTCGGTGAAGATATAACCGGTTGATGGCGTAGCAAGCGGTGTTGACCGCTTCGGCCCAAAACCGATCCGGTGTCTTGTACTCATCAAGCATGGTTCTTGCCATGTCCAATAGAGTTTGATTCTTCCTCTCCACTACACCATTTTGTTGTGGAGTGTAGGGAGAAGAGAACTCATGCTTGATGCCCTCCTCCTCAAGGAAGCCTTCAATTTGAGAGTTCTTGAACTCCGTCCCGTTGTCTCTTCTAATTTTCTTGATCCTTAAGCCGAACTCATTTTGAGCCCGTCTCAAGAATCCCTTTAAGGTCTCTTGGGTATGAGATTTGTCCTGCAAAAAGAACACCCAAGTGAAGCGAGAATAATCATCCACAATAACTAGACAGTACTTACTCCCGCCGATGCTTATGTAAGCGATCGGGCCGAATAGGTCCATGTGTAGGAGCTCCAGTGGCCTGTCACTAGTCATGATGTTCTTGTGTGGATGATGAGTGCCAACTTGCTTCCCGGCTTGGCATGCGCTACAAATCCTGTCTTTCTCAAAATGAACATTGGCTAGTCCTAAAATGTGTTCTCCCTTTAGAAGCTTGTGAAGATTCTTCATTCCAACATGGGCTAGTCGGCGGTGCCAGAGCCAACCCAAGTTAGTCTTAGTAATCAAGCAAGTGTCGAGTTCAGCTCTATCAAAATCTACCAAGTATAGCTGACCCTCTAACACTCCCTTAAATGCTATTGAATCATCACTTCTTCTAAAGACAGTAACACCTATATCAGTAAATAGACAGTTGTAGCCCATTTGACATAATTGGGATACGGAAAGCAAATTGTAATCTAAGGAATCTACAAGAAAAACATTGGAAATAGTATGGTCAGGTGATATAGCAATTTTACCCAATCCTTTGACCAAACCTTGATTTCCATCCCCGAATGTGATAGCTCGTTGGGGATCTTGGTTTTTCTCATATGAGGAGAACATCTTTTTCTCCCCTGTCATGTGGTTTGTGCACCCGCTGTCGAGTATCCAACTTGAGCCCCCGGATGCATAAACCTACAAAACAATTTTAGTTCTTGACTTTAGGTACCCAAACGGTTTTGGGTCCTTTGGCATTAGAAACAAGAACTTTGGGTACCCAAACACAAGTCTTTGATCCCTTGTGTTTGCCCCCAACAATCTTGGCAACTACCTTGCCGGATTTGCTAGTAAGCACATAAGAAGCATCAAAAGTTTTAAATGAAATAGCATGATCATTTGATGCATTAGGAGTTTTCTTTCTAGGCAACTTGGCACGGGTTGGTTGCCTAGAACTAGATGTCTCACCCTTATACATAAAAGCATGATTAGGGCCAGAGTGAGACTTCCTAGAATGAATTTTCCTAATTTTGCTCTCGGGATAACCGGCAGGGTACAAAATGTAACCCTCGTTATCCTGAGGCATGGGAGCCTTGCCCTTAACAAAGTTAGATAAATTCTTTGGAGGGGCATTAAGTTTGACATTGTCTCCCTTTTGGAAGCCAATGCCATCCTTGATGCCAGGGCGTCTCCCATTGTAGAGCATACTTCTAGCAAATTTAAACTTTTCATTCTCTAGGTTATGCTCGGCAATTTTAGCATCTAATAATGCTATATGATCATTTTGTTCTTTAATTAAAGTCATGTGATCATGAATAGCATTAATATCAATATCTCTACATCTAGCACAAATGGAAACACGCTCAACGGTAGATGTAGAGGGTTTGCAAGATTTTAATTCTACAACCTTAGCATGTAGTATATCATTCTCATTTCTAAGGTTAGAAATAGCAATATTGCAAACATCAAAATCTTTAGCCTTAGCAATTAATTTTTCATTTTCAGTCCTAAGGCTAGCAAGAGAGATATTCAATTCATCAATCCTAGCAAGTAAATCAACATTATCATTTCTAGGATTGGAAATTGAAACATTACAAACATGTGAATCAACCTTAGCCAATAAATTAGCATTCTCATTTCTAAGGTTGTCAATGGTCTCATGGCAAATGCTTAGCTCACTAGACAATTTTTCACATTTTTCAACTTCAAGAGCGTAAGCATTTTTAACCTTAACATGCTTCTTATTTTCCTTGATTAGGAAGTCCTCTTGGGAGTCCAAGAGATCATCCTTTTCATGGATGGCACTAATTAGCTCATTTAGTTTTTCCTTTTGTTGCATGTTTAGGTTGGCAAAAAGGGTACGCAAATTATTCTCCTCATCACTAGCATTATCATCACTAGAGGATTCATATTTAGTGGAGGATTTAGATTTAACCTTCTTCCTTTTGCCGTCCTTTGCCATGAGGCACTTGTGGCCGACGTTGGGGAAGAGGAGTCCCTTGGTGACGGCGATGTTGGCGGCGTCCTCGTCGGAGGAGGACTCAGTGGAGCTCTCGTCGGAGTCCCATTCCCGGCAAACATGGGCATCGCCGCCCTTCTTCTTGTAATACTTCTTCTTATCTCTCCTCTTTCCCTTCTTGTCGTCGCCCCTGTCACTGTCACTAGACATAGGACATTTTGCAATAAAATGACCGGGCTTACCACACTTGTAGCAAACCTTCTTGGAACGGGATTTGTAATCCTTCCCCTTCCGTTGCTTGAGGATTTGCCGAAAGCTTTTGATGATTAAGGCCATCTCCTCATTGTCGAGCTTGGAGGCGTCAATCGGTTGTCTACTTGGTGTAGACTCCTCCTTCTTCTCCTTCGTTGCCTTGAAGGCCACCGGTTGCGCCTCGGATGTGGAAGGTTCGTCAAGCTCGTTGATCTTCTTTGAGCCCTTAATCATGCATTCAAAGCTCACAAAATTCCCGATAACTTCCTCGGGGGTCATTAGTGGATATCTAGGATTACCACGAATTAATTGAACTTGAGTGGGGTTAAGAAAAATAAGAGCTCTTAAAATAACCTTAACCACCTCGTGGTCATCCCACTTTTTGCTCCCGAGGTTGCGCACTTGGTTCACCAAGGTTTTGAGTCGGTTGTACATATCTTGTGGCTCCTCCCCTTGGCGAAGACGAAAGCGACCGAGCTCCCCCTCGATCGTTTCCCGCTTGGTGATCTTGGTGAGTTCATCACCCTCGTGCGCCGTCTTGAGTAGGTCCCAAATCTCCTTTGCATTCTTCAACCCTTGCACTTTGTTGTATTCCTCTTTGCTTAGAGAGGCGAGGAGAATTGTTGTGGCTTGGGAGTTGAAGTGCTCGATTTGGGCCACTTCGTCCGTATCATAATCCTCATCCCCTATTGATGGTACCTGTGCTCCAAACTCAACAACATTCCATATACTTTTGTGGAGTGAGGTTAGATGAAATTTCATTAAATCACTCCACCTAGCATAATCTTCGCCATCAAAAGTTGGCGGTTTGCCTAATGGAACGGAAAGTAATGGAGTATGTCTAGATGTACGGGGATAGTGTAAGGGGATCTTACTAAACTTCTTGCGCTCTTGGCGCTTAGAAGTTACGGACGGTGCATCGGAGTCGGAGGTGGATGTTGATGAAGTGTCGGTCTCGTAGTAGACCACCTTCCTCATCCTCTTGTGCGTGTCGCCTTTCCGATGCGACTTGTGAGAAGAGGATTTTTCCTTCTTCTCTTTGTGGTGAGAAGAGGAAGATCTTTTCTCCTTCCGTTTGGAGGAGTCCTTCTTCTTCTCCCTCTTCTTGGTGAGGGACTCTTCCGATGAAGTGCTCCCTTGGCTTGTAGTGGGCTTGTCGCCGGTCTCCATCTCCCTCTTGGTGTGATCTCCCGACATCACTTCGAGCGGTTAGGCTCTAATGAAGCACCGGGCTCTGATACCAATTGAAAGTCGCCTAGAGGGGGGGTGAATAGGGCGAAACTGAAAATCTCAAAAATAATCACAACTACAAACCGGGTTAGCGTTAGAAATATAATAGAGTCCGCGAGAGAGGGCGCAAAACAAATCGCAAGCGAATAATGAAGTGAGACACGCGGATTTGTTTTACCGAGGTTCGGTTCTCTCAAACCTACTCCCCGTTGAGGAGGCCACAAAGGCCGGGTCTCTTTCAACCCTTCCCTCTCTCAAACGGTCCCTCGGACCGAGTGAGCTTCTCTTTCTCAAATCACTTGGGAATCAAACTTCCCGCAAGGACCACCACACGATTGGTGTCTCTTGCCTCAAATACAAGTGAGTGTTTGATCACAAGAAAGAATGCCAAAGAAAAAGAAGCGATCCAAGCGCAAGAGCTCAAATGAACACTACAAATCACTCTCTCTAGTCACTAGGGCTTTGTGTGGAGTTAGGAGAGGATTTGATCTCTTTTGGTGTGCTTTGCAATGAATGCTAGCTCTTGTATAGTGGTTGGAAGCTGGAAAACTTGGATGCAATGAATGTGGGGGTGGTTGGGGTATTTATAGCCCCAACCACCAAACTTGACCGTTGGTGGAGGCTGTCTGTCGTATGGTGCACCGGACAGTCCGGTGCACACCGGACATGTCCGGTGCCCCCGCCACGTCATCAATGCCGTTGGATTCTGACCGTTGGAGCTTCTGATTTCTGGGCCCGCCTTGATGTCCGGTGCACACCGGACATCTCCTGTTCATTGTCCGGTGCGCCAGTATGGGCGCGCCTGACTTCTGCGCGCGCAGAGCGCGCATTAAATGCGCCGCAGGTAGCCGTTGGCGCCGAAATAGCCGTTGCTCCGGGGTTACACCGGACAGTCCGGTGCACACCGGACATGTCCGGTGAATTATAGCGGAGCGGCTGCTGCGCGATCCCGAGGCTGGCGAGTTGCAGAGGCCGCGCTTCCTTGGAGCACCGGACACTGTCCGGTGTACACCGGACAGTCCGGTGAATTATAGCGGGGCGGCTTGAGAAATTCCCGAAGGTGGCGAGTTCAAGTTGGAGTCCTCTGGTGCACCGGACACTGTCCGGTGGCGCACCGGACACTGTCCGGTGGCGCACCGGACACTGTCCGGTGTACACCGGACAGTCCGGTGCCTCCAGACCAGAGGTGCCTTCGGTTGCCTCTTTGCTCCTTTGTTGAATCCAAAACTTGATCTTTTTATTGGCTGAGTGTGAACCTCTTACACCTGTATAGTCTATACACTTAGGCAAACTAGTTAGTCCAATTATTTGTGTTGGGCAATTCAACCACCAAAATTAATTTGGGACTAGGTGAAAGCCTAATTCCCTTTCAAATACGCCTCCATTTTCCGGCGTCAAACAACATAGCCGAATATGAGGCCTTGGTGAATGGGTTACGCATCACCATTGAGCTAAAGGTTCGGTGCCTCGATGCTCGTGGTGACTCGTAGGTCGTTATTGACCAAGTCATGAAGAACTCTCACTGCCGCGACCAAAAAATGGAGGCCTACTGTGACGAAGTTGGGCGCTTGGAAGATAAGTTCTATGGGCTGGAACTCAACCATGTTGCTCGACGGTACAACGAGACTGCAAATGAGCTGGCTAAGATAGCCTCGGGACGAACAACGGTTCCCCCGAATGTCTTCTCCAGGGACATATATCAACCATCCGTCAAACTCAACGACGCACCCGAACCCGAGGAGACCTCGGCCCAGCCCGAGGTACCCTCGGCCGCCGAGGGTGAGGCCCTACGCGTCGAGATAGAGCAGAATGGGGTCACACCAAACCTAAACTGGCAGACCCCGTACCTGGAATATCTCCTCCGGGGAGAACTGCCCCTCGACAAGGCCGAAGCTCGGCGGCTTGCTCGGCGCGCCAAGTCGTTCGTTTTACTGGGTGATGAAAATGAGTTGTACCACCGCAGCCCCTCAGGCATTCTCCAACGATGCATATCCGTCGCCCAAGGACAAGAGCTGTTACAAGAAATACACTCGGGGGCTTGTGGTCACCATGCAGCACCTCGGACCCTCGTAGGAAATGCTTTCCGACAAGGTTTCTACTGGCCAACCGTAGTAGCCGATGCCACTAGGATTGTACGCTCCTGCCAAGGGTGTCAATTCTACGCGAGACAAACACACCTGCCTGCTCATGCTCTACAAACAATACCTATCACTTGGTCGTTGCTGTGTGGGGTCTGGACCTCGTCGGTCCCTTGCAGAAGGCACCCGGGGGCTTCACGCACCTGTTGGTCGCCATCAACAAATTCTCCAAGTGGATCGAAGTCTGACCCTTAACCAGCATCAGGTCTGAGCAGGCGGTGGCGTTCTTTACGAATATTATCCACCGCTTCGGATCGCAAACTCTATCATCACCGACAACGGCACGCAGTTCACTGGAGAAAGTTCCTAGACTTCTGCGAAGACCACCACATCCGTGTGGACTGGGCCGCCGTAGCTCACCCAATGACAAACGGGTAGGTGGAGTGCGCCAATGGCATGATTTTGCAGGGGCTAAAACCAAGGATCTACAACGACCTCAACAAGTTTGGCAAGCGGTGGATAAAAGAGCTACCCTCGGTGGTTTGGAGTCTGAGGATGACGCCAAGCCAGGCCACGGGTTTCTCGCCGTTTTTCCTAGTCTATGGGGTCGAGGCCATCCTACCCACGGACTTACAATACGGCTCCCCGAGGACAAAGGCATACAACGACCAAAACAACCAGACCAGTCGAGAGGATTCATTGGACCAGCTAGAAGAGGCTCGGGACGTAGCCTTGCTACACTCAGCGCAGTATCAGCAGTCTCTGCGACGCTACCACGCCCGAAGGATTCGGCCCCGAGGCTTCCAGGTGGGAGATTTGGTGCTTCGGCTACAACAAGATGCCCGAGGGCGCCACAAGCTTACTCCTCCCTAGGAAGGGCCGTTCATCATCGCCAAAATTTTGAAGCCCGAGACATACAAGCTGGCCAACGACCAAGGCGAGGTCTACAGCAATGCTTGGAACATCGAACAGCTACGTCGCTTTTACCCTTAAAATGTTTCAAGTCGTTCATGTACCTCGGTCCCTTTACATGTACAAATAAAAAGTCTAGCTGTCAAGGGAGGATCGGCCTTGCCTCAGCAAAAACCGACCCTCCCTCGAGGGCTAGAAGGGGGGAACCCCCTCCGCGTCAAAATTTTCCTCGGAAAAGTTTTCTACCAAAAACAACTTTCGTGCCTTTCGACTATATCGATAACAGAATCCTAAAAATGAGCGAGAGAGACCTTGAACGGCAAGGCTAACCGAGCCGAGGGACTCCTACGCCTCCGGGATACGGATACCTCACTCATCACCTTCCGCGAAAGGTAGCTCACGCTCGGATAAGTGATTCTGCTACCGAACAAGTCCTAACGTTCGGGTAGAAAACGACTTTCGTGCCTTTCGACTATATCGATAGTGGAATCCTAAAAAACGACGAGAGAGACCTTGAACGGCAAGGCCGACCGAGCCGAGGGACTCCTACGCCTCCAAGATACGGATACCTCACTCATCACCTTCCGCGAAAGGTAGCTCACGCTCGGATAAGTGATTCTGCTACCGAACAAGTCCTAACGCTCAAAACAAGAGGAAAGGAAATGCAGCTTTATACTCTAACACTAAAAATGTTTAGGCCTCAGCGGCCGCAAGAAACATACACATACTTAGAATGAACTATTCCCCACAGGCTCAGGTGTCGGCAGGGGGAGGAGCAGCACCCTCGGCGTCGCTCCTACCCACAGCAAAATCTGGCCCGGCCTCGGACGGTGACACAGGCGGAAGGATCTCCACCTCAAAAAAGGAAGCCAACGCCACGCCTGGGCCCTCGGCAGCCGCCTCAAGCCTTTGGACCTCGGCCAGGGCGACCTCCTCTTCGTCGGGTAAGTAGTAGCCCTCGCTGACCCGCTCCAGATCCACGTCGTAGTGGGAAGCGAGGACAGCGAAGGCCCACCTAACGCCGTGGTGCAGCGCCCCGCGGAGTCTGCTGCGCACGTGGCCGCCCAAGGCCCGCAGGCGACTCTGGGGGGAGCTGCCCGAGGGGATGTCGTCGAGGCCAAAAGTCTGGCAGAAGGCTGAGATGGCCTCAGACATGGCCATGCGGTCAGCCTCTTTCTGCTCAGCCGCCTAGGCAAGCTCCTTGCAGTTCTTGACGAACTCGTCGAGAGCCGCCTCGAACCCTGAAGATAGCCGGACGATGTTCTTCAGACACAAGGAAAAGGATGAAGCTAAACCAAAGTCACAAAGAAGGCAAAACATACCCTCGGCCCGGGCACGCTGCTGCGAGGCCATGGCTTGGGCGGACCAGGTAGACTCGACGGCCACGGCCAGGCCCTCCGCAAGGGTCCTGGCCCGAGCAGTCGCCTCGGCTAGCCGCTCCGTAACCTCAGCCAGCTGTCCCCTAAGGTCCTCAACCCGGCTCACGGCCTCGGCAGTTTGGCTCCAGAATTGGTCCCGCTCACTTGTGACCTAGTCGAGCTCCTGCTGCCGCTGCTGCATCTCCCCGGCCTGGGAGGCCACCTGCTCCCGTGCCGACGAAGCCTCCGTTCGTGCCGACGCTGCCTCTGTCCACGCCACCGCCGCCTCCGACTTTAGCTCATCACAGAGCAGCCGAAGGTCCGCCACCTCGGCGCTCCGTTGGGCGAGGCGCTCATTAGCCTCGGAAAGCGCGGCCCACTAGGACCGCAACGACTCCCAAACGTCGCTCTCGCGACAGATGAACAGCGACTTGGCGGTGCTCATGTCCGCGAGCTCCTGAGGGAGAAAAATGGGATATCACAAAGAATGCCCTGATCACGCAAGGCGTACGTCTAAGTCCTTACCTGGAAGACCCTGGCAACGTCCCTAGAAAGGACTTCCATGGTCGTCTAAAGTGACCTCATCGCCGCCTCAGTATATTCACGGAAATTACCCCAGAGCTGCTCCTCCAACTCATCGTTAAGGGAAAGGAGGGGCTTCGAGTTGTCGTGGCTCCAGAACAGGAGTGGCTGCCCACACCACTCATTGGGATTGAGCTGCGTGGGGATAAGGCCGCTGCTCCCCAAGACGGGCCACGGTTCTGCGTGCCCCGCGACCGAGGCGCCAGGTCCCCCTGTAGTCGATGCATCGGGTGCCGCCGCAGTCGACGTATCGGGCCTCTCCTCGGCCAAGGTGACAAGCCTCCGCTCACCGACCTCGGCAACAACGGTCGTCCCCTCCTCATGGTCGAAAATGGGGAGATCGGGGATGACCGAGGGCAGAGGCACCTCAGCCATCTCAGCATCGGTGGTGGCGGGCGGCTCAGCGGACGAATCAGCATCGGCCCCAGCAGAAATCGATGCCAGCGCTGGCAACAAGACAGGTGGACTCAGGGCTGCGACCACGTCAACGACCTCCCCTGGCATGATGGCCACTCCAACGGGGGGCTCGACCTGGGAGGCTTGCCCCATGACAGCCCATGCCGCTTGGGCCCCCCGCCGGAGGGTGCCTTGCGCGGAGGCCAACCAACCAGCGTGGCGCGTTGTAACTCCGGCTGCAGAGGCCGGCCCCATATTAAGCGCCTTCGTGGGAGCCAGTCCAGCCGAGCCCTGCCTCCGCTTGCTGAAAGGGAGAAGGGGCAAATTCAAGACACACAGCCAAATAACTGAAACAGAGGTACCCTCAGATACTCACCTGCTCCGGGGCAAAGCCAATCGTGCCTGCGGGGAGACCCCTCGAGCCCCGGTCTCCACGGGCGCTGCCGAGGGTTGCCCCGCAGCCGGCTTCGACGCCGCTTCTGCCTCAGACGCCCTAGGCACCGAGGGAGCAGCCTGCCCAGGCGACGTCACGACAGCCGAGGGACCAATATCACGTACGGCCGGCGTGGGCACCTGCTCTTGGGGGGCATGTGGTTCGGCCTGCCCCCCAGAGTCACCCCAATTATCTCAGCCAAGGGGTCAAGTACCCCCTCAGCCTGCCTCCGCTCCTCGTACCGGGACCCCGGCATCCCAGCCCTGAATGCTGGTGACGCCAGCCCCCCTGGAAGCTGGCTTGACGACCCCTAGTCCAGCCTCGGATCCGGACTAAGGCCGAGCCGAGCCGCCATGTCATCGTCTTCATCATCATCATCATCATCATCATCATCATCATCATCATCATCGTCAGGCGTGTCCGGCGACGGCTCCAATGGGAGCCCATCCCTTGCTTGCCTCCGACGACGCTTCTCCAAGGCTTCCCGAGCTCGCATCCTCTCGCGAGCTCGGGCCTTTTCTGCGTCCTTCCTCTCCTTATCCTTCTCCGCGGTGAGCCTACGCGCGGTTCAGCCTGCCGCGTCCTCCGGGACCGGTGGCCGGGAGAGTTTGAAACCCCTCAACCCCTGGGGACGAACGAAAATCCCAACAGTAAGAACTAAAAGACGTAAGAAACACAGCGCAAAACAGAAGGAGGGTCGAGCACTTACCAGGGACACATACCCATGGTCGGGATGCATCGGGGGCTGGCTAAGGACACCAGCGTCCAGCCTCCCTACCGTGCCCGCTACCCGTCTGAGGAGGTCGTCGGCGGTGAGGAGGGTCGAGGACATCCGTGAACCCTCCAAATCAACCCCCGGCTTCATCTCCGAGAGCCGCAACCGCCGCTCTGCCAATGGGAGCACCCTCCGGTGGTGGATAGCGGCGACGACCCCCGCAGCGGTAAGGCCCTCGGCTTGTAACTTATGCAGGGCGCGGAGAATGGGCTAGAGCTTCTCCTGGTTCTCGCGTGTGGCCCCCTAGCGCCAATTATCACCGGCGGCGGTCACCACTCATTGAGAAAACGGCGGAAGCATCCCGTCGTCGTTCTGGAGATAAAACCACCGGTTCTGCCACCCCTTGTTCGAAGATACAAGGGAGGCGGGGATGTACTGCTGTGCGCGCCCCGACCTCAGCTGGAGGGTGCAGCCGCCAGCCCGCACCGCCATACGGACCTTCTTCACGTCCGTCGATGCGGCAAAGAACTCCGCGGAGAAGAGATGGGTCCACAGGTCCCGGTGAGGGTCAATCCCCAGAAACCCTCGCAAACCGCCACAAAAATAGCCGCCTGCGCGATGCAGTTGGGGTTGAAGTTGTGAAGCTCCACCCTGTAGTAATGCGGGAGCGCCCGCATGAAGCGGCTCGCCGACATCCCAAACCCCCGCTCATGGAAGGGGGCGAAACTGACCACGTATCCCGGCGGCGGAGTCAGTTCGGCCTCGCTCCCAGGGGCCAACCACTCAGGCTGCGGCCCGCCGGAGAGAGGACGGAGCAAACCCTCGGTAACAAGGGCCTGTAGATCCTCCGCAGTGACGGTGGAGAAAGGCCACGGGTCACGCGGCGGAATGACGGTCGCCTTGTCAGCCATCACTGGGCTAAGGCGGTGGAAGCGGAGGGGATGAGGTGCGCGGTTTTCTCTTCTCTATCTACATTCTTAGGTCACGAAGACAAAAGCAGAAGACAAGTGCAAATGGCAGGGTAAAGAACCACTGCCGGCCCCTCTCCCGGGTATATAAAGGCCTGGGCGAAATCCACCCAAAACTTCGCCCGAACCCTTCGTGAATTTCAAACTCGAAGGCAAAACGGTTTTTCCATTCCTCGAGCGGCTCACGCACGCGCAACAGATACCCCGCGAGTCGCCCGTCCCATCACATTAACTCCCTGGCAGGACACACGTCTCCTCTGGCAGGCGGACGGGCGTCGTTTCGCCTCCGTCATGATGACTGCCTCAAAAAAGGTGCGCCACACTGCTTCGAAATATCTCCTTTCTCACTTTCCTTTATCTTTCTCTCTCTCTTCGCAACGATCGGAAAACGGGACATTTCGAAGGAGTCCTTCGCAGCGAAGGAAACGGACCCCGAGCCCTCCTACTGATCAAGGGTTCGAAGGTTGCGCCCCGCGGGGTTCATTGACCACCCCAGAGCACTTGGGCTCCGAGCCCTTTACTGGTCAGGGGTTCGAAGGCTGGCCCTTTGGAGGGATTCGACAGCCGCCCCAGAACATGCAGAGTCAGGGATGACCCTGGGTACATCCGTTACATGGCCAAAGCTCGGGCTATGCTCGCGAGGTACCCTAAGACATTTCCGAGACCAGCAGGAACGATTTGTAATGGAATCCCACCGAAGGGAGGCACCGAGCCCTCGGACCCTATCGAATGGGTCCGGGTCCAGCAAATCACCTACAGGTACTTTTGGAGCGCGCCTCTAGGCTACTAGCCGACCCTTATCGAACAAGGCTCGGGCGTCCACTCGGATTACCCGTTAGCAACTCACTGGAAACACCATGTTCAGCGCCCACCGAGGGTAACATGGCACGTTCCCCCCTCCTCCTTGCGGAAAGGCGACGAAGGGGCGTACAATAAAAAGCCGAGACGGTCCTCAATCGTCCTCTCGCTCCGTGCAGAGGCTCGGAGGCCACTCTCGCACCAGGCCGCGACCAAATTGTTGATCACGTCAACAAACCAGCTTAAAAACTTGGAGCCTAACCATGCACCCGGGCTGCGGCCAGGCCGCATGAGGGAACAACAAGGCCGACCGAGGAATCACAAGAAGAATTAAGACCTCAGAGGAGTCAAACCACTCCTCCGAGGCCTCGGGGGCTACACCTGACGAGTGTGCTCGCGCGCACCCATCGGAACAAAACATAACCGAGAAGGGCTAGTCTCCTTACAAAAAATCCGGCAGAACCTCCAAGCGAGTGCCTACACTCCCTTTGAGGCTCGGGGGCTACTGTCGGGTACCGTAATTAGGGGTACCCCCAATACTCCTAAGCATGGCTAAAAAACATCTTCAAAACAGACCGTAAAGGCTGGTAAGCACAGCGCAAAGTTAATGCCTCATCTACCAAGGGACGCGATCTCGTCTCACCCCAGCCCGGCCTTGGGCAGGAACAGTGGTCCCGGATGGATTCACGCCTCGCCCGAGGGCCCCCTCAGGTAGCGGGCGCACCCCCGACTCGTCCGAGGCTAAGCTCAGGCAAACTTTGTCATATAGCAACCTCGGTCAAATCGCCTTACCGCCGACCGTATCGCATGCACATTTAATGCAGTGATCACCTGACACCTTATCCTGACACACGCGCCTCAGTTGGCAAGGTCGAAGTGACCGCAGTCACTTTGCCCCTTTACTGATCGTTCTGACAGGAAAACAACACTATTTACCCCGTTCCGACTACTGTGCCAACCACCAGGGTAAGACTAACAACAGTGAGTCACGGCCTCTCTCGAGTTTAGCCTCGGGCGCAACAGGGAGCTCCGCCTCACCCGACCCCAGGCCTCGGCCTCAGCCTCGGCCTCGGGAGAGGGTCTCCGCCTCGCCCTACCCCAGGCCTCGCCCTCAGCCTCGGCCTCGGGAGGAGGTCTCTGCCTCGCCCGACCTCAGCCTCGGCCTTGGGAGGAGTCACAACCTCGCCCGACCTCGGCCTCGGCCTCAGGAGAAGTCACTGCCTCGCCCGACCTCGGCCTCGGACCGACTACGCTACAGGGGATACATCATTACCCTACCTCTAGCTAGCCGCCTCAGGCTACGAAGGAACAAGACCGGTGTCACATCTAGATTACTCCGACCACAGGTAATGATGGTTCCCCGCATGCGTCCATGACGTCGATAGTCCTCAAGCTCTCTATGAAGGCAAAGAAACATCAGCAGGACCCAGGGCCGCACCGCCAGCTACGCTTCTACAGGGCTCAAGCGCTTCTCCGCCGGCCACGTTAGCACATAGCAACACCCCCATATGTACAGCTGGACCCTCCCCTTGTATCTATAAAAGGGGATGTCCAGGACCTTCTCAAAGGGGAGGGAGGGGGACACGGGCGATAAGGACGACGGAGACAGACTCACTCAAACGTCGAACTCCACTCCGCAACACTAGACTTCTCAGGAGACCTAGGACCCGCTCCCTCTCTCGCGAAGCTTGTAACCCCTACTGCAAGCACCCCGGTGCAAGATAATATAAGCCTCATCCCTCCTCTTGTGTTCCATCTTGCATCAACCCATCTGGACAGGGGTACGCGGCACAAAATTCACTAGTCGGTTCGGTTGAGGGTCCCCGGGTCCGAAACACCGATAAGACCAAATGCAAGAGCTAGAAACATTGTAATAGACCTATGTAACTTATTCCAGCACTCAAACTTCATGTTTATACTGTTTTACTCAGTTGAATTTTTGGCCTCCAGTTGAGCTCATTTAGAATTAGTTTCATCAATTTTTCTTCAAGTGAGCATGTGCTTATACTTATATCAAACTAATTAGTCCATGGTGGTGTGTTGGACACTTAATCACTAAAACAGATAGAAATAACTATCTAGCATATTTCCCTTTTAGTTCCTGCGAAGAAGCCGGAGCCATTTTGGATATCTAAAACGGTTCTTGTTCTTTGTTTGTTTAAAAAATAGCTCCAAACGAATTCTCTTGCTAAACCATTAGCTGGGCTTAATCTACAAAATATATAGTTATAAAATACAATGTATAATCTAAAGCACAAGATCATTAGATGGATTATATAATCTAGATATCTAGATTATGATAATCCATATGCAAGTTATTAGGTGCTTAGACACTATTTGTTTACACTCTAGATCATATAATCTAGCTTAAATAAATTAAGATGTAAACAAACAACATAGAACATAAATTATTAGGTGGATTGTATAATCTAGATTATAATAATTCATAAACATGTCATTGGATGCTATATAATCTATAAGCTAGATTATATAATCCTGAAAGGAAACAAAAGACCTTATATAATTCATAAGCTAGATTATATAATTCTAGAAGGACAAGGCCTTAGTTCACATATGCATGAGCCAGACGATAAAATAAAAATAAAAATTAAACGAGAATTAAACTAGATGTCGACGAAGCGCACAGTACTGTAGCATAAGAATGTTGATTTGACATAAGAATGTTGATTTGAAAACCTAGCCTCATGTGGGACGGTTGGCTGCAGCGGCTGTGTTCTGGCTGGAGATCTTCAAATCGAAGAGATCCATCAATCTAAGATAGAGAAAAAAAAAGAGCCTGTTTTCTTTAATTTTAGTTAACCAAGGACTCGTCATGTAAGTAAATTGAAACAACCATTTTTTTTACGCTGTTGGAGATGATTTTATGACATGCCTAGGCTGGCTCTAGCTGATAATGAGCACGAATCATCTAGGTTAAACTGTAACCTTTTAAATCTGGGATGCTGTCGATTATGTAAGCCTTGTAGATACTCTCTCCGTCCAAAAATATAATTAGTTTTAGACTAAACATAGTATGTCTATATTTATTATCATTCATTCGAACGTAGACGAAAAAAAGTAGGCTAGAAAGAACTATATTTTGGAAGGGGGAAGTAAAACAAAAACGATCTAAGAATCATTCTGGAATCATCCATTCCTGAGATATGAAAACGACCTAATAAGGACACAATCTGGGTGATTTACAAAAGGCAACCAGTCTGTAACAACACAATCTGAACAGCAAATCCGGCTTGCAGTTTCACGGAATACTGGGGAACCAGTTTCATGTACCACCAGTCAATGCACAGTTGTACACTGATCATGGCACAACAGAATTACAAGAAACACATTCCAGTGAAACCATGTCTACACACACAAAAAACACGTCTCGGCAAAAACACTACGGCTCATCTATGTGTAAATGGCAGCAAACTGTCAGCCCGGGAAGAATCATGTCGCTGGTATACAGTAGGAGGTGCTGATGGCTGGAGGAAGGACACACACCAGGTGAGGCCCTGCTGGGTTGCAGCTAATGTTTGCCTCACCCACCTCCGGCAGGTCCAGCTGCGGTGGGTGGACGTACCCAGACACCAGTGGCACACATGTCACCGTGATCTCCATCCTTGAACCTATGAGCAAGTGCGGTGTGATGTGAAAATTGTTGGATTGGAAGTTGTCATTCTCTGCCACAGGCATGGATTGAAACATCTGGTACCATGGTTCTTACCTTGCTCATTTGACAACGATACGTGACCACATTTCCTCCCAGCAACCATCCAGTTCTGCGGGTTTGCCTCAACCTGATAAAGTATTTCGTCCTGCAACACAACGTCCCAGTTTAGTTGTTCCCATGGTTTTTATCCTTTATAAGCTTACTTATTGACTGCATAAACAGTTAAACACTACAGACAGGATAATTGACCTTATAGGACTGATAGTACAAGAGTTGAGCAAGAATGTTCTGGACTTACAATGGATATGGATGCATCCTCCGGGGTTTTCAGCCTTTCGACCCTCCACCTCATATTAACTAACTGCCCAACCCTCAGGCAGTCAGTTGAAAATGGAAGGAATCCAACTGCTACACATGGATCCAGGACAGGTCGCTTCAGTCTGAGTGCAATCTTGAACACAAGTTCTTCAGAGTCACCAGGTTTGACAGGTATAGGAGAATGTGCTCCAGTTTTTCTGTCACCAGATATCCCGTAGGTGATATTCAGCATGCTGTCTGCATTTTCTGCGTCGTCCGCATCTAAAATATACCATGAGATCCATGAGTCAGGAGACAGTGCTTGTTAATCCTATGAGGATTGTAGCAACGCCAAATAATCATAAGGGGCAGCTAAAATAAAAGACAAACTATGTGATAGACTTACCCTTTGTACCACTTAACCGTATCATGAATAAAATTCCAGCTTTGGAAGAAGGAGCAATAACCAGAGGGAATAAACTCAAAGTTGGCCGTCCATCTCCTTTGCCCAAGTGATCAAATCCAGATTGAAGATCTAACCGTACATCCTTTACATGCAGTGTGGCCTTCACTCCGGAACTCAATATCACCTGAAATAGGCAGAAAAATATTAATTGAGATTAAAGATGACCAAGAAAAAAAAGTATTAAAAATTATCATTTCAAATTGCAGAAATATGCAATTATCGTTGCCAGAAATTTAGCTCATGCTCCCACTCAACACAATATCAGAACATATCATGGGTGGCTTTGACAACAAGGCCAGCAACATATAATATAATTCACATATATGAGAAACCAACATATGATTCAGGACATGCTCAAACATGCATAATATTTTGATAGGAAAGAAATCTCTTTTTAGCACCTAAAAGGCGAAAATTGGTCAAGTTATAGAAGTCACCTTGATGTGCATGCAAAGGTAAGTTTATATACTCTTTTGCGAGCCAACTAAGATGCATGTTCAAACTAAAGTACAAGTGTACCGGCACATTTGCTTGGATTTGCAAGTGAACGATTTAGGGGTATTTGGTTCCCACCTCCTAAACTTTAGTGACTTTAGTCACTTTTAGTCCCTAAAATACCAAACGGGGTGACTAAAATAAATCTTTCAAATACAATTTCTAGGGACTAAAGTTTAGTCACTAAAATTTAGGAGGGTGGCTAAATGAACCAAAACCCCCTTAGTGTTGCCATTGTCTGGTCAATCACATGCCCATAGGCACCAGAAGCACCCAAATAGGCAAAAATTGTATGGTTCATGGAAACTTATGCCTTCCACCAGAACCGTTGAAGGCAGAAACTCAAAAAAATGCTTGGGGTATATATATAGGAACAATACTATATATATATAGCCCTGGGCTTCCAAATATCCAAGGGAAGCTCTAGTCCAATGTTGCCATCCGGTTCAGCCGCACCAAGTCCCAGACGTCTATTAAAGGAGCCCCAGGGCGCTAGGGTTTTATTTTTTGGCGGTGCCAGCTGTGACACCCCCACCCCGACGCACGAGCGACGGCACCCCACCCCCACCCCGCCGTTGCGCGCACGGTGGTAGTGGCTCCCCGAGTCGCGAGCGCGACGGTGGTTCCCTGAGGGAGCGCAGAGGCGGCGGGCCCCTGAGGCGCGCGGCGGTGACGCCATCCGAGGTGGGAGCGGCGACAACAACCTCTCCTAGGCGCGAGCGATGGCGCCAGCCTCCCCTAGGCGCAAGTGGCAACGGTGGATCCCACAAGCGCGCGACGGCTGCGGCTCCCCGAGGTCATGCCGCAGCGGCGGTCCCCTGAGGCGTGCGCGACGGCGACGACATCCGAGGCGAGTGCGGTGATGGCGGCCCCTCGGACGCGCGAATGACGACAGATCCAAGAGGCATGTGCGGCGATGACGACCTGCTCCAATTATTGTTTATGCATGGGGTTGTTGGTTGGGTACATATTAGGACGTTTTCCATTAATTATGATGTACAGTGTAGGTATTTATGCAACTTTCTATAATGATTTATGCTTTGCGTGATTCCTGTCATCCAATTTTTGCACGAATGCAGTAGAAATGAAAATGTCGTCCAAAATTTACGCGTATGCAATGGAAATTCCCACAACCTGCCATAATTTTCGGATCTGCATAAAAGTAGGAACCGAACGCATGCATCTGGTGGTTGCCATATTTTTTTGATCCGCCATAAAAATGTGATCGCGCAAACAAGTCCCCTAATTAACTCTCATAATTAAATCTCCTAATCAACTCCCCTAATCAACAACTTTCACGTTGGATCAATATTTACGCTCATAACTGCGGGTTTTTATGATCGAACCTGAAGGTTTTTTATGCTCGAACATGAAGAATTGGAGATGCATCCACCAGTGAACCGCATGCCAGAATTTACGCAGTTTACCGCATTGCATAAATGTCTTCACCGTGTAGCATAATTAGTATCAGTATATATCATAAACTGCTTCTAACGAGCCTAGTTGTATGGCTGTTGGAGCGATCCTATACTTATGGAAGAAATAAAACACTTAAATAAGATTTTTTTGTTTCCATGCATGCCAATTCATTTCCTTTCATCGCACATTGTTATTATCCTAAATTTGTGTGCATGCAGCAAGAAACAGATTTTTACGTAATGTACTGTATTGAATAAATACATACACACACCGTGTAGCATAATTAGTATAAATTGGTTCTAGCGAGCCTAATTGTATGGCTATTGGAGAGATCCTATATCCATGGAGGAAATAAAGCATTAAAATAAGATTCTTTTTGTTTCCATACATGCAAATCAATTTCCTTTCATTGCACATTGTTGTCATCCTAAATTTGTGCGCATGCAACAGAAAAAGATTTTTACGCATTGTACCATATTGCATAAATACTTACACCATGTAGTATAATTAGTATCAATATATATCATAAACTGGTTCTTACGAGCCTAGTTGTATGACTGTTGCAGGGATCCTATATTTAAGGACGAAATAAAGCATTAAAATAAGATTTTTTGTTTCCATGCATGCTAATCTATTTTCTTTCATCGCACATTTCCACCATTCTAAATTTGTGCGCATGCAGCAGGAAACGGATACACCTTCCAATTTTTTCGCACATGCAGGGGATGGACGCGTGCGCAGGATCTAGGCGGCCAGGCCGATTGGGTGGTGCAGGGTGCGGCTGGGGCTTCTAGTATATATGTTTGGAAGCACAAGGCTCCCAATATCCCTATATATATATGTATGGATTTTAAATCTAGGAACACAACAATGACACGCCTAAACAATGACAATCATGTGCCAAACAAGAAAGAACTTTACCTGTAGAAGTAGAGCTCCATCATTGCACTTGTCCACGACGCGTGTGCTTACATGGAATGGGTTAGTAAAATGAACTGCAATGGTCCTGAAAATCATAATAGTAAATTTTTTGAGTATCTATATCTAAAGTTCAATGTATCGAAGTATCTCATCTTTTCTTATACAATGGCAGACATGACACAGCTCTTCTGCGTGTTTGAGGGGAAAAACACAGAGATACCTTTCAAACACTTGGTTACGGAAAACTCCAAACTCAAGCTTGAGAGCAATCATTCTCATCCCATCTACAACGCTCTGTTTCTGAGACACTGAAACAAGGACAAAGAAAGGTCAACTAACTGATTGAAACATAGCATAGTGAATTTATCACTTGTTACATACAGACCTAGGGATTCTCCTCTTGCAATTGTGTCATCAATAGCACGAACAGGAAACCAAACAAGAGTAGTCACATCACTAGCCCAATCAGGAAGTTCTATCTTTCCATTTTCAATAGGTACCTTTTCAACCTTTCCAGCTTTGATGGAGCTGTTGGCAGAATTAGCACACTCCATATCACTTCCGTAAATTTCTATTTCAATCATCTGAGACTCCTCAATTTTCAGTTCAGCGCCAGCATCGATATGCAATATTCCACCTTTTAAAGAATAGTCTATAGGCTTAACGATTAATCCAATCCATTGGAGCTCATTCATAAGCAAAGCAGAGGACACAGCAGGTGTAATATCAACTAAAGCCCTTGGTTTTCTCACCTACAACAGAGAAACAAATGCAATGAGAACATATCGGTCTTAAACAATATAACTGACCATGTTCACTAATTAGAGGAAACTATGCTCCGGTTTGTTTTGAAAGTATGGCTAGTATCTGTTATGGCAGTTTAGTGACATGGGGATGGGGCTACGATTTTATAAAACAGTTCAGATCGTCAGCTCTTTTTTTCTCAAACATGCAGGAGAACTGCACATCAATATATTAAGAAGAGAAAGAAAGGTCTAAAATAGACCCAATACAAGGTGCCAGTTATGGCAAAATGGGGAAAAAGAAACAAAAATCTTAAGGGGAAACCCCAAAAAACTTAAGGCCAGAAACTTCTAAGGGATCTAGCTCCGGTCATGCCCCACGAAAAACTTCTAAGTAATCTTCAGCTCATTTTAGCAATTACCTTCAAAACAGGTCTTGTCGGTTTCTCAAAGCTCATAAATTCATCAGTTTCAACTGGACCATCTTGGGAAAATCCATGTGATCTGAATGACAGCTTGCCAATCTGTCCAGTGAGAGCACCCAACACATAGGAGCCAGGCTTTTGACGAGGAATGTCAAAAGAGATGATATTTCTACCTGGTACTAGAACATGAGAATCTGAACTTTTAATTGCCTGCATGGATGACAACATTAAACCATTAGGTGACTGAAGAATATGTTATGTGCGGTCATTTCTTTCTTTTTTTTTGGAAAACGCAGGAGAACTGCGCCTCAATATTTTATGTGCGGTCATTTCTCTAGAGTTTGATATACTGTATCATAGTAGTTTTGATTTATGAAATCTGTTCTGCAAGGATGGAACTGACATATTAGTGCATCCAAACCATGAATAACAGAATAAGACATGCCACAGAGGAAAAGGGTAGCAATCAGTAATGCTAACGCAGTACTTGTACCTTGATACCTTCATCTGCACTAGAAGAAGCTGACAACCTTAAACTGAGAGACTCCAGTGTGATGTCATCTGGGAAGCCATTCCAAACTGCTACAGATAGTGTACCAGGATCTCCATCACATAATTCTAGTGGTGGACCAGCATTTCCAGCAAATGTAATTAGTGACGAGACATCAAGGGGCACAAGATGTTTCATTTCACTGTGAGCAAGTCGAACAACTTCTGACTGGAAACCTTGCCGCTCTTTAGATGAAAACAAGCCACTGTCCAGCGATAGTAACTTTACACAAGAAGCCAAATAACCAGCTTCATCATTAAGAATCTTCTGGCATTCTGCAAGATCAGGAAGAACATCTGCCAACAGCTCTTCCCAGCCTTCTGCAGAATAGAGAGCGCAAACTTTCTCATAGGATTTCACAGCCAGGTCATAATTTCCATGCTTAAAGAACAGAGCTGCGATCTCTCCATCAAGAACAACTCCATGTCTTTTCCACCAAGAACGGTGGTAATTGTCAGCTGCACCTTTAGTAAGCTCCATATATCTTTTCTGTAACACAAAAATAATTACTGTTACAGTCCATCTTTATTAGAATTTGTGGTTCAGTCATTGTCTCCAGATCAAATAGTTCAAAGAAAACACAGAAGCATTATTAGGAAAATTAAAGTTCATAATGTGTATATATTGTGATGAGCATCGCAATCCCCCCCCCAACCCCTGCGTTGCCTGCCTAGACGTTTAGGGCGAAGCCCATCACACCCACCGTTGAGCCTCCTCCCCACCCCTCCCCCTCGCCACCGTCGGAACATGCCACCAAAGGCTGGGGGTCACGATGAGAGCACGCAAGCGAGGCTATGCCGGGACATTGCCATCATTGGCTCTAGCGCCAGCGGAATGGGTTCTGCCATCCTTGAGTGTGGATCCGATGGCGCTTGGTATGGATCTGTCGTATGCTGTCGCTGCGGCGGATCAGGCGCCACCAGGACGGTGCCCATGGCAGCTTCCTTGCCTGGGGTCCAAAATTCAGTCTCAGGACCGGATGCACGACGCACTGATGTCCATGCCCAGGCGATGGCAGCGGCATCGATCCGGGGCGCCGAGGCCAAGGCCCTAGCGGGAAAATCCGGCGACACAAGGGCAGGGGGTGATGCCCTCTGTGGCGGGGCGCACATGTGAGGACAATGGCTATGGGTGCGGTGGTGTACGTGTGCAGCAGGATCAAGTCTGATTCCATGTGATGTCCGATCGGAGGGGCTGGCAGCCGATGCAGCTATGCGTTTGTTGTGTGCAGCTACCATTGATGGCCCTCTAGAGAGACTTCTACAGGGTGATAGGACAATGATGACAATAGTGGTGGTTTGCAAGAAAGGTCCGGCATCTTGGCCTGATGTTTGTGCTTGGGGGACACCTTGGGCGAAATCCTTGGTGACAGTGACGCCTGTGGGCACCGCTTTTCCTATTGGGGGCATCTTGTTTCTCCCCTTCAGCATTGTCTTTCAAGGGCAACCTGCTCCATTTCTTGGACAAGCGATGGCAGCGCCCTCAACGTTCTGCCCTTCCTAAAGGCCTTGATGTTGAAACTTCTCTCGGCTTCGATGTCACCTTCGTTGTTTGCTCTTCACTTCTCGGCACCCAATTGACGTATCGTGGGTCTTGCGGCATGAAATCAGGGTTGTTGCATCAGGGGATGTGACTCGACAACGATGACATGGGACGAACCCTACTTCGACTACTGAGATTCTGCATGGGAGGTTTGTCAACCACGGGGGCAGAGCAAGGGTTCGAAATAGGAAGTAAAAGCTGCTCTTATGCAGCACGCTTGACATTGGCAGCGATGACCTATAGTGGACTCTTAATTCTGGCTCGAGTGCCCAACATCATTAGAGTGGGTCGTCTGGATCTGCCATGGTAAGCCGGAGATGTTGGCTGCTATGCAACCATGCTCAGCAACAATGACTCATAGTAGTTTTGTACTCTGCCACGTTGTGTGGGTGGGTTAGCCATTCGAGTGTCTTGTGGTAGGCATCACGTTTGGCTACCCCTTCTTGTATACAAAATTCATTTCGCCTTGGTTGAAAGGCAGAACTCTTGCCATTGTTTCAAAAAAAATTGTGATGTGCAAGAATATACTACCTCAAATTCTTGTAGTGATGAAAGTGATGTCATAAAATCTGGATCTGATATCGTTTGTTTCAGTGCATGCTCAGCTGCAACATGAATTTCTGACAACCTCATGGGACGATCAACTGGCAGTGAAGTCTCGGACGTTGCTGGACCTGACATTGTTCTTGTCATTAAGTTAGAAGCAGATCTGTTGGGAGGAAGTTTTGAATTTGCATCTAAACCTGAACTGCCCAGACAAACATACACAAGTATGTAAGTAAATAGAAATTGCAATAAAAAGTCTTATACTGTGAAAATAAATGCATAACGATAGGGGGAAATGTAGTCCTTACCCATCAGATGAATCATAAAGCTCAGATAAATTTCCAGCAGAGAGAAAAGCCCTGCGCCTATTAGCCTCACGTAGAAGTAAAGAAGGTTCTAATGGCAGAGGTTTCCTGTGAATGCTGAAGAGCTTTTCTCTTGAATTGACTTGAAGAACCATCTGCAGATGAAAAGGATCCACAACTTTACAGTTTGCAATAAGTGTGGCAGAAATGGATTTTGTATAACAAAGAACAAATTAGCAAATATGAATCGGTATAGGACCTCACACTATAAAATTCCAGTGTTTAGCATTAAAATTATTAAATCCACTACATCCCATCTTTCAATAAATATAGAAATTGTCAGCAACATATTTTTGTTATTGTTCAATTGTTTGTTTGTTTGTTTGTTTTTTTTTGAGGAGAAAGGCTGTAGGGAAAACTCCTAGAGCACGATTTTATTGAATAATGAGAAGAGGGAACAAGAAATGGACCAAGAGAAGAAGAAACACACACAAAAAACAACCGGCTATCGAGAATTTAACCACAAAGACACCCTAAGCCTCCAAACGTTATTAAACCTAAGCATTTGCAACTTCAGCATGGCATTGAAGCTGCCCTTCCAAAAAGGAAAGAAGGGGTCGTATTCCTGAAGATGAAGCCATTCCTCTGCTTCCAAATGCACCAGATTACTACTGCCAGAACATCCATGAAGAAGTTGTGCCCAAAGGCACCCCTTGCAGCCTCAATCATAGTGAAAAAATCCAGGTCGTGGCACCAATGAATTCTAACATAATTCCAGCATTCTGTACTAAAGGGACAACCAAAAAGAAGGTGATAAGTTGTTTCTTCATAGCCTTAATCACAGAGAACACAGTTGAGATCGCTGCCCTCATTCAGAAAGCCTTTTCTTCTTAAGATGTTCTTCGAGTTGATTCTATCCTAGAAAACCAACCAAACGAAGACTTTTGCTTTCTTACAGACCTTGGACCGCCAGATCCGGATGAAAGGAGCTGGGGGTTGGATGGATCGGAAAGTTAGCTTGTAGAACTTGGAGGAGCTAAAGCGCTCATTTCCCCACGGATAAGTCTAAATGTCCTTGCCAGCTCTGGTAGCTTGCATCTGATCTCCGAAACGGCTAATTAATTGTAGGACAGTCCAGGAAGCAATTGTTAGTGCCAAATGGATTTCTGACATCAGAGGAGCCTTGTCAGTGGGGGTTTTGACAGATTACATTCAGCTTTGGGAATTGATTTCTGGCATCGAGCTGCAGCCGGAGGTTGAAGACAGGCATATCTTCAGTATTGCCCCGAATGGTGTATACTCAGCCAAATCAGCATATGAAGGTCTGTTCCTGGGATCTGTGACATTTGGACACTATAAAAGAATCTGGAAGTCTTGGGCATTGCCAAAATGTCGCTTCTTCCTTTGGTTGGTTGCTCATAAGAGATGCTGGACAGCTGATAGATTGGCAAAGCGAGGCCTAAATCATCCAGATAAGTGTCTTCTATGTGATCAAGAAGAAGAAACTATAGACCACCTCCTTGTACAATTTTCCTTCTCACGAGAATTCTAGTACCTTTTACTTAGGAAATTTGGACTTCATGCACTTGCACCACAGCCGACTGCAAACTCCTTCCTGGGATGGTGGGAAGTGGTGGGGGGAGCAGTTATTGGACTCACAAAAAAGGGCCTTAACTCTCTCATCATTTTGGGAGCTTGGACTTTATGGAATCACCGAAATAAATGCATTTTTGATGGCTGCAATCCAAGTTTGTCCTTAAGTCTCAGAGTTGCGGATGAGGAAAGAAGAAAATGGGAAGTAGCTGGTGCAAAAGGCCTTGTTCATTTGGCTGCACCTGTGATAGAGACCTAGGAAGTTTGAGTAGTATGTTTTTTGATCCCCTTATGGATCTATATTTGTATGCCTGTGTTATGACCGGCCGCCACTATAGGCGCCGGGCAACAGCATAAGCATGCAAATAAGGATTAGAAGATAAGCATGCTGATAAGGATTAGAAGATAAGATTTGTTAGAGAGAAGATAGGGATTAGAAGATAAGATTTGTTAGAGAGAAGATAGGGATTAGAAGATAAGATTTGTTAGAGAGAAAAGAGGAGATCTATCTCATTAGATAAGGACTAGAAGGGAGTATAAATAATTGTAAGCACCACTCTATAGATCAAGCAGAAACACATTGTTTCCGGCTTCCTGTAGGGAGCCGGGAGTCCAACCCTAGCCGCCACCTTGTTTTCCTCCTCTCACGATCGTTGGCTCCTCGCCGCCGTTCAGCCTTCAAACCGCGCCCACCGATCCTCCACACGTACAACCTCCGATCGGTGCGTGGCAGAGAACAGCAGCATAACAACCTGGTATTGGCTACCTTCGATTCGATGTCGTTGCCGCTGCCCGCTGCAACCACGTCGCCGCCGGACTCCAACGTGTCCGTGTCAATCCCATCCGCACCAATTCCGCAAACATATCTGCCCGCGGGATCGCTGCCGCTGGCCGCCGGGGCTTCCTCCTCCGCCGCGGGCGTGATGACCAACGAGCAGCTCACCACGGCCGTCCTCGACCTCGGCAGGATGATGGCCGGCGTCCACGCCTTCCTCTTGGGACCGCAGCCAGGCGTGGCACCGCCTCACCCGCAGCCGCAGCTACCGCCGGCGCCCAACCTGCGGCAGCAGCTGCCTTCACCCGCCTCGGGCGCCGTCTACCCCTACGGGATGCCACAGGACAGCACGGCGCACACCACCGCACCCGCACCGGCGGTGTCCCTCGGCGGCGTCCCCATCCAGGAGATCCAGTTCCCCCACTCGCCGTCCCCGCTTCCGCCGTGGCTCACCGACGTCGCGCAGCCAGTCTACTCCTCTGCGCCGGCGCGCCCGTCGGTTCATTCGACCCCTCACATCACAGCGGGCTTCGGCCATGGGGGCGTTCCGGCGTCGGGAACGCTCTATGGCGGCATTGACGGCACAATTCTCCACGGCTCCACTTTCTGCTCCGCGCCGGCTGCAGCTCCAGTGATCGGCGGGGCGCCCTCGGCTACGGCTCCCGCGACGTTCGGCGCGGCGCCTTTCCAGCCTCGGACCTACAAGATCGACTTCGCGACATACGACGGCTCGGTCGACCCACTGAATTGGCTCACACACTGTGAACAATTCTTCTGGGGCCAGCGCACTTCGGTGGAACAGCGGACGTGGATGGCCTCCTACCACCTCACCGGCGCCGCTCAGACATGGTACTACACACTCCTGTTGGACGAGGGCATGCCGTCCTGGGAGCGCTTCAAGGAGCTTTGTCGCCTTCGCTTCGGACCGCCTATCTACGGCTCGCGGCTGGCCGAGTTGGGGCGCCTTCCTTTCCACTCCACTGTCCAGGAGTTTGCGGACCGCTTCCAGACGGTGCTGGCGCACTCAAGGGACCTCTCCACGCGCCAAAAGGCGGAGCTCTTCGTCGGTGGCCTCTCGGAACACATTCGGGTCGACGTCGCGATGCGCGCCCCGCCCGACCTCCAGACGGCCATGTTTCTCGCCCGCGCCTTCGAGACACGGGCTCTAGCCGCGGCAGCGCCTCCTCAGCAGCGCGGCGCCCGCCCTCCCCCGTGGCCAGCCTTTCCCCCACGCCAACAGGGGCGACCGCGGCCCCGGCTGGCGCACCAGCGCTGCCTGCGCCGCCCGCAGCCGGCGCTGCAGCACCAGGCGCAGCAGCCCCGGCGGCACCCGTGCGGCCGCACCGTCGCCTCTCGCCGGCCGAGATGCAGGAACGTCGTCGTCAAGGCCTCTGCTACAACTGCAACGAGCAGTACATGCATGGGCACGTGTGCCCCCGCTTGTTCTTCCTGGAGGTGGACGATTTCCTCGACGCCGACGAGGAGGCGGCAGCCGACGATGCGGCCGTGGTTTCGCCCGAAGAAGCCGCCGCCGCAGCGGACGCTCACGCTCACGCTCTTGTGGTCTCTGTACACGCTCTGGCAGGCATCAGGACGTACCAAACTATGCTCCTGCCCGTGACGATCAAGGGCAAGCGCCTCCTCGCCCTCCTGGACACCGGCTCCACCCACACCTTCCTCCAGGGCGCGGCCATGCGGCGCCTTGGACTCGCTCCTCAGGGGGGCGACCAGCTTCGCGTTACGGTGGCCAACGGCGAGCGCGTGTCGTGTGAAGGCCTTGCACGCAACGTGCCCATCGACATCTTCGGGGCGCCCTTCTCCATCACCTGCGTCGGCCTCGCGCTCGGCTGCTTCGACTTCATCCTCGGCGTCGACTTCCTGGGCACGCTGGGCCCCCTCACCTGGGACTTCGAGGGGCTCACCGTATCCTTCCTGCACGAGGGCCGCCGCGTCACGTGGCAGTGTGTGGGCGCCCCGGGCGCACCCTCCCAGCAGCGGTCGCTGCTAGCGGTAGTTCCGGACCCGCACCACCCGCTGCTGGACGAGCTCCTATGTCAGCACGAAGCCGTCTTCGACACACCACACGGTCTTCCACCAGCCCGGCCCTACGACCACCGCATACACCTGCTGCCCAAGACCGCGCCGGTGGCAGTTATGACCGGCCGCCACTATAGGCGCCGGGCAACAACATAAGCATGCAAATAAGGATTAGAAGATAAGCATGCTGATAAGGATTAGAAGATAAGATTTGTTAGAGAGAAGATAGGGATTAGAAGATAAGATTTGTTAGAGAGAAGATAGGGATTAGAAGATAAGATTTGTTAGAGAGAAAAGAGGAGATCTATCTCATTAGATAAGGACTAGAAGGGAGTATAAATAATTGTAAGCACCACTCTATAGATCAAGCAGAAACACATTGTTTCCGGCTTCCTGTAGGGAGCCGGGAGTCCAACCCTAGCCGCCACCTTGTTTTCCTCCTCTCACGATCGCTGGCTCCTCGCCGCCGTTCAGCCTTCAAACCGCGCCCACCGATCCTCCACACGTACAACCTCCGATCGGTGTGTGGCAGAGAACAGCAGCATACTAGCCTGTTTCTAGCCTCCGTAAGGAGGTTTTTACTGTAAACCATTGTTTTTTTTTCTATTTTCTTCTGCTTAATATATAATGGGGCGCAATTCTCCTACGCGTCTCGAGAAAAAAAAGCTTGCATCTGATCAAAAATCCCGCAGAACAAGTGATATTCCTGAGTAGACTGAGGGGAGAGGGGAGTGTGAAAATTATTTTCCAAAGACATATTCCCAAGAAAATCTTGCATAGAGCAGCTTTGTCTCCTGGCAAAAGAGAATAGGCTGGGGAATGACAATTTGAGGGAGATGTTGTTACAAACATCGTGCCACAAGAGGATGGTCCTACCATCACCAACCCATGGCATAGAGTGACCTCTATAATAATCAACCAATCTTATCATGTCTTTCCACCAGAAGGAACCCTTTACCTGAGAGGCATGAGGAATCCGGCCTGAGGCATAATATGAGTTCCAGACAAGATCAACCTAGGGGATGTCATGCCTGCCATAGAACATATGCAAAAACTTAAGAAGCAGAGATGTGTTCTGGATCTTCAAGTTGAGAACCCCGAGACCACCACCCTTGTTCTTCGGACGAGTTACCTTCTCCCATGCAATAAGGGGGTTCCGATGAGCAGATTCATTGTTGCCTCATCATAGACAATCCCTTCTAATGTGGTCAATGGTACTGATCACGGAAGACGGCAGCTTAAGGGTGCACATAGCGAAGATAGGCATCGCCGAAAAGGTGTTGACAAGGGTGAGTCTCCCAGCCATCGACACCCAAGTACTGGTGGCATTCGACCTTCTCTCAATTTTAGTAATGAGAGGAAGATAAACTTTTACTTTAGGTTTTGTGAGACTCATCGATAAACCCAGGTAGGTGAAAGGGAAAGTCCCAACTTGGCAACCAAAAATTGCAGCCAATTGACCAGCTTTGACGGTGTCGAGGTTGATCAGCAATAGACAAGACTTGTGAAAGTTGATTTTGAGCCCAGTTGTAGGCGAGAAAGAGTGCAGGATTCCTTTGAGACAAAACAAGTCCCTTTGAGACGCCTTCATGATGATAAGAGTGTCATCAGCATATTGAATGACCGGGAAGTCGGACATGTCCCTCTCAAGAGGAGCAGAGAAGACACCCATATTGGTTGCCTTGTTGATGATGCACTGAAGAAGATCAACAACAATTACGAAGAGAAGGGGGGACAAAGGATCCCCCTGCCGAACTCCTCTTTTGCACAAGAAGCTTTTACCTGGCACAGACTCGGGATCTTAGGTTGAAGCCTGTTGGCAAGCATCTTGGTGATCAACTTAATGGCTATACTTAGCAGAGAGATAGGCCTAAAGTCATTGATTGTGGCCAGGCTGCTCACTTTAGGGATCAAGGTGATAAAAGAAGTGTTGAGGCCTTCAAGGTTGATTGAACCCTCAAAGAAGTCATAGCACAAGTTGTAGAAGTCATTTTTAATGATAATCCAACATGTCTTCATGAAACGACCACTGAAACCATCTGGGCCAGGAGCCTTGTCAGAGGGCATATTCTGCACAATATTGTCAATTTCATCAGTAGAGAAGGGCGTAATGAGGGAATGCAAGCCTTCCACTGGTTGAATCAGATCTGCAAGGTTGAAGACCATGATAGGGCTGTCATAAACTCACATCCTTTCTTTGAAGGCCTTCCAAAGACAAGCAGCTTTTTCCTCGTGCCCATACAAAAGCTAATGCCATCATCGTTTGTTAAAAAACTGATCACAATATGTCTAAATCTATTAGTGGCGGCAGCATAAAAAAACTTAGTGCATTCATCACCAAGAACCACCCATCTCTCAGTGTATCTTTGTCTCCAATAGCTGTTTTTGTACTTTAGAAGTTTAGCCATATGAATTTTGATAATCTTTCTCATATTTTTCTCCTGAAAAAAAAAAAATAGGTCGTTGCTCCTCTAGCTTGTCCAAAATAAGGATCACTTCATTGCAATTTTGTTATGAGACGAGAGAGATTGGAAGAGTTTATGCTCCATTTTTTTGGATCATATTGTCCATTAAATGTTTAGTTATATTTTTACCATTTGTGATTTGTGACATACCAGAAGATTTCACACGTGTGGAAAAAGACATTTTTGCTGCCAGGCCCTACATGCTAGAGAAGATGCAATTGAACATTGAAAACAGGGAATATCAATCTAGCATAGTCAGTTTCCATACTTCATAGTCCATTCAGCAGTACTTTTTGTAGATTCATTTGTAGCATACCAAATTACAGAGACGGGCAAATTTCCAATACGTTAATGTTATTGGTTGGGAGGACCAGTTAGCCTGAACACGAGGGAAATATGACTTTTGGTGTAAGAACTATCCAACAAAATTTAATTAAAAACAAAACAATGAAGCAAAGCTGGAAAAAAAAACTTGCCTTCTCTTTTTCCATTATTTCTGCTGACGAATCAGGAGGGATTGAAGGCCATGTAGCTGGCTTTGGCCATGGTAGCATGCTTAAAGATGCACTGGAAGCACATTATAAGTCTCAGTTTGAATGCAAGATGGTATCGAGTAACTAAAATGTTGCATCTGCAAACTTCGTTAGAACTTAAAAAGGACAGAAATGCAATCTATCTATTAATTTAACTAGCCGATGGAAAAGGTGAGGTCAGTAAATAAAATAACAGCATTGATCTTGTACCTGTTGACTGGACTCTTTTCTATCTCAGCCCCATAACCAATCAAGTAAGCAAGCCTCATAAACTGCGATATTTATGGAGTGTGACATATAAACAAACAGTACTTTCTGTTGTATACAAATTCAGGGAACATAAACAGAAGATAAGTAAATGACAGCAACTTGAACTCTGGGGTATGAAGAAGATAATAAGCTACAATAAAAATACAGCGAGACAGAATTCACCAAATTCTATCGTAAATTTAAAAGCCACAATAGTATATGTATATAAGTAATAGTAACATTATCCTCCATTAGTAACTCAGGACCAATAAAATAAATGGTTTAACCAATCCGATTGGAGCCAATATAAGACAGTAGTGCAAAGTAATTCGTGAAAAGAATATAAGAACATTTCCAATAGTTCCTAAAGAACCAATTGGTAAATCAATGAGTTTTCAAGTGGCTAAAAAAAGTTGGGAGTATATTTGTTGGGTTCCTCCAATCATTTCCAAAATCTCGCGCCTAAAAGATGGAAGGAAATTTGCATCAAGAATTCCAGACTATTTGCAAATCACTCTAACCACTTCTATACTTTCTTTCTCTCTTGTACATTTGCAACTGGAACTGCTGGATTATTGTATTTGTATCTGTGTAGATGGGCCTTGGCCCAGCCCATACTCTATTAATATATATGCACATGCTTACCATAAATTAGGGTTAAAGTTTCCCATTTAGACTCTAACATTGTATCAAGCCAGGTTCCCTCCAACCTCCTCTGTTCCAGTCGCCCCACCTCTGTTCGTAGCCGCCAGGAGGGGGGGAAACCTCCCGACGTCGCCCCTTCCCCGACGTACCACTGCCATGAATCTTTCCCGCGAGAACTCCCCCCCCCTCCCGACTTCCTTCCCCAGCCCCTGGCAGTGTCTTCATCGCTGTCGGCGCCCTCCACGACGCAGCCGGGCGGCCACGGCCCTGGCCCTCATCCCCAGCCGCTAGCGCCTCCCCTCCCCGGCCACGGCCCCGACTACCTCTCCCCCACGTCGGCGCCTCTTCTCCCAAAACCTCCTCCCCTCCCCGGTCGCGGCCCCAACTACCTCTCCCCCACGACAGCTCCTCTTCTCCCAACGTCGGTGCCCCTTCCCCCTCCGCGCTCGTGGCCGCAAGTGCCAGCCGCCGACCCGATGCCACCCAGTGCCACCCTCCACTGTCCCTGGGTGGCAGTGGCGGCTCCGGCGTGTGACTTCACCAGCCCCCTCGTCCCCCTCCCCACCAGTGCCCTCACTGTTGGCCTTCCCACCGCCAGTTTGTCCACAGGTGACCTATCAACGACCCTTTGTCTACAGGATCCGTCCACCAGTGCCCTCACTACTAGCCTTCCCACCGCCAGTTTGTCCGTTAGCGACCTGTCGGCCGACCCTTTGTCTACAGCACCCATGCCGGATATCGCTCCTATCGTCGGCGCGTCGATCGGGGTGCAAGCTACCTCCAACCCCACCCCATCCCTCCCTGCTGCTCCTGCAAGGCTGCAACCACGTGGGCTCTGTCCTCCTCCGACATCGCCAGAGCTCAATCCACCTTAGTCGTGGCACTCACTGCTGCCAAAGTCGTCGTGGCCTGGGAGCACAAGCGTACCACGACAGATGCCCTCGCTTCCTAGCTGGCTGAGGCGAAACGTCACCTTCTCGGCTCCTTTGTCGTCGAGCCTCCTCCGACGGCCCCAGCGCCACCATTTCCTTCGGAGTTCGAGGTCGCAGTCATCGCCAACCTCCACGCTCATGTAGCGGGTGTCCTGAACATCCGGGCACTCGTCTCCGTCGTCCTCGATCCCGTGTCCGCTCACTACACCCGCTGGCACAACCAGGTGCTCCTCACCGTTCAGCGCTACACCCTCAATGACCAAGTCGTCACCAACGCCACTCCCCACCTGCTCCTGTCCTAGCACCGAATGAATATTGTGATGCTCTTGTGGATCCTAGCACCCTCACCATTGAGCTTTAGGATGTCGTCCGCTAGCAAGGGGGCACCCGCTCGCCAGGCATGGGTTGCTCTCAAGGCTTAGTTCCTCTGCAACCGAGAGGCCCACCCTCACCACCTCGATGCCTCCTTCCGGCTCTTCTCCTAGGGGGGCCTCTTTGTGAATGAGTACTACCGTCGAATGAAGGGCATGGTGGACTCTCTTTGGGATCTCAGGGAGCCTGTCTCTGATCGCACGCTTGTCCTCAACCTTCTGTGTAGTCTCAGCGACGCTACAAACATCTGAAAGCCTTCATCAAGCACTTTGTGCCCTTCCCCTCCTTCCACGACGTCCGCAACGGGCTACTTCTCAAGGAGCTCGCCCTGGAAGCTGAGTCCACCACGTCTGCCACGACTCTGCACATCGCGTCCTCTGCCAGCCAGCCCCCTCACCCTATGTCATCGAGAGGGGGGCTATGTGCCCACCTACCATCCCTACACCTTCTGGACCTCCTTGTCAGGCTCCCAGCTCTGGAGGCGATCGCGGACCCCGCAAGGGCGGTCGCGGGGGCGGGGGCCCTCCTCATGGTGGCCTTATTGGGTGCGGCGATCCCGCGTGGTCGTCCTTCTTCAACCTCTAGACCAGGACCATCTCCATTTGGTCGGGGTTGGCCATGGGTGCTTCCTCAACGCGTCTAACATAGCCGACTCTGTTGAGTACACCCTACGGTGCCCCTCCACCTTCGGTGTCCCCTCTTCAGCACCAGTCGCCGCCTCCACCTCTCCTTTCGCTCCCGGGGACCCCCACCTCTCCCATGGTCCCCATGGGGTCGTGGCTAGGATCAGCAATCTCTCGTCGGCTCGTTCAACACCATGGCGCTGACTCCACCTCCCACCACGTCAGACTAGGTGGTGGACTCTAGAGCCTCCTACCGCACCACTCCTGGTGCTAGCACGTTCTCTCACTCCCATCCCCCTCATCCATCCCTTCCATCCTCTATTATTGTAAGGAACGGTTCCACCCTCCTGGTTACCCCAGTAGGTGACTCGGTTCTTCCAGGACTGTTCTACCTCAAAAACATTCTTGTTGCTCCCCACATCATCCAGAATCTTCTTTCTATTCGTCGGTTCACCACCGACAATTCTTGTTCCATGGAGTTTGACCCCTTTGGTTTGTTTGTGAAAGATCTGGCTACTAGAACCCTTCTGACCCACTATGACAGCCCGGGGCCACTGTACACACTCTGGCTACCTGCTTCCTCCACCGCCATGTTATCCATGCATGCCTTGGCTGCCACCACTTCGTCCACCACCTGGCATCATCGTCTCAGTCATCCAGGATCTGATGTCATGTCCAAAGTCCAAACTGTCTAGCAACTCTGTCATCTCTTGTAGCAGGGGCCATTTTGATGCTTTGTGTCATGCTTGCAGTTAGGCCGTCATGCTTGTCTCCCTTTCTCTAGTTCCTCCTCCTAGGTTGCTCAAGCTTTTGATCTTGTACACTATGATCTGTGGACATCACATGTTTTAGCCTCTCGGGATATAAATATTAATGTTGATTCTAAATTATTTTTTCACACTTTCTATGGACTCTTATATTGTGTTTCAAATCCAACACTTTCACTACTCTCCCACTTCTTTGTTTGGGTCACCTAGTTCGGTTGCCATGTTCGTGCTCTCCAGTGCGACATTGGTCACAAGTTCAACCACTCCACCTCCCACTCCTTTTTTCCTTACGGCGTTTAGTTGCAGCTCCCGTGCCCCTACACTTTCCCTCAAAATGTCCAGGTCGAACACATGATTCGCACTACCATCAACATGTTGTGTTGCCTCCTCTTCCAGGCGTCTCTTCCTGTCAGCTACTCGGTGGAGGCACTGAATACTGCCACCTATCTTCTCAACCACCAACCCTCCAAGGTGGTTAGTCATCCCACTCCTTTCTTCGCCCTATTCGACAGTGCCACCTCCTATACGCACCTCCATGTCTTTGATTGTGCTTGCTATCCCAACACCTCTGCCACTGCTCCCCGCAAACTTGCGCCCGCTCCACTCGTCTTTTCCTAGGTTATTCTTCTGATCACAAGGGGTACCGATGTGTCGATCTTCTCACCCACCGCATTATCATCTCTTGACATGTTCTCGATGAGGACGTCTTCCCCCTTGTCGGTTCCTCCCAACCTCCTGACTTCGACTCTCTCCTCAATGTCGATCCTGTGGACGTCCCTCCTCTCTCCTTACCACCAATCCCGGTGGCCTCCACGCCACGCGCGGCCCCGTCGCCTCTGACCGCGCCAAGCGCGGCCACATCGCTTCCGACCGTTCCACATGTGGCCACATTGCCTCCGTTCGTGCCACGTGTGGCCCCGCCTCCTCGACCACCTTCGACTCGCTTCGTCAATCCCGCGCGTGTCTACCAGCGATGTGTGCTCCCTCCCTCCCCTGTCATGTCACTAGTGTCCACCCTGTCGCCATCCACTGCAACCCTCACCATGTCCACACGATGGTCACATGGCGGTCCACCGGTGTTCTTTGTCCCATCGACTGCCTGGTGCTCACGATAACCACGCTCCGCCTCCCTCACTTGTTCCAACTTCAGTCCGCATCGCGCTCGCTGATCCCCACTGGCGTCGTGCTATGATGGAGGAATATGAGGCACTGCTGGCCAACCACACCTAAGACTAGGTGTTTGTGTCCCCCCTGGCACCAACGTGATCACCGCCTCACCGGCAAGTGGATCTTCGGTCACAAGCTCAAGGCTGATAGTGCTCTGGATCGGTATAAGGCCAATTGGATCCTTCGGGGTTTCACTACGACGAGATCTTCAGCCTCGTCATGAAGCCTGCCACCGTTCGGACTGTCCTCTCACCTTCTCCTAGGACTGGGCGGTCCACCAGCTGGATGTCAAGAATGCCTTCCTCCATGGCACTCTGACCGAGATGGTGTACTGCAGCCAGCCCGCTGACTTCATCAACTCCAGTCGCCCGAGTATGGTATGTAAGCTTAATCGCTCTTTGTATTACCTCAAGCAGGCACTGCGGGCCTGGTACAATCGCTTCGCCTCCTACTTGGTCTCCCTCGGCTTCATCGAGGCCAAGTCGGACATGTCCCTGTTCATCCTTTGACGCGGCGACGAACCGTTTACCTCCTGCTCTACGTCGACGACATCATGCTCACGTCATCCAGTGTCGCCCTTCTCTATTGCATTATCGCCTCCCTACAGCACGAGTTCGCAATGAAGGACTTGGGCCCTCGCCATCATTTCCCTGGGGAGCGCCGGCCCTAGGGCCTCTTCCTTCACTAGCGCCAATACGTCATCGACATTCTGGAGCGGGCTGGCATGTTAGATTGCAAGCCTTGCTCCATACCTATGGCGCCCCGTTTGGGACATGACGACCTATCGAAGCCTCGTCGGGGCTCTACAGTACCTCAACTTCATCCGACCTTACATCTCCTACGCGGTCCAGCAAGTGTGCCTTCACAATTTACATGCACACCCTGCGGTAGCCACACCTCACCGCTACGAAGCGGATCCCTCTGACTTCTGAACAGATCGTCTACACAGACGTTGATTAGGCCCAGCTGCCCCAACATTCGTCGATCCACCTCTCGCTATGTTGTGTTCTTGGCGCCAACCTCGTCGTATCCTTGTCCTCAAAGCGGCAACTTGTCGTCTCCCGCTCCAGTGCTGAGGATGAGTATCGTGTTGTGGCTAATGGCATGGCCAAGACATCCTAGCTCCATCGGCTGCTCCAGGAGCTTCCATAGCCCTCTCGCGTGTGCCACCCTCTTCTAACGCGACAACGTCAACACAGCCTACCTCTCCACTAATCTCGTGCAACTCCAGCGCACGAAGCACGTGGAGATCAACCTCCACTTCGTTCGCGAGCGTGTCGCTATCGGCGGTGTCCGCATCCCGACCACTTCACAGTTCGCTGACATCTTCACCAAGGGGCTCCCATCCACGGTGTTCTTGGAGTTTTGGTTCAATCTCAACATCTGTACAAGCTAGAGTTGCGACTGCGGAGATATGTTGGATTACTATGTATTTGTGTAAATGGGCCTTGGCCCAGCCCATACTCTATTAATATATACACACACACTCTATTCATCACCTAGGGTGATGGACTCAACGGTCCATCACCTGGACCAACCCTCGCGCGGAGCAGCCACCACAACGCGGCCTCTGTCCCCCGCATGGCTCCGCGACCCACGCGGCTCCACGGCCCGCGCGGCTCCCACTGTGCACGCGATCGGCTCTATGGGATCGTGCAGCTCCCGTTGAGCCACGTGTTTGCTCCATGGGGGCCCACAACGCTATTAAGTCATTTTTGCCTTCTGATTCAGACATTCAAGCGTCCATGCAACATTAAGTCATTCTTGTTTTTCAGTCATTCTTCATTCCAGGTAACAAAAAGTCATTTCGGAGTCCAGACATTAAGTCCATTCTAGTAAACATCTAGGCAACATTAAGTCATTTTAGTTTTCAGACATTTTTTCATGTTTTCTGGTCAGTCATTCCTGTTTTTCAGGGAAACATTAAGTCATTTTATGCTTTCAGTCATTCTCCTGTTTTCTTAGGCATTGCTAGTTTTTTCAGACATTCTAGAGTCTAGACAACATTAAGTATTCTTTGTTTTTCAGTCATTTTTCATGTTGATCGGCTTGGTCGGGCGCGATGGGCGGCTCCGTCGATCGGCTTGGGCACGAGTGCGGACGGTGGCTCGATCGGTTGGGGACGCGGGCGCGGGGTTGGCTCGATCGGGTGGACGCGGGCGCGCCAGGGGTGGTCCAGGTGATGGACCCAACGGGTCCATCATCTAGGGTGATGAATAGATCTACCCTATATATATATATGGTAGATCTATTCATCACCTAGGGTGATCGACCAAGGGTCCCTCACCTAGACCACCCGACGCGCGCCCGCCCGCGCTAGCCAGTCGATCGAGCCGCCCACCCCGCCCGACCGACCGAACCGAGCCGACCAACCGAGCCGATCAATATGAAAATGACTGAAAAGCAAAGAATGACTTAATGTTGTCTAGACTCGATCAATATGAAAAATGATTGAAAAACAAAGAATGACTTAATGTTGTCTAGACTCTGGAATGACTGAAAAACCAACAATATCTGATAAACATAGGGAGAATGACTGAAACCCAAAAAAATGACTTAATGTTTCCCTGTAAAATGACTTGTGTTTCCCTGTAAAAGGACTTGATGTTTCCCTGAAAAACAGGAATGACTGACTTAAAACAAAAAAATGTCTGAGAAAACATGAAAAATGCCTTAAAACTAAAAATGACTTAATGTTGCCTAGATGTTTACTAGAATGACTTTATGTCTGGACTCCATGATGACTTAATGTTACCTAGAATTCTAAAATGACTTAATATTTATGTTACCTAGACTTTGGAATGACTTAAAGTTACCTAGAATGACTTAATGTTGTCTGGATGCTAGAATGACTTAATATTTTCTGGAATGATTGAACAATGACATAAGAAATGTCTAAGAAAACCCACAAAATGGCTGAATACAATAATAACTTAATGTTTTCTGAAAAAAATGACTTAATATTTACTAGAATGACTTAGTGTTGATTGGAATGACTTAATGTGACTAGGAAACGAGACACACGTGGGGCGGAGCCGTGCGGGCCGAAGCCTCACGGGCGCAGAGCCGCGCGGGCAAGCGGTCGGCGCGTGCGGGCACGGTCCGGGTTGGGTCCATCACCCTACCCTAGGTGATGAATAGTGTGTGTGTGTGTACATGTCTACCCTAAATTAGGATTATGGTTTCCCATTTACACTTTAACAAGAACCCCATCCTGACTCGTTAGTCGTTATTCTTCCCCACATCCTTCCACCCCTAGATTGGCCGATTGACATACGTATATTTTTCTGTCTGATTTGATTGATTTTTCCAAGTCCGAAAAGATTGGGAGTTGAGATGTGTCGGAGAGGTTTTTTCAATCTTGCCAAAAAAAATAATACTGGGAGTGGGTTTTGGAAACTCTTATAGATGCTCTAAAGAAACCAGAATAATTACCAAGAAAGTAAATTAATTCGTTGTGAATTTATGATTGTACATAAAGAATCCAAGTTATAGCTTATGTTGTATTGATAATGATCATGGTGATAGAAAAATACTAAATAATTGGCGATTCATATTTCTTTTATTGTTTAAACAAACCGCATCATGATATTTGAGAATTTGCATGGATTAAAATAATCTTGAAATATTAAATTGGTAGCTTAGATTTAATATTAATTTAATCAAAATATCAAACACTCATTTTGAGATAGAGCCCTTGATTATTAGCCCCAGAAGCCTTACATTGGATTTAATATTACACTTCATCTACATTTGAATTTCATGTGCCATAGCTACCAAGCTATGAGTACAGGAACCTTGACAACATTCCTTAAAACCTTAATGACTAAAACTCATTCCTTAAAGCCCACAAACCAAGCTATTAAAAAGGAGGCCAAAAGCTTCCACAACAGGTGGGTCTGGGAAAGGAAATTTCTAAACAGCCTTACCCATGCTTAATTTTGCAAGGAAGCTGTTTCAAACCCAAGACCTCCACCACAAGTGGAGAGACTGCCACCACAAGACCAGCCTTCCAGGGAAAAAAGAACTACCAAGAAATATTTGAAGTTATGTTTTAGAGCTACTGAACTACAGCCAGGAAAGGATAAAAGCAGAATTCAGAATAAAATACACCAGACAATCGACAGTGGCATAACATTAAGCACAACAACTTGCCTTAACACGACAGAGGGAATAAAGATCACCCTGAAGGCGATAGAACTCTTTCTCTGAATCAATAGCAACAGATCCATCATCATAATGCAAACTTGTAGACTTTATCAAACCCAAGCATGCAGTTATCACCCATACTTCACGGAAGCAAAATGGTAGAGCATTCTGAATGGGAAAGGGTAAGCATAATCAGAATTAAATATGCAAGCATTTCAACGACAAAAGTCTTCCTACATATAAATAACTCATATAGGAAAGAAACAGTAAAATAGTAGTTACATACTTCATGCAAGGCTAGTGTCTTGGAAAAGCCAACAACAAAAGCATATCCTCTGGCAGCAACCTCAATTGGGCGAGACAATTTAAACAATAACTGCATAAAAAGGTGAAATGAAAATAAATGATAAAGGATTAAAGGTGCGTGACAATTATCAATATGAACAATAAAGCAAAACAAAGTCTAGCATAACATTGGTATTTTCAATATCACGATATATCTGAGCACACTTTCAAACCGTTTGACATTAACATGAAAAGTGACAACCTTTAAAATAGATCATTTAAAAACAGAAATCAATTCTTTCATATTTATTCCACTAGCTCTAAAGACTGCCCACTACTAACTGAAACAAAACGATACAATAGGTTGAGATGCTTGCAAAGTGCAAACATACATTACTCCCTCCGTCTAGGAAAGAATGCAATTCGAGCATAGTACCGAGTCAAACCATTTTGAGTTTGACCAAGTATATACCCCAAAAGTATTACTACTTCCGTTCACAATATATGACACCGTTGACTTTTTCGAAAACTTTGACCACTCGTCTTATTCAAAATATTTATTCAAAAATGTAAAATTTTAAGTCAAGCACAAACTACCTTAAGTGATAAAAAATTACAAAAAAATAAATGATAACTAATTTTTTTTAATAAGACGAGTGGTCAAAGTTTTTTTTAAAGTCAACGGTGTCATATATTTATGAACGGATGAGTAATTTTTATGATACCAAATAAGTGGCATTAGATTCATCATGAAATATATTATCATAGTATGCATATTTTGTGTTGTAAATATTGATAGTTTATATTTTATATGATCGTGGTCACATTTTAGAAAGTCTGACTAAGGCTAGAGCTAGAGGTACAGTTGCATCCTTTTCTGGACAGAGGTAGTAAATAGTAAGCAATAGTGTAACAAAGAAGAAACCATTTCAGTGTAGCAAATTATCAACAAACAGAAAGAATATTTGCAGACGCACAGATGTAAGACACTTTCAACCATATCTAGCTTGCAAGGTGCAACAACTGCATAATCAGCTATGTACAAACCTTAGCCTGGCAAGCAAATATGTATTGTCTAAACTCAAATTCTCTGAATACATCATCCTGAACAATTTGGGTAAGTGCTTTGGCTTCTGGATTTAACAGCGCAGCCTGGTCATCACCAGTATCTAGTCCACCAAATTCACGATGTTTCCCTGGAGAACTCACTGTATTCATGGAAAAAGTTATATTTATACTAAACAATAAAAAATAATTGACAATAACTGTAAGTGATATTTAATGAACTAGAAATTCAAAGACAAGAAAGAGACGCGGTCATTGATAATGACATTATATTTTCAAATGAGAAGAGTAAAAATAGCTAATAAACAAACAGTAACCTATCTCCAGAAAGAACAGGGAATTTTTTTTACAAATAGATACATGGGTCTATGAGTTGTAAGCAATCCAATGACTTGTGAGCACCCTGGATATCAAACGCATATAAGTGATCAGAAGGTCTGTTCAATACCTCTACTGTTAACATAAACCTCATCCAGTTCAAATTTGTCTAAGTCCCAATAGAACTCAACGGGATTACAAATGAGGAATTTTAAGGTGGAGGTAAGAAATGCATGATCATGGCAACTGCAATAATGTGAATGAATACATGAAGTTACTGTAAGTTCATAAAGAAAACGTCATCACTCTTGAAATAGCCTTATACTTAAATCCTGGTAGATAGGAACCAACGAACAAAGTGTTTTTTTATGCAGATCTATTATGAAGCTCAAAACTGAAGCAAGGTCATTGCCAGATAAAACTAGATACAAACCTGATTCTGAATAGCATAGCTCAAGTTCATCATATTCCCGGAGTGAATCTTCATGAAGATTACTCATCTCAAACATGAATGCCAAGCTTTCCTGAACATCATTAAGGAAAGAAGTAAAATAGAGTAACAGCGCCACTGAAAAATGTGGTTGCAACTGGCAATATCACTATGGTTGCATTATTATACCTTCAGAATGAAGAAGTTGCAGAAGTTCCATATTGGAGTGAACCGTTGCTCACTTAACCTCCGTATTTCCTCTTCATAAAACTGAACCCGCCTATCCAAAGTGTTTCTGATGCAGTCCACCATTTTAGAGTCAAAATCATCCCAGAATTCCGTGTCAGGTCCATGGAGATCAAACTTGCAGCATCTATATCAGAAAATGAACAATTTTTACACTGTTATAACTCACTTGTAGTAACTCTTTACCCAAGAATCCATAGAGAATTCAAAAGTAGAAATAAGCTCATGAAAGAAAACATAACTGCAAAATAACAGCAAATGAAAAGCTGGGTTGGAACAATTGGAAACTTTAACACATGCATTTTTTTTCCAAACCAATACTACCGTGAAGAAGTTGTAACAAGTACCTTTCTCTCTTTTTGGTGTTGAAATCAGCCTCCAGCCTAGCATATACTTTCTTTGCCATCTTAGTTGCTTGATCATTGCTAGGATGGGCCTTCGACACAAACACAATGAACCATTCTCGTTCATCATTTTGCACAATTAATTTGAGGCGAGGCTTAAGAATGGTCTTGAATTCATCTAGGTCCTGCATATTTTTGTATATAAACAAATAAATGAATGGCAAAGTCATCCACATGGCCATTTGGCGAGTACAAATGAATCAAAATGATTAGCATACAGTAGGATCAAGAGGGGGATGTGAGTGGGGAGTACCTCACAAGTAACAAGAACAACAGTCGCATATGGCTCCCGGAACCAGAACAAGTATTGTTCTTGTGGGAATCTACTCCGCAGTCTTGAATCAGTAGTTTGTATAAACTCAGCTGGAAGATTTTCAACAAAACAGGGTTCCTTGCCTTGTTGTTGAGACAGGCCTTCTTCACTGGCACTCGTCGTTCAAAACTTTCCTTGACATTTAGCCACAAGTCACTAACATCTTCAACTGTTACAAAAGTCAAATCAACATACCAGAAGGAATTTGTACAAATATACAAACTTGAAACCACTTCAACAGCTTGGACAGCAAAGAAGTACGAATTATATAGGTAATAGGTCTACTTCAATTGTGATCCGAATTAACCCCTAGAGGGTTATTAGTCCATCCATGCTAGATACCCGTGCACACAGGTTGTAGCACAGTAAGGCCGATGGCCGGTGGATGCACACTCGTCCGTACTGTCAGAGTTATGTCCCCGAAGCAAAGGAGGTGATGGAACAACATATTTACATGAGTTCGTTCAGAGTGACATTGTAACTCGTCATGCAGGAATAAGATTGAGCTACCAAAATGGTAATTCGAGATCTCTCACGTATTCATTAGCTTAAGCAATCTGAAACTAAAGAGGGCAAAGGAAAAAAATACTTGAGCATTCTGAAACTATCACTATAGGCACTATGCAACAAGCAGGCACTCAGCTACACAACCAGGGTAACGCCATTCCTGCACGAATCTAGGCTCGTTCGGAACCTTCCAGATCACACGGCAACAAGATCAGGTGGACCAAGCTACCCAGATCGCGCCCCCGCAGCGCAGTTCAGATCCTTGGGGATAGAATTATGTTTTTGCAATTAAGGGGAGGCGACAGGTTGGTACCGGCGATGACGATGCGGTCGCAGGAGGACTTGATGGTCTGGAACTGCGCGAGGTAGTTCGCCATGGCCGCCGGCCGAAGCGGCGGCGGCGAAGTAGGCGGAAAGTGATGGGCTCCGCGCCGGTACTAGTGCCCGGCGCGGCCGCTACAGCTTCTGGGAAGTCGCCGGATGCGCTGGCGAGGTGCAAGGTCCCCGAGATGCGGAGGCGACGGGGAGCAGTGGGTGTCTGCTGAACACGAAACGGGTCGGGTGCGGAGGAATTACGACGGTAACGGAACGAGGGCAACTACTGCTGTGATGCTCGCTTCTGTCCGATAAATCAATGGCCCTGTTTGGGACAGCTGCTGCTTGTTGAAAAACAGCTTATCTGATAAGCTGGTAAAAAGCAGATTCTGCTTGTTGGCTACTTTTAGTTCATTTTGAGAAGCAGCTGAACTGATAAGCTGCTGCAGAAGCTGCCTGTTTGGCAGAACTTCAGCTTAAATTTGTGAAGAAGCTGAAAATAAGCTGTGTCAAACAGGGCCAATAATCCAACCGTACTCTTGGCCCATTTGGCAGTGCTTCTCCCTACCTGCTTCTATATTAGGCTTCTCCTTACCGCTTCTTCTGTTGTGTCTTCTTATTGTCAGGGATAACAACGAAGAATTTATTGTCGGATTTTAGCTCTCCGTCTCCGCGACGAAAAATTAAAAATTTCCAGATCCCACGAACACTTGTGAAGGACATTTATTTCTTATTCTTATTCCCGGCAAATATAAATTCTTGAAAATCCCCGTCTCCGATTAAATTATAAATAGAATATACTTATTTTGTTATAATGTAAAATATTGTCATATATACAGGAACACATTTATATAACGAGTGATTTTTTATAATGTAATTATTTATTTTTTATCATTAACTATTAGAAAGCATCGTCACATGTAAGTTTAACAAATCCCGTGGGGAACAGAAATGAGGAATGCTTCCACATTCTCGTTTATGCATCGGGTGATAATTTTTTCTTGCTTGCATCTCGTGTGGGTAAGAACTTCTCTATTTCTATCCTCTAATTAAAAAATCCTCACGAAAATTCGGGACTCAAAGTGCCCATTGCCATTTCTACCTAGCGTAAGCTGTAGCAAACACCAATTTCTTAAATAGCTTTTGATAAAAGCATTTCTTTCTTTTGTACTGCATAGGTGAAGCAGAAAAAACTAGCTTCCCTAGCT